>JAZGTQ010000441.1:0-600000 GCA_037953605.1 Necrosyrtes monachus | reverse complement strand
GGGGGGTCCCAAATGGGTGGGGGGGTCTCAAATGGGTGGGGGGGGTCCTAAACACCTGGGTGCCCTATTTGGGGGGGGGTCCCAGACACCTGGGTCCCCTATGGGGGGTGTGGGTGTGGGGTCTCAAATCGGTGGGGGGGGGGTCCCAAATGGGTGGGGGGGGTCCTAAATGCTTGGGTCTCCTATTTTGGGGGGGGTAAGGGGGGTCCCAAATGGGTGGGGGGGGTCCCAAATGCTTGAGTCCCCTAATTGGGGAGGGGGTCCCAGACACCTGGGTCCCCTATGGGGGGCGTGGGGGGGACCTAGATGGGTGGGGGGGGTCTCAAATGGGTGGGGGGGGCCCCAAAAGCTTGGGACCCCTAATTGGGGGGGGTCCCAGACACCTGGGTCCCCTATGGGGTGGGTGGGGGGGTCTCAAATGGGTGGCGGGGGGTCCCAAATGGGTGGGTCTCCTATTTTGGGGGGGGTAAGGGGGGGTCCCAAATGGGTGGGGGGGTCTCAAATGGGTGGGGGGGTCCTAAACACCTGGGTGCCCTATTTGGGGGGGGGTCCCAGACACCTGGGTCCCCTATGGGGGGTGTGTGGGGGGGTCCCAAATGGGTGGGGGGGGTCCCAAATACCTGGGTCTCCTATTTTGGGGGGGTAAGGGGGGTCCCAAATGGGTGGGGGGGTCTCAAATGGGTGGGGGGGGTCCCAAATGCTTGAGTCCCCTAATTGGGGAGGGGGTCCCAGACACCTGGGTCCCCTATGGGGGGTGTGTGGGGGGGTCTCAAATGGGTGGGGGGGGTCCCAAATGGGTGTGGGGGGGTCCTAAATGCCTGGGTCTCCTATTTTGGGGGGGGCCCAGACACCTGGGTCCCCTATGGGGTGAGGGGGGGGGGTCCCAAATGGGTGGGGGGGGTCCCAAACGCTTGGGTCCCCTATTTGGGGGGGGGGTCCTGGACCCCTCGGTCCCCTATATTGGGGGGGGGTCACAGACACGTGGGTGTCGTGTCCCCCCCCCCCCCCCCCCCCCCGCAGATGCTGTTTTTGGCCACTTTCTTCCCCACGTGGGAGGGGTCGTCGGGGGGGTACGACCTGGTGGGGGTGAGTTTTGGGGGGGGGGGGGGCCCCGAGGGGGCTTTGGGGGTGACACCCCCCCATTTTGTCCCCCCCATCCCCTTTTATGACCCCCCCCATGCCCCCCATCCCCCTTAATGGCCCCCCCATAGCCCCCCCGTCCCCCTTTATACCCCCTTAATGGCCCCCCATCCCCTTTTATGACCCCCCCATCCCCCTTAATGGCCCCCCCGTGTCCCCCCATGGCCCCCCATCCCCTTTTATGACCCCCCCATGGCCCCCCCATCCCCTTTTATGGCCCCCCCATGCCCCCCATCCCCCTTTATGCCCCCCCCATAGCCCCCCCATGCCCCCCCTCCACCTTTATGTCCCCCTTAATGGCCCCCCCCATGCCCCCCCGTCCCCCTTTATGCCCCCCATGCCCCCCATCCCCTTTTATGACCCCCCCATGGCCCCCCCATCCCCTTTTATGACCCCCCCATGGCCCCCCCATCCCCTTTTATGGCCCCCCCATGCCCCCCATCCCCCTTTATGCCCCCCCCATAGCCCCCCCATGCCCCCCCCTCCACCTTTATGTCCCCCTTAATGGCCCCCCCATGCCCCCCCGTCCCCCTTTATGCCCCCCATGCCCCCCATCCCCTTTTATGACCCCCCCCATACCCCCCATCCCCTTTTATGTCCCCCCCATGTCCCCCCCATCCCCTTTTATGACCCCCCCATGCCCCCCCATCCCCTTTTATGACCCCCCCATGCCCCCCATCCCCCTTTATGCCCCCCCCATAGCCCCCCCATGCCCCCCCTCCACCTTTATGTCCCCCTTAATGGCCCCCCCATGCCCCCCCATCCCCCTTTATGCCCCCCCATGTCCCCCCCATCCCCTTTTATGACCCCCCCATGGCCCCCCCATCCCCTTTTATGACCCCCCCATGCCCCCCATCCCTTTTTATGACCCCCCCCATGCCCCCCATCCCCTTTTATGGCCCCCCCATGTCCCCCCCATCCCCTTTTATGCCCCCCCCATTCCCCCAACCCCCTTTACGTGTGTGTCCCCCCCCAGATATCATGTCTCCCCCCCAAATGTCATGTCCCCCCCCCCCCCAAAAAAATCCCCTGTCGTGTCCCCCCCCCCAGGAGTTCCTCCGGGCGACGGTGGACGTGGCCGACCTGGGGGGGCTGCAGTTGGCGCTGGGCCGGGGGGGGGGCCGGGGGGAGCTCCGCATCCTGGTGGCCGCCCTGGGCTGGGCCAGCGCCGAGCTCCTCACCTCCCGGTGAGCTATAGGGGACGGGGGGGGGCTATAGGGGACGGGGGGGGGGCTAGAGGGGATGGGGGGGGGCTAGAGGGGATGGGGGGGTTTAGGGGCTGGGGGGGGGCTGTGGGACTAGGAGGGGGCTGTGGGAGGGTTGGGGGGGGGCTGGAGGTGGGGGGGCTGTAAGGGATCTATAAGGGCTGGGGGGGGGGGTCTATAGGGCCCGGGGGGGGGGGGGGCAATGGGGGGGGCTTTGGGGACCTGTAGGGGGCTATAGGACCCTGGGGGGGGCGATGGGGGGTCTTTAGGGACCTATAGGACCCGGGGGGGGGGGGCAATGGGGATCTATAGGGGCTTATAGGACCCTAGGGGGGGCGATGGGGGGTCTTTAGGGACCTATAGGACCCTGAGGGGGGGGCAATGGGGACCTATAGGGAGCAGTGGGGGGGCTTTGGGGACCTATAGGACCCGGGGGGGGGGGCTTTGGGGATCTATAGGGGCCTATAGGACCCTGGGGGGGGCGATGGGGGGTCTTTAGGGACCTATAGGACCCTGGGGGGGGGCAATGGGGATCTATAGGGGCTTATAGGACCCTGGGGGGTCTTTAGGGACCTATAGGACCCGGGGGGGGGCAATGGGGATCTATAGGGGCCTATAGGACCCTGGGGGGGGCGATGGGGGGTCTTTAGGGACCTATAGGACCCTGGGGGGGGCAATGGGGACCTATAGGGAGCAGTGGGGGGGCTTTGGGGACCTATAGGGGGCTATAGGACCCGGGGGGGGGCTTTGGGGATCTATAGGGGCCTATAGGACCCTGGGGGGGGCGATGGGGGGTCTTTAGGGACCTATAGGACCCTGGGGGGGGGGCAATGGGGATCTGTAGGGGCTTATAGGACCCTGGGGGGTCTTTAGGGACCTATAGGACCCAGGGGGGGGCAATGGGGATCTATAGGGGCTTATAGGACCCTGGGGGGGGCGATGGGGGGTCTTTAGGGACCTATAGGACCCTGGGGGGGGCAATGGGGACCTATAGGGGGCAGTGGGGGGGCTTTGGGGACCTATAGGGGGCTATAGGACCCTGGGGGGGGGGGGCTTTGGGGATCTATAGGGGCCTATAGGACCCTGGGGGGGGCGATAGGGGGTCTTTAGGGCCCTATAGGACCCTGGGGGGGCGATGGGGATCTATAGGGGCTTATAGGACCCTGAGGGGGGGGGCAATGGGGACCTATAGGGAGCAGTGGGGGGGCTTTGGGGACCTATAGGGGGCTATAGGACCCTGGGGGGGAAATGGGGGGGCTTTGGGGACCTATAGGGACCTCTAGGACCCTGGGGGGGGGTCTTTGGAGCCCTATAGGGCCCTATAGGACCCTGGGGGGGGCAATGGGGGGTCTTTGGGGATCTATAGGACCCTGGGGGCAGCAATGGGGGGGTGTCGGGGATCTATAGGCACCTATAGGACCCTGTGCGGGGGCAGTGGGGGGGGGTTTGGGGACCTCTAGGACCCTGGGGGCGCGTCTTTGGGGACCTATAGGGGCCCATAGGACCCTGTGGGGTGGGCTTTGGGGACTTATAGGGGCCTATAGTACCCTGGGGGGGGGGGCTTTGGGAACCTATAGGGTCTGTAGGACCCTGGGAGTGGTCTTTGGAGACCTATAGGGGCCTATAGGACCTGGGGGGGGCAATGGGGGGGCTTTGGGGACCTACAGGGACCTCTAGGACCCTGGGGGGGGAGCTTTGGGGACCTATAGGGTCTATAGGACCCTGGGGGAGGGCAATGGGGGGGCTTTGGGGACCTATACGGACCTCTAGGACCCTGGGGGGGGGCTTTGGGGACCTCTAGGACCCTGGGAGGGGGTCTTTGGGGGCCTATAGGACCCGGGGGGGGGGGCAGTGGGGGGATGTCCGGGATCTATAGGGTCTGGGGGCGGATCTATAGGAGGGTGGTTCCGCAGGTGCGTCCCGCTGTGGGTGGGGGCGCGGGGGGTGGAGTTCGACTGGCGTCACCTGCAGATGGGGCTGGACTCCAACATCAGCCTGGTGAGGGGGGGGGGCAACTGGGGGGGGGACTGGGGTAACTGGGAGGGGGGACTGGGGCAACTGGGGGGGGTGACTGGGGTAACAGGGGGGGACTGGGGTAACTGGGGGGGGATTGGGAGGAGAAATGGGGGGGGAACTGCCCGGGGGGGGTAATTTAGGGGGGGTGATTGTTCGGGGGGGGTGTTAATTGGGGGGATAATTGCCCTGGGGGGGGTAATTGGGGGGGTAATTGCCCTGGGGGGGTTAATTATGGGGGGAATTGGGGGGTTGAGTGCCCTGCGGGGGTTAATTGAGGAGCAGTAATTGCCCTGGGGGGGGTTAATTGGGGGGTAATTGCCCAGGGGGGGTTAATTGGGAGGGGGAAGTGAGAGAGTAATTGTTCTGGACGGTTTAATTGGGGGGGGGTAATTGCTCGTGGGGTGTTAATTGGGTGGGTAATTGAGAGGGTAATTGCCCTGGAGGGGTTAAATGGGGGGGTAATTGCTTAGGGGGGGTTAATTGGGGGAGAAATTCCTTTGGGGGCGTTAATTGGGGGAAGTAATTGCCCTAGGGGGGGTTAACTGGGGGGAGTAACTGCCCTGGGGGGGTTAATTGGGGGGAGGAATTGCCCTGAGGGGGTTAATTGGGGGAGGTAATTGCCCTGGGGGGGTTAATTGGGGGAGGTAATTGCCCTGGGGGGGTTAATTGAGGGGAGTAATTGCCCTAGGGGGGTTAATTGGGGGGAGTAATTGCCCTGGGGGGGTTAATTGGGGGGAGTAACTGCTCTGGGGGGGTTAAATGGGGGAGGTAATTGCTCTGGGGGGGTTAATTGGGGGGAGTAACTGCCCTTGGGGGGTTAATTGGGGGGAGTACCTGCCCTGGGGGGGGTTAATTAAGAGGATAATTGCTCTGGGGGGGTTAATTGGGGGGAGTAACTGCCCTGGGGATGTTAATTAGCTTAATTGCCCCCCCCGCAGGTGCGTCACGTGGCGGCGGCGGCGCTGCTCTGGGCTTCGGGGCGTCACGACCTGCCCCCCCGCCTGCGCCTGCCCCTGGGGGGGCTGCTGGCCGCCGCTGCCTACGAGGGCTTCCTCACCGGGTAGGCGGGGCTTCCGGGGGGCGGGGCTTTCCGGGGGGGCGTGGCTGCAGAGTGGGTGGGGCTTCCAGAGGGGTGTGGCTTCCAAAGGGGGGGGCGTGGGGGGGGATTTTGGGGGGGGGGAAGTGGTTGCTGCTGCCTAAGGGAGCTTTTATTGTGGGGTGGGTGGGGCTTAGTTAAGGGCGTGGCTTCGTGGGTGGGGCTTGTTGGGGTGTGGTGGGGCGGGGCTTTTGGGGTGGAGGCGGGGCTTCGGCCGCTGTTGCTGCTGGTAGGGCTTTCCCGAGGGGGGTGTGGCTTTCCGGAGGGGGTGTGGCTTTCCGGAGGGGGTGTGGCTTCCCCGATGGGGCGTGGCTTGGGGGATAAGGGCGGGGCTTAATGGGGGCAGGGCTTTGGGGACTGGGTTCCTGGTTGCTGCTGCAAGGACTTTAGCTGCGTGGGCGGGGCTTCCTCGCTGAGTGGGCGGGGCTAGAGTGGGTGGGCGTTCCCCAGCGGGTGGGAGGGGCTTAGGCCGGGAGGGGCGGGGTCTCCGCAGAGGGGCGGGGTCTCCGCAGAGGGGCGGGGCCTCCAGGAGACTGCAAATCTGAGGGGAAGCTGCTTAGGGGGCGGGGCTTGAAGATCGGGGGTGTGGCCTTGCTGCCTTGCTTGGGGGCGGATCCGACGGGCTTGGGGGCGTGGCCTGACAGGTGGAGGTGTGGCTTGCAGTGTGGGCGGGGCTTGTAAGCCCACACTAGAATAGACCCTTAGTGGGGAGGTGCCGGGGGGGGCGTGGGGGGTGTGGGCGTCGCCTATAGTGGGCGTGCCCCCCCTGAAGCCCCGCCCTCTTCCCCACAGGTGGGCGGGGCAAGCGCTGGGGCTGGGTCCCTGGGGGGCGCTGGGACTGCGGGCCTTGGGGGCGGCCGCCTTGGGGCTGGGGGCTCTCAGGCTGCTCGTCCCCCTCCTGCCCCCCCCTTAAATTAATAAAGGCACCTATAGAAACTGCGAGAGCTTTATTGGACCCAGGTGTCCGGCGGGGGGGGGGACACACGACACCCAGGTGTCTGGGGGGGGTCCCAGGTGACGGGGGGGGGGGGTCCGAGGTATCCCGGGGGTGTCCCAGGAGTCTGAGGGGGGGTCCCAGGTGTCTGGGGCGGGGGGGTCCCAGGCATCTGGGGGGGACCCAGAGGTCTGGGGGGGGTCCCAGGTGACGGGGGGGGGGGTCCGAGGTATCCCGGGGGTGTCCCAGGAGTCTGAGGGGGGGTCCCAGGCATCTGGGGGGGACCCAGAGGTCTGGGGGGGGTCCCAGGTATCCAGAGAGGTGTCCCAGGAGTCTGGGGGGGGTGTCCCAGGTGTCTGGAGGGGGGTCCCAAGCATCCGGGGGGGGGTCCCAGGTGTCTGGGGGGGGGTCCCAGGGGTCTGAGGGGTGGCCCTGAAGCTGCTTGTCCCCCTCCTGCCCCCACCCCCCCCAAATTAATAAAGGCACCTATAGAAACTGTGAGAGCTTTATTGGACCCAGGTGTCTAGCAGCGGGGGCACGTAGGCATCCGGGGGGGGGTCCCAGGCATCCAGGGGGGGACCCAAGTGTCCAGGGGGGGACCCAAGTGTCCGGCAGCGGGGGGGGTCACATCAGCCTCCATCTCAGTAGTAGAGCTCTCGGTCCCACCAGCCTGGGGGGGGGGGTGTAGGAAAGACACAGAGGGGTGAGGGGGGGGGACGGGACCCCCCCAGGTGTCCTGGGGGGGGGGAACGCAGGGGGTCCGGACCCAACCACTCACTTCCTGGGTGTCTCCGCACTCCCAATTTCCGGATCTCGTCGTAGACGAGGATGAGGAGGCCGAAGGGCATCGGCACGAACCACCACTGGAACCTGGAGGATGAAGAGGGGCGGGGGGGGGGGGGGGAATGACACCCATGGTCAGGGGACCCAGGTGTTTGGGGGGGGGGGTCCCAGGGGTCTGGGAAAGGGACCCAGATATCTGGGATGGGGTCAGGAGGGGACCCAAATATCAGGGAAAGGGACCCAGATAAACAGGAAGAGGTCCCAGATATCCGGGAAAGGGACCCAGATATCAGGGAAAGGGACCCAGATCTCTGGGATGGGGTCAGGAGGGGACCCAGGTGTCCGGGAAGGGGACCCAGATATCTGGGATGGGGTCAGGAAGGGACCCAGGTGTCTGGGAAGGGGACCCAGATATCTGGGATGGGGTCAGGAGGGGACCCAGGTGTCCGGGAAGGGGACCTAGATCTCTGGGATGGGGTCAGGAGGGGACCCAGGTGTCCGGGAAGGGGACCCAGATATCTGGGATGGGATCAGGAAGGGACCCAGGTGTCCGGGAAGGGGACCCAGATATCTGGGATGGGGTCAGGAGGGGACCCAGGTGTCCGGGAAGGGGACCCAGATATCTGGGATGGGGTCAGGAGGGGACCCAGGTGTCCAGGAAGGGGACCCAGATATCCGGGAAGGGGACTGAGATATCTGGGATGGGGTCAGGAGGGGACCCAGGCATCCGGGAAGGGGACACGGATATCCGGGAAGGGGCCCCAGATATCCGGGAAGGGGACGCAGACATCCGAGCCCACCGGATGGGCATGAAGTTGAAGACGTTGGGCATCCCGGGGCAGTAGCAGAGGAAGCAGCCGATGGACACCTGGAACACGATGGCGATCACCAGGATCCGGTTCCTGCCGGGAGACGAGCCCCTATAGCCCCTCCGTGGGCGCCTACAGCACCGCGTGGGCTCCTATAGTGTCCCGTAGGCTTATATAGCAGAGCTCCTATAGACCCCCATAGGCACCAGAAGAGCCCGCTAGATCCCACAGGCACTGCAAGAGCCCCTATAGACCCCACAGGCACCAGAACAGCCCCTATAGACCCCATAGGTGCCAGAAGAGCCCCATAGCTCCCACAGGCACTGGCAGAGCCCCTATAGACCCCACAGGCACCAGAACAGCCCCTATAGACCCCATAGGTGCCAGAAGAGCCCCATAGCTCCCACAGGCACTGCGAGAGCCCCTATAGACCCCAGAAGAGCCCACTAGCTCCCACAGGCACTGGAAGAGACCCTATAGACCCCACAGGCACCAGAACAGCCCCTCTACACCCCATAGGTGCCAGAAGAGCCCGCTAGCTCCCACAGGCACTGCGAGAGCCCCTATAGACCCCAGAAGAGCCCGCTAGCTGCCACAGGCACTGCAAGAGCCCCTATAGGCCCCAGAAGAGCCCACTAGCTCCCACAGGCACTGGCAGAGACCCTATAGACCCCATAGGTGCCAGAAGAGCCCCATAGCTCCCACAGGCACTGGCAAAGCCCCATAGCCCCCCCAGGTGCTGACAGAACCCCTATAGCCCTTGGAAGAACCCCCTATAGCCCCCATAGGCACTAGCAGAACCCCATAGCCCCTGTAGGCAATGGAAGAGCCCCCTATAGACCCCACAGGCACCAGAAGAGCCCGCCAGATCCCACAGGCGCTGGCAGAGCCCCTATAGACCCCATAGGCACCAGAAGAGCCTGCTAGCTCACACAGGCACTGGCAGAGCCCCTATAGGCACTGGAAGAGCCCCTATAGACCCCATAGGCACCAGAAGAGCCCGCTAGCTCCCACAGGCACTGGCAGAGCCCCTATAGGCACTGGCAGAGCCCCTATAGACCCCATAGGCACCAGAAGAGCCCGCTAGCTCCCACAGGCACTGGAAGAGCCCCTATAGGCCCCATAGGCACTGGCAGAGCCCCTATAGCCCCTATAGGCACCGGAAGAGGCCCTGCTGGAAGAGGGAGAGACGCCGGGTCTTGCGGATGAGGACGTCGGCGATCTGGCACATCTCGATGCTGATGAAGAAGACGGTGTAGCAGGTGTACTGCTGGTAGCGGCGTTGCTCGAAGGTCTACGGGGGGGGCAAAACGGGACGTATAGGTCAGCGAGGGAGACGTATAGGGGCCTATAGGGGTCTCTAGGGGGTGGCACGTACCCATTGCTGGCCATAGCTGTCCTGCAGCTCCTGCTCGTGGGTGTCCTCCCAGCGCGGGCGCAGTCCCAAGCAGAGCAGAGGCCACCAACCCTCCTGCGCCATCGCCACGAAGTAGTCGGTGAAGCCGGCGAAGGACTGGATGGCACCTACCGGGGTTGGGGGGGGGGACACACAGAGTTAGGTGGGGACCCAGGGCTCCGGGCACCCAGGGACCCATGGACCCAGGTGTCACGGGGACACAGGGACCAAGGGACCCGGGTGTCTGGGGACACGAGTGTCCAGGGACATGGGGACCCAGGTATCTGGGTGTCCTGGGACTCGGCGACCCAGATGTCTGGGCAGCCAGGGACCCAAGGACCAAGGGACCCGGGTGGCCGGGCACCCTGATGTCCAGGGACCCAGATGTCCAGGGAACCGGGCACCCAGTGACCCAGGTGTCCAGTGACCCAGATGTCCAGGGACCCAGATGTCCAGGGACCTGGGTGTCCAGGGACCCGGGTGTCCAGGGACCCAGATGTCCAGGGACCCAGATGTCCAGGGACCTGGGTGTCCAGGGACCCGGGTGTCCAGGGAACCAGGCACCCATGGATCCAGATGTCCAGGGATCTGGGTGTCCAGTGACCCAGATGTCCAGGGACCCAGATGTCCAGGGACCTGGGTGTCCAGGGACCCGGGTGTCCAGGGAACCAGGCACCCATGGACCCAGATGTCCAGGGATCTGGGTGTCCAGTGACCCGGGTGTCCAGGGACCCAGATGTCCAGGGACCTGGGTGTCCAGGGACCCGGGTGTCCAGGGAACCAGGCACCCATGGATCCAGATGTCCAGGGATCTGGGTGTCCAGTGACCCAGATGTCCAGGGACCCGGGTGTCCAGGGACCCAGATGTCCAGGGACCCAGATGTCCAGGGACCCGGGTGTCCAGGGAACCAGGCACCCATGGACCCAGATGTCCAGGGACCTGGATGTCCAATGACCCAGATGTCCAGGGACCCAGGTGTCCAGGGACCCAGATGTCCAGGGACTTGGGTGTCCAGGGAACCAGGCACCCATGGACCCAGATGTCCAGTGACCCGGGTGTCCAGGGACCCAGATGTCCAGGGACCTGGGTGTCCAGGGACCCGGGTGTCCAGGGAACCAGGCACCCATGGATCCAGATGTCCAGGGATCTGGGTGTCCAGTGACCCAGATGTCCAGGGACCCGGGTGTCCAGGGACCCAGATGTCCAGGGACACAGATGTCCAGGGACTTGGGTGTCCAGGGAACCAGGCACCCATGGACCCAGATGTCCAGGGACCCAGATGCCCAGTGACCCAGATGTCCAGGGACTTGGGTGTCCAGGGAACCAGGCTCCCATGGATCCAGATGTCCAGGGACCCCCGTGTCCAGGGACCTGGGTGTCCAATGACCCAGATGTCCAGGGACCCAGGTGTCCAGGGACCCAGATGTCCAGGGACTTGGGTGTCCAGGGAACCAGGCACCCATGGACCCAGATGTCCAGTGACCCGGGTGTCCAGGGACCCAGATGTCCAGGGACCTGGGTGTCCAGGGACCCGGGTGTCCAGGGAACCAGGCACCCATGGATCCAGATGTCCAGGGATCTGGGTGTCCAGTGACCCAGATGTCCAGGGACCCGGGTGTCCAGGGACCCAGATGTCCAGGGACACAGATGTCCAGGGACTTGGGTGTCCAGGGAACCAGGCACCCATGGACCCAGATGTCCAGGGACCCAGATGCCCAGTGACCCAGATGTCCAGGGACTTGGGTGTCCAGGGAACCAGGCTCCCATGGATCCAGATGTCCAGGGACCCCCGTGTCCAGGGACCTGGGTGTCCAATGACCCAGATGTCCAGGGACTTGGGTGTCCAGGGAACCAGGCACCCATGGACCCAGATGTCCAGGGACCCAGATGCCCAGTGACCCAGATGTCCAGGGACTTGGGTGTCCAGGGAACCAGGCACCCATGGACCCAGATGTCCAGGGACCCACACGTCCAGGGACTTGGGTGTCTGGGCACCCAAGGACCCTGTTGTCCAGGCACCCAGATGTCCACTGACCTGGGTTTCAAGGGTCCTGGGTGCCCAGGGACCCAGCATCTGGGCACCCAAGTCATCCGGGCAGCTGAGCACCCCCGTGTCCATGCACCCAGGAATCCGGGGCACCCCAACATCTAGACCAGCCAGACGCCCTCACCCACCCAAGGTGGACCATCCAGGACCCCCCCATTCCTTGGGGACCCAGCCGTTCTCCCCCCCACCCCGACCTTGGCCACAGCCCACTCATCCCCTCCCCTAGCTGGATCCTGGTGTCCGGATCCTTCTCCCAGCCCCGGAAAGACGCCCGTTATCCGGGTCGTACCGATCTGGAAGTAGGAATAAGCCGCCAAAGGTTCATTGACCAATCGGTCGCGTCGAGGGTTGCGGGGCTTCAGGTGCATGATGTCGCTCTCTGCCCTCTCATAGGCCAAGGAGACCGAGGGGAACTGTGGACCCGGGTGTTCGGGTGAGGGACCCAGGTGTCCGGGAGGGACCCCTGCATCCCGTTGGGAGACCCCGGTATTTGGGAGAGGGACCCAACCCTTGGGGTGAAGGACCCAAGTGTCAGGGTGAAGGACCAAGGTCTCAGGGTGAAGGACCAAGGTCTCAGGGTGAAGGACTCAAGGTGTCGGGGTGGAGGACTCAAGGTGTCGGGGTGGAGGACCCAGGTGTCCGGAACGGACCCAGGCACCCGGGTGGGAGACCCCGGCATCCGGGAGGGACCCCGGTGTCTGGGTGAGATACTTGGGTGAAGAACCCCAACATCCATATGAAGAATCCCCAAATCCTTATGAAGAACCCCGGTTCCTGGGTGAGGAACCTCAACGATCAGTTGAGAGACTGGTTGATGGACCCCAATGTCTGGGTGGGGGGGGGCACCCTGGCGTCCGGGTGGGGGGACCCCAGGTGTCTGGGCACTCACGATGTCAGTGCAGAGCTCGATGAAGAGGATGGTGATGCAGCCCAAGGGCAGGGGGACGCTGGCCGTGATGTAGATGAGGTAGGGGGTCAACTCGGGGATGTTCTTGGTCAAGGTGTAGGCGATGGACTTTTTCAGGTTGTCAAAGATCAAGCGGCCTGGGAAGGGTGGGGACAGCGTCACCGGGCTGGTGTCACCTCACGTCACCCGCCCCCCGGTGTCCCCAGCCCCACCTTGCTCCACGCCGGTGACGATGGAGGCGAAGTTGTCATCGAGGAGGATCATGTCGGCCGCGTTCTTGGCGGCATCGGAGCCGGCGATGCCCATGGCCACCCCGATGTCGGCCTTCTTCAGCGCCGGGGAGTCGTTCACCCCGTCCCCCGTCACCGCCACGATGGCACCCTGAGGACATCGGGACCAGAGAAGTGAGAGATGAGGACCATCACCATGTCCATCATGGTGGCATCTTGGGGACATTGCGACCAGAGAAGGGAGGGATGAGGACCATCACCATGTCCATCATGGTGGCATCTTGGGGACAGAGGGACCAGAGAGATGGGGACAGGGACCAACACCATCCCCATCACGATGGCACCTTGGGGACATGGGGACCATCACCATCCCCAGCGTGATGGCACCCTGAGGACAGGGACGCTGAGGGCACCTCTCTGGTCATCCCAATGTCCCCAAAGCCACCCAATGACCCCTTCCCACCAGGACTGGTGGTGGCTTTGGGCTGTGCCCGTGTCCCCCCAATGTCCCCGTGTCCCTCCAATGTCCCCGTGTCCCTCCAATGTCCCCATGTCCCCCAATGTCCCCATACCCTCAGCATCCCTAGTGTCTCCACGGCCCCAATGTCCCCACGTTCCTCGCGTCCTCCAAGTCCCCGGTGTCCCCCCGTGTCCCCAATGACCCAACGTCCCCCACATCCCTCTGTCCCCCAATGTCCCCCCAACGTCCCAAATGTCCCCACCAGCCGCTGGCAGCTCTCCACGATGACAAGTTTCTGCTGTGGTGACGTCCGGGCGAAGACCATCTCGGGGTGGGCGCGTAGAAGAACCTCCAGAGCCTCCGGTGTCATGGACGCCAGCTCCGCTCCTGTCACCACCCGCGCCCGCGCCTGCCTGGGGGGGGGACACACGACACACCGGACATCTGGGTCCCCCCCACCCGGACACCTGGGTCCCTCCCGGATATCTGGGTCCCCTCTCGGACACCCGAGTCCCACCTGGGGTCCACCTGCTCAAGGGGCACGCGTAGACGAGCTGCCACCTCCTCGGGGGTCTCGCTGCCCTCTGAGATGATGCCGACGGCCGCCGCGATGGCCTTGGCCGTGATGGGGTGGTCTCCGGTCACCATGATCACCTGGGGACAAGGTGACATTGGTGTGGGCCCGATGGCCCTGATGGTTCCTCGTGGTCCCCCCACGTTCTTGATGTCCCACCATCCTCACGTCCCTCATGTCCACCCTGTGTCCCCAAATCCCTCCATGTCCTTCCATGTCCTTGATGTCCCCCCATCTCTATGTCCCTCCCAATCCCCATGTCCGCCTTCTGTCCCCATGTCTCTCTTCCATGTTCTTGATGTCCCACCATCCCCGTGTCCCTCCTGAGCCCCATGTCCCCCCATGTCTCTCCATGTCCTTGATGTCCCCCCAACCCCGTGTCCCTCCATGTCTCTCCACGTCCTTGATGTCCCCCCCATCCCCATGTCTTTCCATGTCCTTGATGTCCCCCCATCTCTATGTCCCTCCCAATCCCCACGTCCACCTTCTGTCCCCATGTCTCTCCATGTTCTTGATGTCCCACCATCCCCGTGTCCCTCCTGAGCCCCATGTCCTTCCATGTCCTTGATGTCCCCCCAACCCCACGTTTCTCCATGTCCTTGATGTCCCCCCCATCCCCATGTCTTTCCATGTCCTTGATGTCCCCCCAACCCCACGTTTCTCCATGTCCTTGATGTCCCCCCATCCCCACGTCTTTCCACATCCCTGATGTCCCCCCAACCCCATGTCCTTCCACATCCTTGATGTCCCCCCATCCCCATCTCCCTCCCTGTCCCTCCACGTCCCTGATGTCCCCCCAACCCCACGCCCCCCTCAGTCGCCACGTCCTCGATGTCCCCCGCGTCCCCTACCCTGATACCCGCCGTACGACACTTGAGCACGGCCTGGGGGACGGTGGCCCTGGGTGGATCAATCATGGACACCAGCCCGGCAAAGCAAAGTCCCACGGCCACCTCCGGCAGCGCCTCGGGGTCCGTCCCTGCTGCCACCGTCCCCGCCGGCAGCCAGCGGGCGCAGAACCCTTGGGAGGGACAAGGAGGGGGGGACACACGGGGTGACGTTGGGACCCGAGTGCATGGGGTGGTGCATGTGCCGCCCTCCTGCGCACGTGTCCTCCATCCCATGTCCCCGCATCCTTCCATGTCCCCCCTCCATGTATCTCCATGTCCCGCCCATGTCCCCCCATCTCCGTGTCCCCCATCTCCCTATGATCTCCCCTCATCCCCATTTCCCCCCCATCTCCCCATGATGTCCCTCCGTCCCCCCCAACCCCATTTCCCCCATCTCCCCATGATGTCCCCCCGTCCCCACGTCCCCCCCCCCCCATTTCCCCCATCTCCCCATGATGTCCCCCCGTCCCCACGTCCCCATGATGTCCCCCCCATCCCCACGTCCCTCTCAACCCCATTTCCCCCATGTCCCCCCATCTCCCCATGATGTCCCCCATCCCCACGTCCCCATCTCCCCATGACGTCCCCCATCTCCCCTGATGTCCCCCCATCCCCACGTCCCCATGTCCCCATGATGTCCCCCATCTCCCCATGATGTCCCCCATCCCCATCTCCCCATGATGTCCCCCCATCCCCACATCCCCCCCAACCCCATTTCCCCCCATCTCCCCATGATGTCCCCCCATCCCCACGTCCCCATGTCCCCATGATGTCCCCCATCTCCCCATGATGTCCCCCCATCCCCACGTCCCCCCCAACCCCATTTCCCCCCATCTCCCCATGATGTCCCCCCATCCCCACGTCCCCACATCCCCATGATGTCCCCCATCTCCCCTGATGTCCCCCCATCCCCATCTCCCCATGATGTCCCCCCATCCCCACGTCCCCATGTCCCCATGATGTCCCCCATGTCCCCTGATGTCCCCCCATCCCCATCTCCCCCTGATGTCCCCCCGTCCCCCTCCCCATCCCCATTCTCCCCGCCATCCCCCCTCCACCCCACTCACCCAAGACCCTCTCCCCGCGCCCCCCCAGCTCGGCGTAGGCCCCCTCGAAGGCTTCCCGCCATTGGGCGTCCAGGGCCAGCTCCTGTCCCTTCAGCAGCACCGTGCTGCACCGTTCCAGCACCCGCTCGGGGGCACCTTTCAGCACCAGGAGCTGCCTCTCTCCCGCCTCGTGGACCGAGAGCTGTCGAGGGACCCGGATGCCTGAGTTCCCACCCGGATGCCGGGATTCCCATCCGGATGCTTGGGTTCCTCCTGGATGTCTGGGTCCCCTTCCCGGACACCTGGGTCCCCTCCTGACCCCATCCCAGATATCTCGGTCCCCTCCTGACCCCATGCCAGATATCTGGGTCCCCTTCCCGGACACCTGGGTCCCCTCCTGACCCCATCCCAGATATCTGGGTCCCCTTCCCAGACGCCTGGTCCCCTCCTGACCCCATCCCAGATATCTTGGTCCCCTCCTGACCCCATGCCAGATATCTGGGTCCCCTTCCTGGACACCTGGGTCCCCTCCTGACCCCATCCCAGATATCTGGGTCCCCTTCCCGGATGCCTGGTCCCCTCCTGACCCCATCCCAGATATCTGGGTCCCCTTCCCGGATGACTGGTCCCCTCCTGATCCCATCCCAGATATCTGGGTCCCCTTCCCAGACACCTGGGTCCCCTCCTGACCCCATCCCAGAGATCTGGGTCCCCTTCCCGGATGCCTGGTCCCCTCCTGACCCCATCCCAGATATCTGGGTCCCCTTCCTGGACACCTGGGTCCCCTCCTGACCCCATCCCAGATATCTGGGTCCCCTTCCCGGACACCTGGGTCCCCTCCTGACCCCATCCCAGATATCTGGGTCCCTTTCCCGGATATCTGGGACCTCTTCCTGTTCATCTGGGTCCCTTTCCCTGATATCTGGGTCCCCTCCTGACCCCATCCCAGATATCTGGGTCCCCTTCCCGGACACCTGGGTCCCCTCCTGATCCCATCCCAGATATCTGGGTCCCCTTCCCGGACACCTGGGTCCCCTCCTGACCCCATCCCAGAGATCTGGGTCCCCTTCCCGGATGCCTGGTCCCCTCCTGATCCCATCCCAGATATCTGGGTCCCCTTCCCGGACGCCTGGGTCCCTTCCTGATCCCATCCCAGATATCTGGGTCCCCTTCCCGGACACCTGGGTCCCCTCCTGACCCCATCCCAGATATTTGGGTCCCCCACCCAGATTCTTGGGTGTCCCCATCCCGGACTCCTGGGTCCCCCCACCTGGAATTTGTTGGTGGAGTTGAAGGGCAACTCGGCCACCTTGGGGAACCGTCCCCGCGCCTCCGACACCGTCCCCACCGTCACCTCGGCGAACTTCAGCAGCGCCGTCTCCGAAGCGTCGCCGATGACCTCACGCTGCAGGGGCGGGGCTTAAGCGGGTGGGGCTTGGGGGGGGAGGGGCCCATATCCCTATATAGGGCACCTATGGGGGTCCTTGTGTTCCCCTTTCAGCCCCATATAGGGCTCCTATAAGCATCTGTATGACATTTCCAGCCCCATATAGGGCTCCTATAGGCATCTATATGACATTTCCAGCCCCTTACAGTGCACCTATAGGCATCCCGGCCCCTATATGCCCCTCCCAGCCCCATATAGTGCCCCTATAGGAGTCCTGGCCCCTATACACTTCTCCCAATCCCATATAAAGCCCCATATAGGGTCCCTACATCCTCTTCCAAGCCCCATAGAGGGTCCCTAGATGCCCCTCCCAGCCCCATAGAGGGTCCCTATACAGCCCTCCCAGCCCCATATAGGTCCCCTATAGGGCCCCATACGCGTCCCACCTTGGCCACGGGGACGTTGTCTTGTCCCGGCTTGAACTGGGCCCTGTTGCAGAGGGTGACGACGCGGCTCAGCATGGTCCACGTCTCCGACGATTGGTCGAAGCTCTGACCTAGGTGGGACGTAGAGGTGGGGGGGGGTCACCTCGGGGGGGTCCCAGGCATCCCGGGTGGGGTGGAGGTGGGGGTGGACCCAGGCAGACGGCTCACCCGATTGGTCCTCGGTAGTGTCGGCCGTATGGATCTGGTTGTCGAACCAGAGATGCGCCACCGTCATCCGGTTTTGGGTGAGGGTCCCCGTCTTGTCGGAGCAGATGACCGAGGTGGAACCCAACGTCTCCACCGCTTCCAGGTTCTTCACCACGCAGTTCTTCCTCGCCAGCCTCTTCGCCGTCAGCGAGAGGCAAACCTGGAGTTGCGGAAGTCCCTCAGCACCCTGGGGAGCCCTATGGCACCCATGGGACCTCCTGTGGTGGCCTTGGAGCCACGGGGACCTCCAGGAAAGCGGTTGATGCCCATGGACCCGTAGGGACAACCAGAACCCTGGGTTGTGGTGGCCCCACGGGGACCTCAAGAGTCCCAGGTGAGCCCCATGAAGACCCTCAAGTCTCCCGTAGCACCCATGCTTTGTGATGGGACCCACAGCCCTACGGCTCCAACCCCCATGATGCCCCAAGCCATACCGTGACAGTGGCCAGCAGCCCCTCGGGGACGTAGGCCACGACGATGGCCATGAAGAAGACCATGGCACGGAGGAAGGTGTAGCCAATGACCATGGCCACCACGAAGAAGGTGGCACCGAAGAAGATGGCAAGGCCGGCGATGATGTCAACAAAGTGCTCGATCTCGATGGCGATGGGTGTCTTCTCGTTCTCCACCCCCGAGGCCAAGCTGGCGATGCGTCCGATGATGGTCCGGTCACCCGTGTTGATCACCAACCCCATGGCCGTCCCTATAGGACCCAGATATCCGGGTGGTTTAAGGGACCCAGGCGTCCAGGTGGGACCCAGATGTCCGGGTTGGACCCGGGTGTCCAGGTGGGACCCAGGCGTCCGGGTGGGACGCACCTTCTAGGCACATGGTGGAGAAGAAGGCGATGTTGCGGGTCTCCAAGGGCGAGTCATGGGTGCACTCGGGTGACCGCGTCTGGGGCTCCGACTCCCCCGTCAACGATGAGTTGTCCACCTGGAGGTGGTGGTGGGAGGACACGTCTCAGCCTGGCGGCGGAGGGGGGGAACCCAGTGGTCATGTCACCCCCCCCAAAAAGGGACCCAGGCGTCCGGGCCCACCTTGCAACCCTGGGCTGAGATGATGCGGATGTCTGCAGGGACTCGGTCCCCTCCTTTGATCTCCACCAGGTCACCGACCACCAACTCGTTGGCGTTGATCTGTAGTTTGTCTCCTTCCCGGATCACCGTGGCTTGCTGGAGGTCACAGGGGAACCCAGGTGTCCGGGTGGGAACCCAGGTGTCCGGGTGGGAACCCAGGCATCCGGGTAGGGAAGGGACCCAGGTGTCCGGATGGCCCCACCTGAGGGACGAGGTTCTTGAAGCTGGCGATGATGTTGGTGCTCTTGAACTCCTGGTAGTAGCCGAAGCAGCCGGTGACGACGACGACGGCAATGAGGGCGATGGCGAGGTACAGCTGGCGGGAGAGGACAGGATCAGGCCCATGGGGTGGGGACCCAGGCATCCGGGTGCCCCCATCCAAGGGGACCCAGGTGTCCTGCTCCCCCCCCCGAGGGTCCTAGACATCCAGATCCCCCCTCCAAGCCCCGCAAGTTCTCCCCTCCTGAGCGTTCCTGGCTTCCAGGTACCGCCCAAGATGGACCCAGATGTTCTCCAGGTGGACCTAGGTCTTCCCCCACCCCAAGATGGACCCATACGTTCCCCCACATGGACCTAAGTGTCCCCAGCCCAGATGAACCCAGGTGTTCCTCAAGCCATGGACCCATGTGTCCCCTGCCAGATGGACCCAGATGTTCCCCCTGATGGACCCAGATATTCCCTCCTAGATGGACCCAGATGTTCCCCCCCCGAGATGGCCATAGATACGAACCCAGAGGTTCTCCCAGATGAACCCAGAGGTTCTCCACCCCAGATCTTCCCCAAGATGGACCCAGGTGTTCCTCAACCCATGGACCCACGCGTTCCCTCCTAGATGGATCCAGATGTTCCCTCCTAGATGGACCCAGATGTTCCCACCCGAGATGGACTCAGATGTTCCCCCCCCCGAGATGGACCCGGGCATCTTCCCCCACCACAGATGGACCCAGGTGTCCAACGTACGTTGTCGGAGCTGCCGCGGTCACCCTCCCCCTCCTGCACGCCGTAGGCGATGAGGCAAATGGCCGCCGCCACCCACATCAGGCACTGGAGACCCCCGGCCAGCTGCCGCCCAAACTTGACGCACTCGGGGGTCCCCCGGGGGGGGCGGAGCTCGTTGGGACCATCCCGCAGCAGCCGCTCGGCTGCCACCGCTTCTACAAGGCCCTGCCGGGGTCAATGGGGTCAATGGGGGTCAACGGGGTTGGTGGGGGTCAACGGGGATGTTGGGGGTCATGGAGTTGACTGGGGTCAATGGGGTTGGTGGGGGTCATGGAGCTGACTGGGGTCAACGGGGTTGGTGGGGTCAATGGGGTTGACAGGGGTCACGGTGTTGACCTCTGGGGTCAATGGGGTTGGTGGGGTCAATGGGGTTGACAGGGGTCACGGTGTTGACCCCTGGGGTCAATGGGGTTGGTGGGATTGATGGGGTCAATGGGGTTGGTGGGGCCAATGGGGTTGATGGGTCATGAGGGGTCAATGAGGTCAACGTGATTGGTGGGGCCATGGGTCAACAGAGGTCAATGGGGTTAAGGGTCAGAGGGTCATGGTGCTGGGAGCTGTGGGGGTTGGCCGGGGTCAGAGGTCAGGGGTCACCCACCTTGGTGATGCTGGTGCTGTACTTGAGCTCCAGGTCGTTCACGTCAAGCTTGTGGTCATCCTGGGGGCACCTGCCTCAGCACTGGCCCCTGACCCCTGACCCCTGACCCTTGCAGTGCCCCCCAGTATAGCCCAGTGCCCTCACTGTCCCTCCCAGTGCCCTATTGACCTTCCCAGCTCCCCTCTTGACCTCCCAGTCCTCCCCATTGACCCTCCCACTCCCCCACTGACTGACCCAGTTGCCTCCATTTACCCTTGATGAGCCCCCCACTCCCTCAGTTGACCTCCCAGTGCCCCCCATTGACCCCCAGTCCCTCCCAGCGCCCCCTTGTTGACCCCCTCCAGTCCCTCCCACTCCATCTTGTTGACCTCCCAGTCCCCCAACTGACCTCCCAGTCTCCCCCATTGACCCTCCCAGTCCCTCCCAGTCCCCCTCATACCACATCCATCTCCTTCTTCATGTCTTCCAGTTTCTCCTGCTTGCGGCGGCCACGGCCCTTTTTCGCCGGGGGCGGGGCCTTGCCCCGTGGCCCCAACTCATAGCTCTCCTGGGGGCAGAAGTCAAGGGTCAAGGGTCAGCTGGGGTCAAGGGTCAGCTGGGGGCAGGTCCCTTTGTCCGTCCGTCCATCCCTCCCATCTCCATCTTTCCCTTCACCTCGTGCCACCTTCTCTCCGCCCCCGTGTCCATCTCTCTGTCCCTCCATTGCTCCATCCCTCCGTCCATCCTTCTGTCCAACCATCCCTCCCTCTGCCCCTCCATCCTTTCTACTGTCCCCCTGTCCGTCCCCCTGTCCACCCCTCCATCCTTCTGTCCGTCCCTCCCTCCCTCCAACCCTCCTGCCACCCCTCCGTCCCTCCCTCCAGCCTTCTATCTGTCCCTCTGTCCCCCCATCTGTCCCCCCGTCCACCCCTCCATTCCTCCACCCTTCCCTCCATCCTTCTGTCCATCTCTCCCTCCCTCTGTCCATCCGTCCATACCTCCTCCATCTCTCCTTCTGTCCAGCCCTTCATTCCTCTCTCCATCCCTCCATTCCTCCTCCATCCCTCCATCTCTCCATTTCTCCATTCCTCCTCCATCTCTCCATCTCTCCATTTGTCCATCCCTCCATTTCTCCATTTCTCCATCTCTCCATCCCTCCATCTCTCCATTTCTCCATCCCTCCAACCCTCCTCTCTCTCCTCTATCCCTCCATTTCTCCATTTCTCCATTCCTCCTCCATCTCTCCATCTCTCCACTTGTCCATCCCTCCATTTCTCCATTTCTCCATCTCTCCATCCCTCCATCTCTCCATTTCTCCATCCCTCCAACCCTCCTCTGTCTCTCCTCTATCCCTCCATTTCTCCATTTCTCCATTTCTCCATTTCTCCATCCCTCCATTTCTCCATTTCTCCATTTCTCCATCTCTCCATCTCTCCATTTCTCCATCCCTCCAATCCTCCTCCATCTCTCCTCCATCCCTCCATTTCTCCATCCCTCCTCCATCTCTCCATCCCTCCTCCATCTCTCCATCTCTCCATCTCTCCATTTGTCCATCCCTCCATTTCTCCATTTCTCCATCCCTCCATTCCTCCATTTCTCCATCCCTCCATTTCTCCATTTCTCCATCCCTCCATTTCTCCATCTCTCCATTTCTCCATCCCTCCAATCCTCCTCCATCCCTCCATCTCTCCATCCCTCCATTTCTCCATCCCTCCTCCATCTCTCCATCCCTCCTCCATCTCTCCATCTCTCCATCTCTCCATTTGTCCATCCCTCCATTTCTCCATCCCTCCATTTCTCCATTTCTCCATCCCTCCATCTCTCCATTTCTCCATCCCTCCATTTCTCCATTTCTCCATCTCTCCATTTCTCCATTCCTCCATTTCTCCATCCCTCCAACCCTCCTCCATCTCTCCATCTCTCCATTTCTCCATCCCTCCAACCCTCCTCCATCCCTCCATCCCTCCATGCCTCCTCTATTTCTCCATCCCACCATCCCTTCTCCATTTCTCCATCCCTCCTCTATCTCTCCATCCCTTCATCTTTCCTCCATCCCTCCATCCCTCCATCCCTCCTCCGTCTTTCCATCCCTCCATCCCTCCTCCCTTTCTCCATCCCTCCATCTTCTCCACCTCTCCCCTCACCTCCTTCCCCATGGCAGCTCCCGGCAGCTCCCAGTGCCTCCCAGTGCCTCCCAGTCCTCTCCCCACCTCCCCTTATAACCCACCTTGGGGAACCGCCCCAAGGTGACCTCGCCGGGATGCCTGGATCCCTCCTGGGGGGGGGGACGGGGGGGACGACACCCAGGTCCCTTTTTGGAGGAGAACTAGGACAACTGGGGAGGGTGGGGGGGTCTTGGGGGTGTCATCACCCTGGGTCCCCCCAAAAACCTGGGTTCCCCCCCCAAAAAATCTGGGTCACATGGGGGGGGGCAGAAGGGTGGGCTCCCAAACGCCCCCCCCCCCAGGCCCACACCGCCCTCAGACCGCCCTTGATGCCGTTCCCCTCCCCCCCCCCCCCCTTATCAGGTTCTGGCTTATCAATTGTGGGGGAGGGCAGGCCCCAGCCGCCTAGGTCCCCTTTTGCCGCTCGTTAATGATTAATTACTGATATCTTATCGGTCTTGTCCCCATGAAGTGTGTGTGGGAGGGTGTAATTGCGGGGGGGGGGGATGTTTTTGGGGACCCAAGCATCTGGGCTCCCATCATGCTTTGCTCTAAGCTTAGCTACTGCTGCCCTTCCCGGGGGGGGGGGGCAACCAGGCATCCCGGCACCGCCACCACATCCCCCCCCCCAACCCCCCCCCCCCCCCCCAGGTCCGGGACTTCCCATCATGCTTTGCTCTACCCCATAACCACCATCGCCCTTCGAGGGGACCCGGGTTTTCGGAGCCCCACGGCGTCACCCTGGTTTTGCTCGGGTGAACCCAGGTGCTCGTCATGCCTCCCCCCCCCCCCAAAAAAAAAAAAAAAAAAAAAGGGAACCCAAGCATCCGGGCTCCCATGATGCCTTGCTCTGCCCACCACCAACCCCATGGGGACCCAGGTGTCCGGGTTCCCAGCAAGCTTTGCGGGTGTATATGGGGGTGGTGGTGGTAGGATGGCATGACCCGCCCCGGACGCTTGGGTGTCCCCCCCCCCGGGTCCACCGCACAAGACCCGTCGGGACGTTTGGGTCCTCCAGCCTTCAACCTCAACTTGGAGGTGGGGGGGGGGTGTCAGGTGAGAGGGGACCATTGATTGGTCCGGACGCTTGGGTCCCTTTGGGGTAGGAGGACCATGGGGTGGTGGGATCTTTTGGGTGGTGGGACCTGTCGGGTGGTGGGACTCGGATGCCTGGGTCCCTTTGGGGCGTCTATGGGGTGGTGGGACCCGGACCCTTAGGTCCCTTTGGGGCAGGAGGTCTATGGGTGGTGGGATCTTTTGGGTGGTGGGACCTTTTGGGTGGTGGGACCCATTGGGTGGTGGGACTCGGATGCCTGGGTCCCTTTGGGGCGTCTATGGGGTGGTGGGACCAGGACGCCTGGGTCCCTTTGGGGCGTCTATGGGGTGGTGGGACCCGGACCCTTAGGTCCCTTTGGGGCAGGAGGTCTATGGGTGGTGGGATCTTTTGGGTGGTGGGACCTTTTGGGTGGTGGGACCCATTGGGTGGTGGGACTCGGACGCCTGGGTCCCTTTGGGGCGTCTATGGGGTGGTGGGACCAGGACGCCTGGGTCCCTTTGGGGCGTCTATGGGGTGGTGGGACCCGGACCCTTAGGTCCCTTTGGGGCAGGAGGTCTATGGGTGGTGGGATCTTTTGGGTGGTGGGACCTTTTGGGTGGTGGGACCCATCGGGTGGTGGGACTCGGATGCCTGGGTCCCTTTGGGGCATCTATGGGGTGGTGGGACTCGGATGCCTGGGTCCCTTCAGGGTAGGAGGTCCATGGGGTGGTGGGACCCATCGGGTGGTGGGACTCGGACGCCCAGGTCCCTTTGGGGTGTCTATGGGGTGGTGGGACTCGGACGCCTGAATCCCTTTGGGGCAGGAGGTCTGTGGGTGGTGGGACTTGGACGCCTGGGTCCCTTTGGGGCATCTATGGGGTGGTGGGACCCAGACGCCTGGGTCCTTTCAGGGTAAGAGGTCCATGGGGTGGTGGAACCTAGATGTCTGGGTGCCTTTGGGGCATCTATGGGTGGTGGGATCCCAGACGCCTGGGTCCTTTCAGGGTAGGAGGTCCATGGAGTGGTGGGATCTATCGGGTGGTGGGACCCATCGGGTGGTGGGACTCGGACACCTGGGTCCCTTTTGGGGCGTCCATGGGGTGGTGGGATCTAGATGCCTGGGTCCCTTTGGGGCATCTACGGGGTGGTGGGATCTAGATGCCTGGGTCCTTTTGGGACATCTATGGGGTGGTGGGACCCAGACGCCTGGGTCCCTCCAGGGTAAGAGGTCCATGGGGCGGGGGTGGTTGGACCCAGATGCCTGGGTCCCTCCAGGGTAAGAGGTCCATGGGGCGGGGGTGGTGGGACCCAGACGCCTGGGTCCCTTTGAGAAGAAGGAAGGAAACGGGCTCGACTGGCTTCGAGCGGGGGAGGAGGCTAAGAACCCGGACGCCTGGGTTCCTCTTGTGGCTCAGAGGGGCGGGGGAAGGAGACCAAACCTAGATGCTTGGCCCCCCCCCCCCCCCCCAAAGGGTGCTTGGGTCCCCCTCAGTTGATGCTTTGACCTCCTCGGTCAGGTCCAGACTCTGCCGACATGCGGGTCTTTGTCTGCCTCCTCTTCTTCATCCCAGGTAGGGACCTTCCTCGGATGCCTGTGTCCCCTGGGGGGGTGGGGGGGGGCTGTGGGAGGTGGGGCGTCATGGTGGGCGAGGAGGGAGTCCCTCTGGTCTTTGGGGATGATGGGTAGGGTTCCCCAGATGCCTGGGTCCCCAAAACACCTGGGTCCCCTGGAAGCCTGGGTCCCTCCGGTCTTTGGGGTTGAAGGTATCGCCAGAACGTCTCCACCCGTGGACACCTGGGTCCCCAGACACCTGGATCTCCAGATGCCTGGGTCCCTCAGCTGCCAGGGTCCCTCCGGCCTTTGAGGGTTGAAGGCCTCCTCAAAACATCTCAGTGCCCAGACATCTGGGGCTCCAGACACCTGGGTCCCCAACCACCTGCGTCCCCAAAACACCCGCGTCCCGGGACATCTAGGTCCCTCAGCAACCTAAGTCCCTCCGGCCTTTGGGGTTGAAGGTGTCTCCAGAACATCTCCAGCCCTGGACTCCTGGGTCCCTGGACCCCCGGGTCCCCGACCACCTGGGGCCCCAGATTCCTGGGTCTCCAAAACACCTCAAAGACCTGGGTCCCTTACGCTTTCTTCAGGCTCCCTGTCCATCTGCTCGGAGCCGGTGACGGGTCCAAAGGAGCTGGTGGCCAGGTTGGGTTCCTGCCTCTACATCTCCTGCCACTACAACCTGTGTAAAGCGGGACCGGACGCCCAGCTCCGTAAACTCCATTGGCTCCGTGATCCCCGTTATGAAAACACGAAGCAGGAATTTATAGGGATGAAGGTGAACGAACCCCGAAGAACCTCAGGCACCAACGAGGGCGACTGTAGCCTGATCCTGCGCAGCATCCAAGCCAGCAATGCCGGTTTGTACGGGTTGCGGTTGGTGGCCAATCCCAGCCGTCGGTCCTACAAAGAACTCCGGTGGATGCACCATGTCACCGTCAATGTCACCGGTAGAGACAGGCAGCTGCCTGACACCCCCTTGTCCGCCCGTTTCTCACCCCCATCGTCCCCCCAATTGTTCCCCTTTGTCCTGCCCATTGTCACCCCCATCCACCCCCTTGTCCCCCCATTATCCCCATGTTGTCACCCCATTATCCCTCTACTTGTCCCCCCCTTATCCTCCCATTTTCGCCCTGTTGTCCCCCCATTATCCCTCCCCTTGTCCCCCCATTATCTCCCTCCCATTATCCCCCATCATCCTCCCATTGCCCCCCCCGTCCCGCATCACCCCATATTGTTCCCCCATTGATCCCCCCATCAATCACCCCCCTTGTCGCCGCATTATCCCCATCTTATCCCCCCCATTGTC
The DNA here is from genome assembly GCA_037953605.1 of Necrosyrtes monachus. Classification (NCBI taxonomy): domain Eukaryota; kingdom Metazoa; phylum Chordata; class Aves; order Accipitriformes; family Accipitridae; genus Necrosyrtes; species Necrosyrtes monachus. Next base: position 573,667 of record JAZGTQ010000441.1, on the reverse strand, counting down.
CCCCCTGACCCTCCCATCACCCCATATTGACCCCCCTTACCCTCTCCTCCATCTCTCCACCCCCCCCCGACACCTCTCGCAGACACCCCCCCTGCCCCCCACCTATGGCCGGACCCAGTGCCCCTCACCCAAGGCCAGAAGACCACCCTTGGGTGCTGGGTGCACCCCGCCTGCCCCGAAGAAACCCTCACCCTCACCTGGGAGGGACCCATCACCAAGACACCGGGGGTCGAGGTGGAGGCCTGGACCCCCCCGGACACCGTCGTGTCCTTCCCGGTTATCGGCACCCTCTTGGCCTTCAAACCCTTTTGGTACCATGATGGGACCTTCCTCAACTGCAGCCTTCAGGGGTCCGATAGAAAGACCATCACCTGGGCGTCCCGGGAGCTCCAGGTCAACTGTGAGATATGGGGTGGGGGTCCTTGGGTGGGGGGGGGGTATGTGGGGGGGGGGGGGCACCTGGGTTCCTCATATAAGGGTTATAGGGGGACGGCAGATGAGCCTGGCCTGGGTGTCCCACCAGCTTTAGGTCCACTTTGAGATATTTGGGGGGGTCCCTGGGGGGGTTCCTTGGGGGTTATGGGGGTCCCTGAGGGTTATGGAGGTCCCCTGGCTGCCTGGCTGGCCCATATGGGGATTATGGGGGGGGGTCTGGGTGCGTATAGGGGGGTGAGGGGGTCCCTTGAGGGGGCTATAGGGGTCCTGGGGTTGGGTCCTGGAGGGATTTTGGGGGTCCCTGGGGCACTTATGGGATTCTAGAAGTGCGTATAGGACCCGTACTGGTTTGTACTGGTCCCCCCCCCTCGCCGCCAGATGCCCCGCGGGACGTGCAGGTGGAGGTGACGCCGTCGTTGCCCATCTACGAGGGCCAGGAGGTGACGCTGCGCTGCCGGAGCTCGGCCAAACCCCCGTCCCACGCCTACACCTGGAGCTTGGAGGGCCGGATCCTGTCCCACCAGACGGCCCAGGTTGTCCTGAGGACCGTCCAGGCCACCGACAGCGGCTCCTACAGCTGCCAGGCCACCAACGCCGTGGGGACAACCGACTCAGTCCCCACCACCCTCGAGGTCTACTGTGAGTGGGGCGAGGCGGCGGCGGTGGGGGCGGGCGGGGCAAGATGGCGGCAGAGGGCGGGGCACGATGGCAGGAGGCGGGGGAAGGTGGCGGTGGTGGGTGGGGCAAGATGGCGGCAGAGGGCGGGGCACGATGGCAGCAGAGGGCGGGGCACCATGGCAGCATAGGGGGACCTGTCAATCACCCTTAGCCCCACGAGGCACCTGTCAATCACCCTTAGCCCCACCCCTTGAGGCACCTGTCAATCACCCTTGGCTCTGCCCACGAGGCGCCTGTCAATCACCCTTAGCCCCACCCTATGAGGCACCTGTCAATCACCCTTTGTCCCACCCCATGCCGAAACTGTCATTCACCCTGAGCCCCACCCCACAAGGCACCTCTTAATCACCCTTAGCTCCGCCCCACGAGGCACCTGTCAATCACCCTTGGCTCTGCCCCACGAGGCACCTGTCAATCACCCTTAGCCCCACCCCACGAGGCACCTGTCAATCACCCTTAGCCCCACCCCACGAGGCACCTCTCAATCACCCTTTGTCCCATCCCATGCCGAAACTGTCATTCACCCTGAGCCCCACCCCATAAGTCACCTGCCAATCATCCATCACCCTGCCCGTGTCAATCCCCCTTCACCCCGCCTCTTTCTGGCCCGGGGGGGGGCGTGGCCAGAACCTCTCCCAACCAATGACCACCCACAGACGCCCCACGGGACGTGTGGGTGGAGGTGACACCACCGTCCCCCGTCCACGAGGGCTCGGAGGTGACGCTGAGCTGCCGGGACTCCTCCAGCCCCCCATCCCACACCTACACCTGGAGCTTGGAGGGCCGCATCCTGCCCCACCGCACGGCCCGGGTCCTCCTACGGGCCACCAAGGCCACGGATGGTGGCTCCTACAGCTGCCAGGCCACCAACGACTTAGGGACATCCAAGTCCTTCCCTACTACCCTTGAGGTCTACTGTGAGTGGGGCAAGATGGCGGTGGCGGGTGGGGCAAGACGGCAGTGGGGTGGTCAAGATGGCGGTGGGGTGGTCAAGACGGTTGTAGGGTGGTCAAGATGGCGGTGGGGTGGTCAAGATGGTGGTGGGGTGGTCAAGACGGTTGTAGGGTGGTCAAGATGGCGGTGGGGTGGTCAAGATGGCGGTGGGGTGGTCAAGATGGTTGTAGGGTGGTCAAGATGGCGGTGGGGTGGTCAAGATGGTGGTGGGGTGGTCAAGATGGTTGTAGGGTGGTCAAGATGGCGGTGGGGTGGTCAAGATGGTTGTAGGGTGGTCAAGATGGCGGTGGGGTGGTCAAGATGGCGGTGGTGTGGTCAAGACGGTTGTAGGGTGGTCAAGATGGCGGTGGGGTGGTCAAGATGGTGGTGGGGTAGTCAAGGTGGTCGTAGGTGGTCAAGATGGCCACAGAGTGGTCGAGGTGGAGATTGGTTGGCCACCGTGGTAGTATGGTGGTCAGGGGGGTCATGAGGTGGTCAAGATGGCCAATGGGGTGGTCAAGATGGTGGTAGGGAGGGGTCAAGGTCAACATAGGTGGTCAAGATGGCCGTAGGGTGGTCAAGGTGGTGGCGGTAGGCTGGTCATGGTGGCTGTGGGGTGGTCAAGGTGGCCGTAGGGTGGTCAGAGTGGCCATAGGATGGGGGTGTGGCACGTGCCCCTTCAGCCAATCCCCTTTAGCCCCGCCTCTCACGCTTAGCCCCGCCTTCTCCCCTTCCCTAGACCCTCCCCGAACGGCCACCTTGGAGACCTTGACCTCTCTACCGGTGCTTGTGGGTTCCCGCGTCACCTTACGCTGCACCTTTGGCCCCGCCCACCCCGCTCCCTCCAACGTCCAATGGCTACGCAACGATCGCTGGGAGGCCAACACCTCTGGCCCCACCCTCACCTTCAACGCCGACCCCGCCCGTGCCGGTGCCTACCGTTGCAGTGGCCAAAATCCCGCCGGCAGCGTCCTCTCCCCACCCCTGTCCGTCATCGTCTGGTGTGAGTGGTGGTTTCAAGGCTCCCCCCCCCCATCGGTGGTGGCAGTTTTGGGGGGCCCTGGGAGCAGTTTCATGACCCCCCCCCCCCAGTTCCCCCCCCCCAAAATGGAGGTTTCGAGGGCCCAACAATAATTTCAGATGCCCCCCCCAATTAAGGTTTCAAGTCCCCCCCGCTAGTGCTTTTGAGCCCCCCCCAGCCCTAGATCACAGTTTTGAGCCCCCCCAGTCCCAAATGACAGTTTCAAGCCCCCCCCAGTACTTTTGATCCTCCCACCCCCAAATATGTTTCAAGCCCCCCAAGACCCCCAATGACAGTTTCTCTCCCCCCACCCTGTATTTTTGAGCCCCCCCAGCCCTAAATGACAGTTCCAAGCCCCCCCAGCACCCTTTTGAGCCCCCCTACCCCATAATATCAGTTTCAAGCCCCCCCGCAGCCCTAAATGAGTTTCAAGCCCCCCCGCCCCCCTTTTGAGACCCCTACCCCCAAATATCAGTTTCAAGCCCCGCCCCGCAGCCCTAAATGAGTTTCAAGTCCCCCCTCCACCCCTTTTGAGACCCCTACCCCCAAATATCAGTTTCAAGCCCCGCCCCGCAGCCCTAAATGACAGTTTCAAGCCCCCCTCCACCCCTTTTGAGACCCCTACCCCAAATATCAGTTTCAAGCCCCCCACCGCAGCCCTAAATGACAGTTTCAAGCCCCCTCCCCGCCCCGTTTCGAGCTCCTGCTACCCCCCCAAATATCAGTTTCAAGCCCTGCCCCGCAGCCCTAAATGACAGTTTCAAGCCCCCCTCCACCCCTTTTGAGACCCCTACCCCCAAATATCAGTTTCAAGCCCCCCACCGCAGCCCTAAATGACAGTTTCGAGCCCCCCTCCACCCCTTTTGAGACCCCTACCCCCAAATATCAGTTTCAAGCCCCCCACTGCAGCCCTAAATGACAGTTTCAAGCCCCCTCCCCGCCCCGTTTCGAGCTCCTGCTACCCCCCCAAATATCAGTTTCAAGCCCTGCCCCGCAGCCCTAAATGACAGTTTCAAGCCCCCCTCCACCCCTTTTGAGACCCCTACCCCCAAATATCAGTTTCAAGCCCCCAACCGCAGCCCTAAATGACAGTTTCAAGCCCCCTCCCCGCCCCGTTTCGAGCTCCTGCTACCCCCCCAAATATCGGTTTCAAGCCCTGCCCCGCAGCCCTAAATGACAGTTTCAAGCCCCCCTCCACCCCTTTTGAGACCCCCACCCCCAAATATCAGTTTCAAGCCCCCCCCCGCAGCCATAAATGACAGTTTCAAGCCCCCCTCCACCCCTTTTGAGACCCCTACCCCCAAATATCAGTTTCAAGCCCCCCCCGCAGCCATAAATGACAGTTTCAAGCCCCCCTCCACCCCTTTTGAGACCCCTACCCCCAAATATCAGTTTCAAGCCCCCCACCGCAGCCCTAAATGACAGTTTCGAGCCCCCCTCCACCCCTTTTGAGACCCCTACCCCCAAATATCAGTTTCAAGCCCCCCACCGCAGCCCTAAATGACAGTTTCAAGCCCCCCTCCACCCCTTTTGAGACCCCTACCCCCAAATATCAGTTTCAAGCCCCGCCCCGCAGCCCTAAATGACAGTTTCAAGCCCCCCTCCACCCCTTTTGAGACCCCTACCCCCAAATATCAGTTTCAAGCCCCGCCCCGCAGCCCTAAACGACAGTTTCAAGCCCCCTCCCCGCCCCGTTTCGAGCTCCTGCTACCCCCCCAAATATCGGTTTCAAGGCGCCCCAATCTCCGCCCACGCCGGTTTCTCTCCCTTTCCTCCAGATCCTCCCAAGACCGTCCGGGTCCTGCAGAGCCCGGTGGGTCCGGTGGTGGCCGGGGGGGGTCCCGTCCGACTTCACTGCCAGATCGGAGCCGCCGAGCCCCCCAAGTTGAGGGTCACGTGGTTCAAGAACGGGCAGGAGCTGCCTGCACCGACCCTCGACCTGCTCCTGCCGGGACCCGAGCCTGCCGACGCCGCTGCCTACACCTGCCAGGCCCAAAACGAAGTGGGGGTCACCCGCAGCCTCCCCGTCACCCTCGATGTCCGCTGTGAGTCGCACCCCAAAATTCTCCCGGGGGGACCCAGCTATCTGGGTGGCCCCCCCACACCGCCAGGACCCCCTTTTCTTTATGGGAAGCACCCAGGTATCTGGGACACCCCCCACCCCAAAAAGAGGACCCAGGTATCCGGGTGACACCCCCCCCTCGCTCCGGACCCCCTTTTCCCCCCTTTTCTCTTCTTTATGGGAAGCACCCAGGTATCTGGGTGGCCCCCCCCACCCCCAGGACCCCCTTTATCCCCTTTTCTTTATGGGAAGCACCCAGGTATCCACCCCCAGGACCCCCTTTATCCCCTTTTCTTTATGGGAAGCACCCAGGTATCTGGGACACCCCCCCAAAAGAGGACCCAGGTATCTGGGACCCCCCCCACCCCAAAAAGTGGACCCAGGTATCCGGGTAACACCCCCCCCTCGCTCCGGACCCCCTTTTCCCCCTTTTCTCTTCTTTATGGGAAGCACCCAGGTATCTGGGACACCCCCCACCCCAAAAAGAGGACCCAGGTATCCGGGTGACACCCCCCCCTCGCTCCGGACCCCCTTTTCCCCCCTTTTCTCTTCTTTATGGGAAGCACCCAGGTATCTGGGTGGCCCCCCCCACCCCCAGGACCCCCTTTATCCCCTTTTCTTTATGGGAAGCACCCAGGTATCTGGGACACCCCCCCAAAAGAGGACCCAGGTATCTGGGACGCCCCCCACCCCAAAAAGAGGACCCGGGTATCCGGGTGACATCCCCCCTCGCTCCGGACCCCCTTTTTCCCCCTTTTCTCTTCTTTATGGGAAGCACCCAGGTATCTGGGACACCCCCCACCCCAAAAAGGGGCCCCAGCTATCTGGGTGACCACCCCCTCCTGCTCTGGACCCCCTTTATCCCCTTTTCTCTTCTTTATGGGAAGCACCCAGGTATCTGCCCCACCCCAAAAAGGGGCCCCAGCTATCTGGGTGACCACCCCCTCCTGCTCTGGACCCCCTTTATCCCCTTTTCTCTTCTTTATGGGAAGCACCCAGGTATCTGGGACACCCCCCACCCCAAAAAGGGGACCCAGGTATCGGGGTGACACCCCCCCCTCGCTCCGGACCCCCTTTTTCCCCCTTTTCTCTTCTTTATGGGAAGCACCCAGGTATCTGGGTGGCCCCCCCCACCCCCAGGACCCCCTTTATCCCCTTTTCTTTATGGGAAGCACCCAGGTATCTGGGACGCCCCCCCCAAAAAGAGGACCCAGGCATCTGGGCCCCCCCCCACCCCAAAAAGGGGCCCCAGCCATCCGGGTGACCCTGCTCCGGACCCCCTTTATCCCCTTTTCTCTTCTTTATGGGAAGCACCCAGATACCTGGGACCCCCCCAAAAAAGAGGACCCAGGCATCTGGGCCCCCCCCCCCCCCCCAAAAAAGGGTCCCCAGTTATCCGGGTGCTGACGTTTGCGCCGCAGTCGGACCCCAGGGGGTCGAGCTGGTGCCGGATCCGAGCGGACGGGTGCAGGAGTTGACCAACGTCACCCTCCGGTGCCGCGCCGACGCCCGCCCCCCACCCAGCGCCTTCGAGTGGTTTTGGGACGAACGACCCCTCGGCCGGACCCCCAAAGGATTATGGGTGCTGCAGGCAGCGGGGACTCGGCTATCGGGGCGGTATCGCTGCCGCGTCACCAACGACATCGCCACCGTTGACTCCGCTGATGTCATCGTCACCGTTTACCGTAAGGGACTCGGGCGTTTGGGTCCTTTTGGGGCCATTTTTGCCCGACGGGACCCAAGCGTCCGGGGCAGGTTGGGTGCCGGGGGGGGGGGGTGGGGGGGTGGGAAGGGACCCAGGCATCTGGGACCAGGGGGACCCAGGAATCTGGGTGTCCCCTCTTCTTCCTCCCCCCCCCCCCCAGACTCCACCGCCACCATCCTCCGAAGAACCTTCATGGGTCTCGGCGTGGGGTTGAGCATCCTCCTGGCGTTGGGCACCCTTGGGTGCTTCCTCCGCCGCCGGTGAGCCGGGAATCCCAGGTTTCTGGGTGTCCCCCCCACCCCACCCCCCCAAACCCTAGAGGACCCAGGCATTCTGGGCAGGGGGGGGGGGGACACCCAGGTGTCCGGGTTGTCCCCCTTAGGTGGCAGAGGCAGATGGCAGCCGATGAGGAACCTGTGGTAGAACCATCAGGGACCTTCTTCCTCTGCAATAAAAAGGTACGCCACCCCACCCGCTGATGTCTGGGTGTCCCCTGTCATCCCCCCCCCGGACACCTAGGTGTCCCCCCCCCGGATGTCTGGGTTCTCAAGGTGCTACTTGAGGGGTCACCCATCTTGCCGCAGCCCCAGGTTCCTGGATCCCCCCGACCTCCTCGTGGTGCTGATGACACCGACACCATCAGTTACTCGTCGTTGCTGTCACCTCCTACGTCTGGCTCTGTCCCCAGGTAACACCCCCCCCCCCCCGCCGCCCCCCCACCCCGATCTCTGAGGGGACCCAGGCACATCGGGGCACCCTTGACCCTCCCTCCTTTGTCACCGTGTCCCCCCCCACCCCAGGGTGCGAGGGGACACCGTCGTCTACACTGTCCTCAAGAGGAACGATGGTGCTGCAAAGGTACCTAAGTGCTCCATGTCCCCCTTGATGTCCCCCACAACCTCGATGTCCCCCATGTCCCCCTTGATGTTCCCCATGTCCCCAATGTCCCCCTTGATGTCCCCCATGTGCTCCATCTCCCCAATATCCTCAATGTCCCCCATGTCCCCCTTGAGGTCCACCATGTCCCCCTTGATGTCCCCCACGTGCTCCATCTCCTTGATAACCTCAATGTCCCCCATGACCCCCTTGATGTCCACCAAGTCCCCAACGTCCCCCATGTCCCCCTTGAGGTCCACCATGTCCCCAATGTCCCCCTTGATGTCCCCCACATGCTCCATCTCCCCGATAACCTCAATGTCCCCCTTGAGATCCACCACATCCCCAATGTCCCCCATGTCCCCCTTGAGGTCCACCATGTCCCCAGTGTCCCCCACATGCTCCATCTCCTTGATAACCTCAATGTCCCCCTTGAGATCCACCATGTCCCCAATGTCCCCCATGATGTCCCCCACGTGCTCCATCTCCTTGATAACCTCAGTGTCCCCCATGACTCCCTTGATGTCCACCAAGTCCCCAATGTCCCCCTTGATGTCCCCCATGTCCCCAATGTCCCCCTTGATGTCCCCCATGTGCTCCATCTCCTCGATAACCTCAATGTCCCCCATATCTCCAATAACCTCAATGCCCCTCATGTCCTCCTCGATGTCCCCCTCGACGTCCCCGTCCCCTGTCACAGCCACCCTCCATCCCCACAGGCCACCGAAGGTCCTGACTACGAGAACGTCCCACCTGGTCCCAGCAACAGAAATAGGGACAGGGATGGGGACAGGGATGGGACACTGGTCTATGCCGCTCTGGCCCTGTCCTCCCTGGGGACACAACAGGGACATGCTGGGGACGTTGGGGACACCGTTGAGTACGCCGCTCTGAGGCACTGAGACCTTGGGGACACCGAGATACGGGGAAGTAGCCACCACGGGGACATGGGGACACCATAAAATGTCCATGGGGACACCATAAAATGTCCATGGGGACACCATGAAGTGTCCACAGGGACATGAGGACTTGGCCACCATGGGGACACAGGAACGTGGCCACCATGAGGTTCGCAGGCAGATGGTGACATTGAGGACATGGAGACACCGAGGACACGGTGGTGGCCATTTCAGGGTCAGGGTCCCGACCACTGTGGGGGACATGTCACCACGGGGGACATGCCACAACCATGGCCACCACGGGGACACGTCACCATGGGGGACATGCCACAACCATGGCGGCCACCACCACCACCACGGGGACACGTCACCATGGAGGACATGCCACAACCATGGCTGCCACCACCACCACGGAGGACATGCCACCACGGAGGACATGCCACCACGAGGGACATGCCACCACGAGGGACATGCCACAACCCCCCCCACCCTGGGGACACCAGGGTGATGGCCACCACCACCGTGGCAGTCTTGCCAGGACATGGACGGTGATATGCCACTCCCACCAAGAAAGCCACCACCACCACCCCCAATAAAATAATTTGGGTTAATTAATTGGTCCGGACGCTTGGGTCCTCTCCTGTCGTGACCAGTGTCCCCAGAGCCAGATGGGGGGGGGGGGGGTGGTTAGCACTGGGGGGGGGGGGAGTGGCCGTCCGGACGTTTGGGTCCCTTGGGTTGGGGGGGAGGAGTGGGAAGGCTGGGGGTATTTATGGTCATCGGTCCCTCCCTGCCACCGTCTGTCCGTCTGTCCGTCCGCCTGCTGCTACGGTAGGGCTCATCCTCTTCTTCTACCCCTGAACTTCACCCAACCCAAGGACCACCCCCCCCCGGCCCCCACCTAAAGATCCCACCACCAACCCGGGGACCTCACCCACCCACCCACCTCGGGCCCCTCGGGAACCCCCCAAAGATCCCACCTCCAACCCAAGGACCCCACCACCCACCTCGGGAAACCCCCAGAGACCCCACCTCCAACCTGAGGAACCCACCACCCACCCCAGGCCCCCTGGGAACCCCCAAAGATCCCACCTCCAACCCAAGGACCCCACCACCCACCTCGGGAACCCCCCAAAGACCCCACCTCCAACCTGAGGAACCCACCACCCACCCCAGGCCCCCTGGGAACCCCCAAAGATCCCACCTCCAACCCAAGGACCCCACCACCCACCTCGGGAAACCCCCAAAGACCCCACCTCCAACCTGAGGAACCCACCACCCACCCCAGGCCCCCTGGGAACCCCCAAAGACCCCACCTCCAACCTGAGGAACCCACCACCCACCCCAGGCCCCCTGGGAACCCCCTAGAGATCCCACCTCCAACCCAAGGACCCCACCACCCACCTCGGGAAACCCCCAAAGACCCCACCTCCAACCTGAGGAACCCACCACCCACCCCAGGCCCCCTGGGAACCCCCTAGAGATCCCACCTCCAACCCAAGGACCCCACCACCCACCTCGGGAAACCCCCAGAGACCCCACCTCCAACCTGAGGAACCCACCACCCACCCCAGGCCCCCTGGGAACCCCCTAGAGATCCCACCTCCAACCCAAGGACCCCACCACCCACCTCGGGAAACCCCCAAAGACCCCACCTCCAACCTGAGGAACCCACCACCCACCCCAGGCCCCCTGGGAACCCCCAAAGATCCCACCTCCAACCTGAGGAACCCACCACCCACCCCAGGCCCCCTGGGAACCCCCTAGAGATCCCACCTCCAACCCAAGGACCCCACCACCCACCTCGGGAAACCCCCAAAGACCCCACCTCCAACCTGAGGAACCCACCACCCACCCCAGGCCCCCTGGGAACCCCCCAAAGATCCCACCTCCAACCTGAGGACCCCACCACCCACCTCAGGAACCCTTCAAAGACCCCACCTCCAACCTGAGGAACCCACCACCCACCCCAGGCCCCCTGGGAACCCCCTAGAGATCCCACCTCCAACCCAGGGACCCACCACCCACCTCGGGAACCCCCCAAAGACCCCACCTCCAACCCAGGGACCCACCACCCACCCCACTGAACCCTAGTAGATCCCAACCACCATTGGCCAACTCAGCTGAACCCTACAAGATCCTGGCCACCATTGGCTACCCCGTCTCAAGGTCTGGAAGACCCTGGCCACCATGTCATCCCCACCCTTTGCCATCAACCACCGCCTGTGTTTGGGGGTCTACGCGGGTGCCTTCACCTTGGGGCTGCCCCTCAACGTGGCAGCCCTGGTGGCCTTGGGGACAGTGGCCCGACGCCGGCGCCTGATGCCCGCCGACATCCTCCTCCTCAACCTGACCGTCGCCGACCTAGCGCTGGTGGCCTCCTTGCCCATCCGCATGGCCGAGGCGGCATGGGAAGCCACCTGGAAGCTTCCACCGGCCCTCTGCCCGCTCTTTGTCTTCCTCTTCTTCACCAGCATCTACCTCACCATCCTCTCCCTCACCGCCCTCAGCGTTGACCGCTACCTCGGCGCCGCCTTCCCCGTCCAATACCGCCGGCGCCGCCGGGCAACCCACGCCGCCGTGGCCGCCGCCGGCTTCTGGGTGGCCGCTTTGGCCCACTGTAGCGTGGTCTACGTGGCCCAACCCAACGCGGCAGTCAACGGCACGGCGTGCTACACCCGTTTCGCCGGTCCTCAGCTGGCCGTGCTGCTGGCTCTCCGCCTGGAGATCTTCCTGGTGCTCTTCTGCCTACCCTTGGCCATCACCGCCTTCTGCTACGGCCGCTTGGTCTGCATCGTGGTCTCCCTCCCCACCACGGCGCCGGGCAAGAGGCAACGAGCGGTGGCCCTGGCGTCGGCCACGGCCGTGGCCTTTGTCCTCTGCTTCGCCCCTTTCAACGTCTCCCACGTGGTGGGGTACCTACGGCGGGAGAACCCACCTTGGAGAGCCTACGCCGTGCTGCTCACCACCCTCAGCGCTTGCCTCGACCCTCTCATCTTCTGCTTCTCCTCCGCCGCCCTAAGACAGGGTCTCCGGCAGGTTTGGGACATGGTGGGACTCGGCCGGCTCTGTGCCGGGTGCCGGCTGCCGGTGGGGCAAAGCGAGGGTCCGGCTGAGGTGACCGGACATGGAGGATCTGGAGCATCTTCACATCAAGGGGAAGACGGTGCTGAGCCGGTGACACCTTGGGGGCTTCAGACCTGAAAGAGCCCAACTTGGGACGTGGTTTTGGGGCGGGGGGGTGGTTGTGGGATGTGTGGATGGCGGGGGGACGGTCTTGGGTGAGATGAGGAGGTGTTTGGTGGTTGGGGCAAGCTAAGCTGGAGCTTTAAGAGCCATGAAAGGCTTCCTTGGGCTGGGTGGGTTGAGTTGGGTTCACCTGAAGCTTTCGGTTGAGTCGGGGTCAGGTGCAACGTTGGGTTGAGGTGGGGTCTGCTGAGGCGTCGGGTTGAGGTGGGGTCTGCTGAGGCGTCGGGTTGAGGTGGGGTCTGCTGAGGCGTCGGGTTGAGGTGGGGTCTGTTGAGGCGTCGGGTTGAGGTGGGGTCTGCTGAGGCGTCGGGTTGAGGTGGGGTCTGCTGAGGCGTTGGGTTGAGGTGGGGTCTGCTGAGACGTCGGGTTGAGGTGGGATCAACAGAGACGTTGGGTTGACGTGGGGTCAACAGAGACCTTGAGTTGAGTTGCTTCTCCAGCCCTGCCCTCTTCCCCCTCATCATCCTCCGGTTCTGAGGTCACGGGCAGCAGCCAATGCGTCTCTCCTGCATCTGGGTCCGTTCCAGGAGACCCAATCGGGTGAAAGTAGGGTGGGAGGGTGGGTGGAGACCTACATGCCTGAGTCTTCTCCTGGCTCTGGAGCCAAGTAGGTGAACGTAGGTTGACAGGGGTGGGAATCCGGATGCCTGGATCCTCTCCGAGCTGTAGGAGTGCCCATTGGCTGAAGGAAGGTCATGGGGTGTGGGAACCTGGATGCCTGGGTCCTTCTGCTCCCATAATGCCCTGGGGCTGAGCCGCTGCCCCTTCCCTGGTGCCCCTTGTCCCCATTTCCAAGGAACTCGGGATTCCCTTGGGGAAGGCAGCCGGATGCCTGGGTCCGTTCCCAGATGCCGGGATCCCTTGGGAAGACGAAGAAAGGACACCCGGATGTCTGCTGGGTCCTTGGGTGCGGTGGGGGAGGGAGAAAACCACCCCCCCCCCCCCCCGGGATGCTGCGGACGTGTGCCCATGAACGTGGTTTTTGGCCGCGGTCAAGAAAACATCAAACTTCCTCGACGTTATCGAAGCCACTTCCCCCTCCTCCCCCATTACCAGAGGGACCCGGAAAGGGGGGGGGGGGGGTTGAGGGGGGGGGCACCCAAACATTTTGGGGGGGCCCCTGGCGTTGGAGGCCACCCAATATCCTGTAGGGATAATAAGGTACATATGGGGAATAAGGGGAATGGGGAAGGTTGGGGTGCTGGGGGGGGGGGCACCCGGATGCCTGGGTCCCCTCCTGAATGCTTGGGTCCTTTGGGGGATGATGGGGGGGGGGGGTGGTAGGGGGGGGTGAGCAGGAGGGTCGTGGATGCCTGGGTCCCCTCTGGGATTTTGGGAGGGGGACATGGTGGAGGGGGGGGGTATTGGCTGGATGGATGCCTGGGTCGTGTATGGTGGGGAGGGGGAGGCTATACTGGGAGGAATTGGGGGGGGGGGGGACCGGGGTGGTGTTGGGGAAGGGGCGGGGGGGGGCTGCCCCGGATGCCTGGGTGTCCCCCCAACACACACCTTGGGGGGGGGGTGGTGAACATATATTTCCAGGCATTAGACCAAATCCAACCCCCCCCCCCCAAAGGGACCCAGGTATCCGGGGGCTCCCCCACCCTCCCTCTAACACTCCCAAGGGACCCCGGCTTTTGGGGGGGTCCCTCTCCCCCCACCCCACCCAACACCCAACCCCCCCCCCCCTCCAGGGACCCAGGTGTCCGGGGACCCAGGCATCTGCCCCTCCCCAACCCCTCCTTGCAGGAAACAAGAATTAAACAAATAAGGGTGGCACCAGCCAGCCCGGACAACTGGGTCCAGTTTGGGAGTGGGAGGCAGTGGTGGAAAGCCCGGACACCTGGGTCCCCTTTGGAGCAAGGTGAGCCCACCATGCCCCCCCCCCCCCCCCCCCCCAAGATGCCTGGGGTCCATTTAGGTAGATGTGGGTTGGAGTAGGGTGAGGACCACCTAGATGCCTGGGGCTTCTCCGCGTCCCCCTCTTGGTCCATTGGTCGGACCAGGAAAAGCCTCCTGAGATACTTGGGTTCCTCCCGAGATACTTGGGTTCCTGCCCAAATAGGACCCACAGCACCCACCTAAGTCCTTTCCCCCCACCCAATCCTCTTACGGGTCCACGTATCTCCCCAGGGTTGTCCTCCAACCATGCTGGTCCTCACTATCTACATCCTGACCTTCTCCGTGGGCTTCCCGGCCAACATCTTCACCTTCGTCACCCTCTTGGGCCAGGCCCGTCGGCGTGTCTCCCCCTCCGACATCCTTCTCCTCAACCTGACGGCCGCCGACCTTCTGCTCCTCCTCTTCCTCCCTTTCAAGATGGCCGAAGCTGCCGCCGGCACGACTTGGCCCTTACCGGCTGTCCTCTGCCCGGTGGCCAACTTCTGCTTCTACTCCAGCATCTATCTCAGCAGCCTCTTCTTGGCGGCCCTCAGTGTTGAGCGGTATCTTGGCGTCGTCTTCCCCCTCCAGTACAAGAACCGGAGAAGACCAGGGTGGGTGATGGCCGCCAGCGTTGTCCTCTGGCTCTTGGCCTCTTCCCATTGCTCCATCATCTTCGTGGCCCAGTATCATGGTGGTAGGAACCGGCCGCCGGCCAACAGGTCCACGGTTATCGGCTCCGACAGCTCCACGGTCAACGGGTTCAAGCCTGGGAGCTCCGAGATGTCCGACGCTGATGGCTTCGACCCCAATGGCTTCAGCATGTCCAACCCTGAATACTCCATCACTGATGGCTTCACCCACAGTAACTCTCAGATCTCCAGCCCCAACATCAGCAAGCCCAAGGTCTTCGATATCTCCAACCCCGGTGGCTCCACGGACAACGACTTCATCCCCCACGGCTCCAAGAGCACCAACAGCGACATCTCCGCCCGCAGTGGCTCCAGGATCTCCAGCCCCACCGTCTCCACCTCCAAAATCTCCACCACCAAAAGCGCCAACATCCAGGACATCTCCGGCCCTACTGATGTCTCCCAGACCTCCAACATCCCCAGTTCATCTGCTCCCAGCGTCCATGATCTCTCCACCGCCACCAAAATCCAGAAGTGCTACGATGACTTCTCTGAGGACCAGCTGAGCTTCGTCCTCCCGCTACGCCTGGAGACCTTCCTCGTCCTCTTCCTCCTGCCCTTCACCGTCACCATCTTCTGCTACATCAACTTCGTGCGAGCCCTCCTCGCCCGGCCAAATATCCCGCTGGAGAAGAAGCAACGAGCCGTGGGCTTGGCCGTGGCCACCACGGTCAACTTTGGGGTCTGCTTCGCGCCCTACAACCTCTCGCACGTGGTGGGCTTCGTGGAGAAACGGAGCCCGGACTGGAGGGTCTACGCTTTGCTCCTCACCAGCCTCAATGCCGCTCTAGACCCTCTCGTCTTCTACTTCTCCTCCACGGCGGTGCAGAAGGCCATGGCTGGGGTGGTGGTGGCCATGCAGGACAAGCTCCGGGTTGTGGTGGGCTGGTATTACGGGGCACGTTCTCCTGGGCCTTCCCAGAATGAGTCTGAGGGCTCGTTGACATGAAGCTTGTGGGGGGAGTTGGGGGGGGGGTGAATGGTCTCACCATGGCGGGGGGATTTGATTGGGTGGGGGGCTGGATTTGGGGGGGGTGGGGGTCGGAAGGGCTTTGGCCAATGGTGGCTTTTCTAATGTCCTTAGGGTCGTGGCCAACTTGGCCCCATAGCATCGAGCAACACTGGGTTGTAGGAACATCTCCAACAGTTGTAGGGCTATGGAGAACACGAACCCGTGGTTTGGGGTGATGACATCACGCACCAGGTCACGGCGTCATCTCCAACATCCGTCTGGCCATGGACAACTTGGACCCATAGTTTGAAGTTTATGGTCTCCATAGATCTGTGGGCCCCAGGGGGCCAAGATGGATGTTGTTCGTGGCCTCCACGGGTTGAGGGTCTCCATGAAGCCGAGGTCTGTGTTGGTTGGTGGCCTCCATGGGTCAATATCCCACGTCGGTTGATGTTCTGCATGGGTTGACATCCCGTAGGGGTTGATGTTCTCCGTGGCTTGATGGCCTCCATGGGGTGGTGGCCTCCGTGAGCCGAGGTCTGTGTTGGTTGGTGGCCTCCATGGGTCAATATCCCACGTCGGTTGATGTTCTGCATGGGTTGACATCCCGTAGGGGTTGATGTTCTCCGTGGCTTGATGGCCTCCATGGGGTGGTGGCCTCCGTGGAGCCGAGGTCTGTGTTGGTTGGTGGCCTCCATGGGTCAATATCCCACGTCGGTTGATGTTCTGCATGGGTTGACATCCCGTAGGGGTTGATGTTCTCCGTGGCTTGATGGCCTCCATAGGGTGGTGGCCTCTATGGGGTGGTGGCCTCCATGGAGCGATGTCCTCAATGAGGTGGTGGCCTCCACGGGGTGGTCCTCTCCTGTCCCTGCTGTTCCCCCAGAGAGCCCTACCCCAAACACGAGATATTTATTCAAGACTGTGGTCCAAGAGTGGCCAATGCTGAAGTGGGGGGCGGGGGGGGCTGAAGATCTGGACACCTGGGTCCAAGAGGAGAAGAGGGACCCGTGGGTCCCTTGGTGGGGTGGGGGGTGGGCACATCCGGACCCTCGGGTCCCCTGATGGGGGGGGGGTGGGGGTGGGCACATCCGGACCCTCGGGGGGGGATGGACACGCCCGGACCCCTGGGAGATGGTGGTGATGATGGTGGGGAGAAGAAGGTTCCCGAATGCCTGTGGGGGTGTTGTGTCCCCCCACCCCCCCACCCCAGATGGGGGGGGGGGGGGGTAGGATGGTAGAACTCTACCGATGGTGCTCTAGCGCCATCTAGTGGCCTGGAAGTCTTCCGGCACCCATGGGGTGGGTGCTCCCCCACCCAAGCCCACCCCAGCCAAACTCCTGGGTCCCCTTGGCTAAAAGATTCCCCCCCCCCCTTCCTCCCCCACCAAGGGGACCCAGGAGCCCGGGCTCATTTCCCTATAGGTCTCCTAATGCAAATGAGTATGCAAATGAGTATGCAAATGAGCCCCAGGGAGAAAAAAGAGGAAGCTGTCTTAAGCCCAGCCGCATGGCTGGGTTCCCCTCCCCACCTTTAGGGGACATTTGGGGTGTCCTTGGGGGTATAATTGTAATTAGGAGTAATTAACGCATAAACTCAACCCTAGGTTTTATTTAATCAACGCGGGGGTTAATTACTCCCCCATTAGCATGAGAAAAAAAATGTAAAAATTGTAATTTAAGAAATAAAAATAAACCAACAATGAAAATAATTTTTAAAACCCCAAACAAAAATACGCCCCCCAAATAAAAATTTAAAAAACCAGGAAATTAATTAGGTGTAATGAATGCATACAAGCTACAGCTTCTATTTAATGAAGCGATCATTAATTACACCCAAGTAGCATGAGAAAATTAAAAATCTTCATTTCAAAATAAAATGAGAATACCGATTGAGTGTGATTAATGCATAAATTCAGCATAATTATTATTTAATAGATCACGGGCATTAATTACGTCCAAATGGTATTAAACTGGTAATTAAAAAAGTAGACTTTAAGATAAATAAAATTAGAGTGCTCTTTGGGTGTAATTAACGTATAACTCCAGCATAATTATGACTTAAAATACCACAGGCATTAATTACGCCCAGTCAGGCCTAAACTAATAATTAAACCCCCCCAGAATTTAAGACAAATAAACCTAGAATACTAATTAGGTTTAGCACTGCAGTTATGGTTTACCATTAGGCTTGGGGTTAGGTTTATCCCCGATCACCAGCTGTAATGGTTTAGGGTTTAGGGTTAGGGTTGAGGTTAGCGCTAGGCTTAGGTTTGGGGTTAGTTAGGGTTTAGGGTTAGTGTTGGGGGGTTAGGCGTCGTGTTCGGGTCGTGCTAAGCGTTAACCTTAGCCAAGGTTAAGGTTAGGGGTTGCGTTAGGCTTCGAGAGGGGTTTAGAGTTAGGAGTAGGTTGGGGGTTAGAGTAAGGGTTAGGTTTAGTTTGGTTTAGGGTTGGGGATAATGGTTAAGGTTTAAGTTAGCGCGTAGGAGAGGAGTTAGGGCGAGGATTTGGGTCAGCGCTTACGAGTTAGGGCGAGGATTTGGGTCAGCACTTACGAGTTAGGGCGAGGATTTGGGTTAGCGCTTACGATACTAGTTAGGGCGAGGATTTGGGTCAGCGCTTACGAGTTAGGGCGAGGATTTGGGTCTAGCGCTTACGATACTAGTTAGGGCGAGGATTTGGGTCAGCGCTTACGATATGAGTTAGGGCGAGGATTTGGGTTAGTGCTTATGATACTAGTTAGGGAGAGGATTTGGGTTAGCGCTTACGAGTTAGGGCGAGGATTTGGGTTAGTGCTTATGATACTAGTTTAGGGTGAGGATTTGGGTTAGTGCTTATGATACTAGTTTAGGGCGAGGATTTGGGTTAGTGCTTATGATACTAGTTTAGGGCGAGGATTTGGGTCAGTGCTTACGATACTAGTTAGGGCGAGGATTTGGGTCTAGTGCTTAACTTACGATACTAGTTAGGGCGAGGATTTGGGTCAGTGCTTACGAACTAGTTAGGGCGAGGATTTGGGTTAGTGCTTATGATACTAGTTAGGGCGAGGATTTGGGTTAGTGCTTACAATACTAGTTAGGGCGAAGATTTGGGTTAGTGCTTATGATACTAGTTAGGGTGAGGATTTGGGTTAGTGCTTACGATATGAGTTAGGGCGAGGATTTGGGTTAGCACTTACGATACTAGTTAGGTCAAGGATTTGGGTCAGTGCTTACGATATGAGTTAGGGCGAGGATTTGGGTTAGCACTTACGAGTTAGGTCAAGGATTTGGGTTAGTGCTTACAATACTAGTTAGGGCGAGGATTTGGGTTGATGCTTACAATACTAGTTAGGGCGAAGATCTGGGTTAGTGCTTATGATACAAACTATGGCAAAGATTTGGGTTAGTGCTTACAATACGAGTTAGGGCGAGGATTTGGGTTAGCACTTAAGAATTAGGGCGAGGATTTGGGTTATTTGGGTTAGGGCTTATGATATGAGTTAGGGCTAGGGTTTGGGTTAGTGCTTAGGAGAGGAGTTAGGGCGAAGATTTGGGTTAGCACCGTTTCCCTCCAGCACACGAACACCTCCCCATGCTCCCATCCCACGCCGTTGGTGGTGGTCACCATGTCACGCACCTGCTTGTAGGGTTGGTCCATCTCCAATGTCTTGGGAAGAGAAGGCTATGGTGCCTGGCTCTTACCTCCAAAATTTGGAAGGACGCCTGCCTGGGGACCTCAAGCCCTTACCTCCAAACTTTGAAGGACGTCTGCCCGGAGCCCACCTCGAACTCTTACCTCTGAACTTTGAAGGACATCTGCCCGGAGCCCACCTTGAACTCTTAGCTCCGAACTTGGATGACAACTGCCTGGACACGTTCTCAAGCCCTAAGCTCCAATGGCGCCGGTGACCACCCAAAGCTCTGGCACTGGGAAGGACCTCCAGCCAACGCTCCATGGATGAAGATGACCTCCTCCAGCCAACGTTCTATGGACGAAGACCTCCTCCAGCTAACGCTCCATGGATGAAGAAGACTTCCTCCATCCAATGCTCCATGGATGATGAAGACCTCCTCCAGCCAACGCTGTATGAAGACGTCCTCCAACCAATGCTCCATGGACGACGAAGACGTCCTCCAGCCAACGCTCCATGGACGACGAAGACGTCCTCCAGCCAACGCTCCATGGACGACGAAGACGTCCTCCAGCCAACGCTCCATGGACGAAGACGTCCTCCTCCAACCAACACTCCACGGACGAAGAAGACCTCCTCCATCCAATGCTCCATGGATGATGAAGACCTCTTCCAGCCAACTCTCCATGAAGACCTCCTCCAGCCAACGCTCCATGGATGAAGACCACCTCCTCCAGCCAACGCTCTAAGACCCCCACCAGGCAAAAAGCCTGAAGAGCCTTGACCCCCAAGAAGCCCGTTGCGCGGCATCCCCTATAGCTCCTATATGGGGGGGGTCCTGTAGGTGCCTTATTATGGGGGTCCCCTGTAGCTCCTGTATGGGGGGGGGCCTATGGCTGCCTTGGAGGGGGGTCCCCTATAGCTCCTGTATGGGGCGGGCCCTGTGGCTGCCTTGGGGGGGGTCCCCTATAGCTGCCATATTGGGGGGTGTCCCTATAGCTGCCCTATTGTGTGTGGGGGGTCCCTATAGCTGCTGTATGGGGGGGGTCCCTATAGCTGCCCTATTGTGTGTGGGGGTCCCTATAGCTGCTGTATGGGGGGGGTCCCTATAGCTGCCCTATTGGGGGGGGCCTATAGCTGCTGTATGGGGGGGGGGTCCCTATAGCTGCCCTATTGGGGGGGGGCCTATAGCTGCCATATTGGGGGGGGGGGGTCCCTGTAGCTGCTGTATGGGGGTCTCTATAGCTGCCGTACAGGCGAGGGGTCTCCTATAGCTCCCATATGGGGGGGGAAGTCCCCTATAGCTGCCATATGGGGAGTCGCCCCCCATCCCCCCCCCCCCCGTTGCCATGGAGCCGGTCCTCCTCCTCCTCCTCCTCCTCCTCCTTCCTCCCCCGCCCTCCACGGCCCATTCCCGCCTCAAAATGGCGGCGCCCACCGCGGCCGCTCCGGCCCGCGCGCCCTTGCCGACTCTATGGTCCGGCGGCCCGACCTTGCAGCGGCGGCAACCAATAGGAGGCGGGGAGACGCCGGGGCGGCGACCAATGGGAAAACGCGCAGGGAAGGAAAGGGGCGGTAACCTTCCCCCCCTTCCCCAGGTAGGCCTCACCGGAAGAGGCGGGGAAAAGCAGAGGGGGGCGGTGCCCCGCCGACGCTTTCACCAATAGAAACAAGAGAAGGGGGGGTTGGGAGGCGGGAAGGGAGCGGCGAAGACCAATGGGGGTGAAGGGGGCGGGGCTAAAGCGCTCGCCGCGCTCCGCGCTCTCCGGCCGCCGCAGCGTGAGTGCGGCGTGGGGGGGGGGGGGACACAGGATCGGGCCCCCCCCCCAAAATATGGGGCAGAATCGGGACCCCCAAGTGTGGGGCTGGACGGGGGGGGGGCAGGATCGGGCCCTTCATGTTGGGGGGGGAGGGAGTCGATTTGGGGGGGTGGAGAGGGTGATTTTGGGGGGGGGTGTGATTTTTTTGGGGGGGGTGTTTTTCGGGGGGAGTGATATTTTGGGGGGGGGCCCCCCGTCATCTGTGGGGTTTGGTTTTGGGGAGGGGGGGTGGGTTTAAGGGGGGGCAGCCCCCCCATTAACTAAGCTGTGGGAATTTAGGGGGGGGCCATACACATTTTTGGGGTGTTCCCCCCCCAAGGCTGGTTTTTTTTTTTGGGGGGGGGGTTTGTCCTGACACCCCCCCCCCTTATTTCCAGCCCCCCCCCCCCCACCATGGGCAACGTCCTGGCCGCCGGCTCCCCCCCTCCTCCCCCTACAGCCCCCCCCCCCCTCCTGCCGGTCCCCCCCGGTTTTGGGGGACCCCCCCCCGTCAGCGGATTGGGGCCCCCCCCCCGCCCCACAGAACCCGGGGGGGGGGACCCCCTCCCCAACCCCGGCGCCTTCGAGGAGTGCCACCGCCGCTGCAAGGGTGAGTTTTTTTGGGGGGGGGGGGGAGAGCCACGACCCCCCCCCGCCCCAAATCTGACCCCTAAGTGCCCCCCCCATCCCTATCCCCCCCCCCCATCCCCACTGGGCCCCCCAGTTCCCCCCAGTGCCCCCCCCACATCCCCATCGGGCCCCCCCATCCCTAATGGCCCCCCCCAGTTCCACCAAGTGCCCCCCACTTGACTGTGGGGCCCCCCCACATCCCCACTGGGCCCCCCAGTTCCCCCCAGTGCCCCCCACCTTGCTTTGGGACCCCCCCACATACCCATCAGGCCCCCCCCCATCCCAACTGGGCTCCCCAGTTCCCCCCAGTGCCCCCCATATCACTGTGGGCCCCCCCCCAAATCCCCACTGGACCCCCCCATCCCCACTGGGCCTCCCAGTTCCCCCCAGTGCCCCCCATATTGCTTTGGGCCCCCCCATCCCCACCAGGACCCCCAGTTCCCCCCAGTGCCCCCTCTATCAGCCCCCCACATCCCCACTGGGCCCCCCAGTTCCCCCCAGTGCCCCCCCCATCTCCATTGGCCCCCCCCATCCCCGCCAGGACCCCCAGTTCCCCCCAGTGCCCCCCCATCTCCATTGCCCCCCCCCCCATCCCCACTGGGCTCCCCAGTTGCCCCCAGTGCCCCCCATATCACCACAGCGGCCCCCCCCATCCCCGCTGGGCCCCCCCCATCCCCCTCCTTGCACCCCAAATCCCCGCATGGACCCCCATATCCCCCCCCACCCCCCCAGTGCCCCCCCACATCCCCCCTCTGCACCCCAAAACTGGGGTACCTCCCCCCCCAAGCTTCCACCCCACATTACCCCCCCCTCACCCCAAAACCCTGCTGTCCTGCCCCAACCGGGGGCTCCCCACCCCCCCCACCCCAAAACCGGGGTGCCCCCCCCCCAAATTTGCAGCTCCCCCCAAAATTTGGGGCTCCCCCCCCCCCCCCCCAGAGCTCTTCCCCGTCCAAATGGAAGGCGTCAAGCTGACGGTGAACAAGGGGCTCAGCAACCACTTCCAGGTGAGTTTTAGGGGTGCTGGGGGGGGGATTTAAATATTGGGGTACCCCCCCAGCACCCCAAAATCTTTCCCCCCCCCCAGGTGAACCACACAGTCGCTCTCAGCACCCTGGGGGAGTCCAACTACCATTTCGGGGCGACCTACGTAGGCACGAAGCAGTTGAGCCCCACGGAGGTAAGTTGGGGGGGGGGCAAGAAGAGGATTTGGGGGACCCCCACCCTATTTTTGGGGGGGCCACCCCCCTTAAATCAAGGGGTTTGCCCCCCCCTTCCCCAAAAAATCCAGGCGTTCCCGGTGCTGGTGGGGGACATGGACAACAGCGGCAGCCTCAACGCTCAAGTTATCCATCAGCTGACGACGCGTCTCCGCTCCAAGGTGGCTTTCCAGGTAAATTTGGGGGTGTCCCCCCCCCCCAAAAATAATAGGGGACCCCCCCAAAATGGGGGGCACTCCAAAGAACGGCGATCCGCCAAAAAAAGGGGATCCTGTCGGAAAAAAAGGGGGGTTTTCTCTCTAAAAATGGAGGGATTCGTAAAGATGGGGGATGTCCAAAAAGGGGAGGGGGTCCTAAAAAAAGGGGGACCCCCTAAAAAAAGGGGGACCCCTAAAAAAAAGGGGAGCCCTAAAAAAGGGGGGCCACCTAAAGAAATAGGGGGGCCCCTAAAAAAAAGGGGGAACCCCTAGAAAAAAGAGGGACTCCTAAAAAATGGGGGGCTCCCTAGAAAAAGGGGGACCCCTAAAAAAAAGGGGATGCCCTAAAAAAAGGGGGGCCCCTAAAAGGACCCTAAAAAAAGGGGCGGGTCAAAAAAGGGGGGCTGCCCTGAAAAATGGGGGACCACCTAAAAAAGAGTGGATCCCCCCCAAAAGGGGAGACCCTGCTAAAAATGGGGGGGCTCCTGGAAAAAATGGGGGACCCCTTGAAAAAAAGGGGGACCCCCTAAAAAAATGGGGGGCTCCCCAAAAAAGGGGGGATCCTCCCCAAAAAAGGGTGACCCCCAAAAGAAATAGTGAATGCCCTAAAAATGTGGGATTCCCTAAAAAAGGGGGGGATGTGCCCAAAAATGGGGGACCCCCCCCCCAAAAAATCGGGAAACTCCTAAAAATAGGGGAACCCCTGAAAAATGGGGGAACTCCCCCAAAAAAGGGAAGTGTCCTAAAACAAGGGGATTCTCCAAAAAAAGGGGGGACCCCCTGAAAAAAGGGGATCCCCCAAAAAGGGAGACCCCCCAAAAAAGGGGGATGTCGCCAAAATAAGGGAAAGCTCCTAAAAAAAGGGGATTCTCCAAAAAAATGGGGACCCCCCCCAAAAAAGAGGGACCCCCAAAAAAAGGGGATCCTCCAAAAAAAAGGGGATCCTCCAAAAAAAGGGGGGACCCCCTAAAAAAAAGGGGATCCTCCAAAAAAAGGGGGGACCCCCTAAAAAAAAGGAGGGACCCCCAAAAAAGAACAGCCCCCCCCAAAACAGGGGGACAGACAAAAAAATGGGGAAACTCCTAAAAAAATGAGAGTTTTCCCCAAAAGGGGGACCTTCTAAAAATGGGAGGGGCTCCTAAAAATGGAGGGGAGCCCCCCCAAAAAGAGGGGGACCCCCCAAAAATAGGGGGGACCCCCCCTTCACCCCCTTTCCCCCCCCCCCAGACGCAGCAGGCGAAGTTCGTCAACTGGCAGGTGGACGGCGAATATCGGGGGGCTGATTTCACGGCCGCCGTCACCCTGGGGAACCCCGATATTTTGGTGGGGTCAGGTAAGCACCCCCCCCCAAAAAAAATGGGGGACCACCCCAAAAAATTGGGGACCCCCCCCCAAAAAAATTTGGGGGCCATCAAGGGAAATCTCCCTGAAATGGGGAAGGTTGAATTTGGTAGCGTGATGTTGGGGAGGGGTAGGGGAGCACCCCAAAATGGGGAACCCCCAAATTTTTTGGGGTGCCCTGACCCCCCAAAATGGGGAACCCTGATATGTTGGGATGGGGTACACCCTATTTTGGGGAACCCCCGTATTGTGGAGCAGGGCACCCCAGAATCCAAGGGAACCCCATTTTGGGGCACCCCAAAATCCATGGGAGCGGATGTACCTTTTTTTGGGGTGCCCCCCACTTTCCTTATAGCAAGACACCCCAAAATCCAAGGGAACCCCATTTTGGGGCACCCCAAATTCCGTGGGACACGGGGACCCCCGTTTTGGGGCACCCCAAAATCCATGGGAGCAGACATACCTCGTTCTGGGGTGCCCCCCCACTTCCCCATTTTGGGGGCACCCCAAAATCCATGGGAGCGGATGTACCTT
Organism: Necrosyrtes monachus; assembly: GCA_037953605.1. Lineage (NCBI taxonomy): Eukaryota > Metazoa > Chordata > Aves > Accipitriformes > Accipitridae > Necrosyrtes > Necrosyrtes monachus. The sequence goes on along the minus strand of JAZGTQ010000441.1, from coordinate 548,950 downwards.
TTTTTGGGGTGCCCCCCACTTTCCTTATAGCAAGACACCCCAAAATCCAAGGGAACCCCATTTTGGGGCACCCCAAATTCCGTGGGACACAGGGACCCCCGTTTTGGGGCACCCCAAAATCCATGGGACCAGACATACCTCGTTCTGGGGTGCCCCCCCACTTCCCCATTTTGGGGGCACCCCAAAATCCATGGGAGCGGAGGTACTTTTTTTGGGGTGCCCCCCCACTTCCCTGTAGAGGTGCACCCCAAAATCCAAGGGAACCCCATTTTGGCCCCCACCCACCCCACTTCATGCGTCCTTCCCCACCTCCCTGTGATTTTGGGGTGTCCCCCCCCCCCCAAAAAAATGACACCCCCAAATTTTTTTAGGAATTTTGGTCGCCCATTATCTCCAGAGCATCACCCCAACTTTGGCTTTGGGGGGGGAACTGGTTTACCACCGCCGCCCCGGGGAGGAAGGCACCGTCGTCTCCCTCGCCGGTCGTTACACAGGTAACCCCTTAATTTTTGGGGTGCTGGGGGGGACCCCCAAAAAATCAGGGTGCACCCTCAACACCCCCCCCCCCCCAACTTTTTTACCCTTTCCCCCCCCCCTCAGCACCCAACTGGATCGGCACCCTGACGGTGGGACAGGCGGGTGCTCACGCGACTTATTACCACCGAGCTAACGAGCAGGTAAAGAAAAAGAAGGGGGGGTACCCCAAAAATTTTTTTTTTGGGGGGGGGGGGGCGCTACGGGGGGAGGTGGGTGACCCCCCCAAATTTTTTAGCTGCAGGTGGGGGTCGAATTTGAAGCCAGCACCCGGCTGCAGGACACGAGCGTCGCATTCGGGTACCAGCTGGAGCTGCCCAAGGGGAACCTGCTTTTTCGGGGTACGGGGGGGGGGGCACCCCAAAAAATATAAAGGGGGGGCACCCCAATAATGTGGGGGGGGGTGAGGGAGATTGAGGGGGGGGGCACCCTGAAAATGTGGGAGAGGTTGGAGGAGGAGGGGAGTCGAAAGGAGGGGAGGGGGTTGAGGCAGAGGGTGCCCCCCCCCCAAAAAATAAGGGGGTCCCCCCCAAAAATAGGGGGGTCCCAGCAAAAAATAGGGGGGTCCTACCAAAAATAGGGGGGTCCCACGAAAAATAGGGGAGGTGCCCAAAATGTAGGGGGCGTCCCAAAAATAGAGGGGTCCCCAAAATATAGGGTGGGTCCCAAAAATGAGGGGTCCCCAAAATATAGGGGGGTCCCAAAAATGGGGGGACCCCAAAATATAGGGGGTCCCCAAAATTTAGGGAGGTCCCCAAAATACGGGGGGTCCCCAAAATATAGGGTGGGTCCCAAAAATGGGGGGACCCCAAAATTTAGGGAGGTCCCCAAAATACGGGGGGTCCCCAAAATATAGGGTGGGTCCCAAAAATGGGGGGGACCCCAAAATATAGGGGGGTCCCCAAAATACGGGGGGTCCCCAAAATGTAGGGGGGTCCCCAAAATAGGGGGTCCCCAAAATATAGGCGGGTCCCCAAAATACGGGGGTCCCCAAAATATAGGGTGAGTCCCAAAAATGGGGGGACCCCAAAATATAGGGGGTCCCCAAAATATAGGGGGGTCCCAAAAATGGGGGGGGACCCCAAAAATATGGGGAGGGCAAAAATAGGGGGGGCCCCGTGATGTCCCCCATGATGTCGCCATGCCCCTGTTGATGTCCCCCCATGATGATGTCCCCCGTGATGACGTCCCCCATGACGACGTCCCCTTGGTGTCCCCTTGTCCCCCATGGTGTCCCCCATGATGTCCCCCGTGATGTCCCCCATGATGACGTCCCCTTGGTGTCCCCCGTGACGTCCCCCATGATGACGTCCCCATGATGTCCCCCGTGATGTCCCCCATGATGACGTCCCTTTGGTGTCCCCCATGATGTCCCCCGTGATGTCCCCCGTGATGTCCCCCATGATGACGTCCCCTTGGTGTCCCCCGTGATGTCCCCCATGATGTCCCCCATGATGACGTCCCCATGATGTCCCCCGTGATGTCCCCCGTGATGTCCCCCATGATGACGTCCCCTTGGTGTCCCCATGTCGTCCCCTGTTGACGTCCCCCATGACGCCCCCTGTGATGTCCCCCACGACAACGTCCCCTTGGTGTCCCGGTGTCCCCCGTGATGTCCCTTGTTGACGTCCGCCATGATGTCCCTGTGTCCCCCAAGATGTCCCCTTGGTGTCCCTGTGTCCCCTATGATGTCCTGCATGATGTTCCCCAAGATGTCCTCATGATGTCCTGCATGATGTCCCCCAAGGTGTCCCCCAAGATGTCCCCTTGGTGTCCCCATGTCCCCCAAGATGTCCCCTTGGTGTCCCCGTGTCCCCCATGATGTCCTGCATGATGTCCCCTATGATGTCCCCTTGGTGTCCCTGTGTCCCCCAAGATGTCCCCCATGATGTCCTGCATGATGTCCCCCAAGATGTCCCCTTGGTGTCCCTGTGTCCCCCATGATGTCCCTCATGATGTCCCCCGTGATGATGTCCCCTGTGACGATGTCCCCCATGATGACGTCCCCTTGGTGTCCCCATGTTCCCCGTGATGTCCCCTGTGATGACATCCGTGACCATGTCCCCCATGACGATGTCCCCCATGACGACGTCCCCCATGATGATGTCCTGTCCGTGTCTCCATGTCCCCTGTGATGTCCCCCATGATGACGTCCCCTTGGTGTCCCCCATGATGTCCCCCATGATGTCCCCCATGATGACGTCCCCCATGACGACGTCCCCTTGGTGTCCCCATGTCCCCCGTGATGTCCCCCATGACGACGTCCCCCATGACGACATCCTGTCCGTGTCCCCATGTCCCCCGTGACGTCCCCCATGATGACGTCCCCATGTCCCCCGTGATGTCCCCCATGACGACGTCCCCCATGACGATGTCCCCTTGGTGTCCCCATGTCCCCCGTGATGTTCCCCGTGATGTCCCCCATGACCATGTCCCCCATGACGACGTCCCCCATGATGATGTCCTGTCCGTGTCCCCATGTCCCCCGTGATGTCCCCCGTGATGACGTCCCCATGTCCCCCGTGATGTCCCCCATGATGACGTCCCCCGTGACGTCCCCTGTGATGTCCCCCATGACGACGTCCCCCATGATGACGTCCCCTTGGTGTCCCCATGTCCCCCGTGATATCCCCCATGATGACGTCCCCCGTGACGTCCCCCACGACGACGTCCCCCGTGACGACGTCCCCCGTGACGACGTCCCCTCGGTGTCCCCCACGATGTCCCCCCCCCCGGTGACACCGTCCCCCCCCGGTGTCCCCAGGCTCGGTGGACAGCAGCTGGGTGGTGGGGGCGGTGCTGGAGAAGAAGCTGCCGCCGCTGCCCCTGACGCTGGCGCTGGGAGCCTTCCTCAACCACCGCAAGAACAAGTTCCACTGCGGCTTCGGCCTCACCATCGGCTAGAGCCTCCTCCTCCTCCTCCTCCTGGTCTGCCTCACCGTCGTCATCCTCGTCTTCCTCACCGGCCTCCTCCTCCTCCAGACTCATCGTCCTCACTGCCAGCCCCCTCACCTTCATCATCCTCGCCTCCGTTCTCCCCTTCGTCTTCCTCCTCCTCACCCTCCTCCTCCTCCTCGCCTCCATTCTCCTCCCCTTCATCTTCCTCCACCTCCATTCTCCTCCCCTTCATCTTCCTCCTCCTCACCTTCTTCCTCCTCACCTCCATTCTCCTCCCCTTCATCTTCCTCCTCATCTTTACCTCCATTCTCCTCCCCTTCATCTTCCTCCACCTCCATTCTCCTCCCCTTCATCTTCCTCCTCCTCACCTTCCTCCTCCTCTCCTCCATTCTCCTCCTCTTCATCTTCCTCCTCATCTTCACCTCCATTCTCCTCCCCTTCATCTTCCTCCACCTCCATTCTCCTCCCCTTCATCTTCCTCCTCCTCACCTTCCTCCTCCTCTCCTCCATTCTCCTCCTCTTCATCTTCCTCATCTTCCCCTCCATTCTCCTCCCCTTCATCTTCCTCCACCTCCATTCTCCTCCCCTTCATCTTCCTCCTCCTCACCTTCCTCCTTCTCACCTCTTCTCCTCCCCTTCATCTTCCTCCTCCTCTCCTCCATTCTCCTCCCCTTCATCTTCCTCCACCTCCATTCTCCTCCCTTTCATTTTCCTCCTCACCTTCATCTTCCTCCTCCCCTTCCTCCTCCTCCCCTTTATCTTTCTCCTTCTCCCCTTCATCTTCTTCCTCCTCCCCCTCACCTTCCTCCTTTTCCTTCCCGCCCTCCTCCTCCCCTTCAGCCTCATCGGCCTCACTTCCGTCCTTGCCTTCATCATCCTCGCCTCCATTCTCTTCCCCTTCATCTTCCTCCCCATCTTCCTCCTTTTCGCCCTCCTCCTCACCTTCCTCTTCCTCCTCCCCTTCAGCCCCCTTCCTCCTCCTCCCCTTCCTCCTCCTCCTCCCCACCTTCCTCTTCCTCCCCCTCATCTTCCTCCCGTCCATCTTCCTCTTCCCCTTCGCTTCCTCCTCCCCCCCCCCGCCCTTCCTCCTCCTCCCCTTCATCTTCCTCCTCCTCTTCCTCCCCCAACACCCCACAGCTGCCGGCGGCCACCGTGTGTCCCCCCCCAACATGGCGGGGGCCCCCCCAAAGGCCACTTTTGGGGCGTCCCCCCCCATTTTGCCCTTGCCCCCCCCAGAGGAAGGAGGGGGGGGTCCCCAATTCCCCCCCCCCCAGGAGGACACCCCAGACAGAGACTGGCTCAATTTTGGGGTGCAGGGGGGGACCCCCCAAACAGATTTGGGGGGGCCCCCCCCCAGCCCCCCCCATCGCGGCGCGGGGCCCAAAAAGTTCCAATAAAGCAACTGGCCTCGTTTTTTGGGGGGGTCTCAGCCTTTTTTTGGGGGGGACACCCCCCACAAAATTTGGGGTACCCCCCATTGCACCACACATCCCTTGCCCCCCCCGAAGCGTGTGACACCCCAAAACCGGGGGGGTGAACCCCAGTATTTGGGGGGGCACCCCAAATTATTCTTGGGGGGGGTTGATGGGATTTGGAGGGGCACCCCAAATTAGTCTTGGGGGGGTTGAAGGGATTTGGGGGGGGACCCCAAATTATTCTTGGGGGGGGTCGATGGGATTTGGGGGGGCCGTGGGGGTGGGGGGGAGCCAGGAGGCTGCTGTACCCCAAAACCATCCTGGGGTCACCCCAGATTTGGGGGGGGAGGCCTGGGACCGCCCCAAAATGCCCCCAGCCAAATTTTTTGGGGTGGGGGGTGTGCAAGTGGGGTTCAGCCCTGATTTTGGGGGGGTCACTCCCCCCTCTCCCCCAGTTTGGGGGTTCATCTCCCCCCCCAAGCCGATTTGGGGGGGGGTCAGCCCCATTTTGGGGTTCACCCCCCCATTTTGGGGTTCACACCCCCTTTTGGGGGCTCAACCCCCTTTTTAGGGTTCGCCCCCCCATTTTGGGGTTCACCCCCCCATTTGGGGGTTCACACCCCCTTTTGGGGGCTCAACCCCCTCTTTAGGGTTCGCCCCCCCATTTTGGGGTTCGGCCCCCCATTTTGGGGCTCATTCCCCCCCCTTTTTGCGGTTCACCCCCCCCATTTTGGTCCTCCCCCCCCATTTGGGGGTTTCGCTCCCCCTCTCCCCCTCCAGACCCCCCCCCTCCTAATTGGGGGGCTCGACCCCAATTACGGGGTGCCCCTCCCCACCCCCACCCCCCCCAAAATAGCCCCTCCCCCCACCCTTTGGACTTTGCCCCCCCCCCCCCCCGCCACGTTGGGGGCCAAGTCCAACGTGGGCCGTGCCCGGGGGGGGGGGGGGGGGGAACACGATGACATCACGGGTGGGGGGGACCCCCCCAAACCCACACCCCCACACCCCAATTTTGGGGTGCTTTGAGGGGGGGGGGAGAGAGAGAAGGGGTTTTATTGGGGGGGTGCCCCCCCCCCAGCCCCCCCAATGGCTTGGGGAGAGGGGGGGGGGGTGGAGGGGGGGTGACCTTTGCCCCCGCCCCGCCCCGGCACCGCCCTTTCCCCCTCCCTCTGCCCCGCCCCCTCCTGGGGGTATTTAAGGACCCCCCCCCACCCACCCCCCCAGGGTGGGTGCAGAGCCAGAGGGACCCCACAGGTGACAGGGACACGGGGGGGGGGGAAACGACATTTGGGGGCATTTTGGGGACATTTGGGGACATTGGGGACACTTTGGGGAGGGGGGGCGGGTTGGGGATGGGGGGGTTGGGGGGCAGGTTGGGGGCATTTGGGGACATTTTGGGGACATTGGGGACACTTTGAGGACATTGGGGACACTTTGGGGAGGGGGGCGGGTTGGGGACGGGGGGGTTGGGGGGCAGGTTGGGGGCATTTGGGGACATTTTGGGGACATTGGGGACACTTTGGGGACATTGGGGACACTTTGGGGACAGTGGGCAGGTTGGGGACATTTTGGGACGTTTGGGGACGGGGCAGGTTGGGAATGGGGGGGTTGGGGACATTTGGGGGACATTGGGGACATTTTGGGGAGATTGGGGACACTTTGGGGACAGGGAGTCAGGTTGGGGATATTTTGGGACATTTGGGGAGGGGGCAGGTTGGGGATGGGGAGCAGGTTGGGGACATTTCGGGACATTTTGGGGACGTTTGGGACACATTGAGGACACTTTGGGGACGGGCAGGTTGGGGAGGGGGGTTGGGGGCATTTGGGGACATTTTGGGGACTTTGGGGATGGGTCGGGGACAAGTTGGGGACATTTTGGGGACGGGGGATAGATTGGGGACAATAGGGACAATTTTGGGACAAGGAGGCAGGTTTGGGACAAGTTGGCAGGTTTGGGACAGATTGGGGACAATTTGGGGACATTTGGGACAGGTTGGGGACACTTTGGGGTCATTGGGGACAATTTGGGGACAAAGGGGACAATTTGGGGACAATGGGGACAGTTTTGGGACAGGTTGGGGACAATTCGGGGACATTGGGGCCACATTGGGGACACTTTGGGGACACGCTGGGGACATTTGGGACGGGTTGGGGGACATTGGGACACTTTGGGGATAAAGGGGACAATTTGGGGACAAGGGGTCGGATCGGGGACAGGTTGGGGACATTTGGGACAGGGGGGCGGATGACGGAGGCAGGTTGGGGACAAATGGGACGGATTTGGGTACGTTGGGGACAAGAGGGCAGGTTGGGGACCTTGGGGACAAGTTGGGGACAAGGGTCAAGTTGGGGATGTCGGGGACAGGTTGGGGACAATGGGGGGAGTTTTGGGACAATGGGGGGAGTTTGGGGACAAAGGGGACGCTTTGGGGACAGTTTGGGAACAAAGGGGGCAGTTTGGGGACAGTTTGGGGATCGACAGTTTGGGGTCAAAGGGGACAGGGATGGTTTGGGGACAAAGGGGACGCTTCGGGGACAGTTTGGGGACAGAAAGTTTGGGGACAAAGGGTACAGTTTGGGGACAGAGTTTGGGGACAAAGGGGACAGTTTGAGGAAAGGGTCGGTTTGGGGACAAGGGACACTTTAGGGACAACGGGGACGAACAGTTTGGGGACAAAGGGGACAGTTTGGGGACAGGGACGGTTTGGGGACAAAGGGGGCAATTTGGGGACAGTTTGGGGATAGACAGTTTGGGGACAAAGTGGACAGCTTGGGGACAGGGATGGTTTGGGGACAAAGGGGACGCTTTGGGGACAGGGACGGTTTGGGGACAAAGGGGGCAGTTTGGGGACAGTTTGGGGACAGACAGTTTGGGGACAAAGGGGGAAGTTTGGGGACAGGGATGGTTTGGGGACAAAGGGGACAATTTGGGGACAATGGGGACAGTTTGGGGACAAAGGGGACAATGAGGACAGTTTGGGGACAGACAGTTCGGGGACAAAGGGGACAATTTGGGGACAATGGGGACGGTTTGGGGACAAAGGGGACAATGAGGACAGTTTGGGGACAGACAGTTTGGGGACAAAGGGGACAATTCGGGGACAAAGTGGACAGTTTGGGGACAGGGACGGTTTGGGGACAAAGGGGACAATTTGGGGACAATGGGGACGGTTTGGGGACAAAGGGGACACTTTGGGGACAAAGGGGGGGGACATTTCACCCCAACACCCCCCCCCCAGGTGCCACCATGAAGTTCTGGGTCGTGCTGGTGGCAGCGACGCTGCTGGTGGGTGAGTGTCACACCCCCCCCCAAAATGTCGTCCCCCCCCAAATGTCACCCCCCCCAAAATGTCACCCCCCCCCAATGTCACCCCCCTCCCAGTGTCCCCAAACTGGGACCCCAAATGGGCATGCCTGCTATGGGGCTGGGGGGGGGGGGCACCCCAAAATGTGGAGGGGAGATTTGGGGGGGGGCACCCCAAATTAGGGAAGGGGGATTGGGTGGGGGCACCCAAAAAGGGGGAGAGAGGATTTGGGGGGGGGCACCCCAAATCAGAGAAGGGGAATTGGGGGGGGCACCCAAAAAGGGGAAGAGGATTTGGGGGGGAGGGCACCCCAAATTGGGGAAGAGAGATTGGGGGGGCACCCCAAACTGGGGAAGGGGAATTTTGGGGGGGGCACCCCAAATTGGGGAAGGGAGATGGGGGGGACCCCAAAATGTGGAGGGGAGATCTGGGGGGGCACCCCAAATTGGGGAAGGGAGATGGGGGGACCCCAAAATGAGGAGGGGAGATTTGGGGGGGGCACCCCAAATTAGGGAAGGGGGATTGGGTGGGGGGCACCCAAAAAGGGGGAGAGAGGATTTGGGGGGGGGCACCCCAAATCAGGGAAGGGGAATTGGGGGGGGGCACCCAAAAAGGGGAAGAGGATTTGGGGGGGAGGGCACCCCAAATTGGGGAAGGGAGGTTGGGGGGGCACCCGAAATTAGGAAGGGGAGATTGGGGGGGCACCCTAAATTGGGGAAGGGGAGATGGGGGGGCACCCCAAATTAGGAAGGGGAGATTGGGGGGGACCCCAAATTGGGGAAGGGAGGTTGGGGGGGGCACCCCAAATTAGGAAGGGGAGATGGGGGGGCACCCCAAATTTGGAAGGGGAGATGGGGGGGCACCCCAAATTGGGGAAGGGGAGATGGGGGGGCACCCCAAATTTGGAAGGGGAGATGGGGGGCACCCCAAATTGGGGAAGGGGAGATGGGGGGGCACCCCAAATTTGGAAGGGGAGATGGGGGGGCACCCCAAATTGGGGAAGGGGAGATGGGGGGCACCCCAAATTTGGAAGGGGAGATGGGGGGGCACCCCAAATTGGGGAAGGGAGATTTGGGGGGGGGCACCCAAAAAGGGGAAGACGATTTGGGGGGGGGGCTCCCCAACTTAGGGAACGGAGATTGGGGGGGGCACCCCAAATAGGAAAGGCAAGATTTTTAGGGGTGCTAGAGAGGGGTACCCCAAGTGGGTCAGCGCCCCCCCCCCCCAAAAAAAATTTCCCGCAGGCTGTGGGGCTGAGCTGGACCCCCCCGAGGCCCCCCCCCCTCGCCAGCCGGATTTGGGGGTACCTGGGGCTGCTGGGGGAGGCGGCGGAGAACGCGACGGTCCGGCTGCGGGGGTTCCCCATCATCCAGAAGCTGCAGTGAGTTGGTTTTTTTTTTTTTGGGGGGGGGGGACACCCCCCCCCAATTTGGGGGACAAGGTAATGATGTCACCTATAGGGGCTGGGGCACCCCCCCCCAAAAAAAAAAAAAAAATATTAAAAATGGGGAGGGGGGTGGGGAAGCAGCCTGAAATTTGGGGGGGGGGCAGCCCTAAAAGGAGATTTGGGGGGGGCTCGGGGGGGGGGCGGGGGGAGTCAGCACCCCAAGGGGAGGGCGGGAGGCCCGTATGGATTCCATATGTCCCATGGGGTCGTTGTGCGTCATATGGGGACGTCGTGGGCCCTATAGGGACATCGTGGGCCCCATAGGAATATCATGGGCCCTATAGGGACATCGTGGACCCTATAGGGACACCATGGGCCCTATAGGGACATCATGGGCCCTATAGGGACAGCATGGACCCCATAGGGACATCATGGACCCTATAGGGACATTATGGGCCCCCATGGGGACTTCATGAACTCTATAGGGACATCATGGGCCCTATAGGGACTCCATGGGCCCTATAGGGATGTCATGGACCCCATGGGGACATCATGGACTCCATGGACCCCAGAGATGCCCCATGGACCCTATAGAGACCCCATGGACCCTATAGAGACTCCATGGACCCTATAGTGTCTTGATGGACCCCATGAAGACTCAGCACACCCCAAGTTGACCCCATGGCCCCCCGTAGGGACTCCATGGACCCCATAGGTGCCCCATGGACCCGGCAGAGACCCCATGGACTTTATAGAGACCCTATGGCCCCCATAGGGACCCCATGGACCTTATAGAGACCCCATGGACCCTATAGGGACCCCCTGGACCCTATAGGGACCCTATGGACCCCCTAGCGTCTTGATGGACCCCGTGAAGACTCAGCACCCCCCCAAGTTGACCCCACGGCCCCCATAGGGACTCCATGGACCCTGTAGATGCCCCATGGACCCTACAGAGACCCCCTGGCCCCTATAGAGACCCCCTGGACCCTATAGAGACCCCCTGGACCCTATAGGGACCCCATGGACCCCCTAGCATCCTGACGGACCCCGTGAAGACTCAGCACCCCCCCAAGTTGACCCCACGGCCCCCGTAGGGACTCCATGGACCCCGTAGGGACTCCATGGACCCCATAGATGCCCCATGGACCCCATAGATGCCCCATGGCTCCTATAGGGACTCCATGGCCCCTATAGAGACCCCCTGGACCCTATAGGGACCCTATGGACCCCCTAGCGTCTTGATGGACCCCGTGAAGACTCAGCACCCCCCCAAGTTGACCCCACGGCCCCCGTAGGGACTCCATGGATCCCGTAGATGCCCCATGGACCCCATAGATGCCCCATGGCCCCTATAGAGACCCCCTGGACCCTATAGGGACCCTATGGACCCCCTAGCATCCTGACGGACCCCGTGAAGACTCAGCACCCCCCCAAGTTGACCCCACGGCCCCCGTAGGGACTCCATGGACCCCATAGATGTCCCATGGCTCCTATAGGGACCCCATGGCCCCTACAGAGACCCCCTGGACCCTATAGAGACCCCCTGGACCCTATAGGGACCCCATGGACCCCCTAGCATCCTGACGGACCCCGTGAAGACTCAGCACCCCCCCAAGTTGACCCCACGGCCCCCGTAGGGACTCCATGGACCCCATAGATGCCCCATGGCTCCTATAGGGACCCAATGGCCCCTATAGACACCCCCTGGACCCTATAGGGACCCTATGGACCCCCTAGCGTCTTGATGGACCCCGTGAAGACTCAGCACCCCCCCAAGTTGACCCCACGGCCCCCGTAGGGACTCCATGGACCCCATAGATGCCCCATGGCTCCTATAGGGACCCAATGGCCCCTATAGACACCCCCTGGACCCTGTAGGGACCCTATGGACCCCCTAGCGTCTTGACGGACCCCATGAAGACTCAGCACCCCCCCAAGTTGACCCCACGGCCCCCGTAGGGACTCCATGGACCCCGTAGGGACTCCATGGACCCCATAGATGCCCCATGGACCCCATAGATGCCCCATGGCTCCTATAGGGACTCCATGGCCCCTATAGAGACCCCCTGGACCCTATAGGGACCCTATGGACCCCCTAGCATCTTGATGGACCCCGTGAAGACTCAGCACCCCCCCAAGTTGACCCCACGGCCCCCGTAGGGACTCCATGGATCCCGTAGAAGCCCCATGGACCCCATAGATGCCCCATGGCCCCTACAGAGACCCCCTGGACCCTATAGAGACCCCCTGGCCCCTATAGGGACCCCATGGACCCCCTAGCATCCTGACGGACCCCGTGAAGACTCAGCACCCCCCCAAGTTGACCCCACGGCCCCCGTAGGGACTCCATGGATCCCGTAGATGCCCCATGGACCCCATAGATGCCCCATGGCCCCTATAGAGACCCCCTGGACCCTATAGGGACCCTATGGACCCCCTAGCGTCTTGACAGACCCCATGAAGACTCAGCACCCCCCCCCAAGTCGACCCCCACGGCCCCCCCCCCCCCCCCGTAGGGACTCCATTCCCCCCATAGGGACTCGGACCAACCCCCAGGGACATGGTCGAGCCCCTACGGACTCCGCGCTCCCCCAAAATGACGGGGGGCGCGGGGGGGGGGGACGACACCCCCCCCAAAATCCTCCCCATAGGGTACTGGCGACGGAACTGGGAAGCCAGGCGAGCGCCCTGAGCGCCGGCCTGCAGGCGGAAGCGTCGGAAGCGCGAAGCCGAGCGGCCGAATACGGGGCGGAAGCGCGGACGGCGCTGGAACAAAGTTGGGGGGAATTGAAAAATCGGGGCGCAGCCTACGCCCGAAAACTCCGCAAACGCCTCAACCGGGACGGCGAAGAATTCCGGCGGCGGTGGGACACCTACGGCCAAGCCGTAGGGGACAGGGTGGCCACCCTGCGACGCAGTTGGGGGGCCGGGGGGGGGGTTTCGGGGAACCCCAAGGCACCCCAAGTTTCGGAAACCTGAGGTTGTTGATTTAAGGGTGCACCCCCCCCCAAAAAAAAAGAAAAAAAATTATATATATATATGTATAGCCCTCAGGGTTGAGCGGTGGTGGGATGTGATGAGGTGCACCCCGAGAAAGGGTGCTGAGCACCCCGACACTGCTGGATATGGGGGTGCACCCCCCCCCGCACCCCAATAAATAGTGATGGGAGACGCCCGGCTGTGGTTTTGTGTTGCTGGGGGAGGGGGGGGGGGCGCACCCACTGCACCCCAAAATGGCATCCTGCACCCCAATAACCAGCACTGAGCACCCAAAAAGGGCACCCAGCACCCCAAAAGGACACCCTGCACCCCAAAATGACACTCTGCACCCCAATAACCAGCACTAAGCACCCCAAAAGGGCAGCCAGCACCCAAAAAGGACACCCTGCACCCCAATAACCAGCACTGAGCACCCAAAAAGGGCACCCAGCACCCCAAAAGGACCCCCTGCACCCCAATAACCAGCACTGAGCACCCAAAAAGGGCAGCCAGCACCCAAAAAGGACACCCTGCACCCCAAAAAGACCCCCTGCACCCCAATAACCAGCACTGAGCACCCAAAAAGGGCAGCCAGCACCCCAAAAGGACACCCTGCACCCCAAAATGACACTCTGCACCCCAATAACCAGCACTAAGCACCCAAAAAGGGCAGCCAGCACCCCTAAAGGACACCCTGCACCCCAATAACCAGCACTAAGCACCCCGAAAGGACTCCCTGCACCCCAAAATGACACTCTGCACCCCAATAACCAGCACTGAGCACCCAAAAAGGGCACCCAGCACCCCAAAAGGACACCCTGCACCCCAAAATGACACCCTGCACCCCAATAACCAGCACTGAGCACCCAAAAAGGGCACCCAGCATCCCAAAAGTACACCCTGCACCCCAATAACAGGCACTGAGCACCCCAAAAAGACCCCCCGCACCCCAAAAAGACCCCCTGCACCCCAATAACCAGCACTGAGCACCCCAAAAAGGGCAGCCAGCACCCAAAAAGGACACCCTGCACCCCAATAACCAGCACTGAGCACCCCAAAAAGGGCAGCCAGCACCCAAAAAGGACACCCTGCACCCCAATAACCAGCACTGAGCACCCAAAAAGGGCAGCCAGCACCCCAAAAGGACACCCTGCACCCCAAAATGACACTCTGCACCCCAATAACCAGCACTAAGCACCCAAAAAGGGCAGCCAGCACCCAAAAAGGACACCCTGCACCCCAATAACAGGCACTGAGCACCCCAAAAAGACCCCCCGCACCCCAAAAAGACCCCCTGCACTCCAATAACCAGCACTGAGCACCCCAAAAAGGGCACCCAGCACCCCAAAAGGACACCCTGCACCCCAATAACCAGCACTAAGCACCCAAAAAGGGCACCCAGCAACCTAAAAGGACACCCTGCACCCCAAAACCCAGTACTGAGCACCCCAATGGGACATCCTGCACCCCAAAAGGACCCCCCGCACCCCAAAAAGACCCCCTGCACCCCAATAACCAGCACTGAGCACCCAAAAAGGGCACCCAGCACCCCAAAAGGACACCCTGCACCCCAATAACAGGCACTGAGCACCCCAAAAAGGGCAGCCAGCACCCAAAAAGGACACCCTGCACCCCAATAACCAGCACTGAGCACCCAAAAAGGGCAGCCAGCACCCCGAAAGGACACCCTGCACCCCAAAATGACACTCTGCACCCCAATAACCAGCACTAAGCACCCAAAAAGGGCAGCCAGCACCCCAAAAGGACACCCTGCACCCCAATAACAGGCACTGAGCACCCAAAAAGGGCACCCAGCACCCCAAAAGGACCCCCTGCACCCCAATAACCAGCACTGAGCACCCAAAAAGGGCACCCAGCACCCAAAAAGGACACCCTGCACCCCAATAACCAGCACTGAGCACCCAAAAAGGGCACCCAGCACCCCAAAAGGACACCCTGCACCCCAAAAAGACCCCCTGCACCCCAATAACCAGCACTGAGCACCCAAAAAGGGCACCCAGCACCCAAAAAGGACCCCCTGCACCCCAATAACAGGCACTGAGCACCCCGAAAGGACTCCCTGCACCCCAAAATGACACTCTGCACCCCAATAACCAGCACTGAGCACCCAAAAAGGGCACCCAGCACCCCAAAAGGACACCCTGCACCCCAAAATGACACCCTGCACCCCAATAACCAGCACTGAGCACCCAAAAAGGGCACCCAGCACCCCAAAAGGACACCCTGCACCCCAAAATGACACTCTGCACCCCAATAACCAGCACTGAGCACCCAAAAAGGGCAGCCAGCACCCCAAAAGGACACCCTGCACCCCAATAACCAGCACTGAGCACCCCAATGGGACATCCTGCACCCCAAAAGGACCCCCCGCACCCCAAAAAGACCCCCTGCACCCCAATAACCAGCACTGAGCACCCAAAAAGGGCACCCAGCACCCCAAAAGGACACCCTGCACCCCAAAATGACACTCTGCACCCCAATAACCAGCACTAAGCACCCAAAAAGGGCACCCAGCACCCCAAAAGGACACCCTGCACCCCAATAACAGGCACTGAGCACCCAAAAAGGGCACCCAGCACCCCAAAAGGACACCCTGCACCCCAATAACAGGCACTGAGCACCCCAAAAAGACCCCCCGCACCCCAAAAAGACCCCCTGCACCCCAATAACCAGCACTGAGCACCCAAAAAGGGCAGCCAGCACCCAAAAAGGACACCCTGCACCCCAATAACCAGCACTGAGCACCCAAAAAGGGCACCCAGCAACCTAAAAGGACACCCTGCACCCCAAAACCCAGTACTGAGCACCCCAATGGGACATCCTGCACCCCAAAAGGACCCCCCGCACCCCAAAAAGACCCCCTGCACCCCAATAACCAGCACTGAGCACCCAAAAAGGGCACCCAGCACCCCAAAAGGACACCCTGCACCCCAATAACAGGCACTGAGCACCCCAAAAAGACCCCCCGCACCCCAAAAAGACCCCCTGCACCCCAATAACCAGCACTGAGCACCCCAAAAAGGGCAGCCAGCACCCAAAAAGGACACCCTGCACCCCAATAACCAGCACTGAGCACCCCAAAAAGGGCAGCCAGCACCCAAAAAGGACACCCTGCACCCCAATAACCAGCACTGAGCACCCAAAAAGGGCAGCCAGCACCCCAAAAGGACACCCTGCACCCCAAAATGACACTCTGCACCCCAATAACCAGCACTAAGCACCCAAAAAGGGCAGCCAGCACCCAAAAAGGACACCCTGCACCCCAATAACAGGCACTGAGCACCCCAAAAAGACCCCCCGCACCCCAAAAAGACCCCCTGCACTCCAATAACCAGCACTGAGCACCCCAAAAAGGGCAGCCAGCACCCAAAAAGGACACCCTGCACCCCAATAACCAGCACTGAGCACCCCAAAAAGGGCAGCCAGCACCCAAAAAGGACACCCTGCACTCCAATAACCAGCACTGAGCACCCCAAAAAGGGCAGCCAGCACCCAAAAAGGACCCCCTGCACCCCAATAACCAGCACTAAGCACCCCAAAAGGACCCCCTGCACCCCAATAACGAGCACTGAGCATCCCAAAAGGACCCCCAGCACCCAAAAAGGACCCCCGGCACCCCAATAATCAGCACTGAGCACCCCAAAAGGACACCTAGCACCCCAAAAGGACGCCCAGCACCCCTAAAGGGCCCCCTACACCCCAATAAGACCCCCCGCCCCCCAACAACCACCTCTGGGTGCCCCCTGGCTGCTGGATATGGGGGTGCAGTCGATATTGGGGTGCAAAGCCCGGGGGTATGATGCAACCCGCGGGAGGAGTGACGCAAATGCTGGGGGGGGGGGGCGGGGGGTGTGACGCAACGCGCAGATCACCGGCCAATCAGCTGCGGGCGGGGGCGGGGCGGGGGGGTGCGAGATGTGGGGTGCACCCATTGCACCTGCAAAAATGGGGTGCAATGGGGGGGTGCACCCATTGCAGGTGCAAAAGTGGGGTGCAATGGGGTGGGGGGGTGCAATGGGGTGGGGTGCACCCATTGCAGGTGCAAAAGTGGGGCGCAGGGTGCAAGATGTGGGGTGCACGCCCCCGCACGTGCAAAAATGGGGTGCAGGATTTGGGGTGCACCCATTGCAGGTGCAAAAGTGGGGTGCAATGGGGTGGGGGGGTGCAAGATGTGGGGTGCACCCATTGCACCTGCAAAAGTGGGGTGCAGGGGGGGTGCACCCATTACAAGTGCAAAAATGGGGTGCAATGGTGTGGGGGGGTGCAAGATGTGGGGTGCACCCATGCACCTGCAAAAGTGGGGTGCAGGGGTGCACCCATTGCAGGTGCAAAAGTGGGGTGCAAGGGGTGGGGGGGGTGCAATGGGGTGGGGTGCACCCATTGGACGTGCAAAAATGGGGTGCAGGGTGCAAGATGTGGAGTGCACCCCCCCCCCCGCACGTGCAAAAATGGGGTTCAATGGGGTGGGGTGCACCCATTGCAGGTGCAAAACTGGGGTGCAATGGGGGGGGTGTGGGGGGGGGGAAATTGCAAGACCTGGGGTGCCCCCCACCCCATTTTTTTTGTTTTAAACCCTGGAGGGGTTGCACCCCTCCCCCCCCTCCCCTCCCCCCCCCCGGCCTCGCCCCCCGCTCTGTTGACCCGGACTTTGCCCCCCTCCCCCCCCAGCCCCGCCCCCCCCACCTTTATAAATGGGGGGGCCCAGGGTGGGGGAGGGGAACTGAGCGGCCGCCACCACTGGTGGGTGCTGGGGGGGGGGGAGAACCCCTAAATCGATGGGAAAGAGGGGGGGGAGTGGAAAATTGGGGAGGGGGGAGGTTGGGGTGGTGGCCCCCCCCCCCTCCCGCCTCATTTTGGGGGTGTCGGTGGGCAGAGGATGGCCCGGGTGCCCCCCAAATCGATGGCGGCTTCGCTTCTGCTCCTCCTGCTGCTCTGCTCGGGTGAGACCCCCCCCCCCCCATCCCGGCACCCAGACCCCCACCCATGGCACCCCAATCCCACCCAGACCCCCACCTCAGCACCCAGACCCCCTCCCATTACACCCCAAATCCCACCCAGACCCCCACCCCTGCACCCAGACCCCCTCCCATTGCACCCCAATCCCACCCACACCTCCACCCATGGCACCCCAATCACACCCAGACCCCCACCCCAGCACCCAGACCCCCTCCCATTGCACCCCAATCCCAAACAGACCCCCCCATCCCACTCCAGCACCCAGACCCCCTCCCATTACACCCCAAATCCCACCCAGACCCCCACCCCAGCACCCAGACCCCCTCCCATTGCACCCCAATCCCAAACAGACCCCCCCATCCCACTCCAGCACCCAGACCCCCTCCCATTACACCCCAAATCCCACCCAGACCCCCACCCCAGCACCCAGACCCCCTCCCATTGCACCCCAATCCCAAACAGACCCCCCCATCCCACTCCAGCACCCAGACCCCCTCCCATTGCACCCCAAATCCCACCCAGACCCCCACCCCAGCACCCAGACCCCCTCCCATTACACCCCAAATCCTACATAGACCCCCCACCCCAGCACCCAGACCCCCTCCCATTGCACACCAGATCCCCCCCAGACCCCCACCCCAGCACTCAGACCCCCTCCCATTGCACCCCAAATCCCACCCAGACCCCCAGCCCAGCACCCAGACCCCCTCCCATTGCACCCCAATCCCACCCAGGCCCCCTCCCATTACACCCCAAATCCTACATAGACACCCCCCACGCCACTCCAGCACCCAGACCCCCTCCCATGTCACCCCAAATCCCACCCAGACCCCCAGCCCAGCACCCAGACCCCCTCCCATTACACCCCAATCCCAAACAGACCCCCCCATCCCACTCCAGCACCCAGACCCCCTCCCATTGCACCCCAAATCCCACCCAACCCCCCCCCAGCACCCAGACCCCCACCCATGTCACCCCAAATCCCACCCAGACCCCCAGCCCAGCACCCAGACCCCCTCCCATTGCACCCCAAATCCCACACAGACCCCCACCCCAGCACCCAGACCCCCTCCCATTGCACCCCAAATCTCATCCAGACCCCCACAGGTGTCACCCCCAATCCCAAACAGACCCCCCCCACCCCACTCCAGCACCCAGACCCTCTCACATCGCACCCCAATCCCACCCAGACCCCCACCTCAGCACCCAGACCCCCTCCCATTACACCCCAAATCCCACCCAGACCCCCACCCCAGCACCCAGACCCCCTCCCATTACACCCCAAATCCTACATAGACCCCCCACCCCAGCACCCAGACCCCCTCCCATTGCACCCCAATCCCCCCCAGACCCCCACTCCAGCACCCAGACCCCCTCCCATTGCACCCCAAATCCCACCCAGACCCCCACCCCAGCACCCAGACCCCCTCCCATTGCACCCCAATCCCACCCACGCCCCCTCCCATTACACCCCAAATCCTACATAGACACCCCCCACGCCACTCCAGCACCCAGACCCCCACCCATGGCACCCCAATCCCACCCAGACCCCCACCCCAGCACCCAGACCCCCTCCCATTGCACCCCAATCCCAAACAGACCCCCCCATCCCACTCCAGCACCCAGACCCCCTCCCATTGCACCCCAAATCCCACCCAGACCCCCACCCCAGCACCCAGACCCCCACCCATGTCCCTCCCAAACAACCATCCCACTCCAGCACCCGACCCCTCCATACACCCCAAATCCCACCCAGACCCCCACCCAGCACCCAGACCCCCTCCCATTGCACCCCAAATCCCACCCAGACCCCCACTCCAGCACCCAGACCCCCTCCCATTACACCCCAAATCCCACCCAGACCCCCACCCCAGCACCCAGACCCCCTCCCATTACACCCCAAATCCTACCTAGACCCCCCCCCCAGCACCCAGACCCCCTCCCATTGCACACCAGATCCCCCCCAGACCCCCACCCCAGCACTCAGACCCCCTCCCATCGCACCCCAATCCCACCCACACCCCCAGCCCAGCACCCAGACCCCCTCCCATTGCACCCCAATCCCACCCAGCCCCCTCCCATTACACCCCAAATCCTACATAGACACCCCCCACGCCACTCCAGCACCCAGACCCCCTCCCATGTCACCCCAAATCCCACCCAGACCCCCAGCCCGCACAGACCCTCCCATTGCACCCCAATCCCAATCCGACACCCCCACCCCTCCAGCACCCAGACCCCCTCCCATTGCACCCCAATCCCACCCAGACCCCCACCCCAGCACCCAGACCCCCTCCCATTACACCCCAAATCCTACATAGACCCCCCACCCCAGCACCCAGACCCCCTCCCATTGCACCCCAAATCCCACCCAGACCCCCACCCCAGCACCCAGACACCCTCCCATTGCACCCCAATCCCACCCACACCTCCACCCGCACCCGACCCCCTCCCATTGCACCCCAATCCCACCCAGCCCCCTCCCATTACACCCCAAATCCTACATAGACACCCACGCCACTCCACCAACCTCCACCCATGGCACCCCAATCCCACCCAGACCCCCACCCCAGCACCCACACCCCCTCCCATTGCACCCCAATCCCAAACAGACCCCCCCATCCCACTCCAGCACCCAGACCCCCTCCCATTGCACCCCAAATCCCACCCAGACCCCCACCCCAGCACCCAGACCCCCACCCATGTCACCCCAAATCCCACCCAGACCCCCACCCCAGCACCCAGACCCCCTCCCATTGCACCCCAAATCCCACCCAGACCCCCACTCCAGCACCCAGACCCCCTCCCATTACACCCCAAATCCATCAGACCCCCACGGTGTCACCCCCAATCCAAACAGACCCCCCCCACCCCACTCCAGCACCCAGACCTCTCACATCGCACCCCAATCCCACCCAGACCCCCACCCCAGCACCCAGACCCCCTCCCATTACACCCCAAATCCCACCCAGACCCCCCCCCAGCACCCAGACCCCCTCCCATTACACCCCAATCCCTAGACCCCCCACCCCAGCACCCAGACCCCCTCCCATTGCACACCAGATACACCCCAGACCCCCACCCCAGCACTCAGACCCCCTCCCATTGCACCCCAAATCCCACCCAGACCCCCAGCCCAGCACCCAGACCCCCTCCCATTGCACCCCAATCCCACCCAGGCCCCCTCCCATTACACCCCAAATCCTACATAGACACCCCCACGCCACTCCAGCACCCAGACCCCCTCCCATGTCACCCCAAATCCCACCCAGACCCCCAGCCCAGCACCCAGACCCCCTCCCATTACACCCCAATCCCAAACAGACCCCCCATCCACTCCAGCACCCAGACCCCCACCCATGGCACCCCAATCCCAATCCACACCCCCACCCCAGCACCCAGACCCCCACCCATGGCACCATAATCCCACCCAGACCCCCACCCATGGCACCCCCAATACCAGACCCCACCCAGCACCCAGACCCCCCCCATTGCACCCCAAATCTCATCCAGACCCCCACGGTGTCACCCCCAATCCCAAACAGACCCCCCCACCCACTCCAGCACCCAGACCCTCTCACATCGCACCCCAATCCCACCCAGACCCCCACCTCAGCACCCAGACCCCCTCCCATTACACCCCAAATCCCACCCAGACCCCCACCCCAGCACTCAGACCCCCTCCCATTCACCAAATCCCACCAGACCCACCCCAGCACCCAGACCCCCTCCCATTACACCCCAAATCCTACATAGACCCCCCACCCCAGCACCCAGACCCCCTCCCATTGCACCCCAAATCCCACCCAGACCCCCACCCCAGCACCCAGACCCCCTCCCATTGCACCCCAATCCCAAACAGACCCCCCCATCCCACTCCAGCACCCAGACCCCCTCCCATTGCACCCCCAGCCCACAAACACACGACCACACCCAGTCCCACACCACTACACACACAGACCCTCCATGTCACCCAATCCACCCGACCACCGCCAAAAACCCCAAATCCCACCCAGACCCCCACCCCAGCACCCAGACCCCCACCCATGTCACCCCAAATCCCACCCAGACCCCCACCCAGCACCCAGACCCCCTCCCATTACACCCCAAATCTCACCCAGACCCCCACCCCAGCACTCAGACCCCCTCCCATTGCACCCCAAATCCCACCCAGACCCCCACCCCAGCACCCAGACCCCCTCCCATTGCACCCCGATCCCACCCAGACCCCCTCCCATGTCACCCCAAATCCCACCCCCACCCCCACCCATCTGACCCCACCCCCCCTTCTCACCCTTCCCCCCAACCCCCACAGCCACCTCCGCCGCCCCCGCCGCCCCCCCCCCGCTGCCCACCCCCCCCGGCCCCCTCACCCAACTCCGCGCCGCCGCCGCCGGCTACCTGGATCAAGCGGGTTCGGTGGCCGGTGACCTCCTGGAACGTCTCAGCCTTCCTTCGGCCCAAGAAAAGATCCGGTAAATGGGGTGCTAGCACCCCCCCCCCCCCAACCCCACCCTATGACGTTGGGTGGGCACCCAAGGGTGACCCCGAGATCCCGACGGATCCCCAGGAACGCCTACAAGACGGGGACGACGGCGGTCCTCACCTACACCGGCATCCTCACCGACCAGCTCTACCACTGGTGGCAGGGGGAGGAGTGAACAGCCCCCCCCCCCCAAGATGGTGGTTATGGGGTGGGGGGGGTCTTGAGAAATTGGGGGACCCCCCCCCAAATCTGTGTCACCCCCCAATAAAGGCTGGTGGTCTTGGGTCTTCAAGAACGTCAAGATGGTGGTGGGTCTCATGGTGTTCTGGGGTTGGGTGGGGGTCCTGTGGGGCAGCGACGCACCCCAAGATGGTGGTTATGGGGCGGGGGGGGTCTTGAGAAATTGAGGGACCCCCCCCCCAAATCTGTGTCACCCCCCAATAAAGGCTGGTGATCTTGGGTCTTCAGGAACGTCAAGATGGTGGTGAGTCTCAAGGTGTTCTGGGGTTAGATGAGGGTCCTGTGGGGCAGCGATGCACCCCAAGATGGTGGTTATGGGGCGGGGGGGGGTCTTGAGAAATTGGGGGACCCCCCCCCAAATCTGTGTCACCCTCCAATAAAGGCTGCTGGTCTTGGGTCTTCAGGAACGTCAAGATGGTGGTGAGTCTCGTGATCATTTTGAGTGAGAAATGAGGGTCCCATGAGGCAGTGACACCCCCCAAGATGGTGGTTATGGGGCGGGGGGGGTCTTGAGAAATTGGGGGACCCCCCCCCAAATCTGTGTCACCCCCCAATAAAGGCTGGTGGTCTTGGGTCTTCAA
The DNA here is from genome assembly GCA_037953605.1 of Necrosyrtes monachus. NCBI lineage: Eukaryota > Metazoa > Chordata > Aves > Accipitriformes > Accipitridae > Necrosyrtes > Necrosyrtes monachus. Next base: position 526,145 of record JAZGTQ010000441.1, on the reverse strand, counting down.
GAACGTCAAGATGGTGGTGGGTCTCATGGTGTTCTGGGGTTGGGTGGGGGTCCTGTGGGGCCGCGACGCACCCCAAGATGGTGGTTATGGGGCGGGGGGGGTCTTGAGAAATTGGGGGACCCCCCCCCAAATCTGTGTCACCCTCCAATAAAGACTGGTGGTCTTGGGTCTTCAAGAACGTCAAGATGGTGGTGGGTCTCAAGGTGTTCTGGGGTTGGGTGGGGGCCCTGTGGGGCAGCGACACCCCCAAAGATGGTGGTTATGGGGTGGGGGGGGTCTTGAGAAATTGGGGGACCCCCCCCAAATCTGTGTCACCCCCCAATAAAGACTGGTGGTCTTGGGTCTTCAAGAACGTCAAGATGGTGGTGGGTCTCAAGGTGTTCTGGGGTTGGGTGGGGGTCCCGTGGGGCAGCGACGCACCCCAAGATGGTGGTTATGGGGCGGGGGGGTCTTGAGAAATTGGGGGACCCCCCCCCAAATCTGTGTCACCCTCCAATAAAGGCTGGTGGTCTTGGGTCTTCAGGAACGTCAAGATGGTGGTGGGTCTCGTGATCATTTTGGGTGGGAAATGGGGGTCCCGTGGGGCAGCGACACCCCCCAAGATGGTGGTTATGGGGCGGGGGGGGTCTTGAGAAATTGGGGGGCCCCCCCCCAAATCTGTGTCACCCTCCAATAAAGGCTGGTGGTCTTGGGTCTTCAGGAACGTCAAGATGGTGGTGGGTCTCGTGATCATTTTGGGTGGGAAATGGGGGTCCCGTGGGGCAGCGACACCCCCCAAGATGGTGGTTATGGGGCGGGGGGGGTCTTGAGAAATTGGGGGACCCCCCCCCCAAATCTGTGTCACCCTCCAATAAAGGCTGGTGGTCTTGGGTCTTCAGGAACGTCAAGATGGTGGTGGGTCTCGTGATCATTTTGGGTGGGAAATGGGGGTCCCGTGGGGCAGCGACACCCCCCAAGATGGTGGTTATGGGGCGGGGGGGGTCTTGAGAAATTGGGGGACCCCCCCCCAAATCTGTGTCACCCTCCAATAAAGGCTGGTGGTCTTGGGTCTTCAGGAACGTCAAGATGGTGGTGGGTCTCGTGATCATTTTGGGTGGGAAATGGGGGTCCCGTGGGGCAGCGACACCCCCCAAGATGGTGGTTATGGGGCGGGGGGGTCTTGAGAAATTGGGGGACCCCCCCCCCAAATCTGTGTCACCCCCCAATAAAGGCTGGTGGTCTTGGGTCTTCAAGAACGTCAAGATGGTGGTGGGTCTCGTGATCATTTTGGGTGGGAAATGGGGGTCCCGTGGGGCAGCGACACCCCCCAAGATGGTGGTTATGGGGCGGGGGGGGCTCTTGAGAAATTGGGGGACCCCCCCCAAATCTGTGTCACCCTCCAATAAAGGCTGGTGGTCTTGGGGGGGTCTTCAAGAGAACGTCAAGATGGTGGTGGGTCTCTGGACCCTTTAAAGCATTAGCCCCGCCCCCCCCAGCCCCGCCCCTCCTCATTAGCATACCCCACCCCTTTTATTTGATTGGGGGGGGGGCGTGTGCCCGGATGCCTGGGTCCCCTTAAACTTGGGGGTCACCCCTTTAGCGTGGGGGTGAGATTTTTTTTTTTTTTTTTTTGGGGGGGGGGGGGTGGGAAAGCCCTTAAAGGGCCAGCCCCCTTTGTGGGGGAGGGGGGTACTTCTGCTCCGATGACATCATGCGGGGGCGAACCCAGGCGTCCGGACGACTCACACCTGCCTGTGACACAACACCCAAACCACCCCCCCACCCCCCCCCACCAGGCTTGGGTGGGTGGGTGGGTGGGGAACCCCAAGCATCTGGGTGCCCCCCCCCCACCCACCCATAGCACCCAAGCATCCTATAGTCGCCTATAGGCACCCTTAAGCCCCGCCCTCGACCTATGTCACCCGTCCCTGCGGTGACACGGGTGGCGTTTCCCTCCGGGGCGTGGCATCACCCCACCCCCACCCCCACCCCTTCCCCCCCCCCCCCTTCCTATAACGGTCCCCGGTCTCGGCCTGTGGCCCCATTTCCACCTCGACCCCGGCGGGATGCGACCCCAGAGAGGTATTTGGGGCGCCGGCCCTTTAAGACGATAAAGGGGGTGGCGGTGTGGGGGGGACACGCTGGCCCTTTAAGAGGCCTGCGACGCATCGGTCCTTTAAGAAACCTGGGAGGGGGACGCTGGCCCTTTAAGAGGTCTGGGAGGGGAGAGGTTGGCCTCTCAAGGCCTGCTTTTGGGGGGCACTGGCCCTTTAAGAGGATTGGGAAGGGGATGCTGGCCCTTTAAGGGACCTGGGAAGGGGATGCTGGTCCTTTAAGACCTACTTTTTGGGGGTGCTGGCCCTTTAAGACTCACTTTTCAGGGGCGCTGGCCTTTTTAGAGACCTGGGGAGGGGGATGCTGGCCCTTTAAGACCTGCTTTTCGGGGATGCTGGCCCTTTAAAACCTGCTTTTCAGGGATGCTGGCCCTTTAAGACCCGCTTTTAGGGGTCGCTGGCCCTTTAAGACCCGCTTTTCAGGGGCGCTGGCCCTTTTAGAGACCTGGGGAGGGGGCTGCTGGTCCTTTAAGACCTACTTTTTGGGGGTGCTGGCCCTTTAAGACCTGCTTTTCAGGGGCGCTGGCCCTTTTAGAGACCTGGGGAGGGAGACGCTGGCCCTTTAAGACCCGCTTTTCAGGGATGCTAGTCCTTTAAGACCCACTTTTAGGGGTCGCTGGCCCTTTAAGACCCGCTTTTGGGGGTCGCTGGCCCTTTAAGACCTGCTTTTCAGGGATGCTGGCCCTTTAAGACCCGCTTTTAGGGGTCGCTGGCCCTTTAAGACCCGCTTTTGGGGGTCACTGGCCCTTTAAGACCTGCTTTTCAGGAGTGCTGGCCCTTTAAGACCCGCTTTTGGGGGTCGCTGGCCCTTTAAGAAGCATGGGGTGGGCTCCGCTTTTGGGGGGGGGACTCTCACTTTAAGATAAAAACGGGTCGCTGGCCCTTTAAGAGCGGTGCGCGGCCCCTTTAAGAACAAACCCGGGGGGGGTGGGCCCTTTAATTGGGGGAGGGGGGGGAATTCCCCGGACCGTGGGTCCCCCCCCCACGCGGTCTCCCTTTTTTTGGGGGGGGGGGGGGAGATCCCCGAGGGGAGGGGGGGCGTGGCCAGCGGAGGCGGGCGATGACGTCGTGGGAATCCCCGTGACGTAGGCACGGGGGATTCCACGGCACGCTCCGCTGCTCTTCTCCCCCCCCCCCCGCCCCCGCCGAAAGAGGGGGGGGCACCCAGGAGATTTGGGGGGGGCACCCAAGAGTTTGGGGGGGGGCACCCAGGTGTCTGGGGGGAGCACTCAGGAGTTGGGGGGGCACCCAGGAGTTTTTGGGGGACACCCGGGAGTTTTGGGGGTGGCACCCATGGATTTTGGGGGGGCACCCAGCACTTGGGGGGGCACCCAGGTATTTGGGGGGGTACCCAGATGTTTGGGGGGGGCACCCAGCAGTTTTGGGGGGGCTCCCATGGAGTTTGGGGGGGCACCCAGCACTTGGGGGGGCACCCAGGTATTTGGGGGGGTACCCAGGAGTTGGGGGGGGCACCCAGGAGTTTTTGAGGGGCACCCGGGAGTTTTTGGGGGGCACCCGGGAGTTTTGGGGGTGGCACCCATGGATTTTGGGGGGGGCACCCAGCACTGGGGGGAGGGCACCCAGGTATTTGGAGGGGGTACCCAGATGTTTGGGGGGGGCACCCAGCAGTTTTGGGGGGGCACCCAGGTGTTTGGGGGGGCACCCAGGAGTTGGGGGGGCACCCAGGGGTTTTTGGGGGGCACCCAGGAGTTTTGGGGGTGGCACCCATGGATTTTGGGGGGGCACCCAGGTGTTTCGGGGGGGTACCCAGGTATTTGGGGGTGGTACCCAGGAGTTGGGGGGGCACCCAGGAGTTTTTGGGGGGCACCCAGGAGTTTTGGGGGTGGCACCCATGGATTTTGGGGGGGCACCTAGCACTTGGGGGGGCACCCAGGTGTTGGGGGGGGCACCCAGGAGTTGGGGGGGCACCCAGGAGTTTTTGGGGGGCACCCGGGAGTTTTGGGGGTGGCACCCATGGATTTTGGGGGGGCACCCAGGTATTTGGGGGCCACCCGGGAGTTGGGGCGGCACCCAGGAGTTTTTGGGGGGCACCCAGGAGTTTTGGGGGTGGCACCCACGAATTTTGGGGGGGCACCCGGCGCTGGGGGGGGGGCACCCAGGTATTTGGGGGGGTACCCAGATGTTTGGGGGGGCACCCAGCAGTTTTGGGGGGGGCACCCAGGAGTTTTGGGGGGGCACCCAGGTAGTTGGGGGGGGGCACCCAGCACTTGGGGGGGGCACCCAGGAAGTTGGGGGGGGGCACCCAGGAGTTGAAGGTAGCACCCAGGACTTTGCGGGGGGGGCACCCAGGAGTTTTGGGGGGGGAGCACCCAAGCATTGGGGTGACCCCTCCTTCCCCCCCCCCCCAGGTGGTCGCCCCCCCGCGTCCCCCCCCCAGACGGTGAAGCAGCTCCTAAAGGTGCTGAGACAACAGCAGAGCGGGGGGGGGAGACCCCCGGTAAGTGCCCCCCCCACCCCCACCCCCACCCATAGGGGACCCAGACCCCAGGGGGGGTGCCCCCCCCCCCCGCAGACACCTGCCCCCCCCCGGGTCTGTGTGTCCCCTCCCCCCTCCCGGTGTTGACCCCCACGCTGTCCCCTCCCCCCCCCCCTTGCCCCCCCCAGGGTTCGAGCGTGCCCCCCCTGCGCCCCCCGGCTGGTGAGTGACCTTTGACCCCCCCCCGCTCCGTGTCCCCCTCATCCCCCCCATGTGTCCCCCATGTGTCCCCCGTCCCCAATGTCCCTAACACCCCCCCGTGCCCCCCCATGTCCCCCATTGTCCCCACTGTCCCCCCCTTGTCCCCACTGTCCCCCCCTTGTCCCCAGTATCCCCCATTGTCCCCAATATCCCCCCTATTGTGCCCAGTATCCCCCCATTGTCCCCAGTATCCCCCCATTGTCCCTAATATCCCCCCCATTGTCCCCAGTATTCCCCCTATTGTCCCCAATATCCCCCCATTGTCCCCAGTATCCCCCCATTGTCCCCAGTATCACCCCCATTGTCCCCAATATCCCCCCCATTGTCCCCAGTATCCCCCCCATTGTCCCCAGTATCACCCCCATTGTCCCCAATATCCCCCCCATTGTCCCCAGTATCCCCCCATTGTCCCCAGTATCCCCTCCCATTGTCCCCAGTATCCCCCCATTGTCCCCAATATCCCCCCCATTGTCCCCAATATCCCCTATTGTCCCCAGTATCCCCCCCATTGTCCCCAGTCTCCCCCCATTGTCCCCAGTATCCCCCTATTGTCCCCAGTGTCCCCTCATTGTCCCTAATATCCCCCCCATTGTCCCCAGTATCGCCCCCATTGTCCCCAATATACCCCCATTGTCCCCAGTATCCCCCTATTGTCCCCAATATCCCCCCCATTGTCCCCAGTATCCCCCCATTGTCCCCAGTATTCCCCCATTGTCCCCAATATCCCCCCCATTGTCCCCAGTATCCCCCCATTGTCCCCAATATCCCCCCATTGTCCCCAGTATTCCCCCCATTGTCCCCAATATCCCCCCATTGTCCCCAGTATCCCCTATTGTCCCCAGTATCCCCCCATTGTCCCCAATATCCCCCCATTGTCCCCAGTATTCCCCCCATTGTCCCCAATATCCCCCCATTGTCCCCAGTATCCCCTATTGTCCCCAGTATCCCCCCATTGTCCCCAATATCCCCCCATTGTCCCCAGTATCCCCCCCATTGTCCCCAATATCCCCCCATTGTCCCCAGTATCCCCCCATTGTCCCCAATATCCCCCCATTGTCCCCAGTATCGCCCCCATTGTCCCCAATATTCCCCCCCATTGTCCCCAGTATCCCCCCATTGTCCCCAGTATTCCCCCTATTGTGCCCAATATCCCCCCCATTGTCCCCAGTATCCCCCCATTGTCCCCAATATCCCCCCATTGTCCCCAGTATCCCCTATTGTCCCCAGTATCCCCCATTGTCCCCAATATCCCCCCATTGTCCCCAGTATCGCCCCCTATTGTCCCCAATATTCCCCCCATTGTCCCCAGTATCCCCCCATTGTCCCCAGTATTCCCCCTATTGTCCCCAATATCCCCCCATTGTCCCCAGTATCCCCCCATTGTCCCCAGTATCGCCCCCATTGTCCCCAATATTCCCCCCCATTGTCCCCAGTATCCCCCCATTGTCCCCAATATCCCCCCATTGTCCCCAGTATCCCCCCCATTGTCCCCAATATCCCCCCATTGTCCCCAGTATCCCCCCATTGTCCCCAGTATTCCCCCTATTGTCCCCAATATCCCCCCATTGTCCCCAGTATCCCCCCCATTGTCCCCAATGTCCCCCCCCCTCACCCCGTGTCCCCCCCCCACCAGGTGCCCCCATCCCGTCCCCGTCCCCTGGTGTCCCCTGGCCCGGACCCCCCCTAGTGACCCCCAACCCCTGTGGGGCCCCCCCTGTGCCCCATGGCGGCCCGGGGGGGGCTTATGGGGGAGGACCCCCCAACTTGGGGGGCTGTCAGGTGAGGGGGGGGGGCTTTGGGGGTCAACGGGGTCAATGGGGGGGTCAATGGGGTCAATGGGGGGGTCAGTGGGGCAGGATATGGGGGGCAGGAGGGGTTTTGGGGGTCAAGGGGGGTCAACGGGGGGTCAATGGGGGTCAACAGGGTCAATGGGGGTCAATGGGGTCAATGGGGGGTCAGTGGGGCAGGATATGGGGGGCAGGAGGGGTTTTGGGGGTCAAGGGGGGGTCAATGGGGGGTCAACGGGGTCAATGGGGTCAACGGGGTCAACGGGGGTCAGTGGGGCAGGATATGGGGGGCAGGAGGGGCTTTGGGGGTCAATGGGGTCAATGGGGTCAACGGGGGGTCAATGGGGGGTCAACGGGGTCAACAGGGGTCAGTGGGGCAGGATATGGGGGGCAGGAAGGGTTTTGGGGGTTAATGGGGGTCAATGGGGGGTCAACGGGGTCAACGGGGGTCAGTGGGACAGGTTATGGGGGACAGTAGGGGCTTTGGGGGTCAACGGGGGGTCAATGGGGGGTCAACAGGGTCAAGGGGGGGTCAGTGGGGGATCAATGGGGTCAGTGGGGGGTCAATGGGGGTCAACAGGGTCAATGGAGGCAATGGGGGAGCAGTGGGAGCAATGGGGGGGCAATGGGGGGCAGTGGGGCAGGATATGGGGGGGCAGAAGGGGCTTTGGGGTCAACGGGGACATTGGGGGGGTCAATGGGGGTCAGTGGGGTCGATGGGGGTCAATACGGGGGCAACTGGAGCAATAGGGAGGTAATAGGGGCCGTAGCACCCCACCCCTTGACCTCTGACCCCAGTATCCCCTCAGGCCGCAGCCCCCTTTGCCCCCCCAGGCCCCCCCTGGCCCCAGCCGCTGGCTCCGGGGGGGGACGTGGGGGGCACCCTGGGAGGGCTGACCCCTGACCTCGACCCTGACCCCGAACCTGACCCCGGGGAGTTGGCAGCCGCCCGCGCCGCCGTCCGTGCCATGGACCCCCGGGAACTCCTGCGGCAGGACGAGGAGGGCGACACGTGAGTCGGGGGCAACTGGGAGGGGCCGGGGGGGGGGCGATGGGGGGCAATGGGAGGGTCAAGAGGATCAATGGGGGGACAGTGGGGCAAGAAGTGGGGGGAAATGGGTCCGCGGGGGGGGTTTATGGGGGTCATGGAGAGTCAACTGGGGGGGGGGGGGCGGGTCAATGTGGCCAATGGGGCAAGATGGGGAGGGGGGGCAATAGGGGCCGGGGGGGGGGTCATGGGGGTCAATAGGATCAATGGGGGATCAATAGGGGTCAATGGGGCAGGATGTGGGGCAATAGGGCCCGTGGGGGGGTCTATGGGGGCCGTGGGGGTCAATAGGATCAATGGGGGTCAATGGGGCAGGATGTGGGGCAATAGGGCCTGTGGGGGGGTCTATAGGGGTCATGGGGGTCAAGAGGATCAATGGGAGATCAATAGGGGTCAATGGGGCAGGATGTGGGGCAATAGGGCCTGTGGGGGGGTCTATAGGGGTCATGGGGGTCAAGAGGATCAATGGGAGATCAATAGGGGTCAATGGGGCAGGATGTGGGGCAATAGGGCCTGTGGGGGGGTCTATAGGGGTCATGGGGGTCAACCAAATCAATGAGAAGTCAATAGGGGTCAATGGGTCAAGATATGGGGCAATAATGCCCGTGGGGGGTCTATAGGGGTCGTGGGGGTCAATAGGATCAATGGGGGATCAGTAGGGGTCAATGGGGCAGGATATGGGGCAATAGGGCCCGTGGGGGGGTCTATGGGGGCCGTGGGGGTCATTGGGAGATCAGTTGGGGTCAATGGGGCAAGACGTGGGGGCAATAGGGCCCGTGGGGGGGTCTATAGGGGTCATGGGGGTCAATAGGATCAATGGGGGATCAATAGGGGTCAATGGGGCAGGATGTGGGGCAATAATGCCCGTGGGGGGGTCTATAGGGGTCGTGGGGGTCAATAGGATCAATGGGGGATCAATAGGGGTCAATGGGGCAGGATGTGAGGCAATAATGCCCGTGGGGGGGTCTATAGGGGTCATGGGGTGGTCCCTGGAGGTCAAAGATGTCAATGGGGCAGGATGTGGGGCAATAGGAGCCACGAGGGTTCAATGGAAGCCACGGGGGGGGGGGGGGGGCAAGAGGATCAATGGGGGGGGTCACTGGGGCAAAGGGGGGGTCAATGGGGCAAAGGGGGGTCAACGGGGCAAACGGGGGGGGTCAACGGGGCAAGAGATGTGGGGCGATAAGAGTGATGGGAAGTCAACGGGGGCGACTGGGAGGAGTCAACGGGACAAGACATGGGCTTCCAAGTCCTGGGGGGGGGGGGGGGTAGTTATGGGGGCTGGGGGTAGTTGGGGGGGAGGGGAGAGGAGTTGGGGGCCCCCCCGCGACCCCCATTTCCCACCCCCAGGCTACTGCACGTGCTGTGTGCGCGGGGGCTGCGGGCGCCGGCCCGGGCGGCCGCTGAGGCCTTCAAGGCGTTGGGGCAACTGGAGTTGCGCGAGCATCGCGGGAAGGTAAGGGGGGGGGCGTAAGGGGGTGATAACGGGGGTCCATAACGAGGGGATGGGGGTGGAGGGGGTAAGAATGGGCTACTAACGAGGTTGTGGGGCGAGGGGGGTAATAAGGGGGGACTCGTCGGGGTAAGAGCGGGGTTAAGAAGGGTATAAAATGGGGTTATGGGGGGAACGGGGCGATAACGGGGTGAGAATGGGGTAATAATGGTATAAAAATGGGTTATGGGGTAATAACAGGGTAATAACGGGGTGCTAATGGGGTAATAATGGTATAAAAATGGGGTTATGGGGTAATAACAGGGTAATAACGGGGTGCTAATGGGGCAATAATGGTATAAAAATGGGTTATGGGGTAATAACAGGGTAATAACGGGGTGCTAATGGGGTAATAATGGTATAAAAATGGGTTATGGGGTAATAACAGGGTAATAACGGGGGGCTAGTGGGGTAATAATGGTATAAAAATTGGTTATGGGGTAATAACCGGGTACTAATGGGGTAATGACGGTATGAAAATGGGTTGTGGGGCAATAACGGGGTAATAAATGGGTAATAATGGGGTAATAACGGGGTGAAGGGGGTAAGAATGGGCTAATAATGAGGTTATGGGGTGAGGGGGGTAATAAGGGGGGACTAATCGGGGTAAGACTGGGGTTAATAAAGGTATAAAATGGGGTTATGGGGCAGCAATGGGGTAATGATTGGGTGTTAATGGGGTAATAGTGGTATCAAAATGGGGTTATGGGGCAGTAAGAGGGAAATAGTTGGGTATTAGTGGGGTAATAGTTGTGTTAAAATGGGGTTATGGGGGAATGGGGCAATGACGGGGTGATAATTGGGTAATAATTGGGTAATAATGGTATAAAAATGGGGTTGTGGGGGAATGGGGTAACAACGGGGTAATAATTGGGTAATAACGGAGTAATAACGGGGTGAAGGGGGTAAGAATGGGCTAATAATGAGGTTATGGGGCGAGGGGGTAATAAGGGGGGACGATTTGAGGTAATAGTGGGGTCATAATGGTACGAAATGGTGTTATGGGGCAGTAACAGGGTAATAATTGGATATTAATGGGGCAATAGTGGTATTTAAATGGGGTTATGGGGGGAATGGGGCAATAACGGGGTGATAATAGCGTAATAATGGGGTAATAACGGTATAAAAATGGGGTGAAGGAGGTAAGAATAGGCTAATACTGAGGTTATGGGGTGAGTGGGGTAATAAGAGGGTAATAATCAGGATAATAATGGGGTTAATAATGGTATAACATGGGATTATGGGGCAGCAACAGGGTAATAATTGGGTATTAATGGGCTAATAGTGGTATTAAAATGGGGTTATGGGGGAACGGGGCAATAACAGGGTGATAATTGGGTAATAATGGTATAAAAACGGGGTTATGGGGCAATAACGGGGTAATAATTGGGTAATAACAGGGTGATAATGGTATTAAAATGGGGTTATGGGGGAACGGGCCAATGCCAGGGTGATAATTGGGTAATAGTGGGGTAATAACAGTATAAAAATGGGGTCATGGGGGAAGGGAGCAATAACAGGTAATAATGGGGTAATATTGGGGTAATAACGGGGTGAAGGGGGTAAGAATGGGCTAATAATGAGGTTATGGTGTGAGGGGGGTAATAAGGGGGGGACTAATCGGGGTAATAGTGGGGTAATAATGGTATAAAATGTGTTTATGGGGCAATAACAGGGTAATAATCGGGTAATAATGGGCTAATAGTGGTTAAAAATGGGGTTATGGAGGGAATGGGGCAATAGTGGGGCAATAACGGGGTAATAACGGGGTAATAATTGGGTAACAACGGGGTTATAGTGGTTCAGTAATAAGGTTGTGGGGGATAATGGGGTAATGACGGGGTAATAACAGGGTAACAAGGGGTAAATAATAAGGGATAATTAATAAGGGGCTAATAAGGGGATAAAGAGTGGGTAATAAAGGGTAATTAATGAGGGGTAATTAATAAAGAGGGCAATAAGGGGATAATGAGGGGTGATAAAGGTTAATGAGGGGGTTAAAAGGGTTAATGAGGAGTAATGAGGGGTAATGAGGGGTAGTGAGGGAGTAATGAGGGGTAGTGAGGGGGTAATGAGGGGGTAATGAGGGGGTAATGAGGGGGTAATGAGGGGGTAATAGGGGGATAATGGGGGACCAGAGTAACAATTTGGGTTCTCGAGGGATTTCTCGGGGTTCGGGGGGGGATAAGGTGCTGGGGGGTGTCCGGTGACCTCTGACCCCTGCCCCCCCCTCCAGACACCGCTGCTGGTGGCGGCGGCGGCGGCGGCGGGGGGGGTGGTCGGGGACCTGCTGGCCCTGGGGGCCGACCCCGACGCCGCCGACCATCGGGGTCGGACCGCGCTGCACCTCGCCGCAACCTACGGGCTCCCCCGCGTCCTCCAGGTAGGAGCCCCGAAACCGGGTGGCGCCCCAAAATCTTCCCAAATGGCACCCAGGGGTCCGGGGGGGACCCCAAAACCTTCCCAAATGGCACCCAGCGGTCCGGGAGGGACCCCAAAATGTTCCCAGAGGGGACGCAGGTGTCCAGGTGGGACCCCAAAACACCTCTGGGGGACCCCAGAATCCGGGTGGCACCCCAAAACCTTCCCAAATGGCACCCAGGGGTCCGGGAGGGACCCCAAAACACCTATGCGGGACCCTGGAATCCGGGTGGGACCCCAAAACCTTCCCCAATGGGCACCCAGGTGTCCAGAAGGGACCCCAAAACCCTCCCAATGGGTACCCAGGTGTCCAGGTGGGACCCCAAAACACCTCTGGAGGACCCCAGAATCCAGGTGGCACCCCAAAACCTTCCCAAAGGGCACCCAGGTGTCCAGGAGGGACCCCAAAACACCTATGCGGGACCCTGGAATCCGGGTGGGACCCCAAAACCTTCCCCAATGGGCACCCAGGTGTCTGGGTGGCACCCCAAAACCCTCCCAAAGGTGACCCAGGTGTCCAGGTGGGACCCCAAAACACCTCTGGGGGACCCCAGAAACCGGGTGGCACCCCAAAACCTTCCCAAATGGCACCCAGGGGTCCGGGGGGGACCCCAAAACACCTATGGGGGACCCCAGAATCGAGGTGGCACCCCAAAACCATCCCAATTGGCACCCAGGTGTCCAGGTGGGACCCCAAAACATTCCCAGAGGGGACGCAGGTGTCCAGGTGGGACCCCAAAACACCTCTAGGGGACCCCAGAATCCAGGTGGCACCCCAAAACCTTCCCCAATGGGTACCCAGGTGTCCAGGTGGGACCCCAAAACACCTCTGGGGGACCCTTGAATTTGGGTGGGACCCCAAAAACTCTCCCAACGGGCACCCAGGCATCCAGGACCCTCAAAAGGGCACCCAGGTGTGTGGGTGCTCACCCCCCCCCACTTTCCAGGCCATGATGTCATCGGGGGTCCCCATGAACGTGGAGGCCAGAAACTTCGAAGGTTAGAAAATTTGGGGGGGGGGGGGGCCAGGGTGGGAGAGGGATTCCAATGGGGGGGGTCTCTGATTTTGGGGGGGGGTCCCTGGGGTGGGGTCCCCAATTTGGGAATGGCTTTTTGGGGGGTTGGGCCTGGGGGGGGGGTGTCTCAATTGAGGGGTCCCCAATTTGGGGGAGGTCTTGGGGGTCCCTGGTTTGGGGGGGGTGTCCATGGGGAGGGTCCCAGTTGAGGGGGTCCTCAATATGGGAGGGTCAATGGTTTGGGAGAGTCCCTGGGGGTCCCCAATTTTGGGCAGCTCTTGGGGGGGCAGGTTCTGGTGGGAGGGGGTCCCTATTTCGGGGGTGTCCCTATTTGGGGGGGGTCCCCAGTTTAGGGGTCCTGGTTGGGGGGGGGGGTCATGTTGGAAAGGTTGTCTGTACTTTGGGGGAGTCCCTGGGAGGGTCTCAAATTTCAGGGGGGGCCTATTTTAGGGGGGGGGAGGGATTCCCATCCTGATGTGTCCCCCCCATTTTCTCTTCTCCCCCCCCCACTCCAGGCCAGACTCCTCTGCACTGCGCCGTCCTATCCCATAATGCCTCACTGCGAGCGGGGGGTAACCCCGGGGGGGTTTCCGGGGGGGGTCCCCCAACTTCGACCCCCCAAGAACGGCTCCTCTGCGTTGAGTTGTTGCTGCGTATGGGGGCCGACTGCGGCAGCCAGGTACCCTGACGCCTGGGGGTGTCGTTCCCCCCCCCCCAGGACCCCTGGGTCACTTGGGGGGGGGGTCAATGGGGTGGTGGGACCCCCTCCTGGACCCTTGGGGGGGGTCAATGGGGTGGTGGGTCCCCTGGGGGGGGGTCAATGGGGTGGTGGGACCCCCTCCTGGGTGCCTGGGGGGGTCAATGGGGTGGTGTGACCCCTGGGGGGGGGTCAATGGGGTGGTGGGACCCCCTCCTGGGTGCCTGGGGGGGGACAATGGGGTGGTGGGACCCCTGTGGGGGGGTCAATGGGGTGGTGGGACCCCCTCCTGGGTGCCTGGGGGGGTCAATGGGGTGGTGGGACCCCTGTGGGGGGGTCAATGGGGTGGTGGGACCCCCTCCTGGACCCTTGGGGGGGTGTCAATGGGGTGGTGGGACCCCTGTGGGGGGGGTCAATGGGGTGGTGGGACCCCCTCCTGGGTGCCTGGGGGGGTCAATGGGGTGGTGGGACCCCCTCCTGGGTGCCTGGGGGGGTCAATGGGGTGGTGGGACCCCTTCCTGGGTGCCTGGGGGGGTCAATGGGGTGGTGGGACCCCTTCCTGGGTGCCTGGGGGGGGACAATGGGGTGGTGGGACCCCCTCCTGGGTGCCTGGGGGGGTCAATGGGGTGGTGGGACCCCTGTGGGGGGGTCAATGGGGTGGTGGGACCCCCTCCTGGACCCTTGGGGGGGTGTCAATGGGGTGGTGGGACCCCTGTGGGGGGGGTCAATGGGGTGGTGGGACCCCCTCCTGGACCCTTGGGGGGGTGTCAATGGGGTGGTGGGACCCCTGTGGGGGGGGTCAATGGGGTGGTGGGACCCCCTCCTGGACCCTTGGGGGGGGTCAATGGGGTGGTGGGACCCCCTCCTGGGTGCCTGGGGGGGTCAATGGGGTGGTGGGACCCCCTCCTGGACCCCTGGGGGGGGTCAATGGGGTGGTGGGACCCCTTCCTGGGTGCCTGGGGGGGGACAATGGGGTGGTGGGACCCCTTCCTGGGTGCCTGGGGGGGGACAATGGGGTGGTGGGACCCCCTCCTGGGTGCCTGGGGGGGTCAATGGGGTGGTGGGACCCCTGTGGGGGGGTCAATGGGGTGGTGGGACCCCCTCCTGGACCCTTGGGGGGGTGTCAATGGGGTGGTGGGACCCCTGTGGGGGGGGTCAATGGGGTGGTGGGACCCCCTCCTGGACCCTTGGGGGGGTGTCAATGGGGTGGTGGGACCCCTGTGGGGGGGGGTCAATGGGGTGGTGGGACCCCCTCCTGGACCCTTGGGGGGGGTCAATGGGGTGGTGGGACCCCCTCCTGGGTGCCTGGGGGGGTCAATGGGGTGGTGGGACCCCCTCCTGGACCCCTGGGGGGGGTCAATGGGGTGGTGGGACCCCTTCCTGGGTGCCTGGGGGGGGACAATGGGGTGGTGGGACCCCTTCCTGGGTGCCTGGGGGGGTCAATGGGGTGGTGGGACCCCTGTGGGGGGGTCAATGGGGTGGTGGGACCCCCTCCTGGACCCTTGGGGGGGTGTCAATGGGGTGGTGGGACCCCTGTGGGGGGGGTCAATGGGGTGGTGGGACCCCCTCCTGGACCCTTGGGGGGGGTCAATGGGGTGGTGGGACCCCCTCCTGGGTGCCTGGGGGGGTCAATGGGGTGGTGGGACCCCCTCCTGGACCCCTGGGGGGGGGTCAATGGGGTGGTGGGACCCCCTCCCGGACACCTGGGTGTCCCCCCCCCCGGGCAGGACATGAAGAGCAGTCAGACCGTGTTGCACTTGGCCGTGAGGGGGGGGAACCTGGCCTTGACCCACCTCCTCCTGCGCCAACCCGGGGTGGCCCCTCGCCTCGTCAACATGAAGGTAACGAGGTTCCCCCGGCACTTATGGGGCACCTATGGGGCTCGGAGGGGGATCTCTGGGGCCCTATGGAGGAATTTGGGGGTCTAGGGGGCTTTTGAGGGGGGGCTGTGGGGCTCTATGGGGGCTTTGAGGTGTCGATGGTGGATCTATGGGGAGTTAGAGGTGTTTTGGGGGGGCTATGGGGCTTGGGGAGGGGATCTATGGGGCCCTATGGGGGAATTATGGGGTCTAGGGGGGTCTTTGGGGGAGCTATGGGACTTGGGGGGCGATCTATGGGGCCCTAAGGAGGAACTATGGGGTCTACAGGGTTCTATGAGGGGGCTAGGGGGGCTTTGGGACATCTAGGGGGGATCTATGGGGGGGTGGGAGGTGTCTATGGGGGAGTTATGGGGAGATCTATGGGTTTCTAGGGGTGCTGTGGGGTACCTATGGGGATCTATGGGGTTTGGCGGTGTCTATGAGGGATCTATGGGGCTGGGGGGGCATCTATGGGGTGCCTATAGGGGATTTGGGGTCCCTATGGTGGATCTATGGGGGGGTTGGAGGTGCCTATGGTGGATCTATGGGGAGATCTATGGGTTTCTAGGGGTGCTGTGGGGGATCTATGGGGTTTGGAGATGTCTATGGGGGATCTATGGGGCTGGGGGGATCTATGGGGTGCCTATAGGGGATTTGGGGTCCCTATGGTGGATCTATGGGGGGGTTGGAGGTATCTATGGGGAGATCTATGGGTTTCTAGGGGTGCTGTGGGGGATCTATGGGGTTTGGAGGTGTCTATGGGGCATCTATGGGGCTGGAGGGATCTAGGGGGGGGCTGGGAGGTTTGGGGGTCCCCTGACCCCCCCCGTGCCCCCCCCCAGGCCCACGGGAACACCCCCCTGCACATGGCGGCGGCTCTGCCGGGGGGGCCGAGCCAGGAACCCCTCGTCCGACTTCTTCTGGCCTGGGGGGCCGACCCCGGCGCCCGCAACCTGGAACACGACCTGCCCCATAGCCTGCTGCCCCCCGGGCCCCCCGGAGACCAGGTGGGACCCCCAGAGCCCCCCCAAATCCGGACACCCCCCCCCAACCTGCTAGCACCCCCAAATCCTCCTGTTGCTGCCTGCAAAAAAAAAAAAAAATCCCCCAAATCGTGCCTGGAATTCCAAAATCCTGCTGCTGCACCCCAAAATCTTGATGACATACCCCCAAATCGTGCTGCTGCACCCCCAAATCCTGTTGCTGCACCCCAATGTCGTCACTGGAACCCTAAAATCCTGCTTCTGCGCCCCAAAATCCTGCTGCTGCACCTCAAAATCCTGCTGTGCCCTGAAATGGCCCCATTGCACCCCAAAATGGCCCCTGGAACCCCCAAATCCTGCTGCTGCACCCCAAAATCCTGCTGCTGCACCTCAAAATCCTGCTGTGCCCTGAAATGGCCCCATTGCACCCCAAAATGGCCTCTGGAGCCCCAAAATCCTGCTGCTGCACCTCAAAATCCTGCTGCTGCACCCCAAAATGGCCCCTGGACCCCGAAAATCCTGCTGTTGCACCCCAAAATCCTGCTGTGCCCTGAAATAACCCCATTGCACCCCAAAATGGCCCCTGGAACCCCAAAATCCTGCTGCTGCACCCCAAAATCCTGCTTCTGCACCCCAATATCCTGCTGTGCCCTGAAATGGCCCCATTACACCCCAAAATGACCCCTGGAACCCCCAAATCCTGCTGCTGCTCCCCAAAATCCTGCTAGTGCCCTGCAATAACCCCATTGCACCCCAAAATGGCCCCTGGAACCCCAAAATCCTGCTGCTGCACCCCAAAACCCTACTGTTGTGACCCCAAATAGCCCCACTGCACCCCAAAATCACCCCTGGCTCCCCAAAATCCTGCTGCTGAACCCCAAAATCATGATGATGCACCAGAAAATCAGCCCTGGCTCCCCAAAATCCTGCTGCTGAACCCCAGAATTGCCCCTGGAACCCCCAAATCCTACTTCTGTGACCCAAAATAGCCTCATTCCACCCCAAAATGGCTGCTGGAACCCCAAAATTGTGATGATGCACCCCAAAATGGCCTCTGGAACCCCCAAACCCCGCTGCTGCACCCCAATTTTGGGGTCAAATCCCAGGCTTCTTGCCCCCCCCCCCCAATTTTGGGGTCAATTCCCAGGATTTGGGGATCAACCCCCCAAATTTTACGAAACTCCCCCAAATATTTTGGGGTGCCCCTCCCCAGGTTTGGGGGGGTCAAACTTCAGGATTTTGGTCTCCCCCTTAAAATTTTGGGGTCCCCCACAAGATTTTGGGGACAAACCCCAGGATTTTGGGGTTGAGCCCCAAGATTTTTGGACACATCCCCGACAGTTGGGGGTGACCCACCAGGATTTTGGGGTGAAACCCCAGGATTTGGGGAAAAAAACCCCAAAACCCACCTGACCCCTTTCCCTCCCCCACAGCTCCGCCTCCTCCTGAAGAGCCGCCGTGGGGCCCGCCGCCCTTCCCCCACTTCCTAGAGGCGGAAGTGACATCAGAGGGGCGGGGCCTCCTGGATATGACATCATAGGAGGGGGGGAGGGACACTCTCTCTGCCCCCTCCCTCTTTCCGGGGACACCCCCATATTGGGGGAACCCCAAAACATGCCCAGGCCCCCCCCCCTTTAATTTTTCTTGATTTCCATGAAATCGCTCATTTTGGGGGTGTGTGTGAAAGGGGGCGGAGCTTCACAAAAGGGACCCAGGCATCTGGCTCCGCCCCCCCCCCCCCATGCCCTCCATTTCCAGGAAATGAGTCTTTGAACCACATTGGTTGTTTTTTTGGGGGGGGTGTCCAAAAAAAAGGGGGTGCAGAGGGCACCCACCCCTCCCCCCCCCCATTAGGGGCGCTGCCCCTTTAAGAGTGCCCCGGGGGGGCGGGGCTGCTGTGTAGCTCCGCCCCTCCCATAATATACCCCTCCCCCCTCCCCCAAGACCTCATTAATTAGGGGATTGGGGGGGGGAATCAAAGGGGTCCCCCCCCAAATTGGGGGGGGCTGGAGGGAGGACCCCAAATTGGGGTGGGAGACTGTGAACTGGGAAGAAACTGGTTTGGACTGGAAAAGGGGGAGGAGGGGGGGCGTGGCCCTTTTCCCCTCCCCCCCAAATAAACCCTGTTGATTGGCTGAAGTGAGTGGCGTCATTTGGGGGGGGGGGGTGGGTCATCCAGGAAGCCCCCCCCCATTTAAACACACAGAAGCCAGTTATGCTCCTCCCCCGCCGAGGGGGCGGGGTTTATTAGGGTTGGGGGGGTGGAGGCTTTGTTGGAGGGGTGTGGCTTGTTGGAGGGGGCGTGTCCGGAGGGGCGTGGCTTGTTGATGGGCCCCGCCCCGCCCTCCTTTCACACCAGCTCCCCTTGGGCAGTGAAGCGAAGATCCGGGGGGGTCAGCTGTGGGGAGGGAGGGGCGGGGTGGGAGGGGTCAGATATCTGGGGACCAACCCCCCACCCCACCCATCCCATAATTCCAGGGGACACCCCCCACTCACCTCCTCGTAGCCCCCCCACTCGGCCACGTCCTCGTAGGGGTGGAATTCTCCTGGATGATACCAAAAAATAAAAAAAGGGGGGGGGGGTGAGTGTGGGGGGAGGGGCAGAGGGACACCCCTCACCCCCTCCCCCAGAAAATACTCACCCACAACAGGGTCCCATGGGTGGGGGTCGCTGGGGGTCGCCCATGACCCCGTAGAGCTCAGCTTTTGGGGGGGAGATACCATTGAGACCCCCCTGGGGGGGGGGAAATGGCGGGGGGGGGGACACCCAGGTGTCTGGGTCACCCCCTCCCCAAGGGGGGGGTCTCCCCTCCCTCCCCCCCCTCACCTCCAAGCTTTCGGGCGCGACGGTCACGTGACCGTACTCGTTGGGGGACCCCGCCTTGCCCCCGATGGCCGGGTCCCCCCGCCGAACTCCCGGCTCCGCCCCCCGGATGTGACATCGCCGCCACAGCGCCCCCCACAGGATGACGTGACCCAAAAGCAGGAGCCCCCCCAGGGCGCTCAGGGCCCCCGCCAGGGCGGGGGGAAACGCAAAGCCTGCTGGGATAGAAAATGGGCCGGGGGGGGGGTGAGGGGTGGGGGACACACCCCCCCCCCCGAGAAGACCCCCGACTCCCCCTCCCCCCCCTTTCCCAGGGGCCTCAGGGGCGGGGACTCACCTGCAGGGGGCGTGGCTGGCTCCTCCCCCCCCGCCAGCGAATCATCGGGCAGCTCTGAGAGAGGGAAACCAGGTATTTCCGCTCACTTCCGGTTCCTAGGCCCCCCCCTTCACTTCCGGCTCCCGCCAACCCACTTCCGGTCCCCATCCAGAGGTATTTCCGCTCACTTCCGGCTCTGAGGCCTCCCCCCACCTTCACTTCCGGCTCCCGCCCACCCGCTTCCGGTCCCCATCCAGAGGTATTTCCGCTTGCTTCCGGTTCTGCTTCTACTTCCGGGGCCGCCGCCCACCTCTAGGCCCCTCCTTCATCGCCAGGCCGGACCCACTTCCGGTCCAGCCGCCCAACTTCCGGGTCCGCGGCACGATATTTCCTGTTCCCGCCAACGTCTGCCAGCCGCCCACCCACTTCCGGGTGACAGGCCACCCCCCCCTTCCACCATGCCAGGCCACTTCCGGAAGGGAGCATTTCCGGTGGCACTTCCGGGTCTGCTCCTCACTCCACCATCCTCTTCCGGTCCGGAGACGCATTTCCGGCCCACTTCCGGTTTGGCCGCCCCGTTTCCGGTTTTTACCCGTTTCCGGTCCCCATCCCCGCTTCCGGCCCCGCCTATCCCCGTTACCGGAAGTGACGGCTCTGATGACGGCAGCGGCGCTGTCCCCGCGGTCGTTGCGCGCCCTCACAGTGACATCATAGGGCGTGGCAGGGCGGAGCCCCCCCAGCGTTAGGGTGGAGCCGGGCACGAGGAGGGTGGCGGCGGGGGGCGGGGCGCCGGGGCCTCTCGCGCTGGAAGGGGCGGAACCGGAAGTGGGGGGGGTGGGCCGACCGGAAGTGGGAACGGACCGTGCCGGAAACGCTCTTGGCGTCACCGGAACTTCCGTGAAATCCCCACGCGGAGACCGGAAATTGGGGGGGCGTGATTATGGGAGACCCGGAAGTGTGGTCGGGACCCTGAGGAGGACCGGAAATGAGGACTGACGGGACCGGAAGTGATGCAGACCATCCGTGACGGGGCCGGAAATGGAGCTGGAGGGGGTCCCAGCGGGGGTTTTGGGGTCCCCAGGCGGTTTTGGGGGGTTCCTCACCGGGTTTGGGAGGGGTCAAGAGATTTCGGGGGGGACCCGAGGGGTTTTGGGGTGTCCCATGGGGCTTTTGGGGTCCCCATGAGGTTTTGGGGGGTCTTCATGGGGTTTGGGGGGGACCCAAGGGATTTTGGGCGGTCTCATGGGGGATTTGGGGGGTCCCCATGAGGTTTTGGGACATTCTTATGGGGTTTGGGGGATCCCAGGAGATTTGGGGGCGACCCAAAGGATTTTGGGGTGTCCCGGGGTGGTTGGGGGGTCCCCATGACGTTTTGGGAGGTCTTCTTGGGGTTCGGGGGTCCCCACAAAGTTATGGGGCATCTTCATGGGTTTTGGGGGAACCCAAGGGATTTTGGGGTGTCCCGTGAGGGTTTTGGGGGTCCCCGTGAGGTCTTGGGGGGTCTTCATGGGATTTGAGGAGACCCAAGGGATTTTGGGGGAGACCCAAGGGATTTTGGGGTGTCCCATGGGGGTTTTGGGGGTCCCCATGAGGATTGTGGGGGGTCTTCTTGGGGTTTGGGGGACCCAAGGGATTTTGGGGTGTCCCATGTGGTTTTTGGGGTCTCCCATGGGGGTTTTGGGGGGTCCCCATGAGGGTTTTGGGGGTCCTCACGAATTTTTGGGTGGAACCAAGGGATTTGGGGGGTCTCCCGTGGGGTTTTTGGGGTGTCCCATGAGGTTTTGGGGGTCCCCATGCGGTCTTGGGGGGTCTTCATGGGATTTGGGGAGACCCAAGGGATTTTGGGGGAGACCCAAGGGATTTTGGGGTGTCCCATGGGGGTTTTGGGGGTCCCCATGAGGATTGTGGGGGGTCTTCTTGGGGTTTGGGGGACCCAAGGGATTTTGGGGTGTCCCATGGGGGGTTGGGGGTCTCCCATGGGGTTTTGGGGGGTCTTCATGGGATTTGGGGAGACCCGAGGGATTTTGAGGGGTCCCATGTGGTCTTTGGGGTCTCCCTTGGGGATTTTGGGGGTCCCCATG
This sequence comes from Necrosyrtes monachus, assembly GCA_037953605.1. Classification (NCBI taxonomy): domain Eukaryota; kingdom Metazoa; phylum Chordata; class Aves; order Accipitriformes; family Accipitridae; genus Necrosyrtes; species Necrosyrtes monachus. The sequence goes on along the minus strand of JAZGTQ010000441.1, from coordinate 504,830 downwards.
AGGTTTTGGGGGGTTTTCTTGGGGTTTGGGGAGACCCAAGGGATATTGGGGTGTCCCATGTGGTTTTTGGGGTCTCCCATGGGGGTTTTGGGGGGTCCCCATGAGGGTTTTGGGGGTCCTCACGAATTTTTGGGTGGAACCAAGGGATTTGGGGGGTCTCCCGTGGGGTTTTTGGGGTGTCCCATGAGGTTTTGGGTGTCCCCATGCGGTCTAGGGGGGTCTTCATGGGATTTGGGGAGACCCAAGGGATTTTGGGGGAGACCCAAGGGATTTTGGGGTGTCCCATGGGGGTTTTGGGGGTCCCCATGAGGATTGTGGGGGGTCTTCTTGGGGTTTGGGGGACCCAAGGGATTTTGGGGTGTCCCATGTGGTTTTTGGGGTCTCCCATGGGGGTTTTGGGGGGTCCCCATGAGGGTTTTGGGGGTCCTCACGAATTTTTGGGTGGAACCAAGGGATTTGGGGGGTCTCCCGTGGGGTTTTTGGGGTGTCCCATGAGGTTTTGGGGGTCCCCATGCGGTCTTGGGGGGTCTTCATGGGATTTGGGGAGACCCAAGGGATTTTGGGGGAGACCCAAGGGATTTTGGGGTGTCCCATGGGGGTTTTGGGGATCCCCATGAGGATTTTGGGGGGGCTTCTTGGGGTTTGGGGGACCCAAGGGATTTTGGGGTGTCCCATGGGGGGTTGGGGGTCTCCCATGGGGTTTTGGGGGGTCTTCATGGGATTTGGGGAGACCCAAGGGATTTTGAGGGGTCCCATGTGGTCTTTGGGGTCTCCCTTGGGGATTTTGGGGGTCCCCATGAGGTTTTGGGGGGTTTTCTTGGGGTTTGGGGAGACCCAAGGGATTTTAGGGTGTCCCATGTGGTTTTTGGGGTCTCCCATGGGGGTTTTGGGGGGTCCCCATGAGGGTTTTGGGGGTCCTCATGAATTTTTGGGTGGAACCAAGGGATTTGGGGGGTCTCCCGTGGGGTTTTTGGGGTGTCCCATGAGGTTTTGGGTGTCCCCATGCGGTCTTGGGGGGTCTTCATGGGATTTGGGGAGACCCAAGGGATTTTGGGGGAGACCCAAGGGATTTTGGGGTGTCCCATGGGGGTTTTGGGGGTCCCCATGAGGATTTTGGGGGGGGGTCTTCTTGGGGTTTGGGGAGACCCAAGGGATTTTGGGGGGGACCCAAAGGATTTTGGGGTATCCCAAACAGGTTTGGGGGTTCCCCTTGGCTTTTTGGGGGTCCCCATGAGGTTTGGGGGTCCCCACGGGGTTTTTGGGGTGTCCCCCCCCCCTTACCTGACGAGGAAGCTCTGGGGCAGCCCCCCATCGAATCCGGGGGTCCAGGCCAGGCGCAGGGAGGTGGGGGTGACCCCCGACACCCGCAGGTTTTGGGGGGGGTCCGGGCGATCTGGGGGGGGGGGCGAGGGTCGGGGGGGTCCCCATGCGCCACAGGGACCCCCATTTCCTCCCAGTGCCCCCCAGTATCCTCCCAGTGGTCCCAGTAGCCTGCCAGTGCCCCCCCAGTATCCTCCCAGTGCCTCTCAGTACCCTTCCAGTGCTCCCGATAGCCTTCCAGTGCCTCCCAGTATCTTCCCAGTGCCCCACAAATCCTCCCAGTGCCCCCAAATCCTTCCAGTATGCCCCCAGTGCCCTCAATATCCTCCCAGTGGTCCCAGTGTCCTCCCAGTGCTCCCCAATATCCTCCCAGTGCCTCCCAGTACCCTCCCAGTACCCTCCCAGTACCCTCCCAGTGCTCCCAATATCCTCCCAGCACCTCCCGGTATCCTCCCAGTGCCCCAGAAATCCTCCCAGTGCCCCCTAAATCCTCCCAGTATCCCCCCAGTGTCCTCAATATCCTCCCAGTGGCTCCCAGTATCCTCCCAGTGCTCCCATATCCCTCCCAGTGCCCCCAAATCCTTCCAGTATGCCCCCAGTGCCCTCAATATCCTCCCAGTGGTCCCAGTGTCCTCCCAGTGCTCCCCAATATCCTCCCAGTGCCTCCCAGTACCCTCCCAGTACCCTCCCAGTGCTCCCAATATCCTCCCAGCACCTCCCGGTATCCTCCCAGTGCCCCCAAATCCTCCTAGTGCCTCCCCAGTGTCCTCAACATCCTCCCAGTGCCTCCCAGTATCCTCCCAGTGCTCCCAATATCCCTCCCAGTGCCTCCCAGTATCCTCCCAGTGCTCCCAATATCCCTCCCAGTGCCCCCCAAATCCTCTCAGTTCCTCCCAGTACCCTCCCAGTGCTCCCAATATCCCTCCCAGTGCCCCCCAAATCCTCCCAGTGTCCTCAACATCCTCCCAGTGCCTGCTGGTACCCTCCCAGTGCCTCCCAGTACCCTCCCAGTGCTCCCAATATCCCTCCCAGTGCCCCTCCCAACCCTCCCAGTGCCCCCAAGGTGCTCCCAGCGCCATCCAATCTCATCCCAGTTCCTCCCAGTACCGAGCTGAGCTACCCCTTCGGCACTGGTACCGCCACCCCACCAGTACCAGTAAACACCCCCCCCCCCCCCAGTCTCAAATACCGCCCTAATACTGGTTCAAGATACCCCTCCCAGTACTGATACTACCCCCCAGTACCAGCTGCCCCCTGATACCAGTATAAGCACCCCAATACCAGTAACCCCCTCCCAGTGCCAGTACCGGCGAGCTGGAGCTGGAGGCGACGCCGGACGGTGCCCAGCGGGTTCTGGGCGACGCAGACGAAGGCGCCGAGGGTCTGGTTCTGGTCCCAGTCCCAGTTCTGGTCCTGGTGCCAGTTGAGGTACTGGTGCCGGTGTCGGTTCTTGTACTGGTCCCAGTTGCGGTGGTGGTACTGGTCGCGGAGGCGGGCCCGATCCTGGCTGATGTTGGCCACGGTGAGGAGGCTGCTGGTCCAGGGACCCTCGTGCCACTGGTGCTCCTGGAACCTGGGGTAGAACCGGCACCAGTTGGGGTGGCACTGGGACTGGGGTGGCCCAGTTGAGCCCAGTTGGCGAGCCCAGTTGGCCCCACTTGGCTCTGGATGGGCCCCGATTGGCCCAGTTGAGCCCAGTTGGGTCTGGTTGGGCCCGGTTGAACCCGCTTGGGCCCAGTTGGGTCTGGTTGGGCCCAGTTGGGTCTGGTTGGGCCCACTTGACCCCATTTGGTCCCAGTTGGGTCTGGTTGGGGCCAGTTGACCCTGCTTGGACCCTGGTTGGGTCCAGTTGGGTTTAGTTTGGCCCCAGTTGAGTCCAGTTGGGTCTGGTTTGGCCCAGTTGACCCCAGTTGGGTCTGGTTGGGCCCAGTTGACCCCAGTTGGGTCTGGTTGGGCCCAGTTGACCCTGCTTGGACCCTGGTTGGCTCCAGTTGGGTTTAGTTTGGCCCAGTTGACCCCAGTTGGGTCTGGTTTGGCCCAGTTGACCCCAGTTGGGTCTGGTTGGGCCCAGTTGACCCCAGTTGGGTCTGATGGGGCCCAGTTGACCCCGCTTGGACCCTGCTTGGGTGCGGTTTGGCCCAGTTGATCCCAGTTGGGTCTGATCGCGTTCCCTTGTGTCTGGTTGGCCCTGATTGGGCCCCGTTGGGCCTGGTTTGGCCCAGTTGGTCCCAGTTTGGTCCAGTTGGGCCCAGTTTGACCTAGTTGGGGGTACCTGGCCTCTTCGGGGCGCAGCGGGTGGCCCCGGTGCTCCCAGCGCAGCTGCACCCCGGGCACGCCCTGGGCGCGGCACCGCAGCTGAGCCGTGTCCGCCCCATCCGGCACCAGCACCGGCACCGGCTCCGCCTCCGACTCCGCCTCCAGCTCGGGGCCATCTTGGGGGGAGGAGGGCGTCAGGGCTGCGATTGGTCCTCAGGGGTTCAACCCCGCCCTGGGGTGACCCCGGGAACCGCCCCTCCCCAGGTGTCCCGTCCCCCCCCCCCCCCCCGGGCCTCAGTGTCCCCATGATTGTCCCCTCCCCATTGGCTGTCCCCCGCATTGGATGCCCCACCCCTCCCTGGTGTCCTCCCATTGGTTGTCCCCAAATGTGGGTGTCCCCCATTGGGTGACCCCTCCCATGGATGTTCCTCATTGGGTGTCCCCCATTGGATGACCCCTCCCATGGCTGTCCCCTTGTTGGGTGTCTCCCATTGGGTGACCCCTCCCATGGATGTCACCCATTGGGTGACCCTCCCACGAATGTCCCTCATTGGCTGTCCCCCCATTGGGTAGCCCCTCCCATGGATGTCCCCCATTGGTTGGCCTCCCATTGGGTGACCCCTCCCAGGTCATTCCTCCATTGGGTGACCCCACCCATGGATGTCCCTCCTTGGGTGACCCCTCCCATGATTGTCCCTTGTTGGGTGTCTCCCATTGGGTGACCCCTCCCATGGATGCCCCCCATTGGTCGGCCTCCCATTGGGTGACCCCTCCCAGGTCATTCCTTCTTGGGTGTCCCCCACCGGGTGCCCCCTCCCACGAATGTCACCCATCGGGTGCCCCCTTCCCACAAACATCCCTTGTTGGGTGTGTCCGTCCCCCCCCCCCGCCATTGAACAGCCTGCCATTGGCTGACCCGCCCCACCCCGCCCCACCCCTTTAAGCGGCCCCTCCCTCCGGGAGGGGGCGGGACTCACAGCGCACCACCAGGCGGACGATGGCGCGGGCGGGGGGGGACACCCCGGTGTCCACGCGACACTCGTAGGGTCCCCCCAGGTCCCGCCGCGCCCCCAGCACCCGTAGGCGCCCCACGGGGAGCCCCCCCTCAGGCTGCAGCTCCGGGGGGACGCCCGACGCCACCGACGCCCCCGACGCCTGCGGGGACGGGGACGCCGTGACGTCTGTGTGTGTCCCCCCCCCCCGTGTGGCCTCGGTGTCCCCCCCATGTCCCCCATGTCCCCGATGACCCCCGTGTCCCCATGTCACCCCAATGTCCCCATGTCCCCCCACGCCCCCAATGTCCCCCACGTCCCCCAATGCCCCCATGTCCCCAATGCCCCCCACACCCCAATGCCCCCCACGTCCCCAATGCCCCCCACGCCCCCATGTCCCCCACGTCCCCAATGCCCCCCACGCCCCGATGTCCCCATGTCCCCCCAATGCCCCCCATGTCCCCAATGCCCCCCATGTCCCCAACGTCCCCATGTCCCCCACAATGCCCCCCATGTCCCCAATGCCCCCCACACCCCAATGTCCTCATGTCCCCCCATGCCCCCAACGTCCCTGTGTCCCCCCAATGCCCCCCACGTCCCCAATGCCCCCCACGTCCCCAATGCCCCCCTCGCCCCGATGCCCCCCACGTCCCCAATGCCCCCACGCCCCCATGTCCCCCACGTCCCCAATGCCCCCCACGTCCCCAATGCCCCCCACGCCCCCATGTCCCCCACATCCCCATGTCCCCCACGTCCCCAATGCCCCCCACGCCCCGATGTCCCCATGTCCCCCCAATGCCCCCCACGCCCCCATGTCCCCCGCGTCCCCAATGCCCCCCACGCCCCCATGTCCCCCGCGTCCCCAATGCCCCCCACGTCCCCAATGCCCCCCACGCCCCCATGTCCCCCACGTCCCCAATGCCCCCCACGCCCCCATGTCCCCCGCGTCCCCATGTCCCCCACGTCCCCAATGCCCCCCACGCCCCGATGTCCCCATGTCCCCCCAATGCCCCCCATGTCCCCAATGCCCCCCACGCCCCCATGTCCCCCGCGTCCCCAATGCCCCCCACTCCCCCATGTCCCCCACGTCCCCAATGCCCCCCACGCCCCCATGTCCCCCGCGTCCCCAATGCCCCCCACGTCCCCAATGCCCCCCACGCCCCCATGTCCCCCGCGTCCCCAATGCCCCCCACGTCCCCAATGCCCCCCACGTCCCCAATGCCCCCCACGCCCCCATGTCCCCATGTCCCCCCAATGCCCCCCACGCCCCGATGTCCCCCATGTCCCCATGTCCCCCACGTCCCCAATGCCCCCCACGCCCCCATGTCCCCCACGTCCCCAATGCCCCCCACGCCCCCATGTCCCCCGTGTCCCCAATGCCCCCCACGTCCCCAATGCCCCCCACGCCCCCATGTCCCCTGCGTCCCCATGTCCCCCGCGTCCCCAATGCCCCCCACGCCCCGATGTCCCCATGTCCCCCCAATGCCCCCCATGTCCCCAATGCCCCCCACGCCCCCATGTCCCCCACGTCCCCAATGCCCCCCCGATGTCCCCCACGTCCCCAATGCCCCCCACGCCCCCATGTCCCCCGCGTCCCCAATGCCCCCCACGCCCCCATGTCCCCCACGTCCCCAATGCCCCCCATGTCCCCAATGCCCCCCACGCCCCCATGTCCCCCGCGTCCCCAATGCCCCCCACGCCCCCATGTCCCCCACGTCCCCAATGCCCCCCACGCCCCGATGTCCCCATGTCCCCCCAATGCCCCCCATGTCCCCAATGCCCCCCACGCCCCCATGTCCCCCACGTCCCCAATGCCCCCCACGCCCCCATGTCCCCCGTGTCCCCAATGCCCCCCACGTCCCCAATGCCCCCCACGCCCCCATGCCCCCCGCGTCCCCAGTGCCCCCCCGTGTCCCCGTACGAGGCGTCCCCAGGTGAGGCAGCCGGGCGGCAGGGGGCTGCCTTCGGCCTCGCACAGCAGCTCGGCGCTGCCGCCCTCGTCCACCACCACGGGGTCCGGCACCCGCACGATGGCCGGGGGGTCTGCGGGTGGGGGCAGAGGTCAGCGGGTGGGGGGGGGGGGCAGAGGCCGAGGGCGGGAGGGGACGGGAAGGGAGGTGGCGTGGGGTCGTGGGGTCATATCGGGTGCCGTGGGGTGCTGCGGGGTGCCGTGGGGTGTTAGAGGGTGCCGTGGGGTGCTGTGGGGTGCTGTGGGGTGGTCTAGGGTGCCGTGGGGTGCCGTGGGGTGGTCTAGGGTGCTGTGGGGTGGTCTAGGGTGCTGCAGGGTGCCGTGGGGTGGTCTAGGGTGCCGTGGGGTGTTAGAGGGTGCCGTGGGGTGCTGCGGGGTGCCGTGGGGTGGTCTAGGGTGCTGTGGGGTGGTCTAGGGTGCCATGGGGTGCTGTGGGGTGCCGTGGGGTGTTAGAGGGTGCCGTGGGGTGCTGTGGGGTGCCGTGGGGTGGTCTGGGGTGCTGTGGGGTGCTGTGGGGCGCTGCAGGGTGCCGTGGGGTGGTCTAGGGTGCTGCGGGGTGCTGTGGGGTGCTGCGGGGTGCCGTGGGGTGTTAGAGGGTGCCGTGGGGTGGTCTAGGGTGCTGCAGGGTGCCGTGGGGTGGTCTAGGGTGCTGTGGGGTGCCGTGGGGTGGTCTAGGGTGCCGTGGGGTGCTGCGGGGTGCCGTGGGGTGTTAGAGGGTGCCGTGGGGTGCTGCGGGGTGCCATGGGGTGGTCTAGGGTGCTGCAGGGTGCCGTGGGGTGGTCTGGGGTGCTGTGGGGTGCCGTGGGGTGGTCTAGGGTGCCGTGGGGTGGTCTGGGGTGCCGTGGGGTGTTAGAGGGTGCCGTGGGGTGCTGCGGGGTGCCGTGGGGTGGTCTGGGGTGCTGTGGGGTGCTGTGGGGTGCTATAGGGTTCTGTGGGGTGCTACAGGGTGCCGTGGGGTGGTCTAGGGTGCTGTGGGGTGCTATAGAGTGCCATGGGGTGGTCTGGGGTGCTGTGGGGTGCTGCGGGATGCTGTGGGATACTATAGGGCTCTAAGAGGTGCTATAGGGTGCTATGGGATGCTATAGGGTTCTGTGGGGTGCTACAGGGTGCCATGGGGTGGTCTGGGGTGCTGTTGGGTGCTGTGGGGTGCTATAGGGTTCTATGGGGTGCTACAGGGTGCCATGGGGTGGTCTGGGGTGCTGTGGGGTGCTATAGGGTGCTGTGGGGTGCTGCGGGGTGCTGTGGGATGCTATAGGGCTCTAGGAGGTGCTATAGGGTGCAATGGGATGCTATAGGGTTCTGTGGAGTGCTACAGGGTGCCGTGGGGTGGTCTGGGGTGCTGCGGGGTGGTCTAGGGTGCTGCGGGGTGCCGTGGGGTGGTCTGGGGTGCTGTGGGGTGGTCTGGGGTGCTGCGGCGTGCTGTGGGATGCTATAGGGCTCTAGGAGGTGTTATAGGGTGCGATGGGATGCTATAGGGTTGTATGGGGTGCTACAGGGTGCTGTGGGGTGGTCTGGGGTGCTGTGGGGTGCTGCAGGGTGCCGTGGGGTGGTCTGGGGTGCTACGGGGTGCCGTGGGGTGTTATAGGGTGCTGTGGGGTGCTGTGGGGTGCTGCGGGGTGCTATGGGATGCTATAGGGCTCTAGGAGGTGCTATGGGATGCTATAGGGTTCTATGGGGTGCTGTGGGGTGCCGTGGGGTGGTCTGGGGTGCTGTGGGGTGCTATAGGGTTCTGTGGGGTGCTACAGGGTGCCGTGGAGTGGTGTGGGGTGCTGTGGTGTGCTATAGGGTTCTATGGGGTGCTGTGGGATGTTATAGGGTGCTGTGGGGTGCTATAGGGTTCTGTGGGGTGCTACAGGGTGCCGTGGGGTGGTCTGGGGTGCTGTGAGGTGCTATAGGGTTCTATGGGGTGCTGTGGGGTGCTGTAGGGTTCTATAGGGCGCTGTGGGGTGCTGCGGGGTGCTATAGGGCGCTGTGGGGTTCTATGGGGTGCTATAGGGTTCTATGGGGTTCTATAGGGCGCTGTGGGGTGCTGCGGGGTGCTATAGGGCGCTGTGGGGTTCTATGGGGTGCTATAGGGTTCTTTGGGGTTCTATAGGGTGCTATGGGGTGCTGTGGGGTGCTATAGGGCGCTGTGGGGTTCTATGGGGTGCTATAGGGTTCTTTGGGGTTCTATAGGGCGCTGTGGGGTGCTGCGGGGTGCTATAGGGTGCTGTGGGGTTCTATGGGGTGCTATAGGGTTCTATAGGGCGCTGTGGGGTGCCTTGGGGTGCTCTAGGGTTCTGTGGGGTTCTATAGGGCGCTGTGGGGTGCCTTGGGGTGCTCTAGGGTTCTATGGTGTTCTATAGGGCGCTGTGGGGTGCCTTGGGGTGCTCTAGGGTTCTGTGGGGTTCTATAGGGCGCTGCGGGGCGCTGACAGTGTACGCGGAGGAGGAGGTGGGTGCTGGCGGCCCCCTCGGCGTTGCGGCACTCCACCCTATAGGTGCCGGCGTCCCCCCGGGTGACGTTGGCGATCTCCAGGCCCCCCCCCTCCAGCAGGCGGTGCCGGGGGGACCCCCCTGCGGGGCGGAGGGCGGGGGTCGCGGGCGGCACCCCCGGGACCCGCCCGGCTCTGCGGGGGTCACGGTGCCCTCCCAGTGCTCCCAGTAACCCCGCAGCCCCCTCCCAGTGCCTCCCAGTGCTCCCAGTTACCACACAGACCCCTCCCAGTGCCTCCCAGTAACCCCGTAGTCCCTTCCCAGTGCCTCCCAGTGCTCCCAGTAACCCCGCAGCCCCCTCCCAGTGCTCCCAGTAACCCCGCAGCCCCCTCCCAGTGTCTCCCAGTGCTCCCAGTAACCCCACAGCCCCCTCCCAGTGCCTCCCAGTAACCCCGTAGTCCCTTCCCAGTGCCTCCCAGTGCTCCCAGTAACCCCGCAGCCCCCTCCCAGTGCTCCCAGTAACCCCGCAGCCCCCTCCCAGTGTCTCCCAGTGCTCCCAGTAACCCCACAGCCCCCTCCCAGTGCCTCCCAGTAACCCCGTAGTCCCTTCCCAGTGCCTCCCAGTGCTCACAGTAGCCACACAGACCCCTCCCAGTGCCTCCCAGTGCTCCCAGTAACCCCACAGACCCCTCCCAGTGCCTCCCAGTAACCCCATAGTCTCTTTCCAGTGTCTCCCAGTGCTCCCAGTAACCTCATAGTCCCTTCCCAGTGTCTCCCAGTGATCCCAGTAACCACACAGACCCCTCCCAGTGCCTCCCAGTAACCCCATAGTCTCTTTCCAGTGTCTCCCAGTGCTTCCAGTAACCCCATAGTCCCTTCCCAGTGTCTCCCAGTGCTCCCAGTAACCACACAGACCCCTCCCAGTGCCTCCCAGTAACCCCATAGTCCCTTTCCAGTGTCTCCAAGTGCTCCCAGTAACCCTGCAGCCCCCTCCCAGTGCCTCCCAGTAACCCCATAGTCCCTTTCCAGCGTCTCCCAGTGCTCCCAGTAACCCTGCAGCCCCCTCCCAGTGCTCCCAGTAACCCTGCAGCCCCCTCCCAGTGCCTCCCAGTGCTCCCAGTAACCACACAGACCCCTCCCAGTGCCTCCCAGTAACCCCATAGTCCCTTCCCAGTGTCTCCCAGTGCTCCCAGTCACCACACGGACCCCTCCCAGTGCCTCCCAGTAACCCCATAGTCCCTCCACAGTGTCTGCCAGTGCCTCCCAGTAACCCATAGTCCCTCCCCAGTGTCTGCCAGTGCTCCAAGTAACCCCATAGTCCCTTTCCAGTGTCTCCAAGTGCTCCCAGTAACCCCGCAGCCCCCTCCCAGTGCCTCCCAGTAACCCTGTACTCCCTTCCCAGTGCCTCCCAGTGCTCCCAGTAACCCCGCAGCCCCCTCCCAGTGCTCCCAGTAATCCTGCAGCCCCCTCCCAGTGCCTCCCAGTGCTCCCAGTAACCACACAGACCCCTCCCAGTGCCTCCCAGTAACTCCATAGTCTCTTTCCAGTGTCTCCCAGTGCTCCCAGTAACCACACAGACCCCTCCCAGTGTCTCCCAGTGCTCCCAGTAACCACACAGACCCCTCCCAGTGCCTCCCAGTAACCCCATAGTCTCTTTCCAGTGTCTCCCAGTGCTCCCAGTAACCACACAGACCCCTCCCAGTGTCTCCCAGTGCTCCCAGTAACCCCACAGACCCCTCCCAGTGCCTCCCAGTAACCCTGTACTCCCTTCCCAGTGCCTCCCAGTGCTCCCAGTAACCCCGCAGCCCCCTCCCAGTGCTCCCAGTAATCCTGCAGCCCCCTCCCAGTGCCTCCCAGTGCTCCCAGTAACCCCACAGACCCCTCCCAGTGCCTCCCAGTAACCCCATAGTCCCTCCCCAGTGTCTGCCAGTGCCTCCCAGTAACCCCATAGTCCCTCCCCAGTGTCTGCCAGTGCTCCAAGTAACCCCATAGTCCCTTTCCAGTGTCTCCCAGTAACCCCATAACCCCCTCCCTGTACCCACTTTGTGCCTCCGGATCCCCTCCCAGTGCTTCCCAGTACCTCCCAGCACCTCCATAATGCCTCCAGCTCCCATCTGAGAGCCTCCCAGCACCCCCGGCTTCCCCCTCCCGGTGCTCCCAGTGCCTCCCAGTGCTCCCAGTACGCACCAGGCAGGAGGGGGCGGCCGGCCAGGCTCCAGGCGCAGCTCTCCACGGGGGGGTGGGCGAGGACGGCGAGGGGCAGCCGCGCCCCCCCGTGCTCCCGCGCCACCACCAGTGCCCCCGCCCCCGCCGAGAACTGGGGGGCATCTGGGAGACAGCTCCCAGTAAGCCCACACACCCCTCCCAGTGCCTCCCAGTAAGCTCCAGGAACCCCGCAGGCCCTTCCCAGGGCCTCCCGGTAAGCCCCAGTGCCATTTCAGTGCCATCCCAGTGCTCCCAGTAACACCGGCAGCAACACAGACTCTTCCCAGTACTCCCAGTAAGCCCCAGGAACCCCACAGGCCCTTCCCAGGCCCTCCCAGTCTATCCCAGTCCCCCCCATTCCCCTCCCAGTCTATCCCAATCCCTTCCCAGTCCCTCCCAGTCCCTCCCAGCCTATCCCATTCCCCTCCCAGTCTATGCCAGTCCCCCCCATTCCTCTCCCAGTCTATCCCAGTCCCCCCCATTCCCCTCCCAGCCTATCCCATTCCCCTCCCAGTCCCTCCCAGTCTATCCCAGTCCCCCCCATTCCCCTCCCATTCCCCTCCCAGTCCCTCCCATTCCTCTCCCAGTCTATCCCAGTCCCCCCCATTCCCCTCCCAGTCCCCTCCCAGTCCCTCCCAGTCCCTCCCAGTGCCCTCCCAGTCCCTCCCAGTCCCCCCCATTCCTCTCCCAGTCTATCCCAGTCCCCCCCATTCCCCTCCCAGTCTATCCCAGTCCCCCCCATTCCCCTCCCATTCCCCTCCCAGTCCCCTCCCAGTCCCTCCCAGTCCCCCCCATTCCCCTCCCAGTCTATCCCAGTCCCCCCCATTCCCCTCCCATTCCCCTCCCAGTCCCCTCCCAGTCCCCTCCCAGTCCCTCCCAGTCCCCCCCATTCCCCTCCCAGTCTATCCCAGTCCCCCCCATTCCCCTCCCAGTCCCTCCCAGTCTATCCCAGTCCCCCCCATTCCCCTCCCAGTCTATCCCAGTCCCCCCCATTCCCCTCCCATTCCCCTCCCAGTCCCTCCCAGTCCCTCCCAGTCCCCCCCATTCCTCTCCCAGCCTATCCCAGTCCCCCCCATTCCTCTCCCAGTCTATCCCAGTCCCCCCCATTCCCCTCCCAGTCCCTCCCAGTCTATCCCAGTCCCCCCCATTCCCCTCCCAGTCCCTCCCAGTCTATCCCAGTCCCCCCCATTCCCCTCCCAGTCCCTCCCAGTGCCCCCCCCGGTCCCCACTCACGCCGCAGGAGCAGGCGGTGGTCGGCGCTGACCGCCACGCCCAGGGCGGGGCTGGAGGCGCGGCAGGTGACGCGCTGGCCCTGGTGGCGGGGGGCGAGGGGCAGGCGGAGGCGGGAGGCGGCCGACACCCCCCCGAAGGCGCCCGCGCTGGGGGGCAGCCGCTCCCCCGCCAGCCTGGGGGGACACCCGCCCGCTGCGTGCTGGGAGGCGCTGGGAGGCGCTGGGAGGGTGCTGGGGGGCGCCGGGAGGTGCTGGGGGGTGCTGGGGAGGCACTGGGGAGGCACTGGGAGGTGCTGGGGGGCACTGGGGGGCACTGGGGGGCGCTGGGGAGGCACTGGGGAGGCGCTGGGGGGCGCTGGGGGGCACTGGGGGGCGCTGGGGGGCACTGGGAGGGCGCTGGGAGGTGCTGGGAGGCACTGGGGAGGCACTGGGGGGCACTGGGGGGCGCTGGGGGGCACTGGGGGGCACTGGGGAGGCACTGGGGAGGCACTGGGGGGCGCTGGGGGGCGCTGGGGGGCACTGGGGGGCACTGGGGGGCACTGGGGAGGCACTGGGGGGCGCTGGGAGGGCGCTGGGGGGCACTGGGGGGCACTGGGGGGGCACTGGGGAGGCACTGGGGGGCGCTGGGAGGGTGCTGGGGGGCACTGGGGAGGCACTGGGAGGTGCTGGGGGGCACTGGGGGGCACTGGGGATGCTTGGGGTCAAGTGGGGACAGGAGGTCACTTGGGGACATCGGGGACGGGGGGTCACAGGGGGGTCACAGGGGTCACAAGGGGTCACGGGGTGACAAGGGGGTCACAGGGTCACGAGGGGGTCGCAGGGGGGTCACGGGGGTCACAGAGGGGTCACAAGGGGTCATGAGGGGTCACGGGGGGTCACGGGGGTCATGAGGGTCACAGGGGGTGACAAGGGGGTCACAGGGGGTCACAGAGGGGTCACAGGGTCACGAGGGGTCACAGGGTCACGAGGGGGTCACAGGGGGGTCACAGGGTCACGAGGGGTCACAGGGTCACGAGGGGGTCACAGGGGGGTCACGGGGGTCACAAGGGGTCACAGGGGGTGACAAGGGGGTCACAGAGGGGTCACGAGGGGTCATGAGGGGTCACGGGGGTCACGGGGGGTCACAGGGTCACGAGGGGGTCACAGGGGGGTCACGGGGGTCACAAGGGGTCGCGGGGGGTGACGGGGGGTGACGGGGGGTGACCCACGTGCGGCCCTGGTGGTGCCAGCGCAGGTCGGGGGCGGGGTGGGCGGTGGCGGCCAGGCAGGTGAGCGTGAGGGTGTGGCCGGGGCGGGGCTCGCGGGGCGAGGCCGTGATGGTCACCGACGCCGGCGGGACTGGGGACCACGGGGGGGTCGTGGGGGTCGCGGGACGGCTCACCCGCTCTGCCCCACGGCCACCAGCCCCATAGCCCGCCCCATAGCCCGCCCCATAGCCTGCCCCACAGCCTGCCCCATAGTCTGCCCCATAGCCTGCCCCATGGCCACCAGCACCCCATAGCCTGCCCCATAGCCCGCCCCATAGCCACCCCATAGCCTGCCCCATAGCCATCAACACCCCATAGCCCACCCCATAGCCTGCCCCATAGCCACTGTCACCCCCAACCACTAGCACCCCATAGCCACCCCATAGCCTGCCCCATAGCCCGCCCCATAGCCACCCCATAGCCTGCCCCATAGCCATCAACACCCCATAGCCCACCCCATAGCCTGCCCCATAGCCACTGTCACCCCCAACCACTAGCACCCCATAGCCACCCCATAGCCTGCCCCATAGCCCGCCCCATAGCCACCCCATAGCCTGCCCCATAGCCATCAACACCCCATAGCCCACCCCATAGCCTGCCCCATAGCCTGCCCCATAGCCTGCCCCATAGCCACTGTCACCCCCAACCACTAGCACCCCATAGCCACCCCATAGCCTGCCCCATAGCCTGCCCCATAGCCACCCCATAGCCACCCCATAGCCTGCCCCATAGCCCGCCCCATAGCCACCAGCACCCCATAGCCCACCCCATAGCCACCCCATAGCCTGCCCCATAGCCTGCCCCATAGCCACCAGCACCCCACAGCCCACCCCACAACCACTGTCACCCCCCAACCACCAGCACCCCATAGCCCGCCCCATAGCCTGCCCCATGGCCACCAGCACCCCACAACCACCATCACCCCATAGCTCACCCCACAACCACCAGCACCCCATAGCCCACCCCATAGCAACCAGCACCCCATAGCCCGCCCCATGGCCACCCCATAGCCCACCCCATAGCCTGCCCCACAACCACCAGCACCCCACAACCACTGTCACCCCATAGCCCACCCCATGGCCCCCCCAACCACCAGCACCCCATAGCTCACCCCACAGCCCCCCCACAACCACTGTCAGCCCCCAACCACTGTCACCCCATAGCCCGCCCCACAGCCCCCCCAACCACCAGCACCCTATAGCCCACCCCTCAACCAGCACCCTATAGCCCCCCCATAGCCCCCCCACAACCACTGTCACCCCATAGCCCACCCCACAACCACTGTCACCCCACAACCAGTCACCCCATAGCCCCCCCAACCACTGTCACCCCATAGCCCACCCCATAGCCCCCCCAACTACCAGGACCCCCCAACCACCAGCACCCCATATCCCACCCCACGGCCCCCCCCAACCACCGTCACCCCATATCCCCCCACGCCCCCCCAACCACCAGCACCCCATATCCCCCCACGCCCCCCCAACCACCGTCACCCCATATCCCCCCACGCCCCCCCAACCACCAGCACCCCATATCCCCCCACGGCCCCCCCAACCACCGTCACCCCATATCCCCCCACGCCCCCCCAACCACCAGCACCCCATATCCCCCCCACCCCCCCCAACCACCAGCACCCCATAGCCCCCCCCACACCCCCAACCACCAGCACCCCATAGCCCCCCCACACCCCCCCAACCACCAGCACCCCCCAACCACCAGCACCCCATAGTCCCCCCACCCCCCAACCACCGTCACCCCATATCCCCCCCACGCCCCCCCAACCACCAGCACCCCCCAACCACCAGCACCCCATATCCCCCCCCACGCCCCCCAACCACCAGCACCCCATAGCCTCCCCACACCCCCCCAACCACCAGCACCCCATATCCCCCCCACCCCCCCAACCACTGTCACCCCATAGCCCCCCCCCACCCCCCAACCACCAGCACCCCATATCCCCCCCACGCCCCCCCCAACCACCAGCACCCCATAGCCCCCCCCACAACCACTGTCACCCCACAACCAGTCACCCCATAGCCCCCCCAACCACCAGCACCCCATATCCCCCCCACCCCCCCAACCACCAGCACCCCATATCCCACCCCACGGCCCCCCCCAACCACCGTCACCCCATATCCCCCCACACCCCCCCAACCACCAGCACCCCATAGCCCACCCCATGGCCCCCCCCAACCACTGTCACCCCCCAACCACCAGCACCCCATATCCCCCCCCACGCCCCCCAACCACCAGCACCCCCCAACCACCAGCACCCCATAGCCCCCCCGACCACCAGCACCCCATATCCCCCCCCCCCAACCACCGCCCCCCCGCGCCCCCCCTCACAGAGGACGCGGAGGCGCGTCCGGGCGCTGAGGGGGGGGCCGCGGGGGTCCCCGGCGGCCTCGCAGCGGTAGGTGGCCCCGTTGTCGCTGGGGGTCACCGTCACCACCAGCTCCCGCGTCACCACCGCCCCCCCCGACACCTGGGTGCCCTCCTTCAGCGGGCGACCGTCCTGGGGGGGGGCACCCATGGGGTCACCGGGGGGGGGGGGGACACGGGGGTGTCCTGGGAAATGGGGGGCGGGGGGTCCCATAACTGGGGGGGGCGCCCAGGGGTTAATGGGGGGGACTGGGTGTCCTGGGAAATGGGGGGGGGTCTGGGGGGGGCGCCCAGGGGTTAATGGGGGGGGACTGGGTGTCCTGGGAAATGGGGGGGCGGGGGGTCCCATAACTGGGGGGGGGGCCCAGGGGTTAATGGGGGGGGACTGGGTGTCCTGGGAAATTGAGGGGGGGGTCCCATAACTGGGGGGAGCACCCAGGGGTTAATGGGGGGGACTGGGTGTCCTGGGAAATGGGGGGGGGGTCCCATAACTGGGGGGGGCACCCAGGGGTTAATGGGGGGGGACTGGGTGTCCTGGGAAATGGGGGGGGGGTCTGGGGGGGGCACCCAGGGGTTAATGGGGGGGACTGGGTGTCCTGGGAAATGGGGGGGCGGGGGGTCCCATAACTGGGGGGGGCGCCCAGGGGTTAATGGGGGGGGACTGGGTGTCCTGGGAAATGGGGGGGGGGTCCCATAACTGGGGGGGGGGGCCCAGGGGTTAATGGGGGGGACTGGGTGTCCTGGGAAATGGCAGGGGGGTCTGGGGGGGGGCCCAGGGGTTAATGGGGGGGGACTGGGTGTCCTGGGAAACTGGGGGGGGGGCTCCCAGGGGTTAATGGGGGGGGGACTGGGTGTCTTGGGAAATGGGGGGGCGGGGGGTCCCATAACTGGGGGGGGGGGCCCAGGGGTTAATGGGGGGGGACTGGGTGTCCTGGGAAATGGGGGGGGGGTCTGGGGGGGGCACCCAGGGGTTAATGGGGGGGGACTGGGTGTCCTGGGAAATGGTGGGGGGGTCTGGGGGGGGCACCCAGGGGTTAATGGGGGGGACTGGGTGTCCTGGGAAGCTGGGGGGGGGTCTGAGTGGGTGGGGGGGCACCCATGTGTCACTGGGGGGGGGACCCCGGGTGTCCGGGGAAATTGGGGGGGGGGTGTGGGTGGGGGGGGTCCCATAACTGGGGGGGGCGCCCAGGGGTTAATGGGGGGGAACTGGGTGTCCTGGGAAGCTGGGGGGGGGTCTGAGTGGGTGGGGGGCACCCATGTGTCATTGGGGGGGGGGGACCCCTGGGTGTCCGGGGAAATTGGGGGGGGGGGTCCCACCTTGGTCCAGGCGAGGCGGGGGGGCGGGTGCCCCCCCCGGGCGTGGCAGACGAGGCGCAGGCGCTGCCCCACCCGGAAGGTGGCGTTTTGGGGGGGGGTCTCCAGCCAGAGCTGCTGGGGGGGGTCTGGGGGAAGGGGCGGGGCTAGCGGAGGACACGCCCCTCCCCGGCTTCGGCCACGCCCCCTCCCCAGTTGCCGGTTCCTCCCAGTCTCCCCCGAGTCCCTCCCAGTCCCCTCCAGCCCCCCCCAGTCCCCTCCCAGTATATCCCAGTCCCCCCCAATCCCCTCCCAGTCCCCTCCCAGTATGTCCCAGTCCCCTCCAATCCCCTCCCAGTCTCCCCCAGTCCCCTCCCAGTATATCCCAGTCCCTCCCAGTCCCCTCCAATCCCTTCCCAATCCCTCCCAGTCCCCCCCAACCCCCTCTCAGTCCCTCCCAGTCTATCCCATTCCCTTCCCAGTCCCTCCCAGTCTACCCCAGTCCCCCCTAATCCCCTCCCAGTCCCTCCCAGTCCCCTCCAATCTCCTCCCAGTCCCTCCCAGTCTATCCCAGTCCCCCCCAATCCCCTCCCAGTCCCCTCCAATCTCCTCCCAGTCCCTCCCAGTATATCCCAGTCCCTCCCAGTCCCCTCCAATCTCCTCCCAGTCCCCTCCCAGTCTATCCCAGTCCCTCCCAGTCCCCTCCAATCCCCTCCCAGTCTATCCCAGTCCCCTCCAATCCCCTCCCAGTCTACCCCAGTCCCCCCTAATCCCCTCCCAGTCCCCTCCAATCTCCTCCCAGTCCCTCCCAGTAAATCCCAGTCCCTCCCAGTCCCCTCCCAGTCTACCCCAGTCCCCCCTAATCCCCTCCCAGTCCCTCCCAGTCCCTCCCAGCACCCACGGGTGACGCTGAGGAGGAGGGTGGCGCTGCGCGCGCCCAGCCCGGGGGCGGCGGCCTCGCACACCAGGGGGCGCTCGTGCTCCTGGCGCCGCCCCACCAGCGTGACGTTGGACACCGTCACCGAGCCACGCCCCTCCGCCTGCCGGGGTCACTCCCGGTCAGCGGGGGGGCACCCACCCCCCCAGACCCAGGCGTCGGGGTGACACCCCCCCCCCCGGGACCCCCCCACCCATGCGACCCCACCCAGGGACCCCCCCCACCCAGGGGACACACCCCCCACCCAGGGACCCCCCCCACCCAGGGGACACCCCCCAGGGACCCCCACCCAAGGACCCCCCCCACCCAGGGACCCCCCCCATCACCCATGGGACCCCCGCACCCATGGGACACCCCTCCAGGGACCCCCCCACCCACGGGACCCCCACCCAGGGACCCCCCCCCCACCCAAGGGACCCCCCCACCCATAAGATGCCCCCTCACCCAGGGACCCCCCCCACCCATGCGACCCCTACCCAGGGACCCCACCCACCCATGGGACACCCCCCCACCCATAAGACCCCCCCCACCCACTCAGGGACCCCCCCCACCCATGCGACCCCCCCCATCACCCAAGGGCCCCCCCCCACCCATGAGACCCCCCCCCAGGGCCCCCCCCCACCCATAAGACCCCCCCCCAGGGACCCCCCCCACCCATACGACCCCCCCCATCACCCAAGGGACCCCCCCCACCCATGCGACCCCCACCCAAGGACACCCCCCACCCACCCATGAGACCCCACCCCACCCATGTCACCCCCACCCAACGACCCCCCCCAACCCATAAGACACCCCCCCCCCCACCCAAGGGACACCCCCCCCCCACCCAGGGCCCCCCCCCACCCATGCGACCCCCCCCCCAGGGCCCCCCCCCCATGGGACCCCCCCCCCAGGGACCCCCCCCCACCCATGCGACCCCCCCCATCACCCAAGGGACCCCCCCCACCCATGAGACCCCCCCCCCCCGCTGGGGGGGGCGGACCTGGGTGCGGGTGACGTCGGTGGGGGTCAGCTCCCGCCCCCCCAACCACCAGCGCAGCTGGACTGGGGGGTTACTGGGAGAACTGGTGCAGGACAGCGCCACCGTCCCGTTCTCCGCCACCGTCGGGGTCCCCGCGATCGTCACCTCCGCCGGCGGGTCTGGGGGGCGACCCGGTTGCGGGCTCCCAGTAGAAACCAGTGCCTCCCAGTATAACCTCTGCCTCCCAGGCCGGCCGCCCAGTATCCCCAGGCCAGCCCAGTCCAACTTGGCCCTCCCAGTTGGGCCTCCGGGGATCCCCAGGGCCACCCAGTATAAGCCAGAGCTCCCAGTCCGGCCTCCCGGTGTAACCCAGGGCCTCCCAGTATAAGCCAGAGCTCCCAGTCCGGCCTCCCGGTGTAACCCAGGGCCTCCCAGTATAACCCAGAGCTCCCAGTCCGGCCTCCCGGTGTAACCCAGGGCCTCCCAGTATAACCCAGAGCTTCCAGTCCGGCCTCCCGGTGTAACCCAGGGCCTCCCAGTATAAGCCAGAGCTCCCAGTCCGGCCTCCCGGTGTAACCCAGGGCCTCCCAGTATAAGCCAGAGCTCCCAGTCCGGCCTCCCGGTGTAACCCAGGGCCTCCCAGTATAACCCAGAGCTCCCAGTCCGGCCTCCCGGTGTAACCCAGGGCCTCCCAGTATAACCCAGAGCTTCCAGTCCGGCCTCCCGGTGTAACCCAGGGCCTCCCAGTATAAGCCAGAGCTCCCAGTCCGACCTCCCGGTGTAACCCAGGGCCTCCCAGTATAACCCAGAGCTCCCAGTCTGGCCTCCCGGTGTAACCCAGAACTCCCAGTTGGGCCTCCCAGTATAACCCAGACCTCCCAGTCCGGCCTCCCAGTATAACCCAGAGCTCCCAGTCCGGCCTCCCAGCATAACCCAGTGCCTCCTGGTATAACCCAGTGCCTCCCAGTATAACCCAGAACTCCCAGTCCGGCCTCCCAGTATAACCCAGTGCCTCCTGGTATAACCCAGAGCCTCCCAGCATAACCCAGAGCTCCCAGTCCAGCCTCCCAGCATAACCCGGTGCCTCCCAGTATAACCCAGAACTCCCAGTTGGGCCTCCCAGTATAACCCAGAACTCCCAGTCCAGCCTCACAGTATAACCCAGAACTCCCAGTCCAGCCTCCCAGCATAACCCAGTGCCTCCCGGTATAACCCAGAACTCCCAGTTGGGCCTCCCAGTATAACCCAGACCTCCCAGTTGGGCCTCCCAGTATAACCCAGAACTCCCAGTCTGGCCTCCCAGTATAACCCAGAGCTCCCAGTCCGGCCTCGCAGTATAACCCAGAACTCCCAGTCCAGCCTCGCAGTATAACCCAGAACTCCCAGTCCAGCCTCCCAGTATAACCCAGAACTCCCAGTCCAGCCTCCCAGTGTAACCCAGTGCCTCTCAGTATAACCCAGAACTCCCAGTCCGGCCTCCCAGCATAACCCAGAGCTCCCAGTCCAGCCTCCCAGCATAACCCGGTGCCTCCCAGTATAACCCAGAACTCCCAGTTGGGCCTCCCAGTATAACCCAGACCTCCCAGTCCGGCCTCCCAGTATAACCCAGAGCTTCCAGTCCGGCCTCCCAGTATAACCCAGAGCTCCCAGTCCGGCCTCGCAGTATAACCCAGAACTCCCAGTCCAGCCTCCCAGCGTATCCCAGCCCCTCCCAGTATCCCCCCGACCTCCCAGCCCCCCCTCCCAACCCAACCTTGCCCCCCCAGCCGGGCCTCCCAGCCCTCCCAGCGCCCCCCAGTCCAACTTCACACCCCCCCCCCCCGGCCCCCCAGCCGTCCCTCCCAGTTCTCCCAGTATCCCCCCACTCACAGGTGACGCTGAGGGTGACGCTGGCGCTGTCCCCCCCCGGGGGGAGGGGGGTGTGGGTGCGGCACCGCAGGGTGCTCCCGTCGTCCCCGGGGGTCACCGTCACCGTCACCCGGCTGCGCGACACCCCGGGGTGCCCCTCCGTCACCCACGACCCCGCCAGCGGCACCCCGTCCTGCGCCGGGGAAATTGGGGGGGGGGGTCAGGGAGACAAGGGGGGGGCACCCCGACCCCCACCCAGGGGACCCGGGGGGCCGGCGGCACCCGCCACCCCTTTGTTGCCCGTTTCCCAGTGCTCCCAGACCCTCCCAGTGCCGCTATTTCCCCGTCCCAGTGCTCCCAGTGCCGCCCAGTGCCGCTATTTCCCCGTCCCAGTGCTCCCAGTGCCGCCCAGTGCCGCTATTTCCCCATCCCAGTGCTCCCAGACCCTCCCAGTGCCACTATTTCCCCGTCCCAGTGATCCCAGACCCTCCCAGTGCCTCTATTTCCCCGTCCCAGTGATCCCAGACCCTCCCAGTGCCTCTATTTCCCCGTCCCAGTGCTCCCAGTGCCGCTATTTCCCCGTCCCAGTGATCCCAGACCCTCCCAGTGCCTCTATTTCCCCGTCCCAGTGCTCCCAGTGCCGCCCAGTGCCGCTATTTCCCCGTCCCAGTGATCCCAGACCCTCCCAGTGCCTCTATTTCCCCGTCCCAGTGATCCCAGTGCCACTATTTCCCCATCCCAGTGATCCCAGACCCTCCCAGTGCCGCTATTTCCCCGTCCCAGTGATCCCAGACCCTCCCAGTGCCTCTATTTCCCCGTCCCAGTGCTCCCAGACCCTCCCAGTGCCGCTATTTCCCCGTCCCAGTGATCCCAGACCCTCCCAGTGCCGCTATTTCCCCGTCCCAGTGCCCCCAGGGCCGCTATTTCCCCGTCCCAGTGATCCCAGACCCTCCCAGTGCCTCTATTTCCCTGTCCCAGTGATCCCAGTGCCGCCCAGTGCCGCTATTTCCCCATTCCAGTGCCCCCAGGGCCACGTCCCAGTGCTCCCAGACCCTCCCAGTGCCTCTATTTCCCCGTCCCAGTGATCCCAGTGCCGCTATTTCCCCGTCCCAGTGATCCCAGACCCTCCCAGTGCCTCTATTTCCCCGTCCCAGTGATCCCAGTGCCGCCCAGTGCCGCTATTTCCCCATTCCAGTGCCCCCAGGGCCACGTCCCAGTGCTCCCAGACCCTCCCAGTGCCTCTATTTCCCCGTCCCAGTGCTCCCAGACCCTCCCAGTGCCTCTATTTCCCCGTCCCAGTGATCCCAGACCATCCCAGTGCCTCTATTTCCCCATCCCGGTGCCCCCAGTGCCGCCCAGTGCCGCTATTTCCCCGTTCCAGTGCCCCCAGGGCCACGTCCCAGTGCTCCCAGTGCCTCCCAGTGCCGCTATTTCCCCGTCCCAGTGATCCCAGTGCCGCCCAGTGCCGCTATTTCCCCGTCCCAGTGATCCCAGACCCTCCCAGTGCCGCTATTTCCCCGTCCCAGTGCTCCCAGTGCCGCCCAGTGCCGCTATTTCCCCGTCCCAGTGATCCCAGACCCTCTCAGTGCCTCTATTTCCCCGTCCCAGTGATCCCAGTGCCGCCCAGTGCCGCTATTTCCCCGTCCCAGTGATCCCAGACCCTCCCAGTGCCTCTATTTCCCCGTCCCAGTGATCCCAGACCCTCCCAGTGCCTCTATTTCCCCGTCCCAGTGCTCCCAGTGCCGCTATTTCCCCGTCCCAGTGATCCCAGACCCTCCCAGTGCCTCTGTTTCCCCGTCCCAGTGATCCCAAACCCTCCCAGTGCCTCTATTTCCCCGTCCCAGTGATCCCAGACCCTCCCAGTGCCTCTATTTCCCCGTCCCAGTGCTCCCAGACCCTCCCAGTGCCTCTATTTCCCCGTCCCAGTGATCCCAGTGCCGCTATTTCCCCGTCCCAGTGATCCCAGACCCTCCCAGTGCCTCTATTTCCCCGTCCCAGTGATCCCAGTGCCGCCCAGTGCCGCTATTTCCCCATTCCAGTGCCCCCAGGGCCACGTCCCAGTGCTCCCAGACCCTCCCAGTGCCTCTATTTCCCCGTCCCAGTGCTCCCAGACCCTCCCAGTGCCTCTATTTCCCCATCCCGGTGCCCCCAGTGCCGCCCAGTGCCGCTATTTCCCCGTTCCAGTGCCCCCAGGGCCACGTCCCACTGCTCCAAGTGCCTCCCAGTGCCGCTATTTCCCTGTCCCAGTGCTCCCAGTGCCCCCCAGTGCCGCTATTTCCCTGTCCCAGTGCTCCCAGACCCTCCCAGTGCCTCTATTTCCCCGTCCCAGTGATCCCAGTGCCGCCCAGTGCCGCTATTTCCCCGTCCCAGTGCTCCCAGACCCTCCCAGTGCCTCTATTTCCCCGTCCCAGTGCTCCCAGTACCGCTATTTCCCCGTCCCAGTGATCCCAGACCCTCCCAGTGCCTCTATTTCCCCGTCCCAGTGATCCCAGACCCTCCCAGTGCCTCTATTTCCCCGTCCCAGTGATCCCAGTGCCGCCCAGTGCCGCTATTTCCCCGTCCCAGTGATCCCAGACCCTCCCAGTGCCTCTATTTCCCCGTCCCAGTGCTCCCAGTGCTCGCAGTGGTGCTATTTCCCCGTCCCAGTGATCCCAGACCCTCCCAGTGCCTCTATTTCCCCGTCCCAGTGATTCCAGACCCTCCCAGTGCTGCTATTTCCCCGTCCCAGTGATCCCAGACCCTCCCAGTGCCGCTATTTCCCCGTCCCAGTGATCCCAGACCCTCCCAGTGCTGCTATTTCCCCGTCCCAGTGATCCCAGTGCCTCCCAGTGCTCCCACTGCCGCATCTTGGTGATCCTGGTGCCTCCCAGTGCTCCCAGTGCCACCCAGTGCCGCTATTACCCTGTCCCAGTGCCCCCAGGGCCATGTCCCAGTGATCCCAGTTCCTCCCAGTGCCTCTATTTCCCCGTCCCAGTGATCCCAGTGCCGCCCAGTACCTCTATTTCCCTGTCCCAGTGATCCCAGTGCCTCCCAGTGCTCCCAGTGCCGCATCTTGGTGATCCCGGTGCCTCCCAGTGCCTCTATTTCCCTGTCCCAGTGCTCCCAGTGCCCACAGTGCTCCTGCTTCCCCATCCCAGTGTTCCCAGTGCCCCCAGTACCTTGTCCCAGTGACCCTAGTGTCTCATCCCAGCCCCCCTGCTTCCCTATCCCAGTGTTCCCAGTGTTCCCAGTGCTCCCAGTACCTTGTCCCAGTGCAGACTGGGAGGGGGGTTGCCCCCCCGGACGACGCAGACCAGTCGCAGCGTGTCCCCCGCCCGCACGTGGGGTGACTCCAGTCCCTCGATGGTGGGGGCACTGGGGGGAACTGGAAGCACTGGTCAGAATGGGAGGCACTGGGAGGGCCCAGTGCCTCTGTGGGTGGGGACTGGGGAGGACTGGGAGGCATTGGAGGGTACTGGGGGGGCCCAGTGCCTTTGTGGGTGGGGACTGGGGGGCACTGGGGGGACACTGGGAGGGCTTAGGGGGCTACTGGGAGGCACTGGGGGGACCCAGTGCCTTTGTGGGTGGGGACTGGGGGGGACTGGGAGGCACTGGGAGGGCCCAGTGCCTCCGTGGGTGGGGACTGAGGGGGACTGGGAGGCACTGGGGGGGGCCCAGTGCATTTGTTGGTGAGGGCTGGGGCTACTGGGAGGCACTGGGGGGCACTGGGAGGGCCCAGTGCCTTTGTGGGTGGGGACTGGGAGGGCTTAGGGGGGCACTGGGAGGCACTGGGGGGGCCCAGTGCCTCTGTTGGTGGGGACTGGGGCTACTGGGAGGCACTGGGAGGGCCCAGTGCCTTCGTGGGTGGGGACTGAGGGGGACTGGGAGGCACTGGGGGGGCTTAGGGGGGCACTGGGAGGCACTGGGGGGGGCCCAGTGCATTTGTTGATGAGGGCTGGGGCTACTGGGAGGCACTGGGGGGCACTGGGAGGGCCCAGTGCCTTTGTGGGTGGGGACTGGGAGGGCTTAGGGGGGCACTGGGAGGCACTGGGGGGGCCCAGTACCTCTGTTGGTGGGGTCTGGGGCTACTGGGAGGCACTGGGAGGGCCCAGTGCCTTCGTGGGTGGGGACTGAGGGGGACTGGGAGGCACTGGGGGAGCTTAGGGGGGCACTGGGAGGCACTGGGGGGGGCCCAGTGCATTTGTTGATGAGGGCTGGGGCTACTGGGAGGCACTGGGGGGCACTGGGAGGGCCCAGTGCCTTTGTGGGTGGGGACTGAGGGGGACTGGGAGGCACTGGGGGGGCTTAGGGGGGCACTGGGAGGCACTGGGGGGGGCCCAGTGCATTTGTTGATGAGGGCTGGGGCTACTGGGAGGCACTGGGGGGCACTGGGAGGGCCCAGTGCCTTTGTGGGTGGGGACTGGGGGGCACTGGGAGGGCTTAGGGGGGTGCTGGGAGGCACTGGGGGGGGGCAGTGCCTGTGTGGGTGAGGGCTGGGGGGTACTGGGAGGCACTGGGAGGGTATTTTGGGGGGCACGGGCGTAGTTTGGGGGTGTCCCGGGGGTACTTGGGGGCCTGGGGGGTATTTGGGGGTCCCGGGGGTATTTGGGGGGGGCTGGGGGGCATTTGGGGGTCTCGGGGGGGTGGGGGGGGCCTGGGGGTATTTGGGGGGTTCCTGGGGGTATTTGGGGGGGGCCCTGGAGGGTATTTGGGGGGGTCCCAGGGGGTATTTAGGGGTCCCGGGGGGTATTTGGGGGGGTCCCGGGGGGTATTTGGGGGCTCCTGGGGGGTATTTAGGGGGGCCTGGGGGGTATTTGGGGGTTCCGGGGGGTATTTGGGGGGGTCCCAGGGGGTATTTAGGGGTCCCGGGGGATATTTGGGGGTCCCAGGGGGGTGTTTGGGGGTCCCGGGGGTATTTCGAGGGCATCCGGGGATTTTGGGGGTCCTGGGGGGTATTTAGGGGTCCCGGGGGTATTTGGAGGGTCTTGGAGGGGTATTTGGGGGTCCTGGGGGTATTTGGGGGGGCCTGGGGGGTATTTAGGGGTCCCGGGGATATTTGGGGTCCTGGGGGGTATTTGGGGGGTCTTGGAGGGGTATTCAGGGGTCCTGGGGGGGTATTTGGGGGGTCCCTGGGGGTATTTGGGGGTCCTGGGGGGTATTTGGGGGGGTCCCGGGGGTATTTGGGGGTCCTGGGGGGTATTTGGGGGGGTCCCGGGGGGTATTTGGGGGGGTCCTGGGGGGTATTTGGGGGTCCCAGGGGGTATTTGGGGGGTCTTGGAGGGGTATTTAGGGGTCCTGGGGGGTATTTGGGGGTCCCGGGGGGTATTTGGGGTCCCAGGGGGGTATTTGGGGGCGACTCACAGAGGACGTCGAGGGTGAGCGCCGCCTCCGCGGGGGCCGGCCCGGCTTCGTTAGCGGCCGAGCAAACGAGGCGCTGCCCGTGGGCGTGGCTGGGCGGGGTCAGGCTGGGAGGGGCGGGGCGGGGTCAGGGGCCAGACTGGGCCGTACTGGCTCATTCTGGGGCATGTTGGTCTCTATTGGCATGTACTGGCTCACACTGGCCCTTACTGGCCTAGACTGGGCCATACTGGCCCACACTAATCCATACTGGTTCATACTGGCCCTTACTGGCCCACACTAGTCCATACTGGTCCACATTGGCTCGTACTGGGCCATACTGGCCCATGTTGCCTCATACTGGGCTCATACTGGCCCACACTAGTCCATATTGGCTCATACTGGGCCTTACTGGCCTATGCTGGGCCACACTGGCCCATGTTGCCTCATACTGGGCTCATACTGGGCCACACTAGTCCATAGTGTTCTGCATTGGCTCATACTGGGCCTTACTGGTCTATACAGGGCCATACTGGCCCATGTTGCCTCATACTGGGCTCATACTGGCCCACACTAGTCCATACTGGTCTATATTGGCTCCTACTGGGCCGTGCTGGCCCTTACTGGCCTATACTGGGCCACAGTTGGCCAGTACTGGATAACAGGTGCCCATACAGCCTCATACTGATCTACAGCAGTCCATACTGGTCTGTACTGGCCTGTACTGGTCAATGGCAGTGTATACTGGGCCATACTGGTGTATACTGGGCCATACTGGTGTATACTGGTGCTCACCGGACGGTGGCCTCGCTGGAGCTCAGTTTGGGGTGGGAGCCCTCGACGACGCGGGTGGAGACGTCGGGCAGCGGCTCCCCCCCTGCGGCCCCAAAATCACCCCAAATCACCCCAAAAATCAGCCCCCAAATGACCCCAAATCACCTGAAATCGCCCCAAAAACCAGCCCCAAAAATCAGCCCCCCAAATGATCCCAACTCGCCTGAAATCGCCCCCAAATCACCCCTAAATCAACCCCCAAATCACCTGAAATCGCCCCCAAAAAATCAACCCCCACATGACCCAAAACCACCTGAAATCAGCCCCAAAAAATCAGCCCCCAAATGACCCCAAATCACCTGAAATCGCCCCAGAAATCACCCCTCAAAGGACCCAAAACCCCCTGAAATTACCCCCCAAAAATCAACCCCCAAATGACCCAAAACCACCTGAAATCAGCCCCAAAAAATCAGCCCCCAAATGACGCCAAATCCCCTGAAATTGCCCCCAAAATCAGCCCCCAAAATCACCCAAAATCGCCCCCAAAATCACCCCTAAATGAACCCCAAAATCACCTGAAATCACCCCAAAAATCAGCCCCCAAATGACCCAAAATCACCTGAATTCACCCCCAAAATCACCCCCCAAAATGACCCAAAATCACACACACAAATCACCCCTAAATCAAGCCCCAAATCACCCCAAATCACCCTCAATCACCCCCAAATCAGCCCCCAAATGACCCCCAATCCCCTGAAATCACCCCAAAAAATCACCCCCCAAAATGACCCAAAATCACCTGAAATTGCCCCCCCAAATCACCCCCAAATCACCTGATATCACCCCAAATCAGCCCCCAAATCCCCTGAAATCACCCCCCAAAATCACCCCAAATCACCCCCAAATCACCCCTAAAATGACCAGAAATTGCCCCCCAAGCCCCCTGAAATCACCCCCAAATCACTCCCAAATCACCCCCCAAATCCCCTGAAATCGCCCCAAAAAATCATGCCCCAAATCCCCCCAAATGACCCAAAATCCCACATTCTAAACCCACCATTTTCACCCCCTAAACGACCCCCAAATCCCCCCAAATCCCCCCAAAATGACCCCCCGGCCCCCCCCCCGCCCCTCCAAAAACCACCATCCCAATCCCCCCCAAAATGACCCAAAATGACCAGAAATTGCCCCCCAAACCCCCTGAAATCGCCCCCCAAATCACTCCCAAATCACCCCCCAAATCCCCTGAAATCGCCCCAAAAAATCATGCCCCAAATCCCCCCAAATGACCCAAAATCCCACATTCTAAACCCACCATTTTCACCCCCTAAACGACCCCCAAAACCCCCCAAACCCCCCCAAAATGACCCCCCGGCCCCCCCCCCGCCCCTCCAAAAACCACCATCCCAATCCTCCCCAAAATGACCCAAAATGCCCCAAAATCCGCCCCCCCCCCCCAGTTCTCACCCAGGGTGAGGGTGAGGCGAGCGGCTGGGCGGGCGTCGGGGGCGTGGCACCGCACGTGCACCTCGGCCCCGCCCACCCACGGAAGCTCCGCCCCCGGGGGCAGCTCCAGGGTGGGGGGACCCGGCGGTACTGGGGACACCAGTAGCAACCAGTTGGGACCAGGGGGCGGCCCAGTAAACCCCCCCCAGGAAGTGTCAGGGTCTGCCCAGTCACTCCCAGCGCCCTCCCATTGCCCTCCCAGTAACACCCACTGCCTCCCAGTAACCCCCAGCGCCCTCCCAGTAACCCCCAGTGCCCTCCCAGTGTTCTCCCAGTAACACCCAGCGCCCTCCTAGTAACCCCTAGTGCCCTTCCAGTGCCTCCCAGTAACACCCAGCGTCCTCCCAGTGCCACCCAGTAACCCCCAGTGCCCTCCAGTGCCCTCCCAGTAACACCTAGTGCCCTCCCAGTGCCTCCCAGTAACACGCAGCACCTTCCCAGTAACCCCCAGTGCCCTTCCAGTGCCCTCCCAGTAACCCCCAGTGCCCTCCCACTGCCTCCCAGTGACACCCAGTGCCTCCCAGTGACCTCCCAGTGCCTCCTAGTATACCCCCGTCCCTCCCAGTCTATCCCAGTCCCCTCCCTGTGCCTACAAGTCCCTCCCAGTATATCCCAGTCCCCTCCCAGTCTATCCCAGTCCCTCCCAGTCCCCTCCCAATGCCTCCCAGTCCCCTGCCAGTGCCTCCCAGTCCCCTGCCAGTCTATCTCAGTCCCTCCCAGTCCCCTCCCAGTGCCTCCCAGTCCCCTGCCAGTGCCTCCCAGTCCCTCCCAGTCCCCTGCCAGTGCCTCCCAGTCCCCTGCCAGTGCCTCCCAGTCCCCTGCCAGTCTACCCCAGTCCCTCCCAGTCCCCTGCCAGTCTACCCCAGTCCCCTCCCAGTCTATCTCAGTCCCTCCCAGTCCCCTCCCAGTCCCCTCCCAGAGCCTCCCAGTCTATCCCAGTGCCTCCCAGTCTATCCCAGTCCCCTCCCAGTGCTCACCCAGCACGGTGAGGAGGGCGGGGCGGGACGCCCGGGGCGGGGCGCCGTCCCCCCCCGCCACCTGACACTCGAAGACGTCGTCGTCCTCCAGCCTGACCCCCGTGATGCGCAGGTGGTGCTGCCCTGCCCGGGGACACGCCCCCTCGAGCCACGCCCCCTCGAGCCACGCCCAACCCGAGCCACGCCTCCCCTAAGCCCCGCCCCTCCAGCCCCTTCCCTTCTGCCCTTCTTAACCCTGCTCACCTTAGCCCTGCCCCTTCTGGCTCCAGCCCCGCCCCTTCTGGTCTTCAGCCCCGCCCCCGGCCTTCAGCCCTGCCCCCTTTCCTTTAAACCCACCCCCTTCCCCCATAGCCCCACCCACCTTGTTGGGGGTCTCCGGCCAATCGGTAGTGAGGGTGGGCGGGGGTGGGCGGGGTCCCGAGCAAGAGCCCACCCCTCGCCCACTGCACGGCCCCGCCCCCCCGCACGGCGCAGCGGAGCTCCGCCTCCGACCCCAGCACCGCGCTCCCATTGGTCGGTTCCTCCAGGAAGGGTGGAGTCGCCGCGCCCGCTGCCAGGGAGAGGGGGGGCGGGGCTGAGGGAGGCTCCGCCCCCCCGGGACCCCTCATGCCCCCTCTGTGACCTTCCCCATGACCCCCGTGACCCCCGCGACCCCGTGACCCCCCATGACCCCTGTGACCCCACGACCCCCGTGACCCCCCATGACCCCGTGACCCCACGACCCCCCGTGACCCCCCGTGACCCCCCCATGACCCCCGTGACCCCATGACCCCCCGTGACCCCCCCGTGACCCCTTCCCCCCCCGCGACCTCTCACCTGTGACCCCGGCGAGCAACAGAGCCAACACCACCTGTCCCGGGGGGGGGGGTCAGGGGGCAGAGGTCAGGGGTTGTGACCCCTAAAACTGACCCCCCCGGCCCCCCAAACCTCCCCACGCCCCTTTTTACCCCCCCCGCGCCCCCTAATTGCCCCCCCACCCCCCCATTTACCCCCCCCAACTGCTCCCCACCCCTATTTACCCCCCCAGCCCACCCCCGGCACCCTAATTGCCCCCCCCGGCCCCTTTTTGCCCCCCCCGGCCCCCCCAACTGCCCCCCACCCCTATTTACCCCCCCGCCCCCCAATTCCCCCCCCAGGCCCCTTAATTGCCCCCCCAGCCCCTTTTTACCCCCCAGCCCCCCCCAGCCCCCTTATTGCCCCCCCCAAACCCCTATTTACCCCCCCCAGGCCCCCCCCAACTGCCCCCCCAGCCCCTTTTTACCCCCCCAGCCCCGCCCCCGGCCCCCTTATTGCCCCCCCAAACCCCTATTTACCCCCCCCAGCCCCCCCCAACTGCCCCCCAGCCCCTTTTTACCCCCCCAGGCCCCCCAAAATGCCCCCTGACCCATATTTACCCCCCCAAACTGCCCCCCAGCCCCTTTTTACCCCCCCAGGCCCCCCAAAATGCCCCCTGACCCATATTTACCCCCCCAAACTGCCCCCCAGCCCCTTTTTACCCCCCCAGCCCCCCCCAACTGCCCCCCACCCCCTTTCCCCCCCCCCCAGGCCCCCCCCAATCCACCCCAACTCCCTCCAACTGCCCCCCCAGCCCCTTTTTACCCCCCCAGGCCCCCCAAAATGCCCCCTGACCCATATTTCCCCCCCCAACTGCCCCCCCAGCCCCTTTTTACCCCCCCAGCCCCCCACCCCCTTTCCCTCCCCCCAGGCCCCCCCCAATCCACCCCAACTCCCCCAAACTGCCCCCCCCGGCCCTTTTTACCCCCCCAAACTGCCCCCCCAGCCCCTTTTTACCCTCCCAGCCCCCCCCAACTGCCCCCCCCCAGTCCCTTGCCCCCCACCCCGGCCCCCCCCAATCCACCCCAACTCCCCCAAACTGCCCCCCCAGCCCCTTTTTACCCCCCCAGCTGCTCCCCAATCCCCCCCAGCTGCCCCCCCAGCCCCTTTTTACCCCCCCAGCCCCCCCCAAATTCCCCCCCAGGCCCCCTAATTGCCCCCCCAGCCTCTTTTTACCCCCCCAGGCCCCCCCAATCCACCCCAACTCCCCCCAAACTGCCCCCCCGCCCATGTTTTAGCCCCCCAGCTGCTCCCCAATCCCCCCCAGCTGCCCCCCCAGCCCCTTTCCTCCCGCCCCGGCCCCCCCCAATCCACCCCAACTCCCCCAAACTGCCCCCCCAGCCCACGTTTTACCCCCCCAGCTGCCCCCCCAGCCCCTTTTTACCCCCCCAGCCACCCCCCAAATTCCCCCCCAGGCCCCCTAATTGCCCCCCCAGCCCCTTTTTGCCCCCCCAGCCCCTTTTTGCCCCCCCCAGGCCCCCCCTAAACCCACCCCAGCCCCTCCCAACTGCCCCCCCGGCCCTTTTTACCCCCCCAAACTCCCCCCCCAGCCCCTTTTTACCCCCCAGCCCCCCCCAACTGCCCCCCCAGCCCCTTTTTACCCCCCCAGGCCCCCCCAAACTGCCCCCCCCACTCACGCAGCCTCGACTCCCCACCATGGTGACAACCAGCACCCAAATGGGTGGGTGGGGGGGGCAGCTCCGGGCTCTTGGGTCCCCTTGGGGGGGGGGGGAAGGGGTGGAGCCTGGGTGCCCCCCCCCGAGTCCCTGGGGGAGGGTCCTGCCCCTCCCCCCCCCCTTTGGTTGCGGGCGGGCGATTGGCTGACGGAGGAATTTGGGGAATGCGGGGGGGGTGACCAGTGACAGCTGGGACCTGGGGGGGGCACCCAGGCCTCTGCCAGCACCCCCACCCCCACCCAAAGGGGTCCCAGATGCCCCCCATCCCCCCCAAAAGGGACCAAGACCCCCCCACTCCCACCCAAAGCACCCCAAACCCCGCCAAAAGGGCATCCAGAGCCCCCCCATCCCCCCAAAGGGGTCCCAGACCCCCCCAAAGGGCACCCAGACCCCCCCACTCCCCCCTAAAGGGGTCCCAGAGCCCCCCAAAGGGGTCCCACAGCCCCCCACCCCCCCAAAGGGCACCCAGAGCCCTCCAAAGGGGTCCCAGACCCCCCCACCCCCCCCACAAGGCCACCCAGACCTCCCCATCCTCACCCAAAGGGCACCCAGAGCACCCAGACTCCCCCAAAGGGCACCCAGAGACCCCCAAAGGGCACCGAGACCCCCCCAAAGTGGTCCCAGAGCACCCAGACCCCCCCAAAGGGCACCCAGAGCCCCCCCACTCCCCCCAGAGGGCACCCAGAGCCCCCCAGAGGGGTCCCAGACCTCCCCACCCCCTCCCTAAGGGGTCCCGGAGCACCCAAAGGGGTCTCAGACCCCCCCTCTCCCCCCCAAAGGGCACCCAGAGTCCCCCCACCCCCACCCAAAGGGGTCCCAGAGCACCCAGACCCCCCCAAAGGGCACCCAGAGACCCCCAAAGGGCACCCAGAGCACCCAGACCCCCCTAAAGGGCACCCAGAGACCCCCCACTCCCCCCAAAGGGCACCCAGAGTCCCTCCAAAGGGCACCCAGAGACCCCCAGAGGGCACCGAGACCCCCCCAAAGTGGTCCGAGAGCACCCAGACCCCCTCAAAGGGCACCCAGAGCCCCCCCACTCCCCCCAGAGGGCACCCAGAGCCCCCCAGAGGGGTCCCAGACCTCCCCACCCCCACCCTAAGGGGTCCCGGAGCACCCAAAGGGGTCTCAGACCCCCCCTCTCCCCCCCAAAGGGCACCCAGAGTCCCTCCAAAGGGCACCCAGAGACCCCCAGAGGGGTCCCAGAGCACCCAGACCCCCCCAAAGGGCACCCAGAGACCCCCAAAGGGCACCCAGACCCCCCCAAAGCAGTCCCAGAGCACCCAGACCCCCCCAAAGGGCACCCAGAGACACCCAAAGGGCACCCAGAGCACCCAGACCCCCCCAAAGGGCACCCAGAGACCCCCAAAGGGCACCCAGACCCCCCCAAAGCAGTCCCAGAGCACCCAGACCCCCGCAAAGGGGTCCCAGACCCCCCACCCCCCCTAAAGGGCCCCCAGACCCCCCCAAAGGGGACCCCGACATCCGGGTCCTCCCCCAGGGACCCGAACTACAACTCCCATGATGCCTCACGCCTTCGCCCCACCTTCCCACAAGCCTCCGCGGCCGCAAGGCACTGTGGGACACGCAGTCCTCCCCCAGCGCCCCTCCTCTATCCCATCATGCCCCGGGGCCTGAGGCTCTTCCCCCCCCCAAGCCCTGCAGTCCTCCTCTATCCCATCATGCCCCACGCCCCAGCCCCGCCCCTTCCCCGCCGAGACTCCGCCCCCTTTCCCCCTTATCCCCGCCCTCTCTCCCCTCCTTCCTCTCACACTAACCACGCCCCCTTCCCTCACGCTAACCACTCCCCCCGCTAACCCCGCCCCTTCCCCCTCACGTTACCCCGCCCCTCCCCCCGCTAACCCCGCCCCTTCCCCCTCACGTTAACCCCACCCCTCCCCTGCTAACCCCGCCCCTTCCCCCTCACGTTAACCCCGCCCCTCCCCCGCTAACGCCGCCCCTTTCTCACGCTAACCTCTCCCATGCTAACCCCGCCCCCTTCCCCTCACGCTAACCCCGCCCCTTCTCACTCTAACCGCTCCCCACGCTAACCCCGCCCCTTTCTCCCCACGCTAACCCCGCCCCTTCTCACATTAACCACTCCCATGCTAACCCCTCCCCTCTCCCCCGCTAACCACTCCCCTTCCCCCTCAGCGCTAACCCCGCCCCTTTCCTCTCACGCTGACCCCGCCCCTCTCCCCTCCCGCTAACCACTCCCCTTCCCCCTCAGCGCTAACCCCGCCCCTCTCCCTCACGCAAACCCCGCCCCTCTCCCCTCCCGCTAACCACTCCCCTTCCCCCTCAGCGCTAACCCCGCCCCTCTCCCCTCACGCAAACCCCGCCCCTCTCCCCTCCCGCCAACCACTCCCCTTCCCCCTCAGCGCTAACCCCGCCCCTCTCCCCTCACGCTAACCCCGCCCCCTTTCCCCCGCTAACCTCTCCCCTTCCCCCTCCCCGCAAACCCCGCCCCTCTCCCCTCCCGCTAACCACTCCCCTTCCCCCTCCCCGCAAGCCCCGCCCCTCTCCCCTCACGCAAACCCCGCCCCTCTCCCCTCCCGCCAACCACTCCCCTTCCCCCTCCCCGCCGGCCCCGCCCCCTCCCCTCCCGCCGGCCCCGCCCCCTTCCCCTCCCGCCCCGCCCATCCCGCAGCGCCTCCAAGATGGCGGCGGGCGGCGGCGGCTCCGCCGGTGCCGGGGCTCCCCCCGCCCGCGGCCGTTTCCCAGCCCGGCCCCCCCGGGGTCCCGGCCGCCCCCCCGCCGCCCCCCGGGCCCGCACCCCTCTACGGGGACCGCCGGCTCCCCCCGGGCACGGCTCCGCTCTCGACCCGGCTCTCCGCGCCCTTCTCGGCCTGGCCGGCGGCCTCCGGCGGTTACGGGCGCTGCTCGGGGCCTCCCGAGGCCGGCGGCGGACGGTGAGGGGCTGGGGGGGGGCGGTGAGGGGTTTGGGGGGGCACTTGGGGGGCTGAGGGGGTCGGTGAGGGGGATTTGGGGGGCTGAGAGAGGGTCTGAGGGGCTGGGGGCACTTGGGGGGCTGTGAGGGGGATTTGGGGGGCTGGGGGGTGGGTGAGAGGGATTTGGGGGGCTGAGAGAGGATTTGAGGGGCTGGGGGCACTTGGGGGGCTGTGAGGGGCATTTGGGGGGCTGGGGGGGTCAGTGAGGGGTTTGGGGGGGCACTTGGGGGCTGTGAGGGGGATTTGGGGGGCTGAGAGAGGGTCTGAGGGGCTGGGGGGGCACTTGGAGGTCGGTGAGGGGTATTTGGGGGGCTGGGGGGTGGGTGAGAGGGATTTGGGGGGCTGAGAGAGGGTTTGAGGGGCTGGGGGCACTTGGGGGTCGGTGAGGGGCATTTGGGGGGCTGGGGGGGGTCAGTGAGGGGTTTGGGGGGACACCTGGGGGGCTGAGGGGGTCGGTGAGGGGGTTTTGGGGGGCTGAGAGAGGATTTGAGGGGCTGAGGGGGCACTTGGGGGGCTGTGAGGGGCATTTGGGGG
This sequence comes from Necrosyrtes monachus, assembly GCA_037953605.1. Taxonomy (NCBI): domain Eukaryota; kingdom Metazoa; phylum Chordata; class Aves; order Accipitriformes; family Accipitridae; genus Necrosyrtes; species Necrosyrtes monachus. The sequence goes on along the minus strand of JAZGTQ010000441.1, from coordinate 469,209 downwards.
GCTGGGGGGGTCAGTGAGAGGGATTTGGGGGGTACTTGGGGGGCTGTGAGGGGGATTTGGGGGGCTGAGAGAGGATTTGAGGGGCTGAGGGGGCACTTGGGGGGCTGAGGAGGGAGGTGAGGGGCCTGGGGGGCATTTGGGGGGGCTGGGGGGGTCAGTGAGGGGTTTGGGGGGGCACTTGGGGGGCTGTGAGGGGGATTTGGGGGGCTGAGAGAGGGTCTGAGGGGCTGGGGGGGCACTTGGGGGTCGGTGAGGGGTATTTCGGGGGCTGGGGGGGTCGGTGAGGGATTTGGGGGGACACCTGGGGGGCTGAGGGGGTCGGTGAGGGGGATTTGGGGGGCTGAGAGAGGGTTTGAGGGGCTGGGGGGGCACTTGGGGGGCTGAGAGAGGATTTGAGGGGCTGAGGGGGCACTTGGGGGGCTGAGGAGGGAGGTGAGGGGCCTGGGGGGCATTTGGGGGGGCTGGGGGGGTCAGTGAGGGGTTTGGGGGGGCACTTGGGGGGCAGTCAGGGGCTGGGGGGGCATTTGGGAGTCAGCGAGGGGCATTTGGGGGGCTGAGAGAAGATTTGAGGGGCTGGGGGGCACTTGGGGGTCAGTGAGGGGCATTTGGGGGGCTGGGGGGGATGTGAGGGGCTTGGGGGGCACTTGGGGGTCAGTGAGGGGCAGTTGGGGGCCTGGGGGGGTGGTTATGGGCCTGGGGGGAGTTGGGGGGCAGGAGGGGCTGAGGGGGGTCAGGGAGGGGCTGGGGGGAACAGTGGGGGGCGGTTGTGGGGCTGGGGGGGCGGTTGTGGGGCAGGAAGGGGCAGTTGTGGGGCTGGGGGGGCGGTTGTGGGGCAGGAAGGGGCAGTTGTGGGGCTGGGGGGGCGGTTGTGGGGCAGGAAGGATCTGGGGGGGCATTTGTGGGGCTGGGGGGCAGTTGTGGGGCAGGAGGGAAGGACCTGGGGGGGCAGTTGTGGGGCTGGGAGGCAGTTGTGGGGCAGGAAGGACTGGGGGGGGGGGGGCAGTTGTGGGGCAGGAGGGAAGGACCTGGGGGGGCAGTTGTGCGGCAGGAGGGGGTAGTTGTGGGGCTGGGGGGGCGGTTGTGGGGCAGGAAGGATCTGGGGGGGCATTTGTGGGGCTGGGGGGCAGTTGTGGGGCAGGAGAGAAGGACCTGGGGGGGCAGTTGTGGGGCAGGAAGGGGCAGTTGTGGGGCTGGGGGGGCGGTTGTGGGGCAGGAAGGATCTGGGGGGGCAGTTGTGGGGCTGGGGGGCAGTTGTGGGGCAGGAGAGAAGGACCTAGGGGGGCAGTTGTGGGGCTGGGGGGGCGGTTGTGGGGCAGGAAGGACTTGGGGGGGCAGTTGTGGGGCAGGAGGCGTGGTTGTGGGGTAGGAAGGAAGAATCTGGGGGGGCGGTTGTGGGGCAGGAAGGACCTGGGGGGGGGGGGGCAGTTGTGGGGCTGCCCCTCACCAGAGCGGGGGGGCGGCCGCGGGGCCCTGCCAGCCCCGTCGCGCGTGACACGCGTCCCCCTCCCCGTGTCACGCCTGTCGCTCGTCACGCGTGTCCTCCGTCTGTCGCGCGTGTCGGCGCTGGGTCACGTCACCCGCGTGTCCCGTGTCGCCCGCGGTCCCTCCTGTCGTGCGTGTCCCCTTCCTGCGTCACGCGTGTTCCTGCTGCCGCGTGTCAGCTGTTCTTCCCATGTCGCACACGGGACACGTGTCCCTCCTGTGTCGAGCGCTCCCCATCTTTGCCGCATCACGTGTTCTTCCTGTCACGCGTGTTACATGTTCGTTTTGTCACATGTGGGTCTTTTGTCACACGTGCTTTGTCCTTATTCTTACGTGTGCCTTGTCACGCGTGTCCTTTGTGTCACCGGTCTGTCACTCGTATCCTGTGTTCCTCCTGTCACGCGTGTCCCGTGTCACGCTTTTTCTGTTCATTTAGCTGTCACATACGTCACGCGTGTCGTTTGTGTGACGCATGTCCTTGATCCTTCCTGTGTCACGTATGTTCTCGCTTTCTCCTATGTCACGTGTGTCGGTTGCGTGTCTTGTCACGTGTGTCTCGTTCACAGCTGAATCACGTCACACGTGTTCCTCCTGTGTCACATATCGTGTCACGTGCCTCATCCTATGTTGCATCACGTGTTCTTGCGTCACACATGTCACTTGCGTTTCCTGCATCGCATCATACGTGTCCGTGTTGAATGACAGATGTTATGTTTTTCATCACACGTGTTACCTGTTTTTGCTGTATTACATCATGCATTGTTTTAGCATCAGATTTATTTTCTGTGTTGCGTCGTGTTATACGTGTTTTTTCTATATGTCACGTGTTCCTACCCTCACACGTGTCTATCCTGTGTTATGTGTTGCTTTTGTCACACGTATCCCATGTGCTTGCTGCATCACGTCACATCTGTTTCTCTTGTCTCACATGTGTTCCTCCTGCGTGTTGTGTGTTTTCTGCGTGTCACATGTGTGCTATTTTTGCTGTATTGTGTCACGCGTGTTCCTTGTGTGTGTCATACGTGTCACTTCAATGTGACATGTCCTTTAGCCATGCCAGGCGCGTGTTTGTCCCGTATTATGCGTGTCTTTGCTGTGTCACGCATGTTGCTTCTGTGCAACGTGACTTTTAGCGCTGTTGCAGTGTTACGTATGTTTTAACGTGTTCTATGTCCTTCCCGTGTCACATTTTCTTTGTCTCTTGTCACATGTTTCTCATTTTTGTCACACGTGTGCCTTCTGTGTCACCTGTGTCCATCCTGTGTCACACGTCTCCCTCGTGTCCCTCGTGTCGCACGTGTTCCTTGTCCTTCCCGTGTCACTCACGTCCCTCGTGTCACGCGTGTCCGTCCCGCGCGACGCGTGTCCCTCGCGTCTCGCCTCACACCCGTCCCTCCTGTGTCGCCCCACGTCACACGCGTGTCCCCATCCTTCCCGTGTCACACGCGTGTCCCCGTCCCTCCCGTGCCCCTTCCCCCACCGCTGCCACGCCTGTGCCCCGCCACGTCACGCGTGTCCCCGTGGGGTCACGTGACACGTGTGTGCGTGCGTGTCCCCGCGCCGTCACGTGTGCTCACCCCGTGTCGCCCACGTGTGGGCCACGTGTGATGCCCCCAGCGTGAAGGGGTGGGGCTTGGTGGAAAGGGGTGGGGCTTATTCAAAAGGGGTGGGGCTTATTCGGGGAGGAGCTTATTGGAAAGGAATGGGGTTTATTGGGAAGGGGTGGTGCTTATTGGAAAGGGGTAGGGTTTATCAGAAAGGGGTGGAGCTTATTGGGAAGGGGCGGGGCTTATCAGAAAGGGGTGGAGCATATTCAAAAGGGGCGGGGCTCTTTTGAAGGAGCAAAGCTTATGGGGAAGGGGCGGTGCTTATTGGGAAGGGGCAGGGCTTATTGGAAAGGGGTGGTGCTTATTGGAAAAGGGTGGAGCTTTTTCGAGGAAAGGGCGGGGCTACCGAATCTTCGATAAGGGGAGGGGCTTGAAGAAACGCTTTGAATGAAGGGCGGGGTGGGAATACGGGGCGTGGCTAGCCTGGGTGTGGCGAGGGCGGGGCTAACGCTGTCCCTTTCCTTCCTCCCCCCTCCCCAGGAGGAATTTCGGGGGTTTCTCCCGGAGGAAGTGGCCACGCCCGGCCCCGCCCGCCGCTCACAGCGAGGTCAGTGCCCCCCCCCACCCCGCCCCTGCCCCCCCGCCCCCCCCCCGATCCCCCCTTCTCACCCCTCTCCCCCTCCCCCCACAGGCACCCACCGCCCCCCCGGCGCCGCCGCCGCCCCCTCCCCCCCCCGCCGCCCCTCCCCCCAGGCGGGGGGCGGGGCCTCGGCCCCCCCACCCCGCCCCCGGGGGCGCCTTCACCTCCTTCCCCCCCCCCGGCGCTTGCGAGGGGGGGGCGGAGGAGGAGGGGGGGGGCCCGGCGCCCCTCCCCCCCGCTGGCCCCAGCGGGGGCGGGGAGGGCGGCGGCGACGTCACCGGCAAGGGGGGGGAGGGGCGGCCGCCCCCCCGTCCCCGAGGGGGGGGCCGGGGCCGCCGCCGTCATCGGCGGCGTCATCGTCGTCGTCGTCGTCGGGGACCCCCCCGGGGACGGCGCCGAGGGGGGGGCGGCGGCGGCAGCAGCGGCGGCGGCGGCGGCAGGGCACCGTCCTGGGGAACCTGCGGCAGTTCGTTATGCCCCTCGTTAGCGCCCGCTCCTCACGCCCCATCCGACCCCCCCGCCGCTTCGTCGACACCCCCGCGCCCACCGGGGACACCCCCGCGCCCACCGGGGACGCCCCCGCGGCCGGCGGGGACACCCCCGCGGCCGGCGGGGACGCCCCGGCGCCCACCGGTGACACCCCCGCGGCTGGCGGTGACACCCCCGCGCCCACCGGTGACACCCCCGCGGCTGGCGGTGACACCCCCGCGCCCACCGGTGACACCCCCCCGCTCAACGGCGTCAGCCGGTCCCCTGGCGGTGACGCGCTGGCACCCACCGGTGGCACCCCTCCACCTGCCGGTGGCACCCCCCCGCCCGCCCGTGTCACCGTGTCACCCACCGGTGTCACCCAACCATCCGCCTGTGTCACCGTGTCACCCACCGGTGTCACCCAACCATCCTCCCGTGTCACTTTGTCACCCACCGGTGTCACCCAGCCATCCACCCACGTCACCTTGTCACCCACCGGTGTCACCCTGACACCCACCGGTGTCACCCAACCACCTACCCGTGTCACCTTGTCACCCACTGGTGTCACCCTGACACCCACCGGTGTCACCCGACCACCTACCCATGTCACCCTGACACCCACCGGTGTCACCCTGACACCCACCGGTGTCACCCAGTCACCCACCGGCGTCACCCTGCCTCCCACCGGTGTCACCCAGTCACCCACCGGTGTCACCCTGCCACCCACGGCCGTCACCCGGTCACCCACCGGTGTCACTTTGTCACCCACGGCCGTCACCCTGCCGCCCACGGCCGTCACCCGGTCACCCACCGGTGTCACCCGCCCGCCCACGGGTGACGCCCCCCCGCTGGGGACGCCCCCCCGCTGGCCCCCCTCCCCTTCCTCCCCCCCTCCTCCTCCTCGCCGCCCCCCTCCCCCGGCTCGTCCCCGCCGCCGTCCCCCGCGGTGACGCCGGCGGTCCCCGCGCCTCGCCGGGCCATCCTGCGCGAGGCCACCTTCCGCTGGACATCCCTGCGCGGCGCCGGGGACACCGGTGACATCGCCAAGGACGCCAGTGACATCGCCAAGGACGCCGGCGACATCGCCAAGGACGCCGGTGACATCGCCGGGGACGCCGACGCCGGGGACAACGCCACGAACACCCTGGTGGCATCTGAGGACACCCCGGCGACGTTCGGGGACGCCCCGGTGACGTTCGGAGACGCCCCGGTGACGTTCGGAGACGCCCCGCTGACATTCGGAGACACCCCGGTGACATTCGGAGACGCGCCGATGACGTTCGGGGACGCCCCGGTGACATTCGGAGACGCGCCGATGACGTTCGGAGACGCCCCGGTGACGTTGGGGGACGCCCCGAGCCCCTTGGAGGACGCCCCGGTGACGTTCAGGGACGCTCCGGTGACACCTGGGGACAACCCGGTCCCCTTCGGGGACCCCGCCGTGGCGTTTGGGGACCCTCCGGCGACGCTCGGCGAGACGGCGGCGGCGGCCGGTGACGCCCCGGCGGCGTTTGGGGACCCGCCGGCCGTCCTCGGGGACGCCGCCGTGACGCTCGGGGACGCCCCAGCCGCTTTTGGGACCCCCCCGGTGACGCTCGGGGCCGCCAAGGACGCCCCGGCCACCCCCGCAGCCGCCCCGGCGACCCTCGGTGACGTCACGGCGGCCCACGGTGACGTCACGGCGGCCCTCGGGGACGCCTCGGTGGCCTCGCGGGTCCCCCCCCGCCGCCCCCCCTTGCTGCGAGCCCCCCGTTTCACCGCCAGCGCCGCCCACCTGCGCATCTACCAGTCGCTGGGGGACGGGGACGCCGCCGCCGTCATCGCCGATGTCACCGAGGGGGTCCCCGAAACCCCCCTCGCCGTCGCCCGCCGTCCCTTGCCCCCCGCCAACCACCTGGCCCTGCCCCAGTTCGCCCCGAAACCGGGGGACGCCGGCGAGGACGAGGACGGCGCGAGGGACGCCGGTGACGCCGCCGCTGACGTCGTCGGCGCGGAGGCCGCTGATGTCATCGGGGAGGCCGGTGACATCGTCGGGGACATCGACCGTGTCTACAGCCTCCTCAGCCGCGCCAAGGTCCAGCTCTTCAACATCGACCGGCGGCAGCAGCGACGCTCCCCCCTGGTGAGACGCCCCCTCGCCCCGATGGCTGGGTCCCTTTTTGGGGGGATTTTGGGGACCCCCGGGTGCCTGGGTGCCTTTTTGGGGACCCCTAGGTCCCTTTTTGGGGGGATTTTGGGGACCCCCGGGTGCCTGGGTGCCTTTTTGGGGGGATTTTGGGGACCCCCGGGTGCCTGGGTGCCTTTTTGGGGACCCCTAGGTCCCTTTTTGGGGGGATTTTGGGGACCCCCGGGTGCCTGGGTCCCTTTTTGGGGGGATTTTGGGGACCCCCGGGTGCCTGGGTCCCTTTTTGGGGGGATTTTGGGGACCCCCGGGTGCCTGGGTGCCTTTTTGGGGACCCCCAGGACTCATAGGTCTGTTTTTGGGGGGATTTTGGGGACCCCTGGGTGCCTGGGTGCCTTTTTGGGGACCCCCAGGACCCCTAGGTCCCTTTTTGGGGGGATTTTGGGGACCCCTGGGTGCCTGGGTGCCTTTTTGGGGACCCGTAGGTCCCTTTTTGGGGGGATTTTGGGGACCCCCGGGTGCCTGGGTCCCTTTTTGGGGGGATTTTGGGGACCCCCGGGTGCCTGGGTGCTTTTTTGGGGGGATTTTGGGGACCCCCGGGTGCCTGGGTGCCTTCTTGGGGACCCCCAGGACTCCTAGGTCCGTTTTTGGGGGGGTTTTGGGGACCCCCAGGTGCCCGGCTCCCAATTTTGGGGACTGTTCAGACACCTGGGTCCCTTTTTGGGGGGGGATTTTGGGGACCCCTGAACACCTGGGTCCCTTTTTGGGGACCCCCAGTATGCCTGGGTCCCTTTTTGGGGGGATTTTGGGGACCCCCAGGGTACCTGGGTCCCTTTTTGGGGACCCCCAGCATGCCAGGGTCCTGATTTTGGGGACCCTTCAGACACCTGGCTCCCTTTTTTGGGGGGGACTTTGGGGACCCCCAGGCTACCTGGGGCCCTTTTTTGGGGACACCTGGGGGCCTTAGTCCCTTTTCTGGGGGGATTTTGGGCACCCCTGGATACCTGGGTCCTTTTTCTGGGGACCCCCTGGGTCCCTTTTTGGGGGGGGGATTTTGGGGACCCCCGAACACCTGAGTCCCTTTTTTGGGGACTCCCAAGGTACCTGGGTCCCTTTTTTGGGGACCCCCGGATACCTGGGTCCTTTTTTGGGGACCCCCAGGCCCCTTGGGTCCCTTTTTTTGGGGGGAGGGGGGGGATTATTGGGGACCCCTGAACACCTGGGTCCTTTTTTTTTTTTGGGGGGACCCCCGGAACGCCTGGGTCCCTTTTTTTTTTGGGTGGGTGGGGGGGATTTTAGGGACCCCCAGCCTCTTTGTTCCCTTTTTTGCAGACACTTGGGTGCCCGCGTCCCTTTTTTGGGACCCCCCAGGGTGCCCGCATCCCTTTTTTGGGGGGAATTTTGGGGACCCCCAAACTCCTGGGGGGGCACCCATGTGTCTTCGGGGGGGGGGACACACAACACCCAGACATTTGGGTGCTCCCCCCCCCCCCCCCCCCCCCAGGTATCTCCAGGACTGGAGGAGGGTCCCGAGGAGCCGCAGCAGCCCGAGGGGACACCCGGGGACCCCCAGGTAGGGATGGGGGCACCCATGGGTGCCGGGGGGGGCGCTCTGGGTGCCGGGGGGGCGCTCTGGGTGCCGGGGGGGGGGCTCTGGGTACCGGGGGGGGGTCATCACGGCGGGGGGGGGGGGGTACGATGCCGCCAACCCCCCCGTGTCCTTGCTGTCCCCCGTTATCCCTTGCCCCCCCGTGCCACGTCCCTTTGCGTCCCCCCCCCCTTAACTTTTTTTTTTTTTTTTTTTTTTGCGCCCCCCCCTCGCCGTTTTGCGTCCCCAGGGGGGGCCCCGCATCAAGCACGTGTGCCGCCACGCCGCCGTGGCGCTGGGTCGGGCCCGGGCCACCGTCCCCGAAAGCGTCCCCCGCCTCAGCGCCCTGCCGCCGCCCCGCGGGGCCTCCCCCCACGAAGGTAAAACTGGGGGGGGGGGGGGGACACAAAAATATTTTTTTTTTTTTTTGGGGGGGGGTGGCACTCTTATCTAGTTTGGGGTCTTAAGGGAGGGAAGCTGTCACCCCTGGGTGCTTGGGTGTGCCCCCCCCCCAGACTCATGGGTGTCTGTTCCAGACGCATGTGCCCCCCCCCCAAACACCTGGGTGCCCCCCTAGCCCCATGGGTGCCCCCCCCAGACACCTGGGCCCCCCCAAACACCTGGATCCCCCCCTTCCCCCCCCCCAGACTCATGGGTGCCCCCCCAGACACTTGGGTCCCCCCATGTGCCCCCCCCAGACACTTGGGTCCCCCCAATGTCCCCCCCCAGCCCCATGGGTGCCCCCCCCCCAGACACCTGGCCCCCCCCCAAACACCTGGATCCCCCCTTTCCACCCCCCCAGCCCCATGGGTGCCCCCCCGACACCTGGGTCCCCCCATGGGTGCCCCCCCCAGCCTCACGGGTGCCCCCCCCAAACACCTGCATCCCCCCCAATGTCCCCCCCCAGACTCATGGGTGCCCCCCCCAGACACTTGGGTCCCCCCAATGTCCCCCCCCAGCCCCATGGGTGCCCCCCCCAGACACCTGGCCCCCCCCCAAACACCTGGATCCCCCCCTTCCCCCCCCCCAGCCCCATGGGTGCCCCCCCGACACCTGGGTCCCCCCATGGGTGCCCCCCCCCAGACACCTGGATCCCCCCTTTTTCCCCCCCAGCCCCATGGGTGCCCCCCCGACACCTGGGTCCCCCCATGGGTGCCCCCCCCCAGCCTCACGGGTGCCCCCCCCAACACCCGTATCCCCCCCTTTCCCCCCCCCCCCCAGAGACCTCGTCAGCCTCGGAAGCGGAGGGAGGCCGAGCCAAACGACCTCGAGGGGACGCCCCCCCCCCTCCCCGCGCAGGAGCCCCCCCCCCGCCGCCGCCCGCCGCCCCCCCCCGCCGCCCCCCCCGCAAAAACCGGCAGGCGCGCTGCGGGCGATGCCGCGGGTGCCGCCGCCCCCAGGATTGCGCCGCCTGCCCCAACTGCCGCGACAAACCCAAATTCGGGGGGCCCAACACCAAGAAGCAGTGCTGCGTGTGAGTCGGGGGGCCCCCCCCCTCCCTGGGTGCCCCCCCCCCGGTCCCTGGGTGCCCCCCCCCGGTCCCTGGGGCCCCCCCAAGGTCCCTGGGTGCCCCCCAAGGTCCCTGGGTCCCTTTCCAGATAACTGGGTGCCCCCCCCAGATGCCTGGGTCTGCTCCTTGGGTGCCCCCCGACGTCTAGGTGCCCCCCCCCCGATGTCTAGGTGCCCCCCCGGATGTCTAGGAGCCCCCCCCCGCCATCTAGGTGCCCCCCCCCAGCATGTAGGTGCCCCCCCCCGACGTCTAGGTGCCCCCCCCGACGTCTAGGTGCCCCCCCAGACATCTAGGTGCCCCCCCCCAACATCTAGGTGCCCCCCCAGACATCTAGGTGCCACCCCCCAGACATCTAGGTGCCCCCCCCAACGTCTAGGTGCCCCCCCCAACGTCTAGGAGCCCCCCCAGCATCTAGGTGCCCCCCCCCGATGCCTAGGTGCCCCCCCCAGACGTCTGGGTGCCCCCCCCCGATGTCTAGGTGCCCCCCCCGATGTCTAGGAGCCCCCCCCCCAGACATCTAGGTGCCCCCCCAGACATCTAGGAGCCCCCAATGTCTAGGACCACCCCCCCCAACATCTAGGTGCCCCTCCCCGACGTCTAGGAGCCCCCCCCCAGACATCTAGGTGCCCCCCCGATGTCTAGGTGCCCCCCCCAGACACCTGTGTCCCCCTTTGGACACCTGGGTGTCCCCCCCCCAAGACACCTGGGTCCCCTTCTAGATAACTGGGTGCCCCCCCCAGACACCTGGGTGTCCCCCCCAGACACCTGGGCCCCCCCCCCAGACACCAGTGCCCCCCCCAGATACCTGGGTGCCCCCCCCCAGACACCCAGGTCCCCCTTTAGACATCTGGGTGCCCCCCCCCCCAGACACCAGTCCCCCCCCCAGATACCTGGGTGCCCCCCCAGATGCCTGGGTCCCCCTTTAGGCCTCTGGGTGCCCCCCCCAGACACCCAGATCCCCCTTTAGACACCTGGGTGCCCCCCCCAGACACCAGTGCCCCCTCCCCAGACACCCAGATCCCCCTTTAGACACCTGGGTGCCCCCCCCAGACACCAGTTCCCCCCCCCCCAGATACCTGGGTGCCCCCCCAGACACCCAGATCCGCCCCCAGACCCCTGGGTGCCCCCCCCAGGTCCCTGTCCCCCCCCCCGCGACACCTGGGTCCCCCCCTGATGTCGTTGTGTGTCCCCCCCCCCCCCCCCGTGTCCCCCCCCCCAGGTACCGCAAGTGTGACAAGATCGAGGCGCGGAAGATGGAGCGGCTGGCGCGGAAAGGTGGGGGCTGCGGGGGACGTATGGGGGCTATAGGGGCCCGAGGGAGCCGGGGCGGGGGGGGGGGTCTCTGGGGATCGCGGGAAGCTATAGGGAACCGTGGGAAGCTATAGGGAGCATAGGAAGCTATAGGGGTCATAGCAGGCTATAGGGAGCCATGGGAGGCTATAGGGGTCGTAGGAAGCTATAGGGAGCCATAGGAAGCTATAGGGATCATAGCAGGCTATAGGGAGCTGTAGGAAGCTATAGGGGTCATAGCAGGCTATAGGGAGCTGTAGGAAGCTATAGGGGTCATAGCAGGCTATAGGGAGCCATAGGAAGCTATAGGGGTCGTAGGAGGCTATAGGGGTCTTAGGAAGTTATAGGGAGCTATAGGAAGCTATAGGGAGCATAGGAAGCTACAGGAGTCATGGCAGGCTATAGGGAGCCATAGGAAGCTATAGGGAGCATAGGAAGCTATAGGGAGGCGTAGGAAGCTATAGGGAGCATAGAAAACTATAGGGGTCGTAGCAGGCTATAGGGAGCCGTAGGAAGCTATAGGGAGCTATAGGAGACTATAGGGGTCGTAGGAGGCTATAGGGAGTCATAGGAAGCTATAGGGACCGTAGAAGGCTATAGGGAGCCGTAGGAGACTATAGGGGTCATAGGAAGCTATAGGGGTCGTAGGAGGCTATAGTGATTGGTAGGAAGCTATAGGGATCATAGGAGGCTATAGGGAGCCGTAGGAAGCTATAGGGAGCCGTAGAAAGCTATAGGAACCATAGAAGGTTATAGGGACCGTAGGAGGCTATAAGGAGGCACGGGGGCTTATAGGGGCTGTAGGGAGCCATAGGGGGCTATAGGGGGGCACGAGGGTTTAAAGGGACTGTAGGAAGCTCTGAGGAGCCATAGGAGTCTATAGGGCTCATAGGGAGCTTATAAGGAGCCATAGGGATCTATAGGGGCTGTAGGGAGGCACGGGGGTCTGTAGGGGCTGTAGGGAGGCACAGGGGTCTATAGGGGCTGTAGGGAGCTATAGGGGTCTATAGGGAGGCACAGGGGCCTATAGGGAGCTATAAAGGTCTATAGGGAGGCATGGGGGTCTATAGGAGCTGTGGGGAGCCATAGAGGTCTATAGGGAGGCACAGGGGTCTATAGGGCCTGTAGACAGCTATAAGGGTCCCTAGGGACATATGGGTGTCTATAGGAGCTGTAGGGCGCTATAGGGGTCTATAGGGAGGCATGGGGGTCTGTGGGGAGACACAGGGGTCTATAGGGGCTGTAGGCAACTATAAGGATCTATAGGGAGGCACGGGGGGCTGTAGGGAGCTCTGGCTGTCTATAGGGGTCTATAAGGATCTATAGAAACCATAGGGAGCTGTAAGGAGGTGTAGGGATCTATAGGGGTCAATAGCTGCCATCGGAGCTATAAGGAGCCATAGGGAGCTATAGGGGTCTGTAGGGCTCTATAGGTGCTGTAGAAAACTATAAGGAGCTATGGGGGTCTATAAGGGCTGTTGCACCCTATAGGGGTTTATAGAGGTCCATAGGGGCTGTAGGAAGCCATAGGGGGTCTCTAGGGGCTGTAGGGATCTATAGGGGTCTGTAGGGATTTATAGAGGTCTAGAGCGATCTATAGGAGCCGTAGCGAGCTATAAGCAGCCATAGGGCTCTACAGGGGTCTGTAGGGCTCTACAGGGGTCTATAGGGATTTATAGGGGTCTGTAGGGATTTGTAGGAGTTTATAGGGGTTTATAGGGGTCTGTAGGGGTTTATAGGGGTCGGTAGGGATTTATCAGGGTCTGTAGGAGTTTATAGGGGTCTGTAGGGGTTTATAGGGGTGTGTAGGAGTTTATAGGGGTCTGTAGGGGTTTATAGAAGTCTGTAGGGATTTGTAGGAGTTTATAGGGGTTTATAGGGGTCTGTAGGGGTTTATAGGGGTCGGTAGGGATTTATCAGGGTCTGTAGGAGTTTATAGGGGTCTGTAGGAGTTTATAGGAGTCTGTAGGGGTTTATAGGGGTCTGTACGGCTTTGTAGGAGTTTATAGGGGTTTATAGGGGTCTGTAGGGGTTTATAGGGGTCTGTAGGGCTTTATAGGGGTCTGTACGGCTTTGTAGGAGTTTATAGGGGTTTATAGGGGTCTGTAGGGGTTTATAGAAGTCTGTAGGGATTTATAGGGGTTGGTAGGGATTTATAGGTGTCTATAGGGATTTATAGGGGTCTGTAAGGATTTATAGGGGTCTGTAGGGGTTTATCGGGGTCGGTAGGGGTTTATAGGGATCGGTACGGATTTATAGGGGTCTGTAGGGGTTTATAAGGGTCAGTAGGGATTTATAGGTGTCTATAGGGGTCTGTAGCGGCTTATTAGGGTCTGTAGAGGTTCATAGGGGTCTATAGGAGCCGTAGGAAGCCATAGGAATCTATAAGGTTCTATGGGGCTCTATAGGGCTCTGTAGGAGTCTGTAGAGCTCTATAGGGATCTGTAGGGATCTATAGGGCCCATAGAGTCCTATAGGGAGCCACAGGGCCCCGGGGGGGGGGGGGGGGCGGCTGGGGACCCGCAAGGCCACCATCCCCCTCCCCTCCCCTCCCCCCCCAGGTGTCCCCTCCCCCCCCCAAAGTCCCCTCCCCCCCCTCCCCCAGGTGTCCCCTCCCCCTCCCCCCCCAGGTGTCCCCTCCCCCCCCAGGTGTCCCCTCCCCCCCCCAATGTCCCCTCCCCCCACGTCCCCTCCCCCCGGCCACATGGTCCCCGAGCAGGGACTGGGACGGAGGGACAGAGGTACTGGGGGGGGGGAGGGGGGGCACGGGGGGGGGGTTGGGGACACGAGGGGGGGTGTTGGGGACACGGGGGGGGGGACACAGGGGGATGGGGGGGGCAGAAGGGACATGGGGGGGCCCAGAGGGACACTGGGGGGGGGGGGGCATTGGGGACATTGTTGGGGACATTGGGGACGGGGGGGGCACTGGGGGGACACTGGGGGGGCACTGGGGACATGGGGGGGCACTGGGGACAATGGGGGGACACTGGGGGGGCATTGGGGGCACTGGGGACAATGGGGGGACATTGGGGGGCATTGGGGACACTGGGGGGGTGTTGGGGACACTGGGGGGGCCCAGAGGGACATTGGGGGGGGGCATTGGGGATGGGGGGGCGTTGGGGACATGGGGGGGGCATTGGGGACAATGGGGGGCATTGGGGACGTGGGGGGGCTCTGGGGAAACTGGGGGGACATTGGGGGTGTGGGGGGGGTGTTGGGGACACTGGGGGAGCCCAGAGGGACATTGGGGGGGGCATTGGGGATGGGAGGGGGGTGTTGGCGATATTGGGGGGTGGGGGGGCATTGGGGACATTGGGGGGGGCACTGGGAGGCATTGGGGACGTGGGGGGGGCACTGGGGACAATGGGGGGACACTGGGGGGCATTGGGGACACTGGGGGGGCGTTGGGGGCGTGGGGGGGGGCGTTGGGGACACTGGGGGGGCCCAGAGGGACATTGGGGGGGGCATTGGGGACGGGGGAGGCATTGGGGACGGGGGGGGGCATTGGGGACATTGGGGGGGACACTGGGGGGGAAATTGGGGACGTGGGGGGGGGCACTGGGGACACTGGGGGGGGTGTCCCCTAAGTATCATGTGTGTGTCCCCCCCCCCGCAGGCCGGTGCCCCCCCCGGGCGACGCCGTGGGATTCGGAAGATTCGGGAGAGGAGGGGCCGGCGGGGGACGCGGTTGGGGACACGGCAGGAGGGGGGGGGGACACGGCTGGGGGGGGGGAGACGGGGGGGCCGGAGCCCCCCCGGCGCTCGGGGCGGCGCTGTCTCCGCCCCCGGCCCCGCCCCTGCGCCCCGCCCTCGCCCCCGCCCTCCGATGGGGACACGGGGGGGCCGCCCCCGGACGGTGAGTTTGGGGGGGGGGGACACACACGATGACACACGTGTGAGGCGGGGGGGGGACGTGGGGACACGCGTGACGTGGGTGGGGGGACGTGGGGACACGCGTGACACGGGTGAGTGGGTGTGGGGACACGTGACACGGGTGGGGGACACGGACACGTGTGACGCGGGTGAGTGGGCACGGGGACATGTGGGACACGGGTGGAGGGATGCGGGGACACGCGTGACACGGGGACACGTGTGACACAGGTGAGTGGGCGTGGGGACACGCGTGAGACGGGTGGGGGGATGTGGGGGCATGTGTGACACGGGTGAGCGGACGCGGGGACACGCGTGACGCGTGGGGACACGCGTGACGCGTGGGGACACGCGTGGCAGAGGCGGGGGGGTGCGTGTGACGGGGAGATGGGGACACGCGGGGACACGCGTGACGCAGGTGAGTGGGACGGAAGGACCGAAGTGACACCGGGGGGGACACGCGTGACACCGGGGGGGACACGCGTGACATGGGGGGGACACGCGTGACGGGAGAGACGGACACAGGCGTGACCGGGCGACACACGTGACACGGGGGGGAGGGGGACTTGGGGACACGCGTGACGCGGAGGGGGGGAACACGCCTGTGACACGCGTGTCCCTTCCGTGTCCCCAGAGCCCCCCCCGGAGGCGGAGGAGCCCCCCCGCCCGCGCCGTGCCCCCCTCCAGCCCCTCCTGCAGTTGCGAGCCCGGCGCCGACACCACAAGGTTCGGGGGGGGGGCACCCATGGGTGGGGGGGGGTGTCACTCGTGGGTGTGGGGGGGTCACCTTGGGGTGGGGGGGGCACCCATGGGGGGGGGGGCACCCTGGAGAAGGGAGGGCACGCATGGAGGGAGGGGTTGGGGGGGGGCAGCATCAATTAGGGGTGAAGCGGGGGGGGGGGGGGAATTATTTATGGGTGGGGGGCACCCATGGGAGCCTGACACCCCTCCCTTCCCTTGCCCAGGAGTGGGGCCCCCCCGGCACCCTGGGCCCCCCCCAGAACGGGTGGTCGGGGAAGGGCCGGCCCAGCGATGGGGTGCACCGCCTGCGCGTCGACTTCAAGGTGGGGACGCACCCCCCCCCAACTAGGGCACCCCAAAATCCTCAGGACCCCCCCCCCCAGCACCCTACATCCCCCCCCCCCCCCCCGAGCACCCTAAACCCCCCGGGACCGCCCCCAGCACCCTGACCCCCCCCCCAGAAACACCCCTAAACCCCCCTGGGACCCTCCTCAGCACCCCAGCCACCCCCCCAGGAGCACCCAAAACCCCCCTGGGACCCCCCCCTGCACCCTGACCCCCCCCAGAGCACCCCAAAGCCCCCCTGGGACCCCCCCCAGCACCCTGCCCCCCCCCGAGCACCCTAACCCCCCCTGGGACCCCCCCCAGCACCCCGACCCCCCCCCCAGAAACACCCCAAAACCCCCCTGGCACCCCCCCAGCACTCTGGCACCCCCCTCAGAGCACCCCAAAACCCCCCTGGGACCCCCCCCCAGCACCCTGGGACCCCCCCCAGCACCCCGACCCCCCCCCAGAGCACCCTAAACCCCCCTGGGACCCCCATCCAGCACCCCAACCCCCCCTAGAGCACCCCAAAACCCCCCTAGAAACCCCCCCCAGCACCCCCCTCCCCCCCGAGCACCCTAAACCCCCCTGGGACCTCCCCCCCAGCACCCCGACCCCCCCCAGAGCACCCCAAAACCCCCATGGGCCCCCCCCTCAGCACCCTGACCCCCCCTGAGCACCCTAAACCTCCCTGGGACCCCCCCCCCAGCACCCCAACACCCCCCCCCAGGCACCCCAAGCCCCTCGGGGTGGGGGTGTCTATAGGGGTCCCAGCTGTGGGGTGCTGGGGAGGGGGGGTCACTGTCTATAGGGGGGGCACCCATGGGAGGGGGGGGCTGGGGGGGTCTCCTGAGGGCCCCTGTGGGGGTCACTGTCTATAGGGGTCCCTGGGGGGGGTCGGGACAGGGGTCGTTATGCGTAGGGGTCGTTATCTGTGAGGGTTATTAGTTACAGGCATCGTTATTTATAGGGGTCATTATCTGTAAAAATCGTAATTTTTTATCGATATCAATCGTTTATAGGGATCGTTTTCCATGGGGCTTATCGTTTATAGGGGTCAGTATCTGTAGAAATAATTATTTATAGGGGTCGTTATTGTCTATAAGAGTCATTTTCTATAGGGGTCGTCATCTATAGGGGTCATCATCTATAGCGGTCACCATCTATAGGGCTCGTTATCATCTATAAGAGTTATCATCTCTAAGGATCGTTATCTATAGGGGTTGTCATCTATAGCAATCATATTTATAGCGATCGTTATTTATAGCAATCATCATTTATAGGGATCATCATTTATAGGGGTCATCATTTATAGGGATTGTTATCTGTAGGGGTCACCAGCTATAGGGGTTGCCGTCTAGAGGGCTTATCATCTACAGGGATCGTTAGCTATAGAAGTCGTCATCTATAGCAGTCGTTAGCATCTGTAGGCATTGTTTTCTAGAGGAGCCATCCTCTATAGCAGTCGTTACCGTCTATAGGGGTCGTTATGTATAGAAGTCATCGTTTATAGGAGCTGTTGTCATCTATAGGGGTCATCATCTACGGGGATCACCATCTATAGGGATCGTTGTCTATAGCGGTCAGCGTGTATAGGGCTCGTTATCGTCTATAGAGCTCGTCACGTGGAGGATTCATCATCTATAGGGCTCTCCATCTGTAGGAGCTGGCATCTTTAGATCTCGTCTATATGAGTCATCATCTATAGGAGCCACCGTTATCTGCAGGGATCGTTGTCTGTAGGAGTCGTTATTTATAGGGAGCGTTATCTACGCAGCTCATCGTTTATAGGGCTCGTCATCTGTAAAAGTCATCACTTCCAGGGATATTTACCTATAGAGCTCCTTATGTATAGGCACTGTCATCTATAGGGATCACGCCCTACAGAGATCATGACTTACAGCAGTCGTTATCCATAAGGGTCATCATTTATAGGGCTGGTTGTCTATAGGGATCGCTATCTCTGTATGCCTCGTTATCCATAGCGATTGTTATCTATAGGGGTCGTTATCAATTGAGGTCACCGCCTATGGGGGTCGCTATCATTTATAGGAATCATTAACTATAGAAATTGTTGTTATCTGTAACCGCCATTATTTATAGGTATCATTATCTATAGGCGTTACCTATAGGTGTTGTTATCTGTAGGCATTGTTATCT
Source organism: Necrosyrtes monachus (assembly GCA_037953605.1). Classification (NCBI taxonomy): domain Eukaryota; kingdom Metazoa; phylum Chordata; class Aves; order Accipitriformes; family Accipitridae; genus Necrosyrtes; species Necrosyrtes monachus. The sequence continues at coordinate 451,464 of JAZGTQ010000441.1, read as the reverse complement.
GTAGGCGTTGTTATCTATAGAAGTCATTATGTATAGAGGTCGTTATATATAGGCTTTGTTATCGATAAGAATCATTATCTGTAAGGATCGCTATCTATAGGCCTTGTTATCTATAGGGCTTGCTATTATCTATATGTCTCATTATCTATAGGGATCATTACCTATGAGGGTCGTTATCTATTGAGGTCACTGCCTATGGGGGTCCCTATCGTCTATGAGAGTCGTTATCTATAAAAGTCGTTATCTATAGGAGTCATTATGCGTAGCGATCACCAACTACAGGACTCATTATCTATAGGGTTCATTATCTATAGCTGTCGTTACCTATAAGGCTTGTTATCTATCGAGGTCGCTACCTATGGGGATTGCTGTCGTCTGTAGGAGTCACTATTTATAGAGCTCATTACGTACAGCAGTCGTTATCTATAGGGATCTTCAACTATAGGGCTCGTTATCTAATTGTCTCATTATCTATAGGAATCACAATCTATAGGGATCATTATCTATAGGGCTCGTTATCTATCAAGCTCACCACCTGTGGCGATCGCTATGGTCTATAGGAGTCATTATTTATAGAACTCATTCCGTACAGCAGTCGTTATCTATAAGGATCATCAAGTATAGGACTCGTTATCTAATGGTCTTATTATTTATAGGAATCACTTTCTATAGGGATCATTATCTATAGGGCTCGTTATCTATCAAGCTCATCACCTGTGGGGGTCGCTATCGTCTATAGGGATCATTATTTATACGGCTCATTATCTATAGAGCTCGTTATCTATAGAACTCATTATGTATAGGGCTCATTGTCCATGAAGCTCGTTATCTGTAGCGCTCATTATCCATAGGGCTCGTTAGCTATTGGGGTCATCACCTATAGAGGTCACTCCTATAGGGGTCACCCCCGGCCCCCCTCCCCAAACTGAGGACCAATAGCCCCGCCCCCCCCCCCCCCCAGGCTCCCAATCCGCGGGAGGGGGGAGGGGAGGTGCCCGCCCCTGCCCCGCCCCAGATCTATAGGTGCCCCGCCCCTCCCGTCGCCTATAGGAGGACTGCGCCCTGGAGAACGTCTGGCTGATGGGGGGGCTCAGCATCGTCTCCTCCGTCCCCGTCACCGCCCCCCTCGTCTGCCTCCTCTGCGCCAGCAAGGGCCTGCACGAGGTGGGGTCGGCCACGCCCCGGCCACGCCCCCGGCACCCCGCCCCGAGTCCCCCGCCCCCCACCGAGTCCCGTGCCCGGGGGGGGGAGGAGGAGATGGGGGGGGGGGGGGTTGAGGGGGGAGTGGGGTGACACCCTGACGTGCCCAGCCCCGCCCTGACACACCCAGCCCCGCCCTGGTACGCCCAGCCCCGCCCTGGTACGCCCAGCCCCGCCCAGCCCTGCCACACCTCATCACACCCTGACACGCCCAGCACCCTGCCCCCCCCATTGAGTCCCATTCTGGGGGAGGGGGAGGAGATGGGGGGGTTGAGGGGGGAGTGGGGTGACGCCCTGCCACACCCAGCCCCACCCTGCCACGCCCAGCACCCATCAAGTCCCATTCTGTGGGAGAGGGAGGGGATGGGGGGTTAAGGTGTGGGTGGGGTGATGCCCTGACACGCCCAGCCCTGCCCTGCCACGCCCAGCACCCATTGAGTCCCATTCTGTGGGAGAGGGAGGGGATGGGGGGTTGAGGGATGGGTTGGGCGACGCCCTGATGTGCCCAGCCCCACCCTGCCCCGCCCAGCCCCGCCCTGCCACGCCCGCCCCCTCCAAGTCCCCCGCTCGGGGGCGCCCGGGAGGGGGGTTATGTGTGTGTGGGGGGAGGGGTGTGTGTGTGTGTGTGTGTGGTGGGCGGTCGGGCGGGCGGGGTGGGGCGTGGCGGGGGCGTGGCCGTTGACCTTCGCCCCCCGGCCCCTCCCCCAGCTGGTGGTGTGCCAGGTGTGCTGCCAGCCCTTCCACGCCTTCTGCCTGGCGGCGGGGGAGGGGCCGGCCCCCGGGCAGGCGGAGGGCTGGTGCTGCCGCCGCTGCAAGGCCTGCCACGTCTGCGGGCGCAGGGGGCGGGGCGCCAAGGTGGGGCGGCGGGCGGGGCCCCGGGGGGGGGAACGGGGCGGGGACGGGGTCGAGGAAGGGGAAACGGGGGGGGAAAGCGGGGGGAAATGGGGAACTGGGAGGGAAAGGGGGGGGAAATGGGGGAGAAACGGGGAACCGGGAGGGAACGGGGGGGGAAATGGGAGGGGAAATAGGGAACTGGGAGGGAAATGGGGGGGAAACGGGGAGGAAACGGGGTTGAGGAAGGGGAAACTGGGGGGGAAAGGGGGGGGAAATGGGGAACTGGGAGGGAAAGGGGGGGGAAATGGGGGAGAAACGGGGAACCGGGAGGGAACGGGGGGGGAAATGGGAGGGGAAATGGGAGGGGAAATAGGGAACTGGGAGGGAAATGGGGGGGAAACGGGGAGGAAACGGGGTTGAGGAAGGGGAAACTGGGGGGGAAAGGGGGGGAAATGGGGAACTGGGAGGGAAAGGGGGGAGAAATGGGAGGGGAAGTGGGGGGGAAATGGGGGAGAAACGGGGAACCGGGAGGGAACGGGGGGGGAAATGGGAGGGGAAATGGGAGGGGAAATAGGGAACTGGGAGGGAAATGGGGGGGAAACGGGGAGGAAACGGGGTTGAGGAAGGGGAAACGGGGGGAAAGGGGAGAAATGGGAGGGGAAATGAGGGAAATGGGAGGGGAAATGGGAGGGGAAACGAGGGAAATGGGAGGGGAAATGCGGGGGAAATGGGATTGGGGAGGGGGAACTGGGGGGGAAATGGGAGGGGAAATGGGGGGAAATGGGAGGGAAATGGGGGAGAAATGGGAGGGGAAGTGGGCGGGAAATGGGAGGGGAAATGAGGGAAATGGGAGGGGAAATGCGGGGGAAATGGGATTGGGGGAGGGGGAACTGGGGGGGAAATGGAAGGGGAAATGGAAATGGGAGGGGAAGTGGGGGGGAAATGGGGGAGAAATGGGGAACTGGGAGGGAAAGGGGGGGAAATGGGAGGGGAAATGGGGGAGAAACGGGGAAATGGGATTGAGGGAGGGGGAACTGGGGGAGAAACAGAGGAAACAGGAGGGGAAACGGGGTTGAGGAAGGGGAAACTGGGGGGGGAAGGGGGGAGAAATGGGGAACTGGGAGGGAAAGGGGGGAGAAATGGGGGAGAAATGGGGAACTGGGAGGGAAAGGGGGGAGAAATGGGAGGGGAAATGGGAGGGGAAATAGGGAACTGGGAGCGAAATGGGGGGGAAACGGGAGGGGAAATGGGGGGGAAATGGGGAAATGGGGAACTGGGAGGGAAAGGGGGGAGAAATGGGAGGGGAAGTGGGGGGGAAATGGGGGAGAAATGGGGGAAATGGGATTGAGGAAGGGGAAACAGGAGGAAAGGGAGGAATGGGGAACTGGGAGGAAAGTGGGGGAGAAATGAGAGGGGAAGTATGGGGGAAATAGGGGAGAAATGGGGGGGAAACGGGAGGGGAAATGGGATTGAGGGAGGGGAAACTGGGGGAGAAATGGGGGAGAAATGGGAGGGGAAGTGGGGGAGAAATGGGGAGAAATGGGAGGGGAAATGGAGGGGAAATGGGATTGGGGGAGGGGGAACTGGGAGGGAAATGGGAGAGCAAATGGAGAAATGGGGGAGAAATGGGAGGGGAAATGGGAGAAATAGGGGTAAATGGGAGGGGAAATGGGGGAACTGGGAGGGGAAATGAGAGGGGAAATGGGGAACTGGGAGGGAAATGGGGGAGAAATGGGGAACTGGGAGGGAAATGGGAGAGAAATGGGGGGGAAATGGGGGGAATGGGAGGGGAAATGAGTGAAATGGGGGAGAAATGGGAGAGGAAATAGGGAACTGGGGGAGAAATGGGAGGGAAATGGGAGGGGAACTGGGGGACAGAACTGGGATTGGGGGAGGGGGAGCCGCCCCCACCTTGGGGTGCCCCCGGATTGACCCTGGTGGTTTTTTTTGTTTGTTTTTGGGTTTTTGGGGGTTTTTTTTTTTGGGTGGGGGGGTCCCTCAGCCGCTGCTGGAGTGCTCCCGCTGCCGCCGCTGCTTCCACCCGGCCTGCCTGGGACCCAGCGCCCCCCCCCGCGGCCCCCGCCGCCACGGGCCCTGGGTGAGCACCCATGGGTGGGGGGGGGCGCCCGTGGGTGAAGGGGGGGCACCCATGGGTGGGGGGGGCACCCATGGGTGAAGGGGGGGGGGACACAGGCATGGGGGGGGACAAAAACACATAGCTAAAGGGGGGGGGGTGGCTTTGGGGAGGGGGAGCACCCATGGGGGGGGGTTGGAGGTATGGGTGGGGGGCACCCATGGAGTAAGGACCCAGATTTTGGGGGGGGGGGCACCTATGGTGTGGGGGACTGTTTGGGGGGGGCACCCATGGGGTAAGGACCCAGATTTTGGGGAGTGGGGGGGGCACCCATGGTGTGGGGGAGTGTCTGGGGGGGGCACCCATGGGGTAAGGACCCAGATTTTGGGGGTGGGGGGGGCACCCATGGGGTACAAGGGTGTCTATGGTGGGGGGGAAGCACCCTTTGGGGGGGTGTCACCCCAGGGTGGGGGGCACCCACTGATCCCCCCCCCCCCCCCCCCCGCCGTTGGCAGCTGTGCTGGGGGTGCGCCCGGTGCCGGAGCTGTGGGGCGACGCCGGGACGGGGGGGGGACCCCGAGTGGGTGCCCCAGGACGGGCTCTGCCCCCCCTGCGCCCGTCTCTGCCGGCCCGGTGAGGGGGGGGGCAGCTATGGGTGCTGGGGGGGGGGGTATGGGGTGATTATAGGGTGCTGGGGGGGCTATAGAGTGACTATAGGGTGCTGGGGGAGTTTTGGGGGGGGCTGTGGGTGCTGGGGGGGCTATAGGGGGACTATAGGGTGCTGGGGGGCTGTGGGTGCTGGGGGGGGCTATGGGGTGATTATAGGGTGCTGGGGGGGTTTGGGGGGGCTGTGGGGGCTGGGGGGGCTATGGAGAGCCTATAGGGTGCTTGGGGGGGCTATGGGGTGATTATAGGGTGCTGGGGGGGGCTGTGGGGTGTTGGGGGGGCTGTGGGTGCTATAGGGTGCTGGGGGGGGCTATGGTTACTATAGGGTAGCTATAGGGGGCCTATAGGATTTTTGGGGGGCGGTGGGTGCTGGGGGGGGCCTCTGGAGTACCTATAGGGTGCTGTGGGGTGTTGTGGGTGCTGGGGGGGCTATAGGGTGCCTATAGGGTGTTTTGGGGGGGCTGTGGGTGCTGGGAGGGGGCTATGGGGTGACTATGGGGTGCTGGGGGGTTTTGGGGGGGGGCTGTGGGTGCTGGGGGGGCTATGGGTGCTATGGGGCAGCTATAGGGTGGCTATAGGGTGTTGGGGGGGGGTATGGAATGCCTGTAGGGTGCTGGGGGGTTTTGCGGGGGCTGTGGGTGCTGGGGGGGGCTATGGGGTGATTATAGGGTGCTGGGGGGGCTGTGGGGAGCTATAGGGTGCTATGGGGTGTTGGGGAGTTTTGGGGGTGCTGACACCCCCCCCCCATTTTTTTCAGGGAGCTGCTGCCCGGTGTGCGCCCGCGGGGGGGAGGGGGCCCCCCCAAAGAGGAGGAGGAGGAGGAGGAGGAAGGGGGGGAGGAAGAGGAAGAGGAGGAGGAGGAAGAGGGGGAGGAAGGCGACGGGCGACCCCCCCGCTGCCCCTGCTGCCGCCGCCGCCTCCGCGCCCCCCCCCGGCGCCTGGACGGTGAGGGGGGGGCACCCAGAGGGGCTGTGGGGCACCCATGGGTGGGGTTGGGGCACCCACGGGTGACGTGGGGCCCCCACGGGTGGGTTTGGGGCACCCACGGGTGGGCTATAGGGCACCCTAGATTGCCGTGGGGCCCCCACGGGTGGGTTTGGGGCACCCTAGATTGCTGTGGGGCACCCACGGGTGGGCTATAGGGCACCCTAGATTGCCGTGGGGCCCCCACGGGTGGGTTTGGGGCCCCCACGGGTGGGTTTGGGGCACCCATGGGTGACGTGGGGCCCCCACGGGTGGGTTTGCGGCACCCACGGGTGGGCTATAGGGCACCCTAGATTGCCGTGGGGCACCCACGGGTGGGTATGGGGCACCCTAGATTGCCGTGGGGCACCCACGGGTGGGTTTGGGGCCCCCTAGATTGCCGTGGGGCCCCCACGGGTGGGTTTGGGGCACCCACGGGTGGGCTATAGGGCACCCTAGATTGCCGTGGGGCCCCCATGGGTGGGTTTGGGGCACCCTAGATTGCCGTGGGGCACCCACGGGTGGGTTTGGGGCACCCACGGGTGGGCTATAGGGCACCCTAGATTGCCGTGGGGCCCCCATGGGTGGGTTTGGGGCACCCTAGATTGCCGTGGGGCACCCACGGGTGGGTTTGGGGCCCCCACGGGTGGGTTTGGGGCACCCTAGATTGCCATGGGGCACCCACGGGTGGGTTTGGGGCCCCCACGGGTGGGTTTGGGGCACCCTAGATTGCCGTGGGGCACCCACGGGTGGGTTTGGGGCCCCCACGGGTGGGTTTGGGGCACCCTAGATTGCCATGGGGCACCCACGGGTGGGTTTGGGGCCCCCACGGGTGGGTTTGGGGCACCCTAGATTGCTGTGGGGCACCCACGGGTGGGCTATAGGGCACCCTAGATTGCCGTGGGGCCCCCACGGGTGGGTTTGGGGCACCCACGGGTGGTTTTGGGGCACCCTAGATTGCCGTGGGGCCCCCACGGGTGGGTTTGGGGCACCCTAGATTGCCGTGGGGCCCCCATGGGTGGGTTTGGGGCACCCACGGGTGACGTGGGGCCCCCACGGGTGGGTTTGGGGCCCCCACGGGTGACGTGGTGCGGTCCGTGGGGTGCTGACGTCTCCCCCCCCCCCCCAGAGGAGAGCTGGGAGCTGCGGGTGCCGCCGGGGGAAGGCCCCGGGGGGGGGGGGGGTCTGCAGGGTGCCCTGCGCCGGGTGCTGGGGGGGCTCCTGTGCTCCCCCCACGGCCCCCCCCTGCTCCGCTGCCACCAGGTACGGCCCGGGGGGGGGGGCACCCATGGGTGGGGGGGGGGCACCCGTGGAAGGGACGGGGGCGCCCCGGGGGGGGAGGAATCCCAGGTATTTGGGGGGACTTGGGTAAGGGGGGGGCACCCATGGGTGGTGGGGGGGGAACCCAGGTACTTGGGGGGACCTGGGGGGTGGGGGGGGCACCCATGGGTGGGGGGGGGGGTGCAGATATGTGGGGGGAGCCCGTGGGTGGGGGGGAGCCCGTGGGGGGGGACGACACCCAGGTGTTTTGGGGGGACCCAGGTGTTTTGGGGGGGGACGGGACATGGAAAGGGGGGGGAGGATGCGTTTAGGGGCGCCCATGGGTGGGGGGGGACCCTGGTAAGTGGGTGCTGACCCCCCCCCCCTTCCCCAATTTAGTGCCCCCCCGGGGGGGGGATGAAGCTGCACCCGGGACCCTGCGACCTGGGTGCCGTGGGGGCTTTGCTGGAGGGCGACCATTACAGCTCCGTGGTGAGGACTGGGGGGGGGGGGGGCACCCATGGGTGCTGGAAGGGGGGGGGCACCCATGGGAGAAGGGGGGCACCTGTGGGAGAGGGGGGGGACCCATGGGAGACGGTGGGCAGGGGCTGGGGGGGGTGGAATTGGGGGCTGGGGGGGTATTGAGGCTTTGGGGGGGGGGGCTGGGGGGCACCCATGGGTGCTGGGGGGCTAGAGGGGGGGTGCGAGCTTGAGGGGGGGGGCTAGAGGGGTGGGGGGGGGCACCCATGGGTGACAGGAGGGTTTTTTGGGGGGGGGGCACCCATGGGGGCTGGGGAGGTGTGTTGGGGTTTGGGGGGGGGGGAGGGGCACCTATGGGTGTCTCATGGGGGGGGGGCTGGAGGGGGTCCCATGGGTGGGGGGGGGTCCCCTGGGGGTGGGCAAAATTCCATTTGGGGGGGGTCCCATGGGTGCTATGGGGGGTTGGGGGGGTCCCATGGGGGGGTTGGGGGTCCCATGGGTGCTATGGGGGGTTGGGGGGGTCCCATGGGGGGGTTGGGGGTCCCATGGGTGCTATGGGGGGGTTGGGGGGGTCCCATGGGGGCCCTGGGGGGGTTTTCGGAGGGGGGGGGAGCGGGGGGGTCCCATGGGTGCGCTGCAGCAGGGCTTCAGTGAGGACGTGGTGGGGGTGCTGCTGCGGGGGGGGGCCGGGGGGAGCCCCCCCCCCCCGACGACGGTGCCCGGGAGCTCTTCATCCAGGTACGGGGGCACCCATAGGTGGGGGGGGGGCACCCATAGGTGAGGGGGGGGGGCACCCATAGGTGGGGGGGTTACGCATGGCGGGGGGGGCACCCATAAAGAGGGGTTACCCATGAAGGGGGGGGGCACATTAATTGGGGGAGGGGGTTATTTGTGGGGCAGGCACCCGTAGGGAGGTGTGGGCACCTTTGGGGGGGGGGCAGAGCACCCATGGGTGCCCCCCCCCCAGCTGATGGTGGACGCCTTCCCCTGGTTCGACATCCGTGACCCCAAACGCTGGCGGCCCCCCGGAACCGGGGGGGTCCCCAAGTGAGTTGGGGGGGGGGGTGTCCCCGGGGTATTTTGGGGGTGCTGGGGGGGGGTCTTGGGGGTGGTTTGAGGGTGCTGGGGGGGTCCTGGGGGTGCTGGGGGGGGTCTTGGGGGGGTCTCGGGTGGTTTGAGGGTGCTGGGGGGGTGCTGGGGGGGGTCTTGGGGGGGTCTGAGGGGTGTTTGGGGGTGCTGGGGGGGTCTTGGGGGGGTCCCAGGGATATTTAGGGGTGCTGGGGGGGGTCTTGGGGGGGTGCCAGGGGTATTTGGGGGTGCTGAGGGGGTCTGGGGGGGGTCTCAGGGGTGGTTTAGGGGTGCTGGGGGGGGTGTGGGGGTGCTGGGGGGGTCTTGGGGGGGTCCCAGGGATATTTGGGGGTGCTGGGGGGGGGTCTCAGGGGTGGTTTGGGGGTGCTGGGGGGTCCCAGGGGGGTCCCAGGAGTGTTTGGGGGTGCTGGGGGGGTCTTTGGGGGGGTTCTAGGGGTGCTGGGGGGGTCTGGGGGGGGTCTCAGGGGTGGTTTAGGGGTGCAGGGGGGGTCCCAGGGATATTTGGGGGTGGTGGGGGGCATCTCAGGGGTGGTTTGGGGGTGCAGGGGGGGTCCCAGGGGTATTTGGGGTGATGGGGGGGGGTCTTAGGGGTCCCAGAGGTATTTGTGGGTGCTGGGGGGGGTCCCAGAGGTAATTGTGGGTGCCGGGGGGGTCTCAGGGGGGTCCCAGAGGTATTTGTGGGTGCCGGGGGGGGTCTTGGGGGGTCCCAGAGGTATTTGTGGGTGCCGGGGGGGTCTCGGGGGGGTCCCAGAGGTATTTGTGGGTGCCGGGGGGGGTCTCGGGGGGTCCCAGAGGTATTTGTGGGTGCCGGGGGGGTCTCGGGGGGGTCCCAGAGGTATTTGTGGGTGCCGGGGGGGGTCTCAGGGGGGTCCCAGGGGTATTTGTGGGTGCCGGGGGGGTCTCAGGGGGGTCCCAGAGGTATTTGTGGGTGCCGGGGGGGGTCTCGGGGTGCTAACGCTGGGTGGCGGGGGGGGGTCCCCGCAGCGGTCTGCTGCCCCACGCGGTGCTCCCCCCCTCGGCCGATCACACCTACGCCCAGTGGCGCCAGGAGCCCCCCCCGCCCCCCGGTGAGCACCCAGTGGGTGGGGGGGGCACCCAGACCCCTGGGGGGGGATCTGGGGGGGCACCCAGACCCCTGGGTCCTTTTGGCGGGGGGGCACCCAGACCCGTGGGTGTTTTTGGGGGGGGCATCCAGACCCCTGGGTCCTTTTTTTGGGGGGGGGCACCCAAACCCCTGAGTCTTTTCAGGGGGGGTGCACCCAGACGCCTGGGAGCTTTTGGGGGGGGGGGTGCACCCAGACATTTGGGTCCTTTTGGGGGGGGCACCCAGACCCCTGGGTCTTTTTTGGGGGGGCACCCAGACGCCTGGGTGCTTTTGGGGGGGGCACCCAGACCCCTGGGTCTTTTTTGGGGGGGCACCCAGACACCTGGGTGCTTTTGGGGGGGGGCACCCAGACCCCTGGGTCTTTTTTGGGGGGGCACCCAGATGCCTGGGTCTTTTTGGGGGGGGGCACCCAGACCCCTGAGTCTTTTCGGGGGGGGGGGGCACCCAGACCCCTGAGTCTTTTCGGGGGGGGGCACCCAGACCGCTGGGTCTTTTTTGGGGGGGGGGTCACCCAGACATTTGGGTGCCTTGGGGGGGCTGTTTGGGGTCACCTGAGTCCTCTTTTCGGGGGGGGGGGGGGGAAGCACCTGGGTGCCCCCTCACCCCCAAGGGGGGGTTGGGGTGTCCGTCACCCCCCCCCCAATGCTGACCCCCCCCCCACCCAAAGGTGCCGAGGGGGCGGAGCCAGCGGTGCCGAAAGCGGCGGGGGGGGCCGGGGAGGACGAGCGGCAGTGCGCCCTGTGCCTGCAGTGCGGGGACGCCCCCTCCCAGGTTTTTTTTTTTTTTTTGGGTGGGGGGGTCAGGGTGGGGGGGTCCCCGAAGGGTTTTGGGTGTCTGGGTCCTTTGGGTGGGGGTCCCTGAAGGGGGGGGGGGGGCGGAGTAGGGGTCTTTGGGGGGGGGGGGTGTCCTGGATATCTGGGTGCCATGGGTGGGGGGTCTTTGGGGGGGGGGGGTCATTGGGTGGGTGGGGGTCTCTGAGTGGGTGGGGGTCCCTGAAGTGGGTGGGGGTCTGGATTTGGGGTCGTTGGGTGGGGGGGGGGCAGGTCTTAGATGCCTGGATCCCAAGGGTGGTGGGGGGGGGGGTCCCTGGGGTGCAGACAGTTGGGTCCCTTGGGGTGGGGGGGTCCTTGGGTGGGTGGGGGTCTGGATTTGGGGTCCTGGGGTGGGGGTCCCTGAGCGGGTGGGGGGGTCCCTGAAGTGGGTGGGGGTCCAGATTTGGGGTCCTTGGGTGGGGGGGGGGGGAGTCTTGGATACCTGGATCCCATGGGTGGGGGTGGGGGATCCCTGAGCGGGTGGGGGTCCGGATTTGGGGTCCTTGGGTGGTGTGGGGGGGTCTTGGATACCTGGATCCCATGGGTGGGGGGGGGGTCCCTGGGGTGGGGTGGGGGTCCTTGGGTGGGTGGGGGTCCCTGAGCGGGTGGGGGTCCTTGGGGGGGGGGGCGATGATCCCGGACACCTGGGTCCCTGAATGTGGGGGGGATCCCTGGGTGCGAGTGGGGGTCCGTGGGCGCCGGCGGGGGTCCGTGGGTGCGGGCGGGGGTCCGTGGGCGCGGGCGGGGGTCCGTGGGTGCTGATGGGTGGGGGGGGCCGGGGGGGGGTCCCCGCAGGAGGCGGGGCGCCTGCTGTACATCGGGCAGAACGAGTGGACCCACGTCAACTGCGCCCTGTGGTCGGCCGAGGTCTTCGAGGAGGGGGACGGCACCCTGCGCAACGTCCACGCCGCCGTCGCCCGCGGGCGCCAGATGGTCGGCACCCATGGGTGCTGGGGGCGGGGGGGGGGGAAGAGCGGGGTTTGGGGGAGAAAGAGCCGGGTTTGGGGGAGAAAGAGCGGGGTTTGGGGGCGAAAGAGCAGGGTTTGGGGGGCGAAAGAGCGGGGTTTGGGGACGTATAAGGGGGTGGCGGGGGGGTATTAGGGGGGTGGGGGGTATTTAGGGGGCACCCATGGGTGCTGGGGGACCTGGGGGGGGGGTGGGGGTGTGGGTCGGGGGGGATCCGGGGGGGTGGGAGCGTGTGTCTGGGTGTTAAGGGGCTCCTATGGGTGCTGAGGGGTGTTTATGGGTGCTGAGGGGTATGTGTGGGTGCTGAGGGGCAGCTATGGGTGCTGAGGAGTATTTATGGGTGCTGAGGAGCAGCTATGGGTGCTAAGGAGCACCTATGGGTGCGAAGAGGCAGCTATGGGTGCTAAGGGGCACCTATGGGTGCTAGGAGGTATTTATGGGTACTAAGAGGTATTTATGGGTGCTAAGAAGTATTTAGGGGTGCTGAGGGGCACCTATGGGTGCTAGGAGGTATTTATGGGTGCAAAGGGGCACCTATGGGTGCTAAGAAGTATTTATGGGTGCTGAGGGGCACTTATGGGTGCTAGGAGGTATTTATGGGTGCTAAGAAGTATTTATGGGTGCTGAGGGGCACCCACAGGTGTTAAGGAGCACCTATGGGTGCTAAGAGGTATTTATGGGTGCTGAGGAGCACCTATGGGTGCTAAGAGGTATTTATGGGTGCTAAGGAGTATTTATGGGTGCTAAGAGGTATTTATGGGTGCTAAGAGGTATTTATGGGTGCTGAGGGGCACCTATGGGTGCTAAGGAGTACCTATGGGTGCTAAGAGGTATTTATGGATGCTGAGGGGCACCTATGGGTGCTAAGGACCACCTATGGGTGCTAAGAGGTATTTATGGGTGCTGAGGAGTATTTATGGGTACTAAGGAGTATTTATGGGTGCTGAGGGGCACCTATGGGTGCTAAGAGGCAGCTATGGGTGCTAAGAGGTATTTATGGGTGCTGAGGGGCACCTATGGGTGCTAAGAGGTATTTATGGGTGCTAAGGAGTATTTATGGGTACTAAGGAGTATTTATGGGTGCTGAGGGGCACCTATGGGTGCTAAGAGGCAGCTATGGGCGCTAAGAGGTATTTATGGGTGCTGAGGGGCACCTATGGGTGCTAAGGAGCACCTATGGGTGCTAAGAGGTATTTATGGGTGCTGAGGGGCACCTATGGGTGCTAAGAGGCAGCTATGGGTGCTAAGAGGTATTTATGGGTGCTGAGGGGCACCTATGGGTGCTAAGAAGTATTTATGGGTGCTGAGGAGCACCTATGGGTGCTAGGAGGTATTTATGGGTGCTAAGTGGTATTTATGGGTGCTGAGGGGCACCTATGGGTGCTAAGAGGTATTTATGGCTGCTAAGAGGTATTTATGGGTGCTGAGGGGCACCTATGGGTGCTAAGAGGCAGCTATGGGTGCTAAGAGGTATTTATGGGTGCTGAGAGGCAGCTATGGGTGCTAGGGAGTATTTATGGGTGCTGAGGAGCACCTATGGGTGCTAGGAGGTATTTATGGGTGCTAAGTGGTATTTATGGGTGCTGAGGGGCACCTGTGGGTGCTTAGTGGTATTTATGGGTGCTGAGGGGCACCTATGGGTGCTAAGAGGCAGCTATGGGTGCTAAGAGGTATTTATGGGTGCTGAGGGGCACCTATGGGTGCTAAGAGGCAGCTATGGGTGCTAAGAGGTATTTATGGCTGCTAGCAGGTATTTATGGGTGCTAAAGAGTATTTATGGGTGCTGAGGGGCACCTATGGGTGCTAAGAGGTATTTATGGGTGCTAAGGAGTATTTTTGGGTGCTGAGGGGCACCCACGGGTGCCAAGCAGCACCTGCGGATACCCAAGCGCGCCGATGAGGCGGCCGGGAAAACGCTTGAACGGAAGCGTCGAGGGCGGGGTGGGTGGGTGGGTGGGGGGACAAATCCGGGATGGCAGAGCACGCCGGGGCGCAGCAGCACCCACGGGTGCCCCCTTCCCCCCCCCCCCACCCAGCGCTGCGAGCACTGCGGGCGCCCCGGGGCGACGGTGGGGTGCTGCCTGGCCGCCTGCTTGGCCAACTACCACTTCATGTGCGCCCGGCGCCGGCGAGCCGCCTTCCAGCGCGACAAAAAAGTCTTCTGCCAGCGCCACACCCGCCTGCTGGACGGCACCGTGAGCACCCATGGGTGCTGGGGGGGGGCGGGCGCCCGGGGCGGGCGTCTCCGGGGGGTGGGGGGTCTTTAAAAGGGGGGATTTGGGGCGCTGGGGGGCTTTGGGGTGAACTGGGAGGCATGGCGGTGATGGGTAGGCATGGTTGAGTGTTGGGGTGTAGAGCACCCATGGGTGCTGGGGGGGGGCGGGCACCCGGAGCGGGGGTCTTGGGGGGTGGGGGTTCTTTAAAAGGGGGGATTTGGGGCGCTGGGGGACTTTGGGGTGAACTGGGAGGTATGGTGGTGAACTGGGAGGTATGGTGGTGAACTGGGAGGCATGGTGGTGATGGGTGGCCATGGGTGAGTATTGGGGTGTAGGGCACCCATGGGTGCTGGGGGGGGGACAACACCCATAGCAGGCGTCTCGGGGTGCTGTGGGGTCTTTAAAAGGGGGGATTTGGGGCGCTGGGGGGCTTTGGGGTGAACTGGGAGGCATGGCGGTGATGGGTAGGCATGGTTGAGTGTTGGGGTGTAGAGCACCCATGGGTGCTGGGGGGGGGCGGGCGCCCGGGGCGGGCGTCTCCGGGGGGTGGGGGGTCTTTAAAAGGGGGGATTTGGGGCGCTGGGGGGCAGTGGGGTGAACTGGGAGGCATGGCGGTGATGGGTAGGCATGGTTGAGTGTTGGGGTGTAGAGCACCCATGGGTGCTGGGGGGGGGCGGGCGCCCGGGGCGGGCGTCTCCGGGGGGTGGGGGGTCTTTAAAAGGGGGGATTTGGGGCGCTGGGGGGCTTTGGGGTGAACTGGGAGGTATGGTGGTGAACTGGGAGGTATGGTGGTGAACTGGGAGGCATGGTGGTGATGGGTGGCCATGGGTGAGTATTGGGGTGTAGGGCACCCATGGGTGCTGGGGGGGCGTGGGGACCTGTAGTGGGGGTCTCGGGGGGCTGTGGGGCCTTTAAAAGGGGGGATTTGGGGCGCTGGGGGGCTTTGGGGTGAACTGGGAGGTATGGTGGTGAACTGGGAGGTATGGTGGTGAACTGGGAGGCATGGTGGTGATGGGTGGCCATGGGTGAGTATTGGGGTGTAGGGCACCCATGGGTGCTGGGGGGGGGACGACACCCATAGTGGGGGTCTCGGGGGGGCTGGGGGGTCCTTAGAGGGGGGATTTGGGGTGCTGGGGGGTCCCGGGTGGTCCATGAGTGGAGCACCCATGGGTGCTGTGCAGGAGCCGGTGTGGGAGTGGGGCTTTATAGGGGGGTCTTGGGGTGCTCTGGGGGGGTCTTGGGGTGCTGTGGGGGGGTCTCGGGTGCTCTGGGGGGTCCTGGGGTGCTTGGGGGGGTCCCGGGGGGGCAGTGGAGAGCACCCATGGGTGCTGTGCAGGAGCTAGTGTGGGAGTGGGGCTTTATAGGGGGGTCTTGGGGTGCTCTCGGGGGGTCTTGGGGTGCTGTGGGGGGGTCTCGGGTGCTCTGGGGGGTCCTGGGGTGCTTGGGGGGGTCCCGGGGGGGCAGTGGAGAGCACCCATGGGTGCTGTGCAGGAGCTAGTGTGGGAGTGGGGCTTTATAGGGGGGTCTTGGGGTGCTCTGGGGGGGTCTTGGGGTGCTGTGGGGGGGTCTCGGGTGCTGTGGGGGGGTCTCGGGTGCTCTGGGGGGTCCTGGGGTGCTTGGGGGGGTCCCGGGGGGGCAGTGGAGAGCACCCATGGGTGCTGTGCGGGAGCCGGTGCAGGATGAGAACTTCACAGGGAGACACCGGGGTGCTTTGGGGGGATCCCGGGGCGCTTTGGGGGGGTCGCTGGGTGCTTTTGGGGGGGGCCCTGGGTTCTTTGGGGGGGGGGGGTCCCCCGAGGCATTTGGGGAGGGGGTGCAGCCGGGAGCACCCACGGGTGCCGCGCAGGAGCTGGTGCGGGACGAAGGCTTCGCGGTGCTGCGGCGGGTCTTCGTCGATTTTGGGGGGATCAGCCTCAAGCGGAAATTTTTGGGGGGGCTGGAGCCCGAGGCCGTCAACATGATGATCGGTGAGGGGGGGGGTCCCCCCAAATTTGGGTGGGGGGGGGGGTCCCGGGTTTAAGGGAGGGACCCCAGAGGGGGTTTGGGGGCACCCATGGGGGGGGTTTGGGGGGGCCCCAGGGGGTCTTTATGGGTGGGGGGGGGTTTGGGGGGCACCCAGGGGGATTTGGGGGGGGGTTGGGGGCACCCGTGGGTGCTTGGGGGGGGTCCTGGGGGTCCCAGGAGGACCCATGGGTGTGGGGGGGGATCCTGGGGGGTCCCATGGGTGCTGGGGGGGGGTCCCAGGAGCACCCATGGGTGCTGGGGGGGGTGCTGGGGGGGGGTCCCAGGAGCACCCATGGGTGCTGGGGGGGGTCCTGGGGGGGTCTCAGCAGCACCCATGGGTGCTGGGGGGGGTCCTGGGGGGTCCCAGCAGCACCCATGGGTCCTGGGGGGGGTCCTGGGGGTCCCAGCAGCACCCGTGGGTGCTGGGGGGGGGTCCCAGGAGCACCCATGGGCGCTGGGGGGGGGGTCCTGGAGCACCCATGGGTGCTGGGTGGGGTCCTGGGGGGTCCCATGGGTGCTGGGGGGGGTCCTGGGGGGTCCCAGGAGCACCCATGGGTGCTGCGGGGGGATCCCAGGAGGACCCATGGGTGCTGGGGGGGGGTCCTGGGGGGTCCCAGGAGCACCCATGGGTGCTGGGGGGTGCTGACTTGGGGGGGGGTGTCGCAGGGTCCATCCGCATCGACAGCCTGGGGGCCCTGACGGAGCTGTCGGAGTGCGACGGGCGGCTCTTCCCAGTCGGCTACCAGTGAGTACTGGGAGGGACTGGGGAGGCGCTGGGGGGGACTGAGAGGGACTGGGGAGGTTACGGGGGGGGATTTGGGGGATACTGGGAGGCACCGAACTGTACTGGGAGGCCCTGGGGGGGGATTTGGGGGGGTCTCCGGTCCATACGGGGAGGCACTGGGGGATACTGGGAGGAACTGGGCCATACTGGGAGGCACTTGTGGGGACGCAGGGGGGATTTTGGGGGTCCCTGGGCCATACTGGGAGGCACTGGGCCATACTGGGAGGAACTGGGCTGTACGGGGAGGTACTTACAGGGACGCAGGGGGGATTTTGGGGGTCCCTGGTCCATACTGGGAGGCACTGGGCCATACTGGGAGGCACTTGTGGGGACGCAGGGGGGATTTTGGGGGTCCCTGGTCCATACTGGGAGGCACGGGGCCATACTGGGAGGCACTTGTGGGGACGCAGTGGGGATTTTGGGGGTCCCTGGGCCATAGTGGGAGGAAGTGGGCCATACTGGGAGGCACTGGGCTGTACTGGGAGGCACTTGTGGGGACGCAGGGGGGATTTTGGGGGTCCCTGGGCCATACTGGGAGGCACTGGGCCATACTGGGAGGCACTTATGGGGACGCAGGGGTGATTTTGGGGGTCCCTGGGCCTTACTGGGAGGAAGTGGGCCTTACTGGGAGGAACTGGGCTGTACTGGTTGGCACTTACAGGGATGCAGTGGGGATTTTGGGGGTCCCTGGGCCATAGTGGGAGGAAGTGGGCCATACTGGGAGGAACTGGGCTGTACTGGGAGGCACTTGTGGGGACGCAGTGGGGATTTTGGGGGTCCCTGGGCCATACTGGGAGGCACTGGGCCATACTGGGAGGCACTTGTGGGGACGCAGTGGGGATTTTGGGGGTCCCTGGGCCATAGTGGGAGGAAGTGGGCCATACTGGGAGGCACTGGGCCGTACGGGGAGGCACTTGTGGGGACGCAGTGGGGATTTTGGGGGTCCCTGGGCCATACCGGTGGGCACTGGAGCATACTGGGGGGTCCTGGAGGGGTTGCAGGGGGCCTTTGGGGGTTCCCCCCGGGTCCTACTGGGAAGCACTGGTCCATACTGGTGGGCGGCAGGTGCTGGCGCCTTTACTGGAGCACCCGGGACGCCCGGCGCCGTTGCTGGTATCGCTGTCGGATCCTGGAACATCACCCGGGATCCGGCCCCGAGGGTGCCCCCCCCGCCGGGCACCCCGAGGAGAACCGCACCATCGCCCACGGCCCCCCCGGTACGACCGGGTGCCCCCCCCCAGACACCTGGGTGCCCCCCAAAATCCTGGGTGTCGTGTGTCCCCCCCAGATACCTGGGTCCCTTTTTGGGGGGGGACAGAATGGGTGGGGGGCACCCCCAGACACCTGGGTCCCCTCCATGCCCCCCCCCAGATGCCTGGGTCCCTTTTTTGGGGGGGTTAGAATGGGTGGGGGGCACCCTGGGGGGGGGTAGAATGGGTGGGGGGCACCCTCGGACACCTGGGTCCCCTCCATGCCCCCCCCCAGATGCCTGGGTCCCTTTTTTGGGGGGGTTAGAATGGGTGGGGGGCACCCTGGGGGGGGTTAGAATGGGTGGGGGGCACCCCCGGACAGCTGGGTCCCTTCTGTGACCCCCCGCAGATATTGGGGACCCCCCCCCCAGATACCTGGGTCCCTTTTTGGGGGGGGTTAGAATGGGTGGGGGGCACCCCCGGACACCTGGGTCCCTTCTGTGACCCCCCGCAGATATTGGGGACCCCCCCCCCCCAGATACCTGGGTCCCTTTTTGGGGGGGGGCAGAATGGGTGGGGGGCACCCTGGGGGGGGTTAGAATGGGTGGGGGGCACCCCCGGACACCTGGGTCCCTTCTGTGACCCCCCGCAGATATTGGGGACCCCCCCCCCAGATACCTGGGTCCCTTTTTGGGGGGGGGCAGAATGGGTGGGGGGCACCCTGGGGGGGGTTAGAATGGGTGGGGGGCACCCTTGGACACCTGGGTCCCTTCTGTGATCCCCCCCCCCGATATTGGGGACCCCCCCAGATACCTGGGTCCCTTTTTTGGGGGGGTTAGAATGGGTGGGGGGCACCCTGGGGGGGGTTAGAATGGGTGGGGGGCACCCCTGGACACCTGGGTCCCTTTTTTTTTGGGTGGGGGGGCACCCCCAGATGCCTGGGTGCCCCCTGACCCCCCCTCCGTCTCCCTCCAGGTGCCAGCCCAGGGTCCCCCCCCAGCCCGGGTGGGGGTCCCCCCCCCGAAGGTCCCCGGGGTCCCCCCAGCACCCGCCCGCGGGGCCCCCCCGGCTACTCGCCCACCCGCCGGCCCCCCCCCGGCAGCTCCTCGCGCCCCCTCCCCTCGCCCGGTGAGTGGGGGGGGGGACACGGGGGACCCTTGGGGACGTGGGGGGGGACATCAAGGACCCTGGGGGACATGGGGGGGCTCCTTGGGGACATGGGGGGGACCCTTGGGGACATGGGGGGGACACGGGGGGGCTCCTTGGGGACATGGGGGGGATATGGGGGGGGTTGGGGACATGGGGGGGGACACATCAAGGACCCTGGGGGACATGGGGGGGACATGGGGGGGGACATCAAGGACCCTTGGGGGCATGGGGGGGCTTGGGGACATGGGGGGTACACGGGGGGGCTCCTTGGGGACATGGGGGGGGCTTGGGGACATGGGGGGGGGACATCAAGGACCCTTGGGGACATGGGGGGGGGGGCACGTGTGGGACCCTTGGTGACAAAGGGGGTCCTTGGGGACGGGGGGGGGACGACACACACAAGAGGGACACGGGTGGCCCTTGGGGACAGAGGTGGGACGTGGCGGGGGGGGGCTCGGGGACACTGGGGGGGGCTCTTTGGGGACATGGGGGGGCTCCTTGGGGACATGGGGGTCCCTTTGGGGACATGGGGGACCCTTGGGGACATTGGGGGGGGTCTCTAGGTTGATGGGGTGTCCCTGGGGGGACACACGACACGTGTCCCCCCCCGGTGTCCCCTGAGCCCGTGTGTGTCCGTCCCCCCCCCCAGGCAGTGCCACCCCGGTGGCCCGTCACATCCTGACGGTGGGGGACCCCGAATTCCCCCCCCCGCGACGGGCGCGAAGGGCTTTGTCACCCGCCGGCGTCACCCGTCGTTGTCCCCCCCGGCCCCCCGGCGCCCGCCCCCCGCCCCCGCCGCCGGCGTCACCGTCACCCGGCGGAGCCGGGTCGTCTCCTGAGCCGGCGTCACCCGGGGGGCCACCGTCACCCCCCCGAAGGGCGTTGTCACCCGGGGGGCCGCCATCGGTTGGAGGACCATCGTCACCTGGAGGGTCACCGTCGTTTGGGAGACCCTCGTCACCTGGAAGGTCATCGTCACCTGGGGGGCCACCTTCGTTTGGAAGGTCATCGTCAACTGGAAGGTCATCGTCACCTGGGGGGCCACCTTCGTTTGGAGGACCATCGTCACCTGGAAGGTCATCGTCAACTGGAAGGTCATCGTCACCTGGAGGGCCACCATCGTTGGGAAGACCCTCGTCACCTGGAAGACCCTCGTCACCTGGAAGGTCATCGTCACCTGGAGGGCCACCATCGTTTGGAAGACCCTCGTCACCTGGAAGGTCATCGTCAACTGGAAGGTCATCGTCACCTGGAGGGCCACCATCGTTTGGAGGACCATCAGCATTTGGAAGGTCATCGTCACCTGGAGGGCCATCGTCACTCGGAGGACCATCGTCACTCGGAAAGCCATCGTCACCTGGAAGGTCATGGTCACCTGGAGGGCCACCATCGCTTGGAAGGTCATCGTCACCTGGAGGGCCACCATCGCTTGGAAGGTCATCGTCACCTGGAAGGCCATCGTCACCCGGAGGGCCACCATCATCTGGAGGGCTGTCGTCATTTGGAGGGCCACCATCGCTTGGAGGGCCATCGTCACCTGGAGGGCCGTCGTCACTTGGAAGGTCATCGTCACCTGGAGGGCCACCGTCGTTTGGAAGACCCTCGTCGCCTGGAAGGTCGTCGTCACCTGGAAGACCATCGTCACCCGGAAGGCCGTCGTCACCTGGAGGGCCGTCATCGTTTGGAAGACCACCGTCGCTTGGAAGACCCTCGTCACCTGGAGGGCCACCATCGCTTGGAAGACCCTCGTCGCCTGGAAGGCCACCGTCACCGGAAGAGCCACCGTCAACCGCGGGCCGAGAGTCGTCCCAGGGGCCGCCGCCGCCGTCGTCGTCACCCGGCGGAGCGCGGCCGCCGGCGCCGCCGTCCCCCCTGGAACCGTTGTCCCCGTCGGGTGGCCCGGACCTGGCCTTGGATGAGTTGGACGTCACCGAGTTGGCCTTGGCCGCCGGGCTCTTGGGTCCCTCGGGGACGCCGGCGGCGGGTGACAGCAGCGAGGACGAGGACGGCGCCCGGTTGGCCGCCCGGGGACGTTACTACCGTTTCGCCCGGACCGTGGTGACGCGGCAGCCGCCGTCCCCGTGTCCCCTCCCCCTGTCCCACATCGACCAGTTGGACGGGGTGGACGACGGCGGGGACAAGGGACAACGGGGACAACGGGACGGGCCGCCTCCGGGGCCGCCGCCCCGGCCGCCGCCCGCCGCCGAGGACCTTCCCTCCGACATCGTGGACTTCGTTCTCAAGAACATGGTGGGAGACGCCGCCAAGGCGACGCCCGCCCGAGCGTCCGGCGTCAACGGCGACGGCGGCGCCGCCCCGTGGCTCGCCGAAGGGTCCGCCCGCCGGCCCGTCGGAGGACGAGGGTGCCAGGACGGCCACCGAGGAGGTCCCCGCGGCGGGGACGTCCGGACGGGCGACGGAGACGGCGCCCGTAGGCGCGGCCTCGGCAGCCTCGGCGGCCGCCTTCTCGATGGCCGCGGCAACGGCGGGGACGTCTTGGCCGGCCGCGGCGCCCGCGGTCACGTCATCGGCGGCCCGGGCGCCCGTGGAGACGCCGGCGGCGCCCGTGGCCACCTCGGCCCCGGAGGGACGGCCAACGGACACGCCGCCCTCGAAGACGCCACCCGCCACAACGGCACCCACGGCCCCGCCGGCGCCCGCGGCCGCGTCACCCGCCGCGGCGGCGTCACCCTGGACGAGGCCGGGGGACGCTGGGTGTCCCCGTGGGGGACGGACGGGGCGCCCAAACGCCCCGGGGAGACGCCGGGTCCCGGTGCCAAACGGGCCCGGCGGGAGGTCGCCGGTGACGAGGGGGACGGCACCGAGGACAAGCCGGCCACCGAGTAAGGGTCACGGCCGAACGGCACCCGTGGGTGGGACCCCGGCACCCAAGGGGGCACCCGGTTGGGCCCATGGGTGCTCACCGTCGTGCGGCCTCACCAGTCGGGTCTACGGGCGCCCACCACGGTGGGAGCATCCCAGTTGGGTCGATGGGTGCCCAGCACGGTGGGACCATCCCAGTTGGGCCCATGGGTGCCCAACAGGGTGGGACCATTGCATGGGTGCCCAGCACGATGGGACCATCCCAGTTGGGTCTATGGGCGCCCACCACGGTGGGAGCATCCCAATTGGGCCCATGGGTGCCCAGCGTGGTGGGACCATCCCAGTTGGGCCCATGGGTGCCCAGCGTGGTGGGACCATCCCAGTTGGGCCCATGGGTGCCCAGCGTGGTGGGACCATTCCAGTTGGGCCCATGGGTGCCCACCGTGGTGGGACCATTCCAGTTGGGCCCATGGGTGCCCAACAGGGTGGGACCATCCCAATTGGGCCCATGGGTGCCCAGCGTGGTGGGACCATCCCAGTTGGGTCTATGGGTGCCCACCATGATGGGACCATCCCAGTTGGGTCTATGGGTGCCCACCATGGTGGGACCATTGCATGGGTGCCCAGCACGATGGGACCATCCCGGTTGGGTCTATGGGCACCCACCACAGTGGGAGCATCCCAGTTGGGCCCATGGGTGCCCACCGTGGTGGGACCATTCCAGTTGGGCCCATGGGTGCCCACCGTGGTGGGACCATCCCAGTTGGGTCTATGGGTGCCCAGCGTGGTGGGACCATTCCAGTTGGGCCCATGGGTGCCCACCACGGTGGAACCATCCCAGTTGGACCCATGGGTGCCCCCCATGATGGGACCATCCCAGTTGGGTCTATGGGTGCCCACCATGGTGGGACCATTGCATGGGTGCCCAGCACGATGGGACCATCCCGGTTGGGTCTATGGGCACCCACCACAGTGGGAGCATCCCAGTTGGGCCCATGGGTGCCCAGCGTGGTGGGACCATCCCAGTTGGGTCTATGGGTGCCCAGCGTGGTGGGACTGTCGCATGGGTGCCCACCATGATGGGACCATCCCAGTTGGGCCCATGGGTGCCCCCCACGATGGGACCATTCCAGTTGGGTCTATGGGGGCCCACCATGGTGGGACCATCCCAGTTGGGCCCATGGCTGCCCACCATGGTGGGACCATCCCAGTACTCACGGTTGAGCCCATGGGTGCTTCCAGCCTTCCCTGGCGTGTGGGGAGGTGGCCGTGGGTGCCAGGAGCACCCATGGGTGTTGGTCATGCCCGCAGGCTGTGCCAGGTCCCAGTGCCGCTGCCACCGCTCCGCGACGTGCTCGACATCAAGGATGAGCCTGAAGACCTCAGTGACACCGGGAGCTTCGGGTGAGCACCCAGCACCCACCCTGGGCACCCACCACCCATCCTGAGCTCCCACCACCCATCCCGAGCTCATCCCCACCCATGCTTGAGCACCCACCACCCATCCTGAGCTCCCACCACCCATCCTGAGCACCCACCACCCATCCCGAGCTCCCCCCCACCCATGCTTGGGCACCCACCACCCATCCCTGAGCTCCCACCACCCATCCCTGAGCACCCAGCACCCACCCTGGGCACCCAGCACCCATCCTGAGCACCCACCACCCATCCCGAGCTCCCCCCCACCCATGCTTGAGCACCCACCACCCATCCATGGGCACCCACCACCCATCCCGAGCTCCCCCCACCCATGCTTGGGCACCCAGCACCCATCCTGAGCTCCCACCACCCATCCTGAGCACCCACCACCCATCCCTGAGCTCCCCCCCCCCATGCTTGGGCACCCAGCACCCATCCTGAGCTCCCACCACCCATCCCTGAGCTCCCCCCCCCCATGCTTGGGCACCCACCACCCATCCATGGGCACCCACCACCCATCCTGAGCTCCCCCCCCCCATGCTTGGGCACCCACCACCCATCCCTGAGCTCCCACCACCCATCCCTGAGCTACTCCCACCCATCCCTGAGCTCCCACCACCCATCCTGAGCTCCCACCACCCATCCTGAGCACCCACCACCCATCCATGGGCACCCACCACCCATCCCGAGCTCCCCCCACCCATGCTTGGGCACCCAGCACCCATCCTGAGCTCCCACCACCCATCCCTGAGCTCCCCCCCCCCCATGCTTGGGCACCCGCCACCCATCCTGAGCTCCCCCCCCATGCTTGAGCACCCACCACCCATCCCTGAGCACCCACCACCCATCCTGAGCTACTCCCACCCATCCCGATCTCCCCCCACCCATCCCTGATCTCCCCCCACCCATCCTGAGCACCCACCACCCATCCTGATCTCCCACCCATCCCTGATCTCCCCCCCCCCATCCCGATCTCCCCCCCCCAATCCCTGGGGCACCCACCCTTGGGTGCTCTGACCCCCCGTGTCCCCCCCCCCCCCTCAGGTCCCCCCCGGGCCCGTCGCCTTCCCCCGGCTGCAGCCCCCCCCCGAGCGACGGCACCCTGGACCCCCCTTGGGCCGCCTGCGCAGGTAGGGGCACCCGTGGGTGCCACCAACGGGGGGGGGGGACACCCGTGGGACCGGGGACACCAATGGGGGGGGGGACACCAATGTGGGGGGGGACACACCCGTGGGACGGGGGACACCAACGTGGGGGGGGGGACACCAATGTGGGGGGGGACACACCAATGTGGGGGGGGGGACACCCAGTGCGGGGGGGGGGGGGGGGAATCCTCATGGGTCCCCCAGTGTCCCCCCAATGTCCCCCCCCCCCCCCCCCCCAGGTGGCAGCTCGGAGGACGAGTCCCCCCGTCCCCCCCCGCCGCCGCCCCCCCCGCCCGCCCCCACCTGCGCTTCGAGATCAGCAGCGAGGACGGGCTCAGCGTCACCGCCGACACCATCGACGGTGACACCGGGGGGGGACACCGGGGGGGACACCGGGGGGGGACATTGGGGGGGGGACATCGGGGGGGACATCGGGGGGGGGGACATCGGGGGATCACGGTGGGGGAGGCGTGGGGGGGGTGTTGGGGGGACGGAGGGACATGGGGGGGACATTGGGGGGAGATGGGGACATTGGGGGACATGGGGGGACATCGGGGGGACATTGGGGGGGACATGGAGGGGCATTGGGCGGAAGATTGGGGGACATCGGGGGGGACATTGGGGGGGACATCAGGGGATCACATTGGGGGGGCATGGGGGGGACGTTGGGGGGACATTGGGGGGAGATGGGGACGTTGGGGGACATGGGGGGACATCGGGGGGGACATGGGGGATCACGGTGGGGGGGCATGGGGGGGCGTTGGGGATGTTGGGGGGACATGGGGGGGACATTGGGGGAGATGGGGACGTTGGGGGGACATGGGGGGACATTGGGGGGGACATTGGGGGGGACATGGGGGGGCATTGGGGGGAACATTGGGGGGACATCGGGGGGGACATTGGGGGGACATCAGGGGATCACATTGGGGGGGCATGGGGGGGACGTTGGGGGGACGAAGGGACATGGGGGGGACATTGGGGGGAGATGGGGACGTGGGGGGACATGGGGGGACATCGGGGGGGACATTGGGGGGGACATTGGGGGATCATGTTGGGGGGGCGTGGGGGGGATGTTGGGGGGACATTGGGGGATCACATGGGGGGGTGTTGGGGGGGACGTTGGGGATGTTGGGGGACATGGGGGGACATTGGGGGGGACATCGGGGGACACATGGGATGACATGGGGGACATTGGGGGAACGTTGGGGGGACGCGGGGGGGGACACGGGGACATTGGGGGGACAGAGGGACATGTTGGGGACACAGAGGGACACGGGGGGGGGACACGGGGACATTGAGGGGACCCGTGGGGACGTGGCGGGGGGGGGGGGACGACACGCAGAGCGGGGAATAGCGGGGGGGGGGACACACATGGGACAGAGGGGACACGTCGGGGGGGGGGCTCAGGGGGACGTGGTGGCTCTGGGGGGGGGGGGTGACCCCCCGCTGTGCATGTCCCCCCCCCGAAACTCCTCGCTGTCCCCAGGCGCCTGGCGCGCCGTCATCGAGAAGGTGCAGGAGGCTCGCGCCAACGCCCGGCTCAAGCACCTCTCCTTCGCCGGTAAGCATGGGTGCCCCCCCCCCGAAAAAAAAAAAAAAACCAAAAAAAAACAAAAAACCCCCTGGGTGCTCCCCCCCGCCTCCCAAAAAACCTGGGTGCTCCCCCACACCCACCCAGGGACACCTTAGTACATGGGTGCCCCCCCCCCCAGTACGAAGGGGCTGTTTTTGGTGGGTTTGGGGGGGTTTGGGGTGAATATGGGGGTACCCGGACCCCTGGGTGCCCCCCCCGGGGGTCCCTGGTTTCATGGGTGCCCCCCCACCCACCCAGGGACTCCTTAGTCCATGGATGCCCCCCCCCAGTACAAAGGGGCTGCTTTTGCTGGGTTTGGGAGGGTTTTGGGGTGAACGTGGGGGTACCCGGACCCCTGGGTGCCCCCCCCCGGGGATCCCTGGTTTCATGGGTGCCCCCCCACCCACCCAGGGACCCCTGGTTCCACGGATGCCCCCCCCTCAGTACAAAGGGGCTGCTTTTGCTGGGTTTGGGGGGGTTTTGGGGTGAATATGGGGGTACCCGGACCCCTGGGTGCCCCCCCCGGGGGATCCCTTGGTCCATGGGTGCCCCCCCACCCACCCAGGGACCCCCTTAGTCCACGGGTGCCCCCCCCCCAGTACAAAGGGGCTGCTTTTGCTGGGTTTGGGGGGTTCTGGAGTGAACGTGGGGGGGCTGATGGGGGTACCTGGACACCTGGGTGCCCCCCCCGGGGGATCCCTGGTTTCATGGGTGCCCCCCCACCCACCCAGGGACTCCTTAGTCCACGGGTGCCCCCCCCCCCAGTACAAAGGGGCTGCTTTTGCTGGGTTTGGGGGGGGTTTGGGGTGAATATGGGGGTACCCGGACCCCTGGGTGCCCCCCCCCGGGGATCCCTTGGTCCATGGGTGCCCCCCCCCCCACCCAGGGACCCCCTTACTCCACGGGTGCCCCCCCCCCAGTACAAAGGGGCTGCTTTTGCTGGGTTTGGGGGGGTTTTGGGGTGAACATGGGGGTACCCGGACCCCTGGGTGCCCCCCCCGGGGGATCCCTGGTTTCATGGGTGCCCCCCCACCCACCCAGGGACCCCCTTAGTCCACGGGTGCCCCCCCCCCAGTACGAAGGGGCTGCTTTTGCTGGGTTTTTGGGGTTCTGGGGTGAATATGGGGGTACCCGGACCCCTGGGTGCCCCCCCCGGGGGATCCCTTGGTCCATGGGTGCCCCCCCCTCACCCAGGGACCCCTGGTTCCACGGGTGGCCCCCCCTCAGTACAAAGGGGCTGCTTTTGCTGGGTTTGGGGGGGTTTGGGGTGAATATGGGGGTACCCGGACCCCTGGGTGCCCCCCCCGGGGATCCCTGGTTTCATGGGTGCCCCCCCACCCACCCAGGGACCCCCTTACTCCACGGGTGCCCCCCCCCCAGTACAAAGGGGCTGCTTTTGCTGGGTTTGGGGGGTTCTGGAGTGAACATGGGGGGCCTGATGGGGGTACCCGGACCCCTGGGTGCCCCCCCCCGGGATCCCTGGTTTCATGGGTGCCCCCCCACCCACCCAGGGACCCCCTTAGTCCACGGGTGCCCCCCCCCCAGTACAAAGGGGCTGCTTTTGCTGGGTTTGGGGGGTTCTGGAGTGAACGTGGGGGGGCTGATGGGGGTACCCGGACCCCTGGGTGCCCCCCCCGGGGGATCCCTTGGTCCATGGGTGCCCCCCCCTCACCCAGGGACCCCTGGTTCCACGGGTGGCCCCCCCTCAGTACAAAGGGGCTGCTTTTGCTGGGTTTGGGGGGGTTTTGGGGTGAATATGGGGGTACCCGGACCCCTGGGTGCCCCCCCCGGGGGATCCCTGGTTTGATGGGTGCCCCCCCACCCACCCAGGGACCCCCTTAGTCCGCGGGTGCCCCCCCCCCAGTACAAAGGGGCTGCTTTTGCTGGGTTTGGGAGGGTTTTGGGGTGAACGTGGGGGTACCCGGACCCCTGGGTGCCCCCCCCGGGGATCCCTGGTTTCATGGGTGCCCCCCCACCCACCCAGGGACCCCCTTAGTCCACGGGTGCCCCCCCCCCCAGTACAAAGGGGCTGCTTTTGCTGGGTTTGGGGGGTTCTGGAGTGAACGTGGGGGGGCTGATGGGGGTACCCGGACCCCTGGGTGCCCCCCCCCGGGGATCCCTGGTTTGATGGGTGCCCCCCCACCCTAGGGATGAGCGGGCTGCGCCTGCTGGGGATGCAGCACGACGCCGTCATCTTTTTGGTGGAGCAGCTGCCGGGGGCGGGGGCCTGTCGGCGTTACCGCTTCCGCTACCACCCTCGCCGGGACCCCCCCCACCCGCCCCCCCGAAACCCCTCCGGCTGCGCCCGCGCCGAGCTCTACCTACGGTGGGTGCTCTCCCTTGAAACCCACGCCCCCCCCCCCCCCCCCCCCCCAGCCCCAGGGCACCTGTGGGTGCTGCTGGTGGTCCCTGGGTGGCTGTGGGCCCCCCCAGGGTGGTTGGGAGCTTCCCCAGGGCACCCATGGGTGCTGCTGGTGGTCCCTGGGGTGACTGGGAGCCCCCCCAGGGTGGTTGGGAGACTCCCCAGGGCACCCATGGGTGCTGCTGGTGGTTCTCAGGGTGACTATAGGTGTCTGTGGGCCCCCCCAGGGTGGTTGGGAGACTCCCCAGGGCACCCATGGGTGCTGCTGGTGGTCCCTGGGGTAACTGGGAGCCCCCCCCGGGTGGTTGGGAGCTTCCCCAGGGCACCCATGGGTGCTGCTGGTGGTCCTGTGGGTGGCTGTGACCCCCCCAGGTTGGTTGGGAGACTCCCCAGGGCACCCGTGGGTGCTGCTGGTGGTCCCTGGGGTGACTGGGAGCCCCCCCAGGGTGGTTGGGAGACTCCCCAGGGCACCCATGGGTGCTGCTGGTGGTCCCTGGGGTGACTGGGAGCCCCCCCCGGGTGGTTGGGAGCTTCCCCAGGGCACCCATGGGTGCTGCTGGTGGTCCCTGGGGTAACTGGGAGCCCCCCCCGGGTGGTTGGGAGCTTCCCCAGGGCACCCATGGGTGCTGCTGGTGGTCCCGTGGGTGGCTGTGGGCCCCCCCAGGGTGGTTGGGAGCTTCCCCAGGGCACCCATGGGTGCTGCTGGTGGTCCCTGGGGTAACTGGGAGCCCCCCCCGGGTGGTTGGGAGCTTCCCCAGGGCACCCATGGGTGCTGCTGGTGGTCCCGTGGGTGGCTGTGGGCCCCCCCGGGTGGTTGGGAGCTTCCCCAGGGCACCCATGGGTGCTGCTGGTGGTCCTCAGGGTGACTATAGGTGTCTGTGGGCCCCCCCAGGGTGGTTGGGAGACTCCCCAGGGCACCCATGGGTGCTGCTGGTGGTCCCTGGGGTAACTGGGAGCCCCCCCCGGGTGGTTGGGAGCTTCCCCAGGGCACCCATGGGTGCTGCTGGTGGTCCCTGGGGTAACTGGGAGCCCCCCCCAGGGTGGTTGGGAGCTTCCCCAGGGCACCCATGGGTGCTGCTCATGGTCCCTGGGGTGACTGGGAGCCCCCCCCGGGTGCTTGGGAGCTTCCCCAGGGCACCCATGGGTGCTGCTGGTGGTCCCTGGGGTAACTGGGAGCCCCCCCCGGGTGGTTGGGAGCTTCCCCAGGGCACCCATGGGTGCTGCTGGTGGTCCCGTGGGTGGCTGTGGGCCCCCCCAGGGTGGTTGGGAGCTTCCCCAGGGCACCCATGGGTGCTGCTGGTGGTCCCTGGGGTAACTGGGAGCCCCCCCCGGGTGGTTGGGAGCTTCCCCAGGGCACCCATGGGTGCTGCTGGTGGTCCCGTGGGTGGCTGTGGGCCCCCCCGGGTGGTTGGGAGCTTCCCCAGGGCACCCATGGGTGCTGCTGGTGGTCCTCAGGGTGACTATAGGTGTCTGTGGGCCCCCCCAGGGTGGTTGGGAGACTCCCCAGGGCACCCATGGGTGCTGCTGGTGGTCCCTGGGGTAACTGGGAGCCCCCCCCGGGTGGTTGGGAGCTTCCCCAGGGCACCCATGGGTGCTGCTGGTGGTCCCTGGGGTAACTGGGAGCCCCCCCCAGGGTGGTTGGGAGCTTCCCCAGGGCACCCATGGGTGCTGCTCATGGTCCCTGGGGTGACTGGGAGCCCCCCCCGGGTGCTTGGGAGCTTCCCCAGGGCACCCATGGGTGCTGCTGGTGGTCCCTGGGGTAACTGGGAGCCCCCCCCGGGTGCTTGGGAGCTTCCCCAGGGCACCCATGGGTGCTGCTGGTGGTCCCTGGGGTAACTGGGAGCCCCCCCCAGGGTGGTTGGGAGCTTCCCCAGGGCACCCGTGGGTGCTGCTGGTGGTCCCTGGGGTGACTGGGAGCCCCCCCAGGGTGGTTGGGAGACTCCCCAGGGCACCCGTGGGTGCTGCTGGTGGTCCCTGGGGTGACTGGGAGCCCCCCCAGGGTGGTTGGGAGACTCCCCAGGGCACCCATGGGTGCTGCTGGTGGTCCCTGGGGTAACTGGGAGCCCCCCCCGGGTGGTTGGGAGCTTCCCCAGGGCACCCATGGGTGCTGCTGGTGGTCCCTGGGGTAACTGGGAGCCCCCCCCAGGGTGGTTGGGAGCTTCCCCAGGGCACCCATGGGTGCTGCTGGTGGTCCCTGGGGTAACTGGGAGCCCCCCCCGGGTGGTTGGGAGCTTCCCCAGGGCACCCATGGGTGCTGCTGGTGGTCCCTGGGGTAACTGGGAGCCCCCCCAGGGTGGTTGGGAGCTTCCCCAGGGCACCCATGGGTGCTGCTCATGGTCCCTGGGGTGACTGGGAGCCCCCCCCGGGTGGTTGGGAGCTTCCCCAGGGCACCCATGGGTGCTGCTGGTGGTCCTCAGGGTGACTATAGGTGTCTGTGGGCCCCCCCAGGGTGGTTGGGAGACTCCCCAGGGCACCCATGGGTGCTGCTGGTGGTCCCTGGGGTGACTGGGAGCCCCCCCAGGATGGTTGGGAGCTTCCCCAGGGCACCCGTGGGTGCTGCTGGTGGTCCCGTGGGTGGCTGTGACCCCCCCCGGGTGGTTGGGAGCTTCCCCAGGGCACCCATGGGTGCTGCTGGTGGTCCCGTGGGTGGCTGTGACCCCCCCCGGGTGGTTGGGAGCTTCCCCAGGGCACCCATGGGTGCTGGTGACCCCCCTGCAGCACCCACCGGTGCCGGCCCCCCCCCCCCCTCAAGCTCGCTTTAGATGCTGGGGCACCCACTGCATCTTGCTGCCCCTATTCCCCCCCCCCCCCGCCCCCTTCCCCGGCATCGGGGGACACCCACGGGTGCCGGGGACACCCATAGGTGGGTGGGGGGGCACCCATGGGTGCCCTATTTGACCCCCCCCTCCCAATTTCCCCGCAGGAAGTGCACCTTCGACATGTTCAGCTTCTTGGCGTCCCAGCACCGCACCCTCCCCCAGGGTCCCCCCCCCCGCGACGAAGAGGAGGACGAGGTGCAGCTGAAGCCCACCCGGTGAGCCCCCCCCCCCCAAAAATGGGTGTCATCCCCCCCCTCACCCCAAGCCCGCGTTTTGGGGTGTCCCCCCCCCCCGAGTCCCACGTTTTGGGGTGGTGTGTCCCCCCCCAGTCCCGTGTTTTGGGGTGGTGTCCCCCCCCCAAGTCCCACATTTCGGGGTCCCCCGTGGGTGGGGGTCGGGGTGCTCGCGGACCCCTGGGTGCCCCCCCCCCCCCGCGGCGGTGGGTTTGGGGGGGGGTTGGGGTGCTGCCGGGTGCTGGGGTGCCCCCCCCCTGACCCCCCCCCAGCCGTGCCACCAGCCTGGAGCTGCCCATGGCCATGCGCTTCCGGCACCTCAAGAGAACCGCCAAGGAGGCCGTCGGCGTCTACCGGTGAGGTCACCGCGTCACCCCGTCACCCCGTCACCCCGTCACCCTGTCACCCCGTCACCCCGTTATCCCGTCACCCTGTCATCCCATTATCCCGTTATCCTGTCACCCTGTCACCCCGTCATCCCGTTATCCTGTCACCCCGTCGCACTGTCACCCCGTCACCCCGTCACTCTGCCACCCTGTCACTGTGTCACCGCGTCACCCCGTTATCCCGTCACCCTGTCACCCCGTCACCCTGTCACCCCGTCATCCCGTCACCCTGTCACCCCGTCATCCCGTCACCCTGTCATCCCGTCATCCCGTTATCCTGTCACCCCGTCACAATGTCACCGTCGCTGTGTCACCGCGTCACGTCACCGCGTCACCCTGTCACCCCGTCATCCCATCGCCCCGTCTTCCCATTATCCCAGTATCCTGTCACCTTGTCACCCTGTCGCCCCATCACCACGTCATCCTGTCACCGCATCACCCTGTCACCCCGTCATCCCATCACCGTCATCCCATCATCCCGTCACCCTGTCACCCTGTCACCCCGTCACCCCATCACAATGTCACCCCGTCACCCCGTCACCCTGTCACTATGTCACCATGTCACCACGTCGCCATGTCGTCCTGTCACCGCGTCACCATGTGATTTTGTCGCCGCGTCACCCCGTCACCCTGTCACCCCATCACCCTGTCACCCCATCACCCTGTCACCATGTCATCCTGTCACCGTGTCACCATGTCATTTTGTGACCGCATCACCCCGTCACCCCATCACCCCATCACCCTGTCACCTTTTCGCAATGTGACCCCGTCACCCTGTCACCCCATCACCTTGTCACCTTGTCACTGTGTCATTTTGTCACCCCGTCACCCCGTCACCTTGTCACCCCGTCACCTTGTCACCGTGTCACTGTCATTTTGTCACCCCATCACCCCGTCACCCCGTCACCTTGTCACCCCGTCACCTTGTCACCGTGTCACTGTCATTTTGTCACCCTGTCACCCCGTCACCTTGTCACCATGTCACTCATTTTGTCACCCCGTCACCCCGTCACCTTGTCACCGTGTCACTGTCATTTTGTCACGTCACCTTGTCACCCCGTCACCTTGTCACTGTGTCACTGTCATTTTGTCACCGTCACCCCGTCACCTTGTCACTGTGTCACTCATTTTGTCATCCCGTCACCTTGTCACCCCGTCACCTTGTCACCGTGTCACTCATTTTGTCACCCCGTCACCTTGTCACCCCGTCACCTTGTCACCGTGTCACTCATTTTGTCACCCCGTCACCTTGTCACCCCGTCACCTTGTCACCGTGTCACTGTCATTTTGTCACCTTGTCACCCCGTCACCTTGTCACCCTGTCACCCATCTTGTCACCCTGTCACCCCGTCACCCCGTCACCTTGTCACCGTGTCACTGTCATTTTGTCACCGTCACCCTGTCACCTTGTCACCCCGTCACCCATCTTGTCACCCTGTCACCCCGTCACCCCGTCACCTTGTCACCGTGTCACTCATTTTGTCACCCTGTCACCCTGTCACCCCGTCACCCCGTCACCGTGTCACCCCGCCACCCCCTCCCTGCGCCCCCGTGTCACCCCTTCGTTGTCACCCTCCCTGCCTCTTGTCCTCCCCCGGTGTCACCCCTCCCTGCTCTCGCCTCGCTGTCACCCGTCTTCGGCGTCACCCCGCTCCGGTCTCGCTTTTTCTGGGCGTCAACGTGTCCTTTGCGTCACACCCCCCCCCCCCGGGTGTCACCCCCCCGGTGTCACCCCACCCCGATGTCACCCCACCCTGATGTCACCCCTCTTTGGTGTCAGTGGGTGTTGGGGGGGGTTAAATGGGTGTTGGGGGGTCAATGGGTGTTGTGGGGGTTCAATGGGTGTTGGGGGGGTCAATGGGTGTTGGGGGGTGTCAGTGGGTGTTGGGGGGTCAATGGGTGTTGGGGGGGTTAAATGGGTGTTGGAGGGGGGTCAATGGGTGTTGGGGGGGTTAAATGGGTGTTGGGGGGTCAGTGGGTGTTGGGGGGTCAATGGGTGTTGGGGGGGTTAAATGGGTGTTGGAGGGGGGTCAATGGGTGTTGGGGGGGGTTAAATGGGTGTTGGGGGGTGTCAGTGGGTGTTGGGGGGTCAATGGGTGTTGGGGGAGTCAATGGGTGTTGGAGGGGGGTCAATGGGTGTTGGGGGGGTTAAATGGGTGTTGGGGGGTCAGTGGGTGTTGGAGGGGGTTCAATGGGTGTTTGGGGGGGTCAGTGGGTGTTGGGGGGGTTCAATGGGTGTTTGGGGGGGTCAGTGGGTGTTGAGGGGGTCAATGGGTGTTGGGGTCAATGGGTGTTGGGGGGTCAATGGGTTTTGGGGGGTCAATGGGTGTTGGAGGGGGGTCAGTGGGTGTTGGGGGGTGTCAGTGGGTGTTGGGGGGTCAATGGGTGTTGGAGGGGGGTCAATGGGTGTTGGGGGGTCAATGGGTGTTGGAGGGTGGTCAATGGGTGTTGGGGGGGTCAATGGGTTTTGGGGGGTCAATGGGTGTTGGAGGGGGGTCAATGGGTGTCAGGGGGGTCAATGGGTGTCAGAGGGGTCATTGGGTCCCTGGGGGAGTGTCATTGGGTGCTGGGGGGGGAAATCAATAGGTGTTGGGGGGCTCATTTGCTGTTGGGGGGGCGTCAGTGGGTGCCGGAGGAGGTTCAATGGGTGCCGGAGGGGTCAATGGGTGCCGGAGGGGGTCAGTGGGTGCTGGGAGGGGCGTCACAGTTTTGGGGTGACCCCCACCGTCCCCTGTCTCGTGTGTGTCCCCCCCCCCAGCTCGGCCATCCACGGGCGGGGGCTGTTCTGCAAGCGCAACATCGAGGCGGGGGAGATGGTGATCGAGTACTCGGGGATCGTCGTGCGCTCGGTGCTGACCGACAAGCGGGAGAAGTTCTACGACAGCAAGGTGGGACCTCGGGGACACCTCGGGGACACCACGGGGACGTGGGACGTCATCCACTCGGGGACCGTGTCCCTGTCCCCGTGGCATCGGGTGCTCGGTGTCCCCATCCCTTGGTGGTGTCCCCATCCCTTGGTGGTGTCCCCATCGTTGGGTGGTGTCCCCATCGTTGGGTGGTGTCCCCATCCCTGTCCCCAGGACGTTGGGTGCTCCACGACCCCATCCTTTGATGGCGTCCCCATCTCCTGGTGATGTCCCCATCCCTTGAGGGTGTCCCCATCCCTTGAGGGTGTCCCCATCCTTTGAGGGTGTCCCCATCCCTTCGTGGTGTCCCCATCCCTGTCCCCTCACCGTAGCTCCATCCTCAAGGCGTTGGGTGCTCCACGTCCCCATCCCCTGGTGATGTCCCCATCCCTTGAGGGTGTCCCCATCCCTTCGTGGTGTCCCCATCCCTGTCCCCAGGACCTTGGGTGCTCCATGTCCCCATCCCTTGAGGGTGTCCCCATCGTTGGGTGGTGTCCCCATCCCTGTCCCCTCACCGTAGCTCCATCCTCAAGACATTGGGTGCTCCACGTCCCCATCCCCTGGTGATGTCCCCATCCCTTGAGGGTGTCCCCATCCCTTCGTGGTGTCCCCATCCCTGTCCCCAGGACGTTGGGTGCTCCATGTCCCCATCCCTTCGTGGTGTCCCCATCCCTTGAGGGTGTCCCCATCCTTTGAGGGTGTCCCCATCCCTCGATGGTGTCCCCATCCCTGTCTCCAGGACCTTGGGTGCTCCATGTCCCCATCCCTTCATGGTGTCCCCATCCCTTGAGGGTGTCCCCAGGACGTTGGGTGCTCCACGTCCCCATCCCTTCGTGGTGTCCCCATCCTTTGAGGGTGTCCCCATCCCTTGAGGGTGTCCCCATCGTTGGGCGGTGTACCTATCCCCATCCCCTCACCGTAGCTCCACCCTCAAGGCGTTGGGTGCTCCACGTCCCCATCCCCTGGTGATGTCCCCATCCCTTGAGGGTGTCCCCATCCCTCAATAGTGTCCCCATCCCTGTCCTCAGGACCTTGGGTGCTCCATGTCCCCATCTCCTGGTGACATCCCCATCCCTTGAGGGTGTCCCCATCCTTTGAGGGTGTCCCCATCCCTTTGTGGTGTCCCCATCCCTGTCCTCAGGACCTTGGGTGCTCCAAGTCCCCATCCCTTGATGGTGTCCCCATCCCTTGAGGGTGTCCCCATCCCTTCGTGGTGTCCCCATCCCTGTTCTCAGGACCTTGGGTGCTCCACGACCCCATCCCTTGGCGGTGTCCCCAACCCTTGGTGGCGTCCCCATCCCTCAACAGTGTCCCCAGGACGTTGGGTGCTCCATGTCCCCATCTCGTGGTGACGTCCCCATCCCTTGAGGGTGTCCCCATCGTTGGGTGGTGTCCCCATCCCTGTCCCCCCACCGTAGCTCCACCCTCAAGGCATTGGGTGCTCCACGTCCCCATCCCCTGGTGATGTCCCCATCCCTTCATGGTGTCCCCATCCCTGTTCCCAGGACCTTGGGTGCTCCATATCCCCATCCCTTTATGGTGTCCCCATCCCTTCGTGGTGTCCCCATCCCTGTCCCCAGGACCTTGGGTGCTCCATGTCCCCATCCCTTGAGGGTGTCCCCATCCCTTGAGGGTGTCCCCAGGACGTTGGGTGCTCCACGTCCCCATCCCTTCGTGGTGTCCCCATCCCTGTCCCCAGGACCTTGGGTGCTCCATGTCCCCATCCCTTGAGGGTGTCCCCAGGACGTTGGGTGCTCCACATCCCCATCCCTTCGTGGTGTCCCCATCCCTTGATGGTGTCCCCATCCCTTGATGGTGTCCCCATCGTTGGGCGGTGTCCCCATCCCCGTCCCCTCACCGTAGCTCCACCCTCAAGGCGTCGGCTGCTCCACGTCCCCCTCCCCTGATGACTTCCCCGCCCCCTAACGCCGTCCCCGTCCCCTCAGCAATGACACCCCCCCCCCCCCCCGCTCAGGGCATCGGGTGCTACATGTTCCGCATCGACGACGCCGAGGTGGTGGACGCCACCATGCATGGCAGCGCCGCCCGGTTCATCAACCACTCGTGCGAACCCAACTGCTACTCCCGCGTCATCCACGTCGAAGGCCACAAGCACATCGTCATCTTCGCCCTGCGCCGCATCCTCCGCGGCGAGGAGCTCACCTACGACTACAAGTTCCCCATCGAGGAACCCGCCGCCAAATTACCCTGCAACTGCGGCGCCAAACGGTGCCGACGCTTCCTCAACTGACGGCCTCCGCCCAGGCCCCCGGTTGGGTTGGGTTGGGTTGGGGGGCGGCACCCGTGGGTGCTGGGGAGAAGGCGGCGGGGTGGAGGGGTGCAGCTGCGGGGCCGGGGGGAGCCGCCGGAGGCGGGGTAGGGAGGTGGTCCTGAGGTTCTGGAGATGTTTACGGCCAACTGGGAGCGCCCAAGAGTCGTTGGGAGAGCCTGACAACCAACCGGGAGCGCCCAAGAGTCGTTGGGAGAGCCCGACAACCAACCGGGAGCGCCCAAGAGTCGTTGGGAGAGCCCGACAACCAACTGGGAGCGCCCAAGAGTCGTTGGGAGAGCCCGACAACCAACCGGGAGCGCCCAAGAGTCGTTGGGAGAGCCCGACAACCAACTGGGAGCGCCCAACAGTCATGGGGAGCACCCAACAGTTATGAGGAGCACCCAACAGCCATGGGGAGCAGCTGGAGAGCAGACGTGGAGGTGCTCCTGAAGTTCTGGAGATGTTTACGGCCAACTGGGAGCGCCCGACAACCAACTGGGAGCGCCCAAGAGTCGTTGGGAGAGCCTGACAACCAACTGGGAGCGCCCAAGAGTCATGAAGAACACTCAACAACCAACTGGGAGCACCCAACAGTCATGAGGAGCACCCAACAGTCATGGGGTGCAGCTGGAGAGCAGACGTGGAGGTGCTCCTGAGGTTCTGGAGATGTTTACGGCCAACTGGGAGCGCCCAAGAGTCATTGGGAACACCCAGCAACCAACTGGGAGCGCCTAACAGTCATGGAGAGCACCCAACAGTCATGAGGAGCACCCAACAGCCATGGGGAGCAGCTGGAGAGCAGACGTGGAGGTGCTCCTGAGGTTCTGGAGATGTTTACAGCCAACTGGGAGCACCCAAGAGTCGTTGGGAGCACCCGACGGCCAACTGGGAGCACCCAAGAGTCGTTGGGAGCACCCGACAACCAACTGGGAGCACCCAAGAGTCGTTGGGAGCACCCGACAACCAACTGGGAGCGCCCAACAGCCGTGGGGAGCAGCTGGAGAAGGAGCATGGGGGTGCTCCTGAAGTTCTGGAGATGCCTACAACCAACTGGGAGCACCCAACGGCCATGGGGAGCACCCAACAACCATGAGGAGCAACCAACAGCCATGATGAGCACCCGAAAGCCATGAAGAGCACCCAACAACCATGAAGAGCACCCAACAGTCGTGGGGAGCCCCCAACAACCATGAGGAGCCCCCAAAAGGTGTGAGGAGCACCCAACAACCATGAAGAGCACCCAACAACCATGAGGAGCGCCCAACAATCACGAGGAGCGCCCAAAAACCGTGAGGAGCCCCCAAAAGCTGTGAGGAGCACCCAAGAACCGTGAGGAGCACCCAACAATCATGAGGAGCGCACAAAAACCATGAGGAGCACCCAACAACCATGAGGAGCCCCCAAAAGCTGTGAGGAGCACCCAACAACCATGAGGAGCACCCAAAAACCCTGAGGAGCACCCAACAACCATGAGGAGCGCCCAACAATCATGAGGAGCGCCCAAAAACCGTGAGGAGCCCCCAAAAGCTGTGAGGAGCACCCAAAACCCGTGAGGAGCACCCAAAAACCATGGGGAGCACCCAAAACCCGTGAGGAGCACCCAAAACCCATGGGGAGCACCCAAAACCCATGGGGAGCACCCAACAACCGTGAGGAGCGCCCAACAATCATGAAGAGCACCCAAAACCCATGGGGAGCACCCAAAACCCATGAGGAGCGCCCAAAAACCCTGAGGAGCACCCAACAACCATGGGGAGCACCCAAAAACCATGGGGAGCACCCAACAACCCTGAGGAGCACCCAACAACCATGGGGAGCACCCAAAAACCATGGGGAGCACCCAACAACCCTGAGGAGCACCCAACAACCATGGGGAGCACCCAAAAACCATGGGGAGCACCCAACAACCCTGAGGAGCACCCAAAACCCATGGGGAGCACCCAAAACCCATGAGGAGCACCCAAAAACCCTGAGGAGCACCCAACAACCATGGGGAGCACCCAACAACCCTGAGGAGCACCCAAAAACCCGTGAGGAGCAGCAGCCGGAGCGAGGACCTGGACGTCCTGGAGAAGCCCCGCACCCCACATGGAGCACCCATGGGTGCTGAGGACCACCCCCCCCCCCCCCAAACCTCCCCCCCCAACCGTGCCCCACACTTGGGGGTCAGATCCTGCCCCCCCCCCATGGGCCCGATCCTGCCCCTCCCCCCCACTTGTGGGGCTGGACCCTCCCCCCCCCCCCCGGGGGCCTTTGTAGAATTTTTGGGGCTTTTTCTACGCACTTTGGGGCTTTTTCCGGGTGTTTTTTGTTTTTTTTGGGGGGGGGGGGTGGGGTGGGTGTTGGGGGCGGGGTTTGGTTGGGTTTTTTGGTTTTTTTTTTTTGTATGTTAATTTAAAGGCGGCCGAAGCGCCGCCCACAATAAAGAGACTCCTTGGATCCCGGCGGGAGTGGGCGTGTCCTTTCCCCGTGGGTGGCCACGCCCCTGCTCCCTTAGTCACGCCCCTGCTCCTCCAGCCACGCCTCTGCTCTCCTAGCCACGCCCCTGCTCCCCTAGTCCACGCCCCCGCTCCTCCAGCCACGCCCCGCTCCCCTAGCCACGCCCCCGCTCCCCTAGTCTCGCCCCCGCTCCTCCAGCCACGCCCCCGCTCCCATAGCCACGCCCCTGCTCCTCCAGCCACGCCCCCGCTCCCCTAGTCACGCCCCCGCTCCTCCAGCCACGCCCCCGCTCCTCCAGCCACGCCCCCGCTCCCCTAGTCACGCCCCCGCTCCTCCAGCCACGCCCCCGCTCCCCTAGTCACGCCCCCGCTCCTCCAGCCACGCCCCCGCTCCCCTAGTCACGCCCCCGCTCCTCCAGCCACGCCCCCGCTCCTCCAGCCACGCCCCTCCGCGCTCCTCCCGCCACGCCCCTCCCTGCCGCGCTGGCTCCGCCCCGCCCCTCTCCTCTGGCCCCGCCCCGCCGCCTTCCTCCGGCCCCCGCCCCGCTCCTATTGGCGGAGCCGCCGCTCCCAGCGTGCCTTGCGGCGGCGGGGGCGGGGCGGCGGCCGGAAGTGGTGCGAGGTTGCGGAAGAGAGCGGAGGTGCGGGGCGAAGAGCGGGGGGCGCGGGTTGTGGGGCTGGGGAGGCAGTTATGGGGCAGCGGGAGTCGCGGGGGGGGCAGTTATGGGGCAGGAGGGCAGTTATGGGGCGGGGGGAGAGGTTGTGGGTCGCAGGGGAGCAGTTATGGGGCAGCAGGGGCAGTTGGGGGTCGTAGGGAGGCAGTTATGGGGCAGGAGGGCAGTTGTGGGTCGCAGGGGGCAGTTATGGAGCGGGGGGGCAGTTGGGGGTCGCAGGGGGCAGTTGTGGGTTCCAGGGGGGTACTTATGGGGCAGGGGGAGAGGTTGTGGGTCGCAGGGGGGCAGTTATGGGGTGGGGGGCAGTTGTGGGTCGCAGGGGGGTAGTTATGGGGCAGGGGGAGAGGTTGTGGGTCGCAGGGGGGCAGTTATGGGGCAGGGGGGTAGTTGGGGGTTGCAGGGCGTAGTTATGGGGCAGGGGGGCAGTTGGGGGTCGCAGAGGGGCAGTTATGGGGCAGCAGGGGCCGTTGTGGGTCGTAGGGAAGCAGTTATGGGGCAGGGGGGCAGTTGGGGGGGCAGTTATGGGGCAGGGAGAGACGTGGGTCACGGGAGCAGTTGGGGATTGCAGAGGGGCAGTTATGGGGCAGGAGGGGCAGTTGTGGGTCGCAGGGGGGTAGTTATGGGGCAGGAGGGCAGTTGGGGGGCAGTTATGGGGCAGGGGGGGCAGTTGTGGGTCGCAGGGGGTAGTTATGGGGCAGCAGGGGCGGTTGGGGTGGCAGGGGGGTAGTTGGGGGTCACAGGGGGGCAATTATGGGGCAGGGGGCAGTTATGGGGCAGGGGGAGCGGTTGTGGGTCGCAGGGGGGTAGTTAGGGGGCAGGGGGCAGTTGGGGGTCGCAGGGGTTTACTTATAGGTCTGGGGTTTAGTTATGGGTCTGGGGGGGTAGTTGGGGGTTGGGGGAAGCAGCCGTCGTTTGGGGGGGGGGCACTTGTGGGGCAGCCGTGGGGCTGAGCCGTGGGTCGGTGCCCCCCCCAGAGATGAACCTGGAGCGCGTCTCCAATGAGGACAAGCTGGAGCTCTGCCGCAAGTACTACCTGGGTGAGCCCCACAGCTGCCCCACAGCTGCCCCACAGCTGCCCCATAGCCGCCCCCAGCACCCCATAGCTGCCCCATAGCTGCCCCATAGCCACTCGCAGCACCCCAGAGCTGCCTTCTAGCACCCTGTACTGCCCCATAGCTGCCCCATAGCCGTCCCCGGCACCCCATACCTGCCCCATAGCCACCCCATAGACACTTAATGGCACCCCATAGCTGCCCCATAGCACCCCATAGCTGCCCCATAGCAACCCCATAGACACTTAATGGCACCCCACAGCTGCCCCATAGCACCCATGCTGCCCCATAGCTGCCCCATAGCCATGTCTGGCACCCCACAGGTGACCCCAGCACCCCATAGCCCCCCATAACTGCCCCGTAACACCCCATAACCATCCCTAGTGCCCTATAGCCCCCCATAACACCCCATAGCCCCCCCATAGCACCCCATAACTGCCCCATAACCCCCCATGACCACTCTATAGCCCCCCCATCAACCCCCCAGCCCCCATAACCATCCCTAGTGCCCCATAGCCCCCCATAAGTGCCCCATAACCATCCCTAGTGCCCCATAAGTGCCCCATAACTGCCCCATAAGTGCCCCATAACCATCCCTAGTGCCCCATAACTGCCCCATAGCCCCCCAATTGCCCCATAGCCCCACTGTAACAGCCCCATAAGTGCCCCATAGCCCCCCATAAGTGCCCCATAACCATCCCTAGTGCCCCATAAGTGCCCCATAACTGCCCCATAAGTGCCCCATAACCATCCCTAGTGTCCCATAACTGCCCCATAGCCCCCCATAAGTGCCCCATAACCATCCCTAGTGTCCCATAACTGCCCCATAGCCCCCCATAAGTGCCCCATAACCATCCCTAGTGTCCCATAACTGCCCCATAGCCCCCCATAAGTGCCCCATAACCATCCCTAGTGCCCCATAAGTGCCCCATAACCATCCCTAGTGCCCCATA
The DNA here is from genome assembly GCA_037953605.1 of Necrosyrtes monachus. NCBI lineage: Eukaryota > Metazoa > Chordata > Aves > Accipitriformes > Accipitridae > Necrosyrtes > Necrosyrtes monachus. The sequence goes on along the minus strand of JAZGTQ010000441.1, from coordinate 409,617 downwards.
AGTGCCCCATAGCCCCCCATAAGTGCCCCATAACCATCCCTAGTGCCCCATAAGTGCCCCATAAGTGCCCCAAAGTGCCCCATAACCATCCCTAGTGCCCCACAAGTGCCCCACAAGTGCCCCATAAGTGCCCCACAAGTGCCCCCCCGCCCTTCTTTACCCCCACCGAGAACACACCACTTGATTCCCTTACAGCCTTCATTACCTGGAGAAGGTGCTATTAATTAATTACCGGGGGCGGGGCATTAATTACCAAGGGCTCTAATTAATTACCGGGGGGGGGCTAATTAACTCCCCCCCCCCCCCCCCCCTCCAATCCCAGGGGGCTTTGCTCTCCTGCCCTTCCTCTGGCTGGTGAACGTCCTGTGGTTCTTCCGCGAGGCTTTCGTGGCCCCCCCGTACGGGGAGCAGCCCCTCATCAAGCGCTGTGAGGGGGGGAGGGGTTTTTTTTGGGGGGGGGGGGGACGGGACATTTATTGGGGGGGGGGCTGGGGGGGGTTATAAGGGGTTTTGGGGGGGCCAGGAGGGGTTTTTTGGGGGGGGGGGTGTCTCTGGGGGGGGTTATAAGGGGTTTTGGGGGGGCCAGGAGGGGTTTTTGGGGGGGGGGATCTCGGGGGGGGGTATAAGGGGTTTTGGGGGGGCCAGGAGGGGTTTTTTTTTGGGGGGGGGGCTCTGGGAGGGGTTATAAGGGGGTTTGTGGGGGGCCAGGAGGGGTTTTTTTTGGGGGGGGGGGTCTCGGGAGGGGGGCAAGGGGGGGGTCTTGGGGGTCTAAAGGGTCCTGGGGGGGGTATAAGGGGTTTTGGGGGGGCCAGGAGGGTTTTTTTTGGGGGGGGGGTCTCGGGGGGGTTATAAGGGATTTGGGGGGGGCCAGGAGGGGTTTTTTTTGGGGGGGGGGGTCTCGGGGGGGGGCAAGGGGGGGTCTTGGGGGTTTAAAGGGTCCTGGGGGGGGGCTGGGGGGTTATAAGGGGTTTTGGGGGGGCCAGGAGGGTTTTTGGGGGGGGGATCTCGGGGGGGGGGTATAAGGGGTTTTGGGGGGGCCAGGAGGGGCTTTTTGGGGGGGGGGTGTCTTTGGGGGGGGGCAAGGGGGGGGTCTTGGGGGTCTAACGGGTCCTGGGGGGGGCTGGGGGGGGTTATAAGGGGTTTGGGGGGGCCAGGAGGGGTTTTTTTTGGGGGGGGGGGGCTCTGGGAGGGGTTATAAGGGATTTGGGGGGGGCCAGGAGGGGTTTTTTTGGGGGGGGGTCTCTGGGGGGGTTATAAGGGGTTTTGGGGGGGCCAGGAGGGGTTTTTTTGGGGGGGGGGGGGTGTCTCTGGGGGGGTTATAAGGGATTTGGGGGGGCCAGGAGGGGTTTTTTTTGGGGTGGGGGGTCTCGGGGGGGGGGCAAGGGGGGGGTCTTGGGGGTCTATAGGGGGTTTGGGGGGGTCCGGGGGGGGGTTTGGGGGTCTGGGGGGGGCTCTATAGAGGATTAATGGGGAGTCCCGGGGGGGTACCCCCAAAAATCCTGCCCCCCCCCCAAAAAAATCCTGCCCCCCCAAATCCCACCTCCCTCCCCCAATCCTCCCACTGGCCTCCAGCAGGATTTTTTGGGGGTGCAACATAGAGCTTTTTTTTTTTTCTTTTTGGGGTACCCCCCCCAAAAAAATATTCAAATGAGATGCTAATAGTGCCCCCCCCCAAAAAATCTTGCCCCCCCAAATCCCACCTCCCCCCCCCAAATCCTCCCACTGGCCTCCAGTGGGATTTTTTGGGGGTGCAACATAGAGCTTTTTTTTTTGTTTTTGGTTTTTTTTTTGGGGGGTGCCCCCCCCCAAAAAATATTCAAATGAGATGCTAATAGTGCCCCCCCCCAAAAAATCTTGCCCCCCCAAATCCCACCTCCCCCCCCAAATCCTCCCACTGGCCTCCAGTGGGATTTTTTGGGGGTGCAACATAGAGCTTTTTTTTTTGTTTTTGGTTTTTTTTTTGGGGGGTGCCCCCCCCCCAAAAATATTCAAATGAGATGCTAATAGTGCCCCCCCCCAAAAAATCTTGCCCCCCCAAATCCCACCTCCCCCCCCAAATCCTCCCACTGGCCTCCAGCAGGATTTTTTGGGGGTGCAACATAGAGCTTTTTTTTTTTTTTTTTTTTTTTTTTGGGGGGTGCCCCCCCCCCCAAAATATTCAAATGAGATGCTAATAGTGCCCCCCCCCCCCCCCCCCCCAGACGTGCGGCGCTCGGCGCTGGGCCTGGGGCTGTGGGGGGTGGCGCTGGGGGCGTGGGTGGGTGTTTTCCAGAGCCGGCGCGCAAACTGGGGGGCACTGGGAGATTATTTGGCCTTCACCCTCCCCCTCGGCACCCCCTAAAAAAAAAGGGGGACCCCCCCAAAAAAAAAAAAAAAAAAAAGGGGGACCCCCCCCCCAAAAAAATAAATGAAGGGGGAGGGGTTTGGGGGGGTTTTTTGTTGGCAGGGGGAGGTTCGGCGGAGGATGGAGGAGGTGGAGGTGAGGGGGGGTGAAATTTGGGGGGGGGGTCCCGAAATTTGGGGGGGGGGTCCCGAAATTTGGGGGGGGGTGGGATTTGGGGGGGGTCCCCCGAAATTGGGGGGGGGGGTTTGGGATTTGGGGGGGGTCTGAAATTGGGGGGGGTGTTGCCGAAATTGGGGGGTGGTCCCCGAAATGGGAGGGGTGTCCCCCGAAATTGGGGCAGGGTCAGAAAATGGGGGGGGCCCCGAAATTTGGGGGGTCCCAAAAATTTGGGGGATCCCCGAAATTTGGGGGGGGGGGTTGGGATTGGGGGGGGGGTCTGAAATTGGGGGGGTGTCCCCCGAAATTGGGGCAGTGTCACAAAATGGGGGAGTCCCCGAAATTTGGGGGGGTGTTTGGGATTGGGGGGGGGGGGTCTGAAATTGGGGTGTCGCCGAAATTGGGGGGGGTGGCCTCGAAATTTGGGGGGGGTGTCACCGAAATTTGGGGGGTCCCCGAAATTGGGGGGGGGGGATTTGGGGGGGGTCCCCCGAAATTGGGGGGCGGGGGGTTGGGATTGGGGGGGGGGTCTGAAATTGGGGGCGTGGCCTCAAAATTTGGGGGGGTCTCCGAAATCTGGGGGGTCTCCAAAATTTGGGGGGGGTCCCAGAAATTTGGGGGGGGACCCGAAATTGGGAGGGGTTTCCCAAAATTGGGGAGGGTCCCCGAAATTGGGGGGGGTGTTCCCAAAATGGGCGGGTCCCCCCAAATTAGGGCGGAGTCCCCATAATTAGGGCGGTGTCCCCAAATGGGGGGCGGCCCCCCCATTTAGGGCGGGGCATAATTTTGGGGGAGACCCCCCCCAAATTTTGGGGGGGGGGGGGGTTGAGGTTGAGGGGAGGGTTGGGGCCACCCCCACCCCCGTGGTTTTGGGGTGGGGCTGACCCACCCCGGCCCCGCCCACAGGAGCGATGACGTCGTGGGATAGAAGACACGCCCACCCCAGAGCCCGCCCCCTCCCGTTTTGGGGCTGTTCCTGTGGATTTTGGGGCTCCCCCCCCCCCAATAAAGCCGCTTTGACCCCGCCCCCCGTGTCACGTGTGCTCATTGGCCACGCCCCCGGCGGGCGTGGCCTCCCCGACGCCCCACCCACCCCTTCCCATAGGTCGTGCACGTGGCTGAGGAGGAATGCCTTTATTTGGGGTGGGCGGGGCTGACAAGGGGGCGGGGTTGTTGAGAAGGGGCGTGGCCCGCGACAAGGGGGCGGGGTGTGTGGGCGTGGCCCGCGTGGGGGCGGGGTTTGCGGGCGGTGGGCGTGACCACACGAGGGAGGGGCTTGCTGCTGTAGACAGGGGGTGGATGTCCTCGGGGGGGGTGTGGCCTCCGGGGGGGCGTGGTCCACCGTGGGGGCGTGGCCCCTCGGGGCGTGGCCCGCCGGAGGGTGTGGCCTCCGGGGGCGTGGCCCCGGGGGGCGTGGCTACTGTCTCTCGTAGATGAGGCGCAGGAGGCGCAGGCTGGGCCCGTAGCGCTGCTGCTGCCGCTGCCCCGCCTCCTGCCAGCTGCGTCATCGCCGCGTCATCGGCCACGCCCCCTCACCTCCCAGTACCTCCCAGTGCCCCCCCCAGTGCTCCCAGTACCTCCCAGTGCCCCCCCCACTATCTCCCAGTGCCCCCCACTCACTCCCAGTGTGTCCCCGCTATCCCCCCGTGCCCCCCACGTCCCCCCAGTGCTCCCAGTAACTCCCAGTGCCCCCCAGTGCTCCCAGTATCTCCCAGCATTCCCATGTCCCCCTGTCTCCCCAGTACCCCCCCCAGTATCTCCCAATGCTCCCAGTGCCCCCCCAGTCTTCCCAGTACTCCCTTAGTGCTCCCAGTGCCCTCCCAGTATCTCCCAGTGTCCCCATGTTCCCCCCCCACTGCTCCCCATGACCCCCCAGTATCTCCCAGTGCTCCCTCCAGTCTCCCCAGTACCCCTCCAATGCCCCCCCAAGTGCCCCCCCCAGTGCTCCCAGTATCTCCCAGTGTCCCCACATCCCCCCCCAGTGCTCCCAGTATCTCCCAGTGTCCCCACGTCCCCCCCAGTATCTCCCAGTGCTCCCCCCAGTCTCCCCAGTACCCCTCCAATGCCCCCCCAAGTGCCCCCCCAGTGCTCCCAGTATCTCCCAGTGTCCCCATGTCCCCCCCCCAGTGCTCCCAGTTGCTCCCAGTACCCCCCACTCACCGCTGCCGCACCCGCTTCCACCGCTCCATGTTCTTGTAGATCAGCGACGACATCGAAGGGGGCGGGTCAGGCAGCTGCGCCATTGGGGGGGGAGATGACATCATCAGTGAGGTCACCGCAGGTGCAGTGACATCACCGCAGCACGGTGACGTCCTGGGGGTTACTTGGGGGTCCCGGGGGGTTACTTGGGGGTCACGGGGAGGGAAATTGGGGGGCCGGGGGGGTACTTGGGGGTCACAGGGGGGTACTTGGGGGTCACAGGATGGAACTGGGGGTCCCAGGGGTTACTTGGGGGTCACTTGGGGGTCACGGGGGGGCACTTGTGGGTCACAGGGTGGAATTGGGGTTCACAGGGGGGGAAATTGGGGGTCCCAGGGGTTACTTGGGGGTCCCGGGGGTTACTTGGGGGTCACAAGGTGGAATTAGGGGTCACAGAGGGGAAAATTGGGGGGTCCCAGGGGGGTACTTGGGGGTCTCCGGGTGGAATTGGGGGTCACAGAGGGAAAAATTGGGGGTCCCGGGGGTTACTTGGGGGTACCAGGGGCTACTTAGGGGTCCCAGGGGGGTACTTGGGGGTCACGGGGTGGAATTGGGGGTCCCAGGGGTTACTTGGGGGTCACAGAGGGGAAAATTGGGGGTCCCGGGGGGGTACTTGGGGGTCCGGGGGTTACTTGGGGGTCTCACCTGATCCGGGGGGGGCGCCCCCTCCTCGGGGCCGAGGGGGGAGGGGATGCGGGGGGGCCCCGGGGGGGCGGGGGGGGGCAGCTCGTAGATGTCCTCCCCCTTCCCAGCATGCCCTGCGGCACCCTGGGGGGGGGGGAGAGGGGCACGTGGGGGTCAGGGGGTGCCCCACATCACCCCCCCCCCGACCCCATTGGGGTTCCCTCTGCCCCATAGCGGGGCATTGGGACCCCCCCGAGCCCCATAGCGAGATATTGGGGTCCCCCCCCAGCCCCACGGCACAACTTTGGGGTCCCCCCCCCAGCCCCATAGCAACATATTAACCCCCCCAGCCCCATAGCGAGATATTGGGGTCCCTCTCCAGCCCCATAGTGAGATATTGGGGCCCCCCCAGCCCCATAGTGAGATATTGCCCCCCCCCAGCCCCACAGAAAAACATTGGGGTCCCCCCAGCCCCATAACTTAACACCAATGACCCCCCCAGCCCCATAGCGAGATATTGGGGTCCCCCTCCAGCCTCATAGTGAGATATTGGGGCCCCCCCAGCCCCATAGTGAGATATTGCCCCCCCCCAGCCCCACAGAAAAACATTGGGGTCCCCCCAGCCCCATAACTGAACACCAATGACCCCCCCCAGCCCCATAGCGAGATCTTAGGGTCCCCCCCCAGCCCCACAGCAAGACATTGGGGTCACCCCCCCCAGCCCCACACTGTCACATTACACCCCCCCCAGCCCCATAGCGGACTATTGGGGCCCCCCCCAGCCCCATAGCGAGATATTGGGGTCCCCCCAGCCCCATAGAAAGATGTTGGGGTCCCCCAGCCCCATAGCGAGATATTGGGGCCCCCCCCAGCCCCATAGCGAGATATTGGGGTCCCCCTCCAGCCCCATAGTGAGATATTGGGGTCACCCCCCCAGCCCCACAGCATCACTTTACGCCCCCCCAGCCCCATAGCGGACTATTGGGGTCCCCCCCCAGCCCCATAGCGAGATATTGGGGCCCCCCCAGCCCCATAGAAAGATGTTGGGGTCCCCCCCCAGCCCCATAGCGAGATCTTGGGGTCCCCCCCCAGCCCCATAACTGGACATCAGGGGCCCCCCCAGCCCCACAGCAAGACATTGGGGTCGTCCCCAGCCCCATAGCAAGATATTGGGGTCCCCCTCCAGCCCCATAGTGAGATATTGGGGCCCCCCCAGCCCCATAGAAAGATGTTGGGGTCCCCCCCCAGCCCCATAGCGAGATCTTGGGGTCCCCCCCCAGCCCCATAACTGGACATCAGGGGCCCCCCCAGCCCCACAGCAAGACATTGGGGTCGTCCCCAGCCCCATAGCGGAACTTTGGGGTCGCCCCCCCCCAGCCCCACAGCGGAATATTGGGGTCCGCCCCCTGCCCCACAGCGAAACATTGGGGCCAGCCCCCCAAGTTAGGGGGGGCCCCGCACCCCAGTAACACCCCCCCGACGTCTCCCCTCGCCCCATGGGGCTACTTGGGGGTCGCACCGTGGGGGGAAAAAAGGGGGGGGGGACGGACGGACACACTTGGGGGGCAGTTGGGGGGCTCACCTCAGGGCGGGGCGGCGCCGTGGGGTGTTGGGGGGCCGCCCCCCCCCGCGCCGTGGGGCAGTTGCGCATCCAGGCTCGACAGACGGGGTACAGGGGGGTCCCCTCGGGAAACTGGCCCAGTTCCACGCTCCGGTCGAACAGTTTGATGACGTAGGTATCTGGGGGGCGCCCCACGGCGTCGGGGTTGGGGGTCAGACCCACGGCCGGCCCCAGAGCGCTCGGGGATTGGTCTTTTTGGGGGGCCGGGGGGGGGGGGAAGGGAGAGGCGGGGGGTGGCAGACACGTAGCGGGATTGGGGGGGGGGTCTCCGGCCCCATAGCGTCCCTCCCAGCCCCATAGCGGGATGGGGGGGGCTCCAGCCCCATAGCGTCCTTCCCAGCCCCATAGCGGGATGGAGAAGAGCTCTCCAGCCCCATAGCGTCCTTCCCAGCCCCATAGCGAGATACCTAGGAGATCTCCAGCCCCATAGCGTCCTTCCCAGCCCCATAGCGGGATGGAGAAGAGCTCTCCAGCCCCATAGCGTCCTTCCCAGCCCCATAGCGAGATACCTAGGAGATCTCCAGCCCCATAGCGTCCTTCCCAGCCCCATAGCACAATAGGAGGAGGTCTCCAGCCCCATAGCGTCCTTCCCAGCCCCATAGCATCCCTCCCAGCCCCATAGCGGGATGGAGGAGAACTCTCCAGCCCCATAGCGTCCTTCCCAGCCCCACAGCGGGATGGAGAAGAGCTCTCCAGCCCCATAGCGTCCTTCTCAGCCCCATAGCGAGATACCTAGGAGCTCTCCGGCCCCATAGCGTCCCTCCCAGTCCCATAGCACAATAGGGGGAGGTCTCCAGCCCCATAGCATCTCTCCCAGCCCCATAGCGGGATGGAGGAGAGCTCTCCAGCCCCATAGCGTCTCTCCCAGCCCCATAGCAAGACAACTGAGAAATCTCCAGCCCCATAGCATCCTTCCCAGCCCCATAGCGGGATGGAGAAGAGGTCTCCAGCCCCATAGCGTCCTTCCCAGCCCCATAGCAGGATGGAGAAGAACTCTCCAGCCCCATAGCATCTCTCCCAGCCCCATAGCAAGACAACTGAGAAATCTCCAGCCCCATAGCGGGATGGAGAAGAGCTCTTCAGCCCCATAGCGTCCTTCTCGGCCCCATAGCGAGATACCTAGGAGCTCTCCAGCCCCATAGCGTCCTTCTCGGCCCCATAGCGAGATACCTAGGAGCTCTCCGGCCCCATAGCGTCCCTCCCAGTCCCATAGCACAATAGGGGGGAGCTCTCCAGCCCCATAGCGTCTCTCCCAGCCCCATAGCGGGATGGAGAAGAGCTCTCCAGCCCCATAGCATCCCTCCCAGCCCCATAGCAAGACAACTGAGAAGTCTCCAGCCCCATAGCGTCCTTCCCAGCCCCATAGCGAGATGCGTAGGAGGTCTCCAGCCCCATAGCAAGATGGGTGGGAGCTCTCCAGCCCCATAGCGTCCCTCCCAGCCCCATAGCGGGATGGGGGGGGTCTCCAGCCCCACAGCAAGATGGCTGGGAGCTCTCCAGCCCCATAGCATCCCTCCCAGCCCCATAGCGAGATGGGGGAGAAGTCTCCAGCCCCACAGCACTTATGGGGCAGCCCCACAGCAATAAGACGGCGCTCCCCCCGGCCCCACAGCAGTTGTGGGGCAGCCCCACAGCACTCCAAAACCCACCCCCCCCCCCCAAAGACTCGCCCTGCCCCATAGCAGTTAGGGGGCGACCTATAGCGCGGGGGAGACCCCAGCCCCATAGCGCTATGGGGCAGCCCCATAGCGCCCACTCACTGTGACGCTGCTGGGCGGGGTCGGGAAGCCCCTCCTCCGTTTCCCGCCTTTTCTTCCGCCGTTGCTGCGAGAATCGACCCGACGGCCTGGGGGGGGGCACCCGGGGGGGGTTTTTTTTGGGGTGGGGGGCACCCACTTGTGGGGCAGGAGCACCCACTTGTGGGGCAGGAGCACCCACCCCCCCCCCCAACTCACCTCTTCCCCGGGGCGGTGGGCGACGCCTCCCTGCAACAAAGGGGGGGGGTTAAGGGGGGGACACCCCCAAAATTGGGGTGCCCCCCCCAAAAATAGGGTGCCCCCCAAAAACAGGGTGCCCCCCCAAGGGAACCCCCCAATTGGGGCACACCGCCCCCCCCAAAACACCCAAAAATTGGGGTGACACCCCCCCGAGACCCCCAAAATTAGGGTGCCCGCCCCCAAAATTGGGGTGTCCCCCCCCAAAAATAGGGTGCCCCCCCAAGGGAACCCCCCAATTCGGGCACACTGCCCCCCCAAAACACCCAAAAATTGGGGTGACACCCCCCCCGAGACCCCCAAAATTAGGGTGCCCGCCCCCAAAATTGGGGTGTCCCCCCCCAAAAAATAGTGTGCCCCCCCAAAGGGATCCCCCCAGTTGGGGCACACCACCCCCCCAAAACACCCAAAACTTGGGGTTACACCCCCCAAGACCCCCAAAATTAGGGTGTCTGCCCCCAAAATTGGGGTGTCCCCCCCCAAAAATAGTGTGCCCCCCCAAAAAATAGGGTGCCCCCCCAAGGGAACCCCCCAATTGGGGCACACCGCCCCCCCAAAACACCCAAAAATTGGGGTGACACCCTCCCGAGACCCCCAAAATTAGGGTGCCCGCCCCCAAAATTGGGGTGTCCCCCCCAAATTAGGGTGCTCCCCCCCCAAAAATAGGGTGCCCCCCCAAGGGAACCCCCCAATTGGGGCACACCGCCCCCCCAAAACACCCAAAAATTGGGGTGACACCCCCCGAGACCCCCAAAATTAGGGTGCCCGCCTCCAAAACTGGGGTGTCCCTCCCAAAAAAATAGGGTGCCCCCCCCAAGGGAACCCCCCAGTTGGGGCACACCACCCCCCCAAAACACCCAAAACTTGGGGTGACACCCTCCCCGAGACCCCCAAAATTGGGGTGTCCCCCCAAATTAGGGTGCTCCCCCCCAAATTAGGGTGCCGCCCCCAAAATAAGGGTGCCCCCCCCAAATAGGGTGCCCCCCCCTCACTTGCTGAGAGCGTCTCCGGGCGCCTTCCCCGCTTCCTCCTCCATCGGCTCCCTGCACCCCAAATTCAAGGGGGGGCCCCCCAAATTTAAGGGAGGACCCCCCCTAAATTCAAGCGGGGCCCCCCCCCAAAAAAATTCGAGGGGGGACCCCCAAATCCAGGAGATACCCCCCCCAAAACCCCTTGGGACCCCCCCAAAATCCCAGGCCCCCCCTCAAGCTTTTGGGGTCCCCCCCAAATTTTGGGGACCCCCCCAACTTCCAGCCCCCCCCCAAAAAATTCCCATCCGCAAGCCCTTAGGAGGCCCCCCCCAATTTTAGGGGGGTCTCCCCCAATTTTTTAGGGTCCCCACCCCATTTTTTTGGGGCCCCCACCCTGATATTTTGGGATCCCCCCATTTTCTAGGGTCCCCCCCCATTTTTTGGGGTCCCCACTCCATTTTCTGGGTCCCCACCCCATTTCTTATGGTCCCCCACCCCGATTTTTTTGCCCCCCCCCATTTTTTATGGTCCCTGCCTAATTTTGGGGATCCCCCCCTTTTTTTAGGGTCCCCACCCCATTTTTGGGGGTCCCTGCCCCATTTTTTGGGGATCCCACCCATTTTTTAGGGTGTCCCCCCCCCGATTTTTTGGGGTCCCTCCCCATTTTTTAGGGTCCCCACCCCATTTTTGGGGGTCCCTGCCCCGTTTTTTGGCTCCCCATCCAATTTTTTAGGGTGCCCCCCCATTTTTGGGGATCCCACCCATTTTTTAGGGTGTCCCCCCCCGATTTTTTGGGGTCCCTCCCCATTTTTTAGGGTCCCCACCCCATTTTTGGGAGTCCCTGCCCCATTTTTTGGGTCCCCATCCAATTTTTTAGGGTGTCCCCCCCCATTTTTCAGGATCCCACCCATTTTTTAGGGTGTGTCCCCCCGATTTTTTGGGGTCCCTCCCCACTTTTTAGGGTCCCCACCCCATTTTCTGGCCCCTCCCCGATTTTTGGGGTCCCCCCCATTTTCTAGGGTCCCCACCCCATTTTTGGGGTTCCCTGCCCAATAGTTTGGGTCCCCACCCCATTTTTTTGCCCCTCCCCCGATATTCGCAGCCCCCCACCCCATTTTTTAGGGTCCCCACCCCATTTTTTGGGGTGTTCCCCCCAATTTTGGGGGGTGTCCCCCCCAATTTTTGGGGTGTCCCCCCCCCCTAACCTGGGGCCCTGGCTGCGCTCCAGCAGCTCCTGCAGGACGGCGTCCAGGCGGCTGCGGGCAGAGGCGGCTTCGAGGTCTTTGGGGGGGGGGGACACCCCAAAAAATCAGGGGGAGGACACCCCCAAAAAAAAGTGGGAAAGGGGGGGCCCAGGGAAGGAAACCTGGTGCCCCCCCCGCCCAAAAAAAACCCCCAAAAACCGGGGGGGGGGGGGGGGGAGCTCACCTGGTTTCTCCACCTTCACCTTGACGGCCAGCATGGCGCCGGGGGTCTGGGGGGGGGGGGGTTAGAGGGGTCACCCCCCCCCAAAAAAAACCCCAAGGGGGGGTCGTGCCCCCCCCAAAAAAACCCAAGGGGGGGTTTATAGGGGGGTTCCCCCCCCCCAAGACTCCTCTGGGGAGGGGTTAGAGGGGTGTCCCCCCCTTTTTTCCTCACAGTCTCCCCCTCTCCCCTTCCCCCCCCTCAGAGCCCCCCCTGACCCCCCAAATCCCCCCCAAACCCCCCAAAATCCCCCCTAATCCCCCCCAAACCTCCTAAAATTCCCCAAATCCCCCCAAAATCCCCCCAAATCCCCCCAAAACCCTCCGCTCTTCTTCCTCTCCCCCCCCCCCCGGCTCCTTCCTCCTCACTCCGCTCCCCTCAGCCGCCGCCGCCGCCTTCCTCACCCCCCCTTCCCGCCCTCGCCTCCCATTGGCCGCCGCGCCCGCTCGTCTCCTCCCCTGACCAATCACAACCCAAGAAGCGCAGCCACAGGGCGGGGAGAACGAGGAGGCGCGGGGCGTGACGGGAGTTGTAGTCCGCCGCCTTTTCCCTCCCCTCTACCCTTCCCGCCCTCGCCTCCCATTGGCCGCCGCGCCCGCTCGTCTCCTCCGCTGACCAATCACAGCTCGAGAAGCGCAAGCAGAGGGAGGGGGGGAAAAGGAGGCGCGGGGCGTGACGGGAGTTGTGGTCCGCCGCCATGTTGGGGAGGGCGCCGGCCGCCATTTCGCGGCGGGTGGACGGGAGAGGCGGGGAGGCCGCCCCATGGAGCCGGTGAGGCCTCGGGGCGACCCAGAAGTTTGGGGCGGGGAGGGGGGGGGGGGTGTGTGTTTATTTTTTGCGTCAGCCTCTTGCGTCATCTTACGTCATCCCCGGCTCCCCCTTCATTCACGCAGGGACTCGGCCTGGAGGAGAGGACGGCCCGGCTGCTGCGGAGAAGGTAGCAGGGGGGGTTGGACTCAACGCTGCCCCACAAGTGATCCCCCCCCAGACCCCCAAGTGCCCCCCCAGACCCCTATCTGCCCCCCAAGTGCCCCCTCAGACCCATAACTGCCCCCTAAGTAACACTCCAGACTCCTAGCTGCCCCCTAACTGCCCCCCTAGACCCCTAACTGTCCCCCCAAGGACCCCTAACTGCCCCCCCAGACCCCTATCTGCCCCCCAAGTGCCCTCCAGACCCATAACTGCCCCCTAAGTAACACTCCAGACTCCTAGCTGCCCCCTAACTGCCCCCCCCGACCCCTAACTGCCCCCCCAGACCCCTAACTGCCCCCCAAGTGACCCCCTCCGGATCCCCAAGTGCCCCCCAGACCCCTAACTGCCCCCTAAGTAACACTCCGGACCCCTAACTGCCCCCCAGGTACCCCCCCAGACCCATAACTGCCCCCCAAGTACCCCCCAGACCCATAAGTGCCCCCCCAAGACCCCTAACTGCCCCCTAAGTAACACTCCAGACCCCTAGCTGCCCCCCGAGTGCCCCCCCAGACCCATAACTGCCCCCAAGTGCCCCCCCAGACCCATAACTGCCCCCAAGTGCCCCCCAGACCCCTATCTGCCCCCTAAGTAACACTCCAGACCCCTAGCTGCCCCCGAAGTACCCCCCCAGACCCATAACTGCCCCCCAAGTACCCCCCCAGACCCATAACTGCCCCCCCAGACCCCTAACTGCCCCGTAACTGCCCCCCCAGACCCATAACTGCCCCCTAAGTGACCCCCTCCGGATCCCCAAGTGACCCCCAGACCCCTAACTGCCCCCCAAGTGCCCCCCCAGACCCCTAACTGCCCCCTAAGTAACACTCCAGACCCCTAAGTCCCCCCTCTGGACCCATAAGTGCCCCCCAAGTGCCCCCCCGACGAATAACTGCCCCCCAAGTGCCCCCCAGACCCATAAGTAGCCCCCAAGTGCCCCCCCCAGACCCCTATCTGCCCCCCAAGTGCCCCCCCAGACCCATAACTGCCCCCCCAGACCCCTAACTGCCCCCTAAGTAACACTCCAGACCCCTAAGTCCCCCCCGACCCCTAACTGCCCCCCCCAGCCCCCCAACTGCCCCCCAAGTGCCCCTCCCACCCCTGGGCGGGGTCAGGATTTGGGTTCCGCCCCTAACCTCCCCCCCCCCCCCCCCCCCCGCAGCGAGGCCGTTCTCAGCAGCACCGCCCGCCCCGCCCGGCCACGCCCAGGTCGCGACCCCCGGACGCCCGAGTCTCCGCCCCCGGACGCTTGGGTCGTCAGCCCGTTGGGGGCGGAGCCGCTGATCCGCCCCTCCCTCCCCGCGGCGCCGTCAAGCCCCGCCCCCGGCGACCCCCTCCTCCAATGGCGTTTGCGGCGCCGGGGGGTGGAGTCGGCGCCGGGCGTGTCCCCGTGGGGCGGGGCCTCGCTCGGCTCCGCCTCCCAGGGCGCCCGGGAGGGGCGTGGCTCCCAGGATGCCTTGCGGCGGGAGCCATGTTCGGAGTCACGTGACTCCCCCGAAGCCTCGCGGCCAACCAGGAGCGGCTCCCACGATGCTTTGCGGCGGGAGCCATGTTTGGAGTCACGTGACGCCTGGCGGCCTACGAGGGACAACTCCCACGATGCTTTGCGGCGGGAGCCATGTTTGGAGTCACGTGACGCCTGGCGGCCTACGAGGGAGGACTCCCATGATGCCTTGCGCCAGCGGGCGCCATTAGAGGAGCGCGGCTCCCGGGATGCTCCGCGGCGGGAGCCATGTTTGAAGTCACGTGACTCGGGCGGGCGGGGCTCCCAGCATGCCCCGGGGGCACCGACGCAGGTTGGGGCCGTGGGGCTGAGCCGTGGGGCAGGATGGGGCCGTGGGGCTGAGCCGTGGGGCAGGACGGGGCCGTGGGGCAGGATGGGGCCGTGGTGCTGAGCCGTGGGGCAGGACGGGGCCGTGGGGCAGGATGGGGCCGTGGAGCAGGATGGGGCCGTGGGGCTGAGCCGTGGGGCAGGATGGGGCCGTGGGGCTGAGCCGTGGGGCTGAGCCGTGGGGCAGGATGGGGCCGTGGTGCTGAGCCGTGGGGCAGGACGGGGCCGTGGGGCAGGATGGGGCCGTGGTGCTGAGCCGTGGGGCAGGACGGGGCCGTGGGGCAGGATGGGGCCGTGGTGCTGAGCCGTGGGGCAGGACGGGGCCGTGGGGCAGGATGGGGCCGTGGGGCAGGATGGGGCCGTGGAGCAGGATGGGGCCGTGGGGCTGAGCTGTGGGGCAGGATGGGGCTGTGGGGCTGAGCCGTGGGGCAGGATGGGGCCGTGGGGCTGAGCCGTGGGGCAGGATGGGGCCGTGGGGCTGAGCCGTGGGGCTGAGCCGTGGGGCAGGATGGGGCTGTGGTGCTGAGCCGTGGGGCAGGATGGGGCCGTGGGGCAGGACGGGGCCGTGGGGCTGAGCCGTGGGGCAGGATGGGGCCGTGGGGCAGGATGGGGCCGTGGGGCTGAGCCGTGGGGCAGGATGGGGCCGTGGTGCTGAGCCGTGGGGCAGGATGGGGCCGTGGGGCTGAGCCGTGGGGCAGGATGGGGCCGTGGGGCTGAGCCGTGGGGCTGAGCCGTGGGGCAGGATGGGGCTGTGGTGCTGAGCCGTGGGGCAGGATGGGGCCGTGGTGCTGAGCCGTGGGGCAGGATGGGGCCGTGGGGCAGGACGGGGCCGTGGGGCTGAGCCGTGGGGCTGGGTGTCCCGCAGGCGCCGTGGGGCTGAGCCGTGGGGCAGGATGGGGCTGTGGTGCTGAGCCGTGGTGCTGAGCCGTGGTGCTGAGCCGTGGGGCTGAGCCGTGGGGCAGGACGGGGCCGTGGGGCTGAGCCGTGGGGCTGAGCCGTGGGGCAGGATGGGGCCGTGGGGCTGAGCCGTGGGGCTGAGCCGTGGGGCAGGATGGGGCCGTGGGGCTGAGCCGTGGGGCTGAGCCGTGGGGCAGGATGGGGCCGTGGGGCTGAGCTGTGGGGCAGGATGGGGCTGTGGGGCTGAGCCGTGGTGCTGAGCCGTGGTGCTGAGCCGTGGGGCTGAGCCGTGGGGCAGGACGGGGCCGTGGGGCTGAGCCGTGGGGCTGAGCCGTGGGGCAGGATGGGGCTGTGGGGCTGAGCCGTGGGGCTGAGCCGTGGGGCTGAGCCGTGGGGCTGGGTGTCCCGCAGGCGCCGTGGGGCCGAGCCGTGGGGCAGGATGCGGCCGTCGGTGACCCCCTGCAGCAGACGCTGGGTGAGGGGCTGGGGGGGGGCACTTGTGGGTCTGGGGGGGGCACTTGTGGGTCCAGGGGGTCATTTATGGGTCCAGGGCGTGACTTATGGGTCTGGAGAGTCACTTATGGGTCTGGGGGGGGTTACTTGGGGGTCTGGGGGGTCACTTATGGGTCCAGGGAGTTACTTATGGGTCTGGGGGGGTCACTTATGGGTCTGGGGGTGTCACTTATGGGTCTGGGGGGTCACTTATGGGTCTGGGGGGGTTACTTGTGGGTCTGGGGGGTCACTTATGGGTCCAGGGAGTTACTTATGGGTCTGGGGGGGTCACTTATGGGTCTGGGGGGTCACTTATGGGTCTGGGGGGGGTTACTTGGGGGTCTGGGGGGTCACTTATGGGTCCAGGGAGTTACTTATGGGTCTGGGGGGGTCACTTATGGGTCTGGGGGTGTCACTTATGGGTCTGGGGGGTCACTTATGGGTCTGGGGGGTCACTTGTGGGTCCAGAGCATGACTTGTGGGTCTGGGTGGGGTCACTTGTGGGTCTGGGGGGTCACTTATGGGTCCAGGGAGTTACTTATGGGTCCAGGGGGGTCACTTATGGGTCTGGGGCCTCACTTGTGGGTTTGGGGGGGGTCACTTGTCTTTTTGGGGGGGCCACTTATGGGTCCAGGGAGTTACTTATGGGTCTAGAAGCTCACTTATGGGTCCAGGGGGGTCAGTTATGGGTCCGGGGGGGTCGCTTATGGGTCTGGGGGGTCACTTATGGGTCCGGGGGGGGTCACTTATGGGGCAGCTGACCCCCCCGCCCCCCCCAGGAGCTCCGGGCGACCCCCTCCTGCAGCTGCTGCGGGGCCAACGCCGGGCGCTGCGGGGCCGCCTGCGGTATGACCCCCCCCACCCAAAAAAAAAAAAATAATTTTTTTTTTTTTTGGGGTCCCCCCCTTCCCTCCACCCCCCCAAAAACCTGGGGGGGTGTCTGGTGTCTCCCCCCCCCCCGGGGGTCCCTGACACCCCTTTTTTTTTTGTGTCCCCCCCCCTCCAGGGCCGTCGAGACCCTCCTGGCCGCGCTACAGGAACCCCCCCCAAATTTGGGGGGGCAATAAAATGACACCCCCCCAGAAACCAACCCCTCCCTCCTCAAATCTCTTCCGGGGACACCCCCAGCCCCCCCCAAGACCATTTTTGGGGGGGTCGTCCCCCCCAAATCCCCCCCCCCAAAAAATTGGGGACCCCCCCCAGCCTCTATTAGAGCGCCCAAGATGGCGGCTGCCGCCTTTCAAGGACTACAACTCCCCGCATGCCCCGCGCCTCCCATAGACTCCCATTGAGCCGGGACTACAACTCCCAGCATGCCCCGCGCCCCCCATAGACTCCCATTGAGCCGGGACTACAACTCCCAGCATGCCCCGCGCTCCCATAGACTCCCATTGAGCCGGGACTACAACTCCCAGCATGCCCCGCGCCTCCCATAGACTCCCATTGTGCCGGGACTACAACTCCCGTCATGCCCCGCGCTCCCATAGACTCCCATTGAGCCGGGACTACAACTCCCAGCATGCCCCGCGCCTCCCATAGACTCCCATTGAGCCGGGACTGCAACTCCCAGCATGCCCCGCGCCTCCCATAGACTCCCATTGACCCGGGACTACAACTCCCGTCATGCCCCGCGCCTCCCATAGACTCCCACTGAACCGGGACTACAACTCCCGTCGTGCCCCGCGCCGCCGCCGCCTTCCCGCCTTTTTGTCGTTTCCGCCTCCCGCTTCTCCCCTCTCGTCATGGCGCCGGCGGAGGAGGCGCTGGGTCGCTGGGCGCGGGGAGAAATGGAGTTACCGCCGGGCCTCGCTCCCTCCGCTGCCGTTCTTCGGAGGTGGGAAACGGCGGGGAAACCCCCCCCCGACCCGGGAACCGGGGCGGGGTGGTCGTTACCGGGCTGGGTTGCTTCTCGGGGGGGGAATTCGGGATGGACCCCCCCCCCCTTCATAGAGGGGGATTTGGTGTCTGGGGGGGGGGTCCTGGGGGGTTTTGGGGGTTCTTTTCAGTCAGGGTGGGGGTCCCAGTTGTTTTGGGGGTTTGCCTTGGGGTCCTGAGAGGTTTTGGGGTCCATTTTCAGTCAGGGTGGGGGTCCCAAGGGTTTTTGGGGGGTCCTGGGGGGATTTGGGGGTCCTTTTCAGTCAGGGTGGGGGTCCCAGTGGTTTTTGGGGTCCCCTTTGGGGCGTTTTGGGGTTCTTTTCAGTCAGGGTGGGGGTCCCAGTTGTTTTGGGGGTTTGCCTTGGGGTCCTGAGAGGTTTTGGGGTCCATTTTCAGTCAGGTTGGGGGTCCCAAGGGTTTTTGGGGGGTCCTGGGGGGATTTGGGGGTCCTTTTCAGTCAGGGTGGGGGTCCCAGTGGTTTTTGGGGTTTGCCTTGGGGGGATCCTGAGAGGTTTTGGGGTCCATTTTCCTTCAGGTTGGGGGTCCCAAGGGTTTTTGGGGTCCCTTTGGGGGGTCCTGGGGGGGGTTTGGGGTCCCTTTGGGGGCGTTTTGGGGTCCTTTTCAGTCAGAGGGCGGGATCCTATTTATTTCTGGTGGTCCTGGCAGGATTTTGGGGTCCTTTTCAGTCAGGGTGGGGGGTCCCAAGGGGTTTTTGGGGGTCCTGGGGGGATTTTCGGGTTGTTTTCAGTCAGAGTGGGGGTCCCAGTGGTTTTTCGGGTCCCTTTTGGGGGTTCTTTTCAGTCAGGGTGGGGGTCCTGGGGGGTTTTGGGGTCCCTTTGGGGGGGGTTTGGGGTCCTTTTCAGTCAGGGTGGGGGTCCCAGTGGTTTTTGGGGTCTCTTTGGGGGGTTTTGGGGGTTCTTTCCAGTCAGGGTGGGGGTCCCAGCTGTTTTTGGGGTCTCTTTGGGGGGTTTTTGGGGTCCTTTTCAGTCAGGGTGGGGGGTCCCAAGGGTTTTTGGGGGGTCCTGGGGGGATTTGGGGGTCCTTTTCAGTCAGGGTGGGGGTCCCAGTGGTTTTTGGGGTCCCCTTTGGGGCGTTTTGGGGTCCTTTTCAGTCAGGGTGGGGGGGCCCCAGTCGTTTCTGGGGGTCCTGGCGGGGTTTTGGGGTCCTTTTCAGTCAGGGTGGGGGTCCTGGGGGGTTTTGGGGTCCCTTTGGGGGGGGTTTGGGGTCCTTTTCAGTCAGGGTGGGGGTCCCAGTGGTTTTTGGGGTCTCTTTGGGGGGTTTTGGGGGTTCTTTCCAGTCAGGGTGGGGGTCCCAGCTGTTTTTGGGGTCTCTTTGGGGGGTTTTTGGGGTCCTTTTCAGTCAGGGTGGGGGGTCCCAAGGGTTTTTGGGGGGTCCTGGGGGGATTTGGGGGTCCTTTTCAGTCAGGGTGGGGGTCCCAGTGGTTTTTGGGGTCCCTTTTGGGGCGTTTTGGGGTCCTTTTCAGTCAGGGTGGGGGTCCCAGTGGTTTTTGGGGTCCCCTTTGGGGCGTTTTGGGGTCCTTTTCAGTCAGGGTGGGGGTCCCAGTTGTTTTTGGGGTTTGCCTTCAGATCCTGAGAGGTTTTGGGGTCCATTTTCAGTCAGGGTGGGGGGTCCCAAGGGTTTTTGGGGGGTCCTGGGGGGATTTGGGGGTCCTTTTCAGTCAGGGTGGGGGTCCCAGTGGTTTTTGGGGTCCCCTTTGGGGCGTTTTGGGGTCCTTTTCAGTCAGGGTGGGGGGGCCCCAGTCGTTTCTGGGGGTCCTGGCGGGGTTTTGGGGTCCTTTTCAGTCAGGGTGGGGGTCCTGGGGGGTTTTGGGGTCCCTTTGGGGGGGGTTTGGGGTCCTTTTCAGTCAGGGTGGGGGTCCCAGCTGTTTTTGGGGTCTCTTTGGGGGGTTTTGGGGGTCCTTTTCAGTCAGGGTGGGGGTCCCAGTGGTTTTTGGGGTCCCCTTTGGGGCGTTTTGGGGTCCTTTTCAGTCAGGGTGGGGGGCCCCATTCATTTTTTGGGGGTCCTGGGCGGATTTTGGGGTTCTTTTCAGTCAGAGTGGGGGTCCCAGTGGTTTTTGGGGTCCCTTTGGTGGGGTTTTGGGGTCCTTTCCAGTCAGGGTAGGGGTCCTGCGGGCTTTTGGGGTCCCTTTGAGGGTTTTTGGGGTCCTTTTCAGTCAGGGTGGGGGGTCCCAAGGGGTTTTTGGGGGTCCTGGGGGGATTTGGGGGTTGTTTTCAGTCAGAGTGGGGTTCCCAGTGGTTTTTGGGGTCCCTTTGGGGGGTTTTGGGGTCCATTTTCAGTCAAGAGGGGGGTCCTGGGGGGTTTTGGGGTCCCTTTGGGGGGTTTTGGGGTCCTTTTCAGTCAGGGTGGGGGTCCCAAGGGGTTTTTGGGGTCCCCTTGGGGGTTTTGGGGTCCCTTTGAGGGGTTTTGGGGGTTCTTTTCAGTCAGGTTGGGGGTCCCAGTGGTTTTGGGGGTCCCTTTGGGGGGATTTTGGGGTTCTTTTCAGTCAGGGTGGGGCTCCTAGGGGGTTTTGGGGTCCCTTTGGGGGGTTTTGGGGTCCTTTTCAGTCAGGGTGGGGGGTCCCAAGGGGTTTTTGGGGTCCCCTTGGGGGTTTTCGGGTCCCTTTGGGGGGGTCCTGGGTTGTTTTTCTGTCCCTTTGGGGTGGGATTAGGGATCCTGGGGGGGGGTTGGGGTCCTTTATAGTCAGGGTGGGGGTTCCAAGGGGTTTTGGGGTCCCTTTGGGGGGGTTTTGGGGTCCCTTTGGGGGGATTTTGGGGTCCCCGTGGGTTTTTGGGGTCCCCCTGACCCCCCGTTTCCCCCCCCCCCCAGGCTGTGCTCGGGGTCCTGTGCCCCCATTTGGGAATTCATCACCCGCCACGTCCGGCACCCACGGTGAGGGGGGGGAGACCCCCCCAATATCTTGGGGGGGGTCCCCAAAATCTGGAGGGGGTCCCCAACATTTTAGGGGTCCCCCCAACATTTTGGGGGGAACCCCAGTCATCCGGGGTTCTGATATTTTTTTGGGGGGGGGGGGGGCGGTTTGTTCTCACAGGACCGTGAAGAAAATTCGGGGGAACCTGCTCTGGTATCCACAGCACCCCAAAATCGGGGGGGGGGGGCACCCTAAAAACCCGGGGGGTACCTCAAAAACTTGGGGGGGCACCCCAAAAACCAGGGGTGTCCCCCAAATCTTTGTGTCCCCCCCCAAATTTGTTCCTTAACTCGGGGTTCAGGTACCGGCACCTGGAGGAGACGAAGGTGAAGGGGGGGGGGGGCAAATTTGGGGGGGGCAAATTTGGGGGGGGGGGGCAGATTTGGGGGGGGCGGGGGGGGCTGGGGGGGGATTTGGGGGTTCCCTAAGGGGGGGGGCACTTAGGGGGGTCCCCAAATTGGGGGGGGGGGCAATTAGGGGGGTGTGCCAAATTGGGGGGGGCAATTAGGGGCATTTCCCAAATTTGGGGGGGGCAATTCGGGGTGTCATTAAATTGGGAGGGCAATTAGGGGGGTCCCCAAATTGGGGGGGGGAATTGGGGGGTCCCCCAAATTGGGGGGGGGGGCAATTAGGGGAGTCTTTCAATTGGGGGGGGGCAATTAGTGGAGACTCCAAATTGGGGGGGGCAATTAGGGTTTTTTTCCAAATTGTGGGCGGGGCAAGGAGGAGGATCCCCCAAATTTTGGGGGGGGGTGTCCCAAATTTTGGGGGAGGGGGGTGTGTTGTGTGTCTCTTACTGACCTTTGACCTCTCTGTCAGGGGGCGGGGCCGGCCCCGCCCGAGGGGGCGTTGTCCCGCCTGCGGCAGGAGGTGGGGGGGCTGGGCGTGGCCCTGGGCGGGGCCCAGGAGGTGGCTCTGGAGCTGGGTGAGTTTGGGGGGGGGGGGGGCCCTTTTTTGGGGGTGGGGTGGGTGGGAGGGGCATCCTGGGTCACGTGACTCTCCTCTCTTTCTGCTTTCTTTTAGAGGCGGAGCTAGGGGCGGGGCAATCCCGGCGGGGGGCGGAGCTTCGGCGGGGGCTGGAGCTGCGGCTGATGGGGGCGGCGGCGGCGAGGGCGGGGCAGCGGCTGCAGGCGGGGCGGGGGGCCCTGGGCCCGCCCCCAGGGTGAGTGACAGGAGAGGGGGCGGGGCTTCCCGTTTGGGGGTGGGGCTACGTGGCAGGGGCGTGGCTCGCCCCCCCGGGGGCGTGGCCCTTCCCATGATGCCTTGCTCCCGCAGGCAGTGGGAGGCGGGGCCGGAGCTGGAGGCGGCCCTCGCTGTGGGGGTGGAGCCGGAAGTGCTGGTGAGAGCGGGCGGGGCTCGGGTGGGTGTGGCTTGAGGGTGGGCGGGGCTCGAGGGGTGTGGCTTGAGGGTGGGCGGGGCTGTGGGGGTGGGCGTGGCTCCCGGTGAGCGGCTCCTCCCCCTTAGGTGTCGGTGCGGGCCGTCTGCGGGACGCGGGCGGAGGCGCTGGAGGCGGGGCTGGAGCCCCGCCCACCTGAGGAGTAAGCCCCGCCCCCCCCTCGCCGTCAGCCCCGCCCCGCCGCGTCGTTTGTCGCTTTGTCGTTTGCCGGTCGGGCGGTGCCTGTCGGTCACGTGATCTCTTCGGCTGTTAATCATCGTTCTCTCAGTCGCTGTCGAGCTGTCAATCATCTCTCAGCTGTCAATCATCTCTCAGCTGTCAATCATTTCATTCGATTGACGGCCGTGCTCGTTAATCGCTCGATACGCTGATTAATCGCTCGCTTCCTTGCCGCTCGCTCTGCTGCTCGCCTGTCAATCGCTTCCTTCTCGATTTTGCGGCAGTTCGTTAGCTCTCTTGTCAATCACTGCTGACCTGTCAATCATTTGCCACCTGTCAATCATGCCTGAGCTGTCAATTATTTTATTGATTACCGATAGCGCTGTTAATCAGCGTGGGTTATTAATTGCTTTGACCTGTCAGTCGTCTTGATCTGTCAATCATATTGCCTTGCTTAGCGTTGTCACCCGTCAATCATTGCGGCCTGTCAATCATTGTGACCCATCAATCATTGTGACCCATCAATCATTGCGGCCTGTCAATCATTGCGGCCTGTCAATCATTGCGGCCTGTCAATCATTGCGGCTTGTCAATCATTGCGACCCGTCAATCATTGCGACCCGTCAATCATTGCGGCCCGTCAGTCATTGTTGCCCATCAATCATTGCGGCCTGTCAATCATTGTGACCCGTCAATCATTGCGACCCATCGATCATTGTGACCTGTCAATCACTGCGACCTGTCAATCACCTTTGCAGAACGCTCCCCTGTGTCAGTCTGACCTGTCAATCATCTTGTCAATCATTCTGATCTGTCAATTATTCTGACTTATCAAGCGTTTTATTTTGCTTGTCGTTGTGACCTGTCAATCATCCTGTGAATTAGCATGACCTGTCAATCACCTTGACCTGTTAATTGCTCTGATGCGCTAATCGTCTTGTCAATCATTAAGCTGCCAATTACCCTACCTTTTCACTTTCACCTGTCAATCATTTTTGGCTTGTCAATCATTTTTCGCTGCGAACCGCTTTTTCTGACTCGCTAGACTCGTGACTCGATTGTTCCGCCGATCGCTGCGCCCTGTCAATCATCCTGATCTGCCAATCACTCTGACTCGCCTGTCAATCACTCTCTCACCTGTCAATCACTCTGACCTGTCCGTCACTCATCTCTCACCCGTCAATCACCCGCTCACCTGTCAATCAACCCATCCGCGCTTCATTCACCGCCCCGCCACCGACCGCGACCTGCCTGTCGCTCTCTTATCAATTTTCCGACCCGTCAATCAATCCTCCGGCCTGTCAATCAATCCTCTGACCTGTCAATCAATTCTCCGACCTGTCAATCAATCCTCCGACCCGTCAATCACCCCACCCCTCCGCCCGTGACCTGTCAATCACTCCCCGTCGCCCGCAGGACGCGCGACCTGATGGACGCCGCCAACGAGCGCTGGCTGCGGGCGGCCGAGGTGAGGGCGGGGCCGGGGCGGATCCCCTGGGGCGGGGCCCCGGCCACCTCCGGTCCCCTCCCCCCCTCCCCCGACACCTGGGCGTGTCCCTCCCCTCCCCCGCAGGCGGTGCTGAGCCGACACGCCCCGGGGGCGGTGCTTTGGGCCCTGGAGCGCCTGGCAAGGGAGAGGACACGCCCGCCACGCCCGTGGTGGGTGCTGGAAGGGGGCGGGGCTTGGGGGAGAGGGCGGGGCGGCTTCGAAGTGGGCAGGGAGATGGAGGGTGGGGGTGTGGCTGTTGCATGGGGGCGGGGCTTAGCACGGGGAGGGCGGGGCTTGTGTCTGGGGGTGGGGTTTCTTTTGGGGGTGGAGCCTCGGGGGCGGGGCTAAGGCTGGGGGTGGAGCTTCCCTCTTGGGGGCGGGGCTAAGGGTCTACTGGGGAGGGAGACTTCTGCGTAAGGGGAAGGGGCTGGGGGCGGGGCTTGGGGCTGGGGGGTGGGGCTATAAGGGGTGGGGCTACAGAAGGGGTGTGGCCCTGCCCTTTTCCAGGAGAGGGTGGGATGGGGGGTGGGTCTTTTCTGAAGGGGTGGAGCTAATTATAGGTGTGGCCTTGAGACAGGGTGTGGCTAAAGGCTGGGGGAGGAGCCTGGGGAAGTGGGTGGGGTCTAGGGAAAGGGGCGGGGCCTGACCCTGGCTTCTCCCCCCCCATAGGAAAACTGACCTTGACCCTGACCTTGACCCTGAGGCTCCGCCCACCGTGAAGAAGCTCATCGAGGTGGGGGGAGGGGGAATTTGGGGGGGGCGGGGTCAGTTTTGGGGGGGTCAGGGTGGGAATTTGGGGGGGCGGGGTCAATTTGGGGGGGTCAGGGAGGGAATTTGAGGGGGTGGGGGGAATTGGGGGGGTGGGGTCAGTTTTGGGGGTGTCAGGGTGGGAATTTGAGGGGGCGTGGCCAATTTGGGGGGATCAGGGTGGGAATTTGGGGGGGCGGGGTCAGTTTGGGGGGGTCAGGGTGGGAATTTGAGGGGGCCAGGGGAATTTGGGGGCGGGGTCAATTTTGGGGGGTCAGGGTGGGAATTTTGGGGGAGTGGGGTCAATTTTGGGGGTGTTGGGGGGAATTTGAGTGGTGGGGGGAATTGGGGGGGCGGGGTTAATTTGGGGGGTCAGGGTGGGAATTTGGGGGGGCGGGGTCAGTTTTGGGGGGTCAGGGTGGGAATTTGGGGCGGGGTCAATTTTGGGGGGGTTGGTGGGAATTTGAGGGGCGGGGTCAGTTTTGGGGGGTCAGGGTGGGAATTTGGGGGCGGGGTCAATTTTGGGGGGTCAGGGTGGAAATTTGGGGGCGGGGTCAATTTTGGGGGTGTCGGGGGGAATTTGAGGGGGTGGGGGGAATTTGGGGGGCGGGGTCAATTTTGGGGGGTCAGGGTGGGAATTTGGGGGGGTGGGGTCAATTTTGGGGGGGGTCAGGGTGGGAATTTGGGGGGGCGGGGTCAATTTGGGGGGGTCAGGGAGGGAATTGGGGGGCGGGGTCAATTTTGGGGGTGTCGGGGGGAATTTGAGGGGGGGCATAGGGAAATTTGGGGACCCCCGGGGGGGGGGCACATTTTGGGGGGAACCATTTAGGAAGAATTGGGGGGGATTTGGGAGAACTTGGAGGGGATTTAGGAGCCGGGGGGGAGCACGTAGGAAACTTTGGGGGCCCCCCCACGGATTTGGGGGTGTCCCGTGCCCCCCCCCCAGGAATTTTGGGGGGCTGTGGGGGGGCTGTGGGGCCGCCTGCCCCCCCTGGCCGCTCGTTTGCCCCCCCTGCGGCTCCGGCTGGCCCGCCTGCGCCAGCGCCTCGCCCAGCGCCTGGGGGGGGACCCCAAAATTCAAGACGCCGCCAGGTAACGACCCCCCCCCGGCACCCCAAAACCCCCCCCGGGGAACCCCCAAAAATCTCGTGACCCCCCCCCAGCGCACCCCAAAACCCCCCTGGGGGTTCCCCCAAAATGAGTGCTGCGACCCTTTGGGCACCTCCCCCCCCCCCCGGGCCAATTTGGGGACCCCCAACCCCCCCAAAATGGGTGCTGGGACCCCCCCCGGCCATTTTGGGGACTCCTAGCCCCCCCCAAAACGGGTGCTGGCACCCTTAGGGCCCCCCCAAACCGCCCCCCCCGCCCATTTTGGGACCCCCAATCCCCCCAAAATGGGTGCTGGGACCCTTAGGGCTCCCCCTGGGCCCCCCCCGGCCATTTTGGGGACCCCAAAACCCCCCCAAGCCCCCCCAAAATGGGCGCTGGCACCCTTTGGGCCCCCCCCGGCTATTTTGGGGACCCCAACCTCCCCCCAAAATGGGTGCTGGGACCCTTAGGGCCCCCCCTGTGCCCCCCCAGCCATTTTTGGGACCCCCAACCCCCCCCCAAAATGGGTGCTGGGAGCCTTAGGGCCCCCCCGGGCCCCCCCCGGCCATTTTGGGGACCCCAAAACCCCCCCAACCCCCCCCAAAATGGGTGCTGCAGCCCTTAGGGCCCCCCTGGCCATTTTGGGGACCCCAAAACCCCCCCAAAATGGGTGCTAAGACCCCCCCCGGCCATTTTGGGGACCCCTAGCCCCCCCCAAAACAGGTGCTGGCACCCTTAGGGCCCCCCCAAGCCCCCGTAGGGCCCCCCCCGGCCATTTTAGGGACCCCAAAACCCCCACAACCCCCCCCAAAATGGGTGCTGGCACCCTTAGGGCTCTCCCTGCGCTCCCCCTGGCCATTTTGGGGACCCCCAACCTCCCCCAAAATGGGTGCTGGGACCCTTAGGGCCCCCCCGTGCCCCCCCTGGCCATTTTTGTGACCCCCACTCCCCCCCTAAAACGGGTGCCGGCACCCTTAGGACCCCCCCCCATTTTTGGGACGCCCAAGCCCCCCAAAATGGGTGCTGGGACCCCCTGGGTCCCCCCCTCCGGCCATTTTGTGAACGCCTAGCGCCCCCAAAAATGGGTGCTGGCACCCTTAGGGCCCCCCCCCCATTTTGGGGACCCCCAAGCCCCCCCAAACCCTTAGGGCCCCCCCCCCCATTTTGGGGACCCCCAAGCCCCCCCAAAATGGGTGCTGGCACCCTTAGGGCCCCCCCCCCCCCATTTTGGGGACCCCCAAGCCCCCCCAAAATGGGTGCTGGCACCCTTAGGGCCCCCCCCCCCCCCATTTTGGGGACCCCCAAGCCCCCCCAAAATGGGTGCTGGCACCCTTAGGGCCCCCCCTGGCCCCCCCCCAGCCCTTTTTGGGACCCCAAAACCCCCCCAAACCCCCCCAAACTGGGTGCTGGGACCCTTAGGGCCCCCCCCTGGGCTATTTTGGGGCCCCCCCCCAGGCTATTTTGGGGACCCCCCCCTTTTTGTACATGTCCCCCCCCCCCCAGATTGGCGCTGGAGGCTGCCTGGCTGTCGGGGGCCCGGGGGGCTCTAAATCTGGGGGTGCAAAAATTGCGGGGGGGGGCAACGACGGCGACGGCCCCCCCGAAATTTTCCTCGGGGGAAGCGCGACGTCGCCTGCAGCGCGCCCGGCGCCGCCTGGTCAGTTTTGGGGGGCTGGGGGGGGGAATTTTGGGGTGCGGGGGGGGGATTGGGGGGGCCGGGGGGGGGGATTTGGGGGGTTTGAGGGGGGATTTGGGGTTTGGGGGGGGTTGGGGGCGCAGGGAGGGATTTTGGGGGGTGTGGGGGGAGGATTTGGGGGTCCTGGGGGGGGATTTGGGGGTTCAGGGGGGGATTTGGGGGTGTCAGAGGGATTTGGGGGGGTCCTGGGGGGGATTTAGGGGTGCGGGGGGGGGATTTGGGGGTCCTGGGGGGAGGGTTTGGGGTTTTGGGGGGGATTTGGGGGTTTGGGGGGGGGATTTTGGGGTGCAGGGGGGGATTTTGGGTTTGGGGGGGCGATTTGGGGGTGGCGGGGGGATTTTGGGGTTCACGGGGGGTGCTGGGGGGGATTTTGGGGTCCTGGGGGGGGATTTTGGGGCTTCAGGGGGGATTTGGGGTTTGGGGGGCGTTTAGGGGTGCAGGGGGGGGATTTTGGGGTGCAGGGGGGGATTTTGAGGGTTTGGGGGGGATTTGGGGTGTCAGGAGGATTTGGGGGTTCATGGGGAGGTCCTGGGGGGGATTTAGGGGTGCTGGGGGGGGATTTTGGGGGTCCGGGGGGGGGATTTGGGGTTCAGGGGGCGATTTTGGGGTTGGAGGGGTAATTTGGGGGTGTCGGGGGGATTTTGGGGGTCTGGGGGGGGATTTTGAGGGTTTTGGGTTTGGATTTGGGGGTGTCAGGGGAATTTGGGGGTTCACGGGGGGGCCATGGGGGGGATTTGGGGGTTCGGGGGCAGATTTTGGGGTGCAGAGGGGGATTTGGGGGGGGGATTTGGGGGTTTTGGGGGGGATTTTGGGTTTGGGGGGGCGATTTGGGGGTGTCAGGGGGATTTTGGGGTGTATGGGGGGGTTTGGGGGGGATTTGGGGGTGCTGGGGGGAGTTTTGGGGGTCCTGGGGGGGGGATTTGGGGGTTCGGGGGGGATTTTGGGGTGCAGGGGGGAGATTTGGGGGTCCTGGGGGGGATTTTGGGGTGCAGGGGGGGGCCCTGGGGGAGATTTAGGGGTGCTGGGGGGGGTCCCTTAATTTTGGGGTGCCCCCCCCAACAGACGCGGCGGCAGCGCCGGCTCCGAGCTTTGGCCGCGGCCACCGGGACCCTCAAAAAGCGGCTGCGGACCCTCCAAAACCAGGTGGGGGGGGCCCCAAAATCCTCGGGGGGGGTCCCCAAAATTCTTGGGGGGGGTCCCCAAAATCCGGGGGGGGTCCCCAAAACCCGGGGGGGGTCCCCAGGCCCCGCCCACCCCCCCCCCCAAATCGAGGGGGATGCCCAAAATCCGGCACCGTCCCTTTAAAATCCCCAACGATTTTTTTTTGGGGGGGGGGTTAAATTTGGGGGGGCCCCCCAAAAATTTTACAGGGGGGTGTGTCCAGCTTGGGGGTGGGGTTTAATTTAGGGGGTGGGGCTTAGTTTGGGGGTGAGGTTGAATTTGGGGGTGGGGCTTAGTTTTGGCAGGGCAGCGCTTAATTTTGGGGTGTGCCCCCCCCCTTTTTTTTTTTTTGGGTGTGTCCGCAGGTGGGGGGCGTGGCACAGGCCGGGCTGGGCGCGGCCCCCCCCGCCCTGGCGAGGGAAGGGGAGCGGCTGCGGCAGTTACTGGGAGAACTGGGAGCACTGGGAGAGCCCCACCCGGGGTGAGTCGGGTGCCCTGTGGGGGGGTGGGGTGGGCCACACCCTTTTCTGACTCCTCCCCCTTTCAGCCCCGCCCCAGATCCTCTGCTGCACGCCTGCCACGCCCTCGGGCTGCCGCCCTATAAGGTGAGAGGGGGTGGGGCTACACGGGTGGGCGTGGCACCCGCGGGGGGGAGATTTGGGGGAAGGGGGCGTGGCCTAAGCGGGCGTGTCCTGTTGCAGGCCCCCCAGGGGGCGCTGTGTCGGGCGGCGGCGCTGCGCCAGGAGCTGCGCAGGCGGGGCCCGAGGGCGGGGCCCGGGGAAGGGGCGGGGCCGCCCCAGCCCCACCCAGCGGCGGGTAAGTAGCGGGAAAGGGAAGGGGGCGGGACTCCAAGGGTTGGGGTGGGGCCTGGCCCCGCCCACCCTGGCTTTGTTTTTTCCCCCGCCCATCCAGGAAGGGCGACGGGCGGGGCCGGCACCGAGCTCCTCCCCCGGCTGCGCCTATTGGCCGCCCAGAGTCGTCAGCGTATCGAGGCTTGGCCCCGCCTCCAGGCTCTCGTCAGCCAATGGTGAGCTTGCACCGCCCTGCAGGGGGTGGGGTCAAAAGGGGGAGGGGCTATGCGAGGCCCCACCCTATGATGCCACACCCCTTTCTTCCCCTCCCACAGGTGGGAGCAGCCAGCCCAGTGGACCCTGGCCCCGCCCCCAGGCAACATCCCCTTCTCCCATTGGATGCAGCGCTGGAGCCGGGCGGCCCACGCCCTCCCCTGTCCCCGCCCACTCCCCTCGGCCCCGCCCACCCACCCAGCGGAGAGGCGGAGCCGGGACAAGCCCCACCCCTGAACGCTCACCGGACGCTCCTATTGGCCGAATTCTCCCTCCCTGTCTCAATAAAGCATTGGCTGAGACGCGAGTGGGCGTGGTGCTGCGGGAAGAGGCAGGGGCGGGGCCTGGGCCACGCCCACGCCGGGGGCCACGCCCACACCGGGGCCACGCCCACCCCGGGGGCCACACCCGCAACAGACACCAGGCCCAGCCCTTTTACATAAAGTAGGACCTACGACAACTCCGCCCCCCCGCTGCCCCGCCCCCAGAGGCCCCTCCCCTTCGCCTGCCACGCCCCCGCAGACCACGCCCCCGCCCGGGCCACACCCCTTCACAGGCCACGCCCCCCCCGCCGCCCGCATCCCCTCCCCGGAGCCGGACGCCGCAGCCGTACGAAGCGCCACGTGGCCTTTATTGCGCCTCCCAGTGCTCCCAGTCCCCTCCCAGTCCATCCCAGTCCATCCCAGTCTATCCCAGTCCATCCCAGTCCCTCCCAGTTTGTCCCAGTCCGCCGTTATCTCAGCCCCAGTTTCTTCTTCTCCCGCTGTTTCCGCCGCACGACCTCCAGGTTTCGATCCTTCCACATGCTCTTGCGCAGCTTGATGGGGCGGCTGCCCACGTACTTCCCTGGAAAAAGGAGGGGGAACTGGTGGGACTGGGAGCAACTGGGAGGCGACTGGGATGAACTAGGAGGGGACTGGGAGGGGCTGGGGGCGGTGGGAGGGGGCTGGGGGGGACTGGGATGAAGTAGGAGGCGAATGGAAGGGACTGGGATGAAGTAGGGGGGGACTGGGAGGGACTGGGAGGGGACTGGGAGTACTGGGAGAGGACTGGGGACACGGAAGTGACTGGGAGCAGTGGGAGGGGACTGGGATGAACTAGGAGGGGACTGGGAGGGGCTGGGGGCAGTGGGAGGGGACTGGGAAGGACTGGGAGGGGACTGGGAGTACTGAGAGAGGACTGGGAGGGACTGGGGACACTGGGAAGGGACAGGGAGCAGTGGGAGAGAACTGGGAGCACTGGGAAGGGACTAGGAGGGACTGGGAGGAGACCAGAAAGGACTGGAAGGGACTGGGATGAACTAGGAGGGGACTGGGAAGGACTGGGAGCACTGGAAGGGGACTGGGGACACTGGGAGAGGACTGGGAGGGACTGGGGACACTGGGAGGCGACTGGGAGGGGACTGGAGACACTGAGAGGGACTGCAAGCAGACTGGGAGGCACTGGGGACACTGGGAGCAGACTGGGGATACTGGGAGAGACTAGGAGCACTATGAGGGGACTGGAAACACTGAAAGGGACTGGGAGGGGACTGGGAATACTGGGAAGGGACTGGGGACACTGAGAAGGGACTGGAGACACTGGGATGGGACTGGGAGGGACTGGGAGCACTGGGAGGGGACTGGGGACACTAGGAGAGGACTGGGAAGGACTGGGAGCACTGGGAGGGGACTGGGGACACTGGGAAGGCACTAGGAGAGACTGGGAGGGGACTGGAGACACTGAGAGGGACTGGGGACACTGGGAGGGGACTGGGGACACTAGGGAAGGACTGGGAGCACTGGGAGGCACTGGGCTAAACTGGGCGCTGCCCTGGGTGTGTCCCCCCGACGTGGGGCTGCAGGGGAGCGCGGGGCTGAGGGGCCCTCTGTGTCCCCAAAGTCCCCAAATGTCCCCAAATTCCCCAAATGTCCCCAAAGTCTTCGATGTCCCCAAAGTCCCCAAATTCCCCAATGTCCCCAAATGTCCCCAAAGTCCTCGATGTCCCCGAAGTCCCCAAATTCCCCAATGTCCCCAAATGTTCCCAATGTCCCCAAATGTCCCCAAATTCCTCAATGTCCCCAAAGTCCTCGATGTCCCCAAATGCCCCCAAATGTCCCCAAAGTCCTCAAAGTCCCCAAACGTCCCTGATGTCCCCAAAGTCATCGATGTCCCCAAATGTCCCCAGTCCCCAAATGTCCCCAAATATCCACAAAGTCCTCGATGTCCCCAAATGTCCCCGATGTCCCCAAAGTCCTCGATGTCCTCAAATGTCCCCAAAGTCCCCAGATGTCCCCAAAGTGTCCCCAAATGTCCCCAAAGTCCTTGATGTCCTCAAATGTCCTCAAAGTCCCCAAATGTCCTCAATGTCCCCAAAGTCTTCGATGTCCCCAAAGTCCTTGATGTCCCCAAATGTCCCCAAAGTCCTCAATGTCCCCAAATGCCCCCAAATGTCCCCAAAGTCCTCAATGTCCCCAAAGTCTTCGATGTCCCCAAAGTCCCCAAATGTCCCCAAATTCCCCAAAGTCCTCAATGTCCCCAAAGTCCTCAATGTCCCCAAATGCCCCCAAATGTCCCCAAAGTCCTCAATGTCCCCAATGTCCCCAAAGTCTTTGATGTCCCCAAATCTCCCCAAACTCCTCGATGTCCCCAAATCTCCCCAAATGTCCCCAAGTGTCCCCAATGTCCCGAAAGTCATCAATGCCCTCAATGTCCCCAAAGTCTTCGATGTCCCCAAAGTCCCCAAATTCCCCAATGTCCCCAAATGTCCCCAAAGTCCTCAATGTCCCCAAATGTCCCCGATGACCCCAAACTCCTCGATGTCCCCAAATGTCCCCAAGATCTACCGTTCATCTCCCCCATCCTATGGACGCCATCGTTGGCGTTCTTCAACAACCCGAAGCCACCGCGTCCCTCTGCCTTCCCTGTTATCCCAACATCCCCGATGTCCCCAAATGTCCCCAAACTCCTCGATGTCCCCAAAGTCCTTGATGTTCCTCAGGTCCCTGATGTCCCCAATATCCCCAAAATCTCCTACCGTTCATCTTTCTCATGCTATGAACGCCATCGTTGGCGTTCTTCAACAACCCGAAGCCGCCGCGTCCCTCCGCCTTCCCCGTTATCCCAACATCCCAAATGTCCCCAAACTCCGCGATGTCCCCAAGGTCCCCCGATGTCCCCGACGTCCCCGTTACCGTTCATCTCCCTCATGGCGCGGACGTAATCGTTGGGATCCTTGAAGGAGACGAAGCCGTAACCCTTCGTCTTCCCGGTGCGTTTGTCCCGGATGACTTTGGCTTTCAGGAACGACGGGTAACGCCCGAAAGCCCGACCCAAAATGTCGTCGTTCACCTCGTTCCCCAAATCCCCGCAAAAAATCCGGAAATCGTCTGGGGACGAGACGAGGGACGCGGTGACGATGACGCGGCGACGATGACGTGGCGACGATGACGCGGCGACGCCGACGCGGCGACGCGGCCGGCCGGCCGCCGTCGTTCCCCGAATCCGGGCAACGCGCTCGGCTCCCCGGCCCCGATTCTCGCCGTTTTTTTTGTCACCGAAACGGGGCGGGGCGGCGTCCCCGAGGTGTCCCCGCCCCCTCCCTTCCCCACCTCGTCCCCAGTATCCCCAGTGTCCCCTCCCAGTATCCGTACCGGCGTCCCACTCCAGCAAACTGGGATCCTCCCAGCTGCTCCCGGCCGCCGTCCGGATGCAACGCTTCAGCCGCTCGCCCCGCCCCTTCTTCTTGTCTTCCGCCGCTGGCTCCGCCCCTACCTGGGGGCGGGGGAAACGCCTGTCAATCACGCGGGCGCGCCCACCCGAGCCCGGACACGCCCGTCCCTCCCCTAAGCCACGCCCACGCCACCAAGCACTGCCCCCTCAGCAGTATCCTGGCCTGACCCAGAGGCTCCACCCCCTTTGCAGGAAGCCACGCCCCATTTGCAGGAAGCCACGCCCCTTCTCCCGGAGGCCCCACCCACCCAATAGGCCCCCCCTCAACCCACCCCCTCCCCAGAAACCCCGCCCCCAACTGCCCAACTCCCTGCCCCCAAGCCACGCCCCCTTTCCAGAAGGCTCCACCCCCGACCACCTTACCCCACCCTCTCTCCAGCAAACCCCGCCCCCAAGCCCCTGGCCCCACCCCCTCTCAGGGAAACCCCACCCCTGAGAACCACACCCCCCACCCCATTCCATAAAGCTCCACCCCACCTACCCAAGCCCCACCCCCACCCCACAAGCCCCGCCCACAAGCCCCCCACCCCTTCCAGCAAACCCCGCCCCCCTCCCAAGAGACTCCTCCCCCCGCAGGAAACCCCGCCCACCCCAAACAAATCCCGCCCCCCCCTCCACTTCCAGTCCTCACCTCAGGAGGCAAGAAGGGCGGGTCGGGCGGGCGTGGCCGGCGCGGGCGGGGCGCGGGCGGGGCCAAGGCAGGGCCCGGGCGGGGCTCGGGGGGGCCGGCGGGGGCCGGGGCGGGGCCGGCGGGGAGGCAGGGCCCGATCCGACTCTCCTCGGGGGGGGGGGCCCGCGGGGGGGGCGGCTCCTCCTGCGGGGTCACCGGGGTCACCGGGGGGGGCGGGATTTGCCCCCCCCGGGGTGAAATTTGCCCCGCCCTCCCCAAATTTACCCCCCCCAGGGGGCGATTTGCCCCCCCCAACCCCAAATTTGCCCCCCCCCAAGGAATTTACTCCCCCCCCGAGGCAAAATTTACCCCCCCCCCCCAAATTTAACACCCCCCCCGACTGAATTTACCCCCCCGGGGGGGAAATTACCCCCCCCGGGTCAAAATTTGCCCCCCCCCCGGGAACATTTGCCCCCCCCCGGGGTAGAATTTACCCCCCCCCACTCCAATTTACCCCCCCAGCGCACAATTTACCCCCCAGGGTCAAGATTTGCCCCCCCCCGGGCAAAATTTGCCCCCCCCAGGGGTGGAGCTCCCCCCCAAGACCACAATTTACCCCCCCCATGGCCAAAATTTGCCCCCCCCGATAACATTTGCCCCCCCAGGGGTGGAATTTACCCCCCCCAGGGCCTTAATTTGCCCCCCCCCGGCCAAAATTTGCCCCCCCCCGGGGTGGAATTCCCCCCCACCGACCACAACTTACCCCCCCCCGGGCCAAAATTTGCCCCCCCCCCGGGGTGGAATTTACCCCCCCCTCCAATTTACCCCCCCCAGCGCTAAAATTCCCCCCTCCAACCCCCCAATTTCCCCCCCCCCCAGGGGTGGAATTTGCCCCCTTACCCCCCCAATTTGCCCCCTACCCCCCCAAATTTGCCCCCCCCCAGCTCCCCCCTTACCTGGACTTTTTTGGCGGGGGGGGGCGCGTAGACGGTGGGGGCCGCTTGGATGACGGTGGGGTTGATTTTGGGGGTCCCCAAAACGGGGCGGGGGCCGCCCACCAGGGGGGGCAGGGGGTTCACCGGGGCCCCCCCCGTCACCTGGGGGGGGGACACGAGACGAGGGGGGGGGCGTTAATTACACCATAGGACCCCAACTGCCCCCCCCGCCCCCCCAAATTCCACCCAGCCCCCCCCTTTACCCCCCTATTTCCCCCCGTTCCGCCCCAAATCCCCCCCCTAAATTTCTCCCCCCCCAAATTTCCCCCCCCAAATTTCTGCCCCCAAATTCCTGCCCTAGAATCCCCCCAAATTTCTGCCCCTAAATTTCTGCCCAAATTTCTCCCCCTGAAATTTCTGCCTCCAAATTCCCTTCCCAAAATTTCTGCCCCCAAATTTCTCCCCAAAATTCCTGCCGAAATCCCCCCAAATTTCTGCTCCTAAATTTCTGCCCCCAAGTTTCTCCCCCCGAAATTTCTGCTCCCAAATTTCTGCCCCTAAATTTCTGCCCCCAAATTTCTCCCCAAAATTCCTGCCCTGAAATCCCCCCCAAGTTTCTGCCCCTAAATTTCTGCCCCCAAATTTCTCCCCCTGAAATTTCTGCCTCCAAATTCCCTTCCCAAAATTTCTGCCCCCAAATTTCTCCCCAAAATTCTTGCCCTGAAATCCCCCCCAAATTTCTGCTCCTAAATTTCTGCCCCCAAATTTCTCCCCCCCAAATTTCTGCCCCCAAGTTTCTCCCCAAAATTCCTGCCCTGAAATCCCCCAATTTCTGCCCCCAAATTTCTCCCCAAAATTCCCTCCCCCAAATTGCTCCCCCCAAATTCCCTCCCCCAAATTTCTGCCCCCAAATTTCTCCCCAAAATTCCTGCCCTGAAATCCCCCCCAAATTTCTGCACCTA
The DNA here is from genome assembly GCA_037953605.1 of Necrosyrtes monachus. Lineage (NCBI taxonomy): Eukaryota > Metazoa > Chordata > Aves > Accipitriformes > Accipitridae > Necrosyrtes > Necrosyrtes monachus. The sequence goes on along the minus strand of JAZGTQ010000441.1, from coordinate 374,235 downwards.
AATTTCTGCCCCCAAATTTCTCTCACTAAATTTCTGCCCCCAAATTTCTGCCCCCAAATCCCCCCCAAATTTCTGCCCCCAAATTTCTCCAATTTTCTGCCCCCAATTCCCCCAAAATTTCTGCCAAGTCCCCCCCAAAACTTCTGCCCCAAAACTTCTCCCCCCATTTTTCTGCCCCCAAATTCCTCCCCCAAATTTCTCCCCCCAAATTCCCCCCCCAAATTTCTGCCCCCAAATTCCCCCCCCAAATTTCTGCCCCAAAATTCTTGCTCCCAAATTTGTGCACCTCACATTCTTCCTCCCAAATGTCTCCTCCTAAAATTTCTCCTCCTAAATTTCTGCCCCCAAATTCCCCCCAAAATTTCTCCCCCCAAAATTTCTTCCCCCAAAATTTCTCCCCTAAATTTCTCCCCTAAATTTCTCCCTAAATTTCTCCCTAAATTTCTGCCTCCAAATTCCTCCCCAAAATTTCTTCCCCCAAATTTCGGCCCCCAATTTTCTTCCCGTAAATTTCTGCCCCCAAATTCTCCCCCCAAATTTCTGCCCCCAAATTCCCCCTCCCAATTTCCCCCCAAATTCCTGCCCCCAAATTCCCCCCAAATTTCTTCCCTAAATTTCTCCCCCTAAATTGTCCCTCCCAATTTCCCCCCGAAATTCTCCCCCCAAATTTCTGCCCCCAAATTTCCACCCCCAAATTCCCCCCTCCCCAAATCTCCCCCCCCCCAATTCCCCCCCCCAATTTCTCTCCCCAAATTTCCCCCCCCCCCCGAATCTTTACTCACGGGGGTGGGGGGCCGGAGAGCCCCCCCCAAAGGGGTGAGGGGGGCGGGGGGGGGCCGCTGGAGCGGGGGGGCCATCAGCAGAGGGGGGGCGGGGGGGCCACCCAGGGGGGGTCCCACCATGGCGCCGGGGGGGGGGCGCAGGGCCAGCGCCCGGGGACCCGCTGGGGACAAAAAAGAAAAAAAAAGGGGGGGGGGTAAAAAAAAGGGGGGGGGACAAAAAAAAGGGGGGGACAAAAAAAAAGGGGGGGACAAAAAAAAAGGGGGGACACAAGGGGGGGGGTCAGCGGTCACTGACCCCCCCCCGACCTGGTGCCCCCCAGTGTCCCTCCACCTCCCCATCTCCCCCCCCCATGTCCCCCCATAGCCCCACGTCCCCAGTGCCCCCCAGTGTCCCCAGTGCCCCCCCAGTGTCCCCAGTGTCCCCCAGTGTCCCTCCACCTCCCCATCTCCCCCCCCACGTCCCCATATCCCCCCATAGCCCCACATCCCCAGTGTCCCCAGTGTCCCAGTGCCCCCCCAGTCCCCCCAGTGCCCCCCCAGTGTCCCTCCACCTCCCCATCTCCCCCCCCACGTCCCCATGTCCCCCCATAGCCCCACATCCCCAGTGTCCCCAGTGTCCCAGTGCCCCCCCAGTACCCCCCCAGTACCCCCAGTGCCCCCCCAGCATCACCAGTGCCCCCCCAGTGCCCCCCAGTGTCCCTCCACCTCCCCATCTCCCCCCCCTCGTCCCCATGTCCCCCCATAGCCCCACATCCCCAGTGTCCCCAGTGTCCCAGTGCCCCCCCAGTCTCCCCAGTGCCCCCCCAGTGTCCCTCCACCTCCCCATCTCCCCCCCCCACATCCCCATGTCCCCCCATAGCCCCACATCCCCAGTGTCCCCAGTGTCCCAGTGCCCCCCCAGTCCCCCCAGTGCCCCCCCAGCATCCCCAGTGCCCCCCTAGTGCCCCCCCAGTGTCCCTCCACCTCCCCATCTCCCCCCCCCACGTCCCCATGTCCCCCCATAGCCCCACATCCCCAGTGTCCCCAGTGTCCCAGTGCCCCCCCAGTCCCCCCAGTGCCCCCCCAGTCTCCCCAGTGCCCCCCCAGTGTCCCTCCACCTCCCCATCTCCCCCCCCACGTCCCCATATCCCCCCATAGCCCCACGTCCCCAGTGTCCCCAGTGTCCCAGTGCCCCCCCAGTCCCCTCCCAGTCCCCCCAGTGCCCTCCCAGTGCCCTCCCAGTATCCCCACTGACCCGACCGCTGCAGGACGTGGGGGACGAAAGCCGGCCGCAGGATGGGCGGCCGCTGCGGTGACACGGCTGGAAAACGGGGCGGGGGGGGGACACAAGGACAACAAAAAAAAAAAAAAAAAAGAAAGGGGGGGTGAGAATTTTGGGGACAAACCGGGCGGTTTTGGGGAGATTTTTGGGAAACGTTTTTGGGGACGTTTTGGGGATTTTTGGGGACACCCACCTGGACCCACGAACGGCACCGGGGGGGCCACGATGGGGGCGACGACGGTGGCGGCGGCGGCGGCTCGAGCCTCCAGGCTCTGCTGCACCTGCGGGGACACGGGGGGGGCACGTCGGGGGGGCACTGGGAGGGCACTGGGGGGACTGGGAGGGCACTGGGGACGCTGGGGGGGTGCTGGGGGGGCACTGGGACACTGGGGATGTGGGGCTATGGGGGGACATGGGGAGGTGGGGGGGAGATGGGGAGGTGGGGGGGCACTGGGGGGGCACTGGGGACACTGGGCAGGCACTGGGGGGACTGGGGGGGCACTGGGGACACTGGGGATGTGGGGCTATGGGGGGACATGGGGACGTGGGGGGGGAGATGGGGAGGTGGGGGGGCACTGGGGGGGCACTGGGGACACTGGGCAGGCACTGGGGGACACTGGGGGGGCACTGGGACGGCACTGGGGGGACTGGGGGGGCACTGGGGATGTGGGGCTATGGGGGGACATGGGGACGAGGGGGGGGAGATGGGGAGGTGGGGGGACACTGGGGGGGCACTGGGGACACTGGGCAGGCACTGGGGACACTGGGGGGACACTGGGGGGACGTGGGGGGGATATTGTGGGGGTGATGGGGATACTGGGAGGGGTGACAGGGTACTGGGAGCGGTGATGGGAATGCCAGGAGGGGTGACGGGGACACTGGGGAGGGTGACAGGGGATACTGGGGGGGTGATGGGGATACTGGGAGGGGCGACAGGGGATACTGGAGGGGTCAGGGGACACTGGGGGGGTGACAGGGGGACACTGGGGGGGGGTCAGGGGATACTGGGCAGGGTCCGGGAACACTGAGGGAAGTGACAGGATACTGGGAAGGGTGACAGGGGATACTGGGGGGGGTCAGGGGACACTGGGGACACTGGGGACACTGGGGGAGTGACGGGATACTGAGGGAGTGACAGGGGATACTGGGGGGAGTGACAGGGGACACTGGGGACACTGGGGGAGTGACAGTGGATACTGGGGGGGTGACAGGGGGACACTGGGGGGGGTCAGGGGATACTGGGCAGGGTCTGGGAACACTGAGGGAAGTGACAGGATACTGGGAAGGGTGACGGGATACTGGGGACACTGGGGACACTGGGGGAGTGACAGGGGATACTGGGGGGAGTGACAGGGGATACTGGGGGGGTGACAGGGGACACTGGGGGGGTGACAGGATACTGGGAAGGGTGACGGGACACTGGGGGAGTGACAGGGGATACTGGGGGGAGTGACAGGATACTGGGAAGGGTGACAGGGGACACTGCGGGGGGTCAGAGGATACTGGGGGTGAGTCAAGGGACACTGGGGACACTGGGGGAGTGACAGGGGATACTGGGGGGGGTGACAGGGGATACTGGGGGAGTGACAGGATACTGGGAAGGGTGACAGGGGATACTGGGGGGGGTCAGGGGATACTGGGGGGGGTCAGGGGATACTGGGAAGGGTGACAGGGGACACTGGGGGGGGTCAGAGGATACTGGGGGTGGGTCAAGGGACACTGGGGACACTGGGGGAGTGACAGGGGATACTGGGGGGGGTGACAGGGGATACTGGGGGAGTGACAGGATACTGGGGGAGTGACAGGGGACACTGGGGACACTGGTGGAGTGACAGGGGACACTGGGGGGGGCGTCACCTGCTGGTAGGTGTTGGTGGCGATGATGGGGCGCAGGACGGGGGTGACGGGGGTGACGGGGGGCCCGGCCAAGGCCACCGGCTCCCCGGAGGGGGGGGGGGCGGGGGTGGGGGCCCCCAGCACCTCCTGCTCGAACCTGGGGGGGGACGGACACACACGGGGCGGCGTCAGGGCGGGGCTCGGTGCCCCGCCCCCCCTGGCCCCCCCCAAATGTGTCCCATCCTCTCCCCCCCCCCATAGGACCCTTCCTGCGCTCCCCAAGCTCCTCCCCGGCACCCCAAGCCCCGCCCCAGGACCACGAAGCCCCGCCCACCCTGACTGTTACCATGGCGCCCCCTAAGCCCCGCCCCCCTCGCAGGCAAACCCCTCCCCGCCACCCTGACCCCCCTCAAAGCCCCGCCCCCAGGTTACCATGGCGCCAAGCCCCGCCCCCCTGGGCATTACCATGGCACCAAGCCCCGCCCCTAGTCACCATGACCCCCTTCAAGCCCCGCCCCCAAGTGACCATGACACCAAACCCCACCCCCAAGTTACCATACAGCTCCCAAGCCCCGCCCCCAAGTTACCACGAACCCACAAGCCACGCCCCTCCGTTACCATGGCACCAAGCTCCTCCCCTCCATTAGCATGGCACCAAGCCCCGCCCCCAAGTTACCATACAGCTCCCAAGCCCCGTCCCCAAGTTACCATGAACCCCCAAGCCCCGCCCCTCCATTACCATGGCACCAAGCTCCTCCCCACCATTAGCATAGCACCAAGCCCCGCCCCAAGTTACCATGAACCCCCAAGCCCCGCCCTCCATTACCATGGCACCAAGCCACGCCCCCAAGTTACCATGATCCCCAAGCCACGCCCATCCATTACCATGGCACCAAGCCACGCCCCCCCGCATTACCATGGCACCAAGCCCCGCCCCAAGGTACCATACAGCTCCCAAAGCCACGCCCCCAATTTACTATGAACCCCCCAAGCCACGCCCCTCCATTACCATGGCACCAAGCCCCGCCCCCAAGTTGCCATACAGCTCCCCAAGCCACGCCCCCAAGTTATCATGAACCCCCAAGCCCTGCCCCCAAATTACCATAGCCCCAAGCCACGCCCCCGGGGCGTTACCATGGCGCCAAGCCCCGCCCCCGTCCCCACAGCCCCCCCCTCCAATCCCCGCCCCCCCGCGCCTCACCCTGGCGCCAAGCCCCGCCCCCCCGCGCCTCACCCTGGCGCCAAGCCCCGCCCCCGTCTCCACAGCCCAAGCCCCGCCCCCCGGGCGTTGCCATGGCGCCCGCAAGCCCCGCCCCGCCCCCGTCGCCTCACAGCGCCATTTCGGCCTCCATCTCCTTCAGCCGCTCCTCCCCGCTCTTCGCCGCCCCGTTCGCCGCCGCCGCCGCCGCCGCCGTCCCGCTACCGGCTACCGAGGCCGCAGCTCCAGGCCCGGGCCCGGCTGCGGCCACCGGAGCCGTTGAAGGAGCCGGAGCCGCCGCCGCCGCCATCATGAAAAGAACGGGGGGAAAAAAAAAAAAAAAAGAGAAGTTTCCACTTCCGGTCGCGCCGGCGGCACTTCCGGCGCCCGGCGATGACGTCGCCAAGCGGCGCCCAGCGCTTTCTAGCCCCGCCGGAAGCCACGTGATCGAGGCGGGAAGAGGGAAATTGAGGCGGATTCGCGCCAAAATGACCACAAAAAAAAGAAAAAAAAAAAAGCTTTATTGGGAAGGGGAGGGGCTTAAGGGGGCGGGGTCTCCGGGTGAAGGGGCGGGGCCTCTTATCGCTTGAGCTCGCTGTAGATGTCCCCGCGGGTGCCCTGGAGCTCCTGGAGGGGTCAGAGGTCAGAGGTCAGCCGCGCCCATAAAAGGCCGGGGCTCCACCCCCCCGCCCCATTGGCACCCACCTGATAGGTCGACTCCATCTCGGGGGGGCGGGGCTTCGCCGCGGCTGGGAAGGCAAGGAGGGGGGCGGGGTCAGGCTGGGAGCCACGCCCCCTATAAGCGCTCCACCCACACCCTCGGCGGCTCCGCCCCCCTCGCTTGTTGGCACCGCCCCTTTACTCTCTGGCTCCGCCTCCACCCCTGCACTGACTCCGCCCCCTCCCTCCCTGACTCCTCCCCCTTCATCCTTTGCCTCGCTGGCTCTGCCCCCTACCTCGCTCTCCCCGCCCCTACCTCACTGGCTCCGCCCCCTTACCTCGCTGGCCCCGCCCCGCCAGGCAGTAAGCTCCGCCCGCGATGAGCAGCGTCATGATGATGTCAGCCACGACCAGCGCCGCCATTGGGCCGGGGCCCGGCAGGCACGAACTGCAATCTGGGGGGGGGGGGGGGAGAAACCTGGGTGTCCCCCCCCCGAACCCCGTGACCCCCCCCAAAACACCATGACCCCCCCCCAGACACCTGGGTGCCCCCCCCGAACCCTGTGACCCCCCCAGGACACCTGTGACCCCCCCTTGAACCCCATGGCCCCCCCTTGAACCCCCTGTGACCCCCCCATGAACCCCATGACCCCCCCATGAACCTCCTGACCCCCCCCTTCAACCCCCCCTGAACCCCATGCCCCCCCCGAACACCCCGTGACCCCCCCAGAACCCCCTGACCCTCCCCAGGACGCCTGTGTGTGTCCCCCCCATGAACCCCATGACCCCCCCGAACTCCATACCCCCCCAACCCCCCCTTGAACCCCCCCCTTGAACCCCCCCCTTGAAGCCCCTGACCCCCCCATGAACACCCCGTGACCCCCCCCGAACCCCATAACCCCCCCTTGACCCCCCCGAACCCCATGCCCCCCCCCCATGAACACCCCGTGACCCCCCCGAGCCCCCTGACCCCCCCCGAACCCTGTGACCCCACCCAGGACACTTGTGTTTCCCCCCCATGAACGCCCTGACCCCCCCCCCCGAACCCCATAACCCCCCCTTGACCCCCCCTGAACCCCATGCCCCCCCCCCGAACCCCCTGACCCCCCCAGGACACCTGTCCCCCCCCTCCATGAACCCCATGACCCCCCCGGAACCCCATGCCCCCCCCCCAGCTCCCTCATGGGTGGGGGGGGGGGCGCAAGCCCTCACCTCTCTCTGCAGCCGCCAATCCTGAAATAAAAAAAAAAAAAATTTAATTGGGGGGGGGGCCCATAAACCCAGCACCCCCCCATTCTTCCCCCCCATTTTTTTTGCCCCCCCCCATTTTAAAGGACAACACCCAAATTCCCGAACCCCTCCCTTCTCCCCCCCCCCCCCGAACTTCCCCTTTTGGTTTGGCCTTTGGGGGGGGGATGGGATGGGTGGGTGGGGGTCCCCAGCACCCCTGGGTGGGTGTGGGGGGGGTCCCACTCCCCTTTTTTAAATTTTTTTGGGGGGGGGGGCACCTACTCACCTAGGAGGAGCAGCAGGAGCAGGCTGGCTGCTGGGGGGGGGCCCATGGTGAACAGGTGGGGCGGGGCAGGGGCGGGGCCACAGAGGTGGGAGGGGCCAGGTGGGGAAGCCCCGCCCCCCCCAACCCGTGACCCCCCCCTCAAACCCGTGACACCCCCCCCCCCAGACTCCCTGGAAAAGGAGGGGACACCCCCCCGTAGCCCCACCCCTTCCCAGAAGCCACGCCCCTTCCCAAGAAGCCACGCCCCTTCCCAAGAAGCCCCGCCCCTTCCCAAGAAGCCCCGCCTCCTCTAGTCAGGTTTGGGAGAGGGCAAAACTGCCCCATGGAGGTGGGGGGGAGTTAATTACCCCGGGGGGGGGTAATTGCCCCTTGGGGGGTTTAATTACCCTTTGGGGGGGTAATTGCCCCCGGCGGGGGTTAATTACTCCTGGGGGGGTGCTAATTACCCTGGGGGGTGCTAATTACCCTGGGGAGGGGCTAATTACCCCGGGGAGGGGGCTGTAACTGCTTCTGAGGGGGGTTAATTGCCCTGGAGGAGGTTAATTGCCTCTGGGGGCGGTAATTACTCCTGGGGGGGTGCTAATTACCCCAGGGAGGGGCTAATTACCCTGGGGAAGGGCTACAACTGCCCTTGGGGGGGGTTAATTAACCCTAAAGGGGTTAAATACCTCTGTGGGGGCTAATTACCCCGGGGGGGCTATAACTGCCTCTTGGGGGGGGGTAACTGCCTCTGAGGGGGGGTATAACTGCCCCCGGGGGGTTTAATTACCCCTGGGGGGTTAATTACTCCCAGAGGGGGACTATAACTGTTTCTGATGGGATATAATTACCCCGGGAGGGGCTAATTACCACGGGGGGGGCTAATTACCACAGGAGGGGGGGCTATAGCTGCCTCTGAGGGGGGATATAACTGCCCCCGGGGGGTTTAATTACCCCTGGGGGAGTTAATTACTCCCAGAGGGGGGCTATAACTGCCTCTGATGGGATATAATTACCCCGGGAGGGGCTAATTACCACGGGGGGGGCTAATTACTGCAGGAGGAGGGGCTATAACAGCCTCTGAACTGCCCCTGGGGGGGGGTAAATTGCTCCTTGGGGGGGTATAATTGCTCCTTGGGGGGGTTAATTACTCCCGAGGGGGTTTAATTACCCCTGGGAGGGATTAATTACCCCTGGGAGGGGTTAATTAATTACCCCTGAGGGGCCCCCCCCTCACCTCTCCCGCCGTCCCCTCACTGCGCACGCGCGCTCTCCTCAGAGCCGGCGGGGGAGGCGTGGCCGGGGAGGGGGGCGTGGCCGGGGAGGGGAGGCGTGGCCGGGGGTAAAGGCAACCCCGCACTCTGATTGGCCGAGCCGGGCGGGTGGAGGAGGGGAAGGTGGGCGGGGCGCGGGGGAGCGCGCGGGGAGCGCCGGGAGAGCCGGCGGCGGAGCGGGCGGCCTCGTGCGCGGGTGACGTGACACCGGCGGGCGAGACCACTTCCGGGTAACGGGCGGGGGGGGGGGGGCAGCTGGAAGGGCCCATCTATGGGGGGGCGGGGGGGGTTGGGGGGCTTTTGGGGGGGCTCATTCCTGCCGGGGGGGGGGTATTATCCTTTTGGGGGGGGTTATTATCGTTTGGAAGGGATTATTATCCTTTTGGGGGGGGTTACTATGCTTTTTGTGGAGGATATTATCCTTGTGGGGGGGTTATTATCCTTTTGGGGGGGGTCCAGGAGCGTTTAGGGGGGTCCTTGGGGGGGAATTAATTGGGTTTTAAGGGGGGTGCACCCAGGAACCCCCCCGATTCCAGACAGGGGGTCCCCAGGCCCCTCCCCTTCAAGATAAGGGGCACCCCCCACCCTTAGGAGGAGGGGGGGGGTCCCCATCAGCCCCCCCCATCCTTAAAGGGGGACCCCCCTCCTCCTTCCCCCATTAACTCCCCATTAATGCCCCCTCCCCGTTAATCTCCTCCCCATTAACCCCCCATTAAGCCGCTTTTTCCCTTCCATTACCCCCCCATTACCCCCCCATTAACCTCTTCTCCTCCCATTAACCCCCTTCCCATTTCTCCCCCATTACCCCCCATTAATCCCCTCCTGCCGTTAACCCCCCCTCCCCATTAACCCTCCTCCTCCTCCCATTAACTCCCCCATTAATCCTCCTTCCCCTTTCTCCCGCCATTAACCCCTCATTAACTCCCCATTACCCCCCATTAACTGCTGCTCCCCATTAACTCCCCATTAACCTCCTCCTCCTCCCATTAACCCCCTCCCATTAACCCCCCATTAACCCCCCTCCCCATTAACCCCCCGTTAACTCCCCATTAACCCCCCTCCCCATTAACCCCCTCCTCCTCCCATTAACCCCCTCCCCATTAACCTCCTCCTCCTCCTCCCATTAACCCCCCATTAACTCCCCCTTAACCCCCTCCCCTTCCCATTAACCCCGTCCCCATTAACCCCCTCCTCCTCCCATTAACCCCCCTCCCCATTAACCCCCCTTCCCATTAATCTCCTCCCCATTAACTCCCCATTAACCCCCTCCCTGTTAACTGCCCCCATTAACCCCCCTTCCTCCCGTTACCCCCCTCCCCATTAACTCCCTCCTCCTCCCATTAACCCCCCTCCCCATTAACCCCCTTCTCTTCCCATTAACCCCCTATTAACTCCCCATTAAGCCCCTCCTCCTCCCATTAAGCCCCTCTTCCTCCCATTAAGCCCCCTCCCCCTTAACCCCCTCCTCCTCCCATTAACTCCCCATTAACCCCCTCCCCCTCCCATTAACCCCCCTCCCCATTAACCCCCTCCTCCTCCCATTAACCCCCCCATTAACTCCCCCTTAATCCCCTTCTCCTCCCACTAACCCCCTTCCCCATTAACCCCCTCCTCCTCCCATTAAACCCACATTAACTCCCCATTAACCCTCTCCTCCTCCCATTAACCCCCTCCCCATTAACCCCCTCCCACTAACCCCCCTCCCCCTTAACCCCTCCTCCTCCCATTAACTCCCCCTTAACCCCCTCCCCCTCCCATTAACCCCCCATTAACTCCCCCTTAACCCCCTCCCCCTCCCATTAACCCCCCATTAACTCCCCCTTAACCCCCTCCTCCTCCCATTAACCCCCTCCCCCTTAACCCCCTCCCCCTCCCATTAACCCCTCTCCCCCTTAACTCCCTCCCCCTCCCATTAACCCCCCATTAACTCCCCCTTAACCCCCTCCCCCTCCCATTAACCCCCATTAACTCCCCATTAACCCCCTCCCCCTCCCATTAACCCCCCATTAACTCCCCCTTAACCCCCTCCCCCTCCCATTAACCCCCCATTAACTCCCCCTTAACCCCCTCCTCCTCCCATTAACCCCCTCCCCCTTAACCCCCTCCCATTAACCCCCCATTAACTCCCCCATTAACCCCCTCCCCCTCCCATTGCCTCCCAATAACCCCCTCCTCCTCTTCCTCGCAGCCGCCATGCCCTCCCCTCGCTGCCGCCGCTGCCCGCTCCCCGCCGCCCTCCGCCGGCCCCGCACCGCCGAACCCCTTTGCCGCCGCTGCTTCCTCCTCGCCTTCGAAGACGAAGCCCACCGCGCCTTAACCGGACGCAGCCGCCGGCGCGCGGCGACCCCCGGCACCGCCGGCGACCCCCCCGTCCCGAAATCCGGCGAGACTTTAGCCGTGGCGGCGTCCGGCGGCAAAGACTCGACCGTCTTGGCGCATCTCTTGCGACGCTTAGAACGCCGGCACGCGTACGGTTACCGCCTGGCGTTGGTGTCGGTGGACGAAGGCATCGCCGGTTACCGGGAGGCGGCGCTGGGGGCGGTTCGGCGCGGGCGGGGCGATTTGCCGTTACTGGTCGTCTCGCACCGGCAACTTTTCGGCTGGAGCGTGGACGAGGTGGCGGCGCGGCTGGGCGACGGCAGCCGCTGCACTTTCTGCGGCGTTTTCCGGCGGCAGGCGCTGGAGAAGGGCGCTCGGTTGCTGGGGGTCGACTGGATCGTGACGGGTGAGCGGCGGGGGGGGCGCTGGGAGGCACTGGGAGGTGGTGGGAGGGCACTGGGAGGCACTTGGGGGGGACTGGGAGGCACTGGGAGGTGGTGGGAGGGCACTGGGAAGCACTTGGGGGGGACTGGGAGGCAGTGGGAGGTGGTGGGAGGGCACTGGGAGTCACTGGGGGGGGACTGGGAGGCACTGGGAGGTGGTGGGAGGGCACTGGGAGGCACTGGGGGGGGACTGGGAGGCAGTGGGAGGTGGTGGGAGGGCACTGGGAGTCACTGGGGGGGGACTGGGAGGCACTGGGAGGTGGTGGGAGGGCACTGGGAGGCACTGGGGGGGGACTGGGAGGCAGTGGGAGGTGGTGGGAGGGCACTGGGAGTCACTGGGGGGGGACTGGGAGGCACTGGGAGGTGGTGGGAGGGCACTGGGAGGCACTGGGGGGGGACTGGGAGGCAGTGGGAGGTGGTGGGAGGGCACTGGGAGGCACTGGGGGGGGACTGGAAGGTGGTGGGAGGGCACTGGGAGGCACTTGGGGGGGACTGGGATAGACTGGGAGGCACTGGGAAGGGACTGGAGAACACCAGGAGGGCACTGGGAGGCACTTGGGGGGGACTGGGAGGGCACTTGGGGGGGACTGGGAGGGCACTTGGGGGGAACTGGGAGGCATTGGGAGGTGGTGGGTGGGCACTGAGGGGACTGGGGAGAACTGGGAGGGCACTTGGGGAGGACTGGGAGGCACTAGGAGGTGTTGGGAGGGCACTGGGGGGCACTGGGAGGCACTTGGGGGGGACTGGGAGGCACTGGGAGATGTTGAGAGGGCACTGGGAGGCACCTGGGAGGCACTGGAAAGTGGTGGGAAGGGACTGGGATGGACTGGAGGACACTGGCCCATATTGGGAGGTACTGGGAAAGGACTAGGATGCACTGGGAAGGGAGTGAGAGGCACTGGGAGAGGATAGGAGGAAGAAGAAGGGAACTGGGAGGGGACTGGAAGGTACTGGGATATACTGGGAGGCACTGGGGAGCGGTGACCAGGCCCACCGTGACCTGTGACCCCCCAGGTCACAACGCCGATGACATCGCCGAGACGGTGCTGATGAACTTCCTGCGCGGGGACGTGGCCCGGCTCCGGCGTGCCGCCACCGAGGCCGGTGGGGTGAGCGCCGAGGCCACCAAAATGGCCGCCGGGGCCACCGAGACCCCGGGGGAGGCCACGAGGGCCACCAAGAGGTCCACAAAAGCCACCGTGACCACCGAAAATGCCGTGGAGACCACCAAGAACGCCATGGGGACCACCGAAAGCTCCATGGAGACCACCAAGAACGCCACGGAAACCACCAAAAACTCCATGGAGACCACCAAGAACTCCGTGAAGACCACCAAGAACACCATGGAGACCACCAAAAATGCCATGGAGACCACCAAGAACGCCACGGAGACCACCGAAAACCTCACGGAGACCACCAAGAACCCCATGGAGACCACCGAAAATGCCATGGAGACCACCAAGAATGCCATGGGGACCACCGAAAGCTCCATGGAGACCACCAAGAACGCCACGGGGACCACCGAAAGTGCCATGGAGACCACCAAGAACTCCGTGAAGACCACCGAAAGCGCCATGGAGACCACCGAAAGCGCCACGGAGACCACCAAGAAGTCCACGGAGACCACCAAAAGCCCCATGGAGGCCACCAAGAAGTCCACGGAGACCACCGAAAGCCCCAAGGAGGCCACCAAGAAGTCCATGGTGACCACAGAAAACTCCACGGAGACCACTGAGAAGTCCACGGAGACCTCCGAAAGCTCCACGGAGACCACCAAGAAGTCCACGGAGACCACCAAAAGCTCCACGGAGGCTACCAAGAACACCCTGAAGCCCACCAAAAGCTCCACGGAGGCCACCAAGAAGTCCACGGAGACCACCGAAAGTCCCACGGAGGCCAGCAAGAAGTCCACGGAGACCACCGAAAGCCGCACGGAGGCCAGCAAGAAGTCCACGGAGACCACCGAAAGTCCCACGGAGGCCACCAAGAAGCCCACGGAGGCCACCACCAGCTCCACGAAGGTCCCCGTGACTTCGGTGGCCACCACGAACCCTGCGGTGGCCACCACGAACCCTCCGGTGACCACCACAAACCCTCCGGTGACCCCCACCACCCCTCCGGTGACCCCCGAGAAGCTCCCGAAGACCACCGCCAGCCGCCCCGAGGCCACCCCGAATGCCGCGGACCACCGCCGAGCCCCTTCGGTTGCCCCGTGGCCGGCGGTGCCGCGTTGCAAGCCGTTGAGGCACGCCTACGAGAAGGAGATCGTCCTCTACGCCTACTTCGAAGGGTTGGACTACGTCAGCACCGAGTGCGTCTACGCTCCCCACGCCTACCGCGGCTACGCGCGGACCCTCCTCAAAGATTTGGAAGCCACCCGGGCTAGTACGGTAGCCGCCTTGGGTCACTCGGGGCGACGGCTAGCGGTGGCGGCCGAGGTGGCCACCAAAACGTTGGGGGCGTGCGGGCGGTGCGGGTTCGCCGCCAGCCAACCTCTTTGCAAGGCGTGCGTTCTCTTGGCGTCTCTCGAACGCGGGCTACCGCGGTTGGGGTTGGGCAAGCGGGCGTTGGAGTTGGCCGGCGGGACCGGCGGCTACTGGGATGGGGCTGGTGGGACTGGGGGCCGAGGGGGTGGCCGTCGTGAAGATGGCGGTCACGGGGATGGTGGCCACGGGGCCGGTGGTCGCTGGGATGGTGGCCACGAGGGTGGTTGTCATGAGGGTGGTGGCCACGGGGCTGGTGGCCACAGGGCTGGTGGCCACAGGGCTGGTGGTCACTGGGATGGTGGCCACGAGGGTTGTTGTCATGAGGATGGTGGCCACGGGGCTGGTGGCCACAGGGCTGGTGGCCACAGGGATGGTGGCCACGAGGGTGGTTGTCATGAGGGTGGTGGCCACGGGGCTGGTGGCCACGAGGGTTGTGGTCATGAGGGTGGTGGCCACGGGGCTGGTGGTCGCTGGGATGGTGGCCACGAGGGTTGTGGTCATGAGGGTGGTGGCCACGGGGCCGGTGGTCGCTGGGATGGTGGCCACGAGGGTGGTTGTCATGAGGGTGGTGGCCACGGGGCTGGTGGCCACAGGGGTTGTTGTCATGGGGCTGGTGGTCACTGGGATGGTGGCCACGAGGGTTGTTGTCATGAGGATGGTGGCCATGGGGTTGGTGGCCACAGGGCTGGTGGTCACTGGGATGGTGGCCACGAGGGTTGTTGTCATGAGGATGGTGGCCACGGGGCTGGTGGTCACTGGGATGGTGGCCATGGGGCTCGTTGTCATGAGGCTGGTAGCCACGGGGCTGGTGGTGACCATGGGGCTTGTTGTCATGAGGCTGGTGGCCATGGGGCCGGTGGCCACCGGGATGATAGTCATGGGGGTAGTGGCCACGGGGCTGATGGCCACAAGGTTTGTAGCCCCAGGGACGGTGACCGTGGAACTGGTAGTCACTGGGCTAGTGGCCACGGGGCTGGTGGCCACGGGGCTGATGACCGTGGACCCGGTGGCCCCTGGGATGATGGTGATGGGGCTGGTGGCCGTGGAACTGGTGGCCACTGGGATGATGACCGCGAGAGCGGTGGCCACGGGGTTTGTAGCCACAAGGATGGTGGCCACGGGGCTGGTAGCCACGGGGCTAGTGGCCACGGGGGGACATTGGGGCTCGGGGAGGACGTGGTTGGTGGCACGTGTTGCTGTGGGGGGCCGGGCCAAAGAAAAAACATCCCCAAAAGCGGTAGCCGCTGGGCTAGTAGATGTTGCGGTGGTGGCCACGGGGTTGGTGGCCGCGAGGGGACGTCGAAACCGGGGCGGGACGGGATTGGTGGGCCGCGTAATTATGCGTCAGGTGACCGTGGGGAGGCGGGCTTAGAGTTGGGCGGTCCCCCAGGTGGTAGCCACCGGGCTAGTAGCCGGGAGGGGGTGGAGGTGGAGGTGGTGGGGAGCGGGGGGCGGACGGTGCGCCGGCGGGTGCTGGGGCTCGGCCGGGTGCGGGGGGCCCTCAATATTTGGGACTTCTGAGGGGGGGGGGGGGCAATTGGGGGGGGGTCTGGGGGCAATTGGGGGGGACTGGGGGCAATTGGGGGGCAGTGGGGGGGTCTGGGGGCAATTAGAGGGGGGGCTGGGGGCAATTGGGGGGGACTGGGGGCAATTGGGGGGCAGTGGAAGGGGTCTGGGGGCAATTAGAGGGGGGTCTGGGGCAATTGGGGGGGTCTGGAGGCAATTGGGGGGCAGTGGGAGGGGTCTGGGGGCAATTAGAGGGGGGTCTGGGGCAATTGGGGGGGTCTGGGGGCAGTTGGGGGGCAGTGGGAGGGGTTTGGGGCAATTAGAGGGGGGTCTGGGGCAATTGGGGGGGCTGGGGGCAATTGGGGGGGACTGGGGGCAATTGGGGGGCAGTGGGAGGGGTCTGGGGGCAATTAGAGGGGGGTCTGGGGGCAATTGGGGGTCCCTGGGGGGCAGTTGGGGGGCAGATGGGGCAATTAGGGGGGTCCTGGGGGCAGTTGGGGGGGGCTGGGGGCAGTTGGGGGTCCCACGGGGCAGCTGGGGGGCAGTAGGACCCTGGGGAGGAGTGGGCGGGGCCTTGGGGTGGGGGTGTGGCCTGGGAAGGGGTGGGGTTAGCGGATGGCCACACCCCGCAATTATGCCCCTGCCTGGTGGTGATTGGGGGGGCGTGGCCCCTCCCCAGAGGTGGGGGTTGTTGGGGGGCGGGGCCAGCCGGGTGTTATGCAAATGAGGGTCGGCGTGGGGGGTGTGGCTATGTGAACGAGCAAGCCGGGTGTTTGAGGTGAATAAAAGTTTTGATTATGCAAATGAGGTGTGTTCATCGGCGGGGTCTTATGCAAAGCAGCAGATCGACGCGGCGGCTCTTGAGAGTTATGCAAATGAGGCGGTTCCGTGGGGGGCGTGGCTACGCAAATGAAACGCGGGCTAACAAACGCGCTGGGGGGGGGGATCTGCTCATGCAAATGAGATGGGCGGTGCGGGCGTGGCTATGCAAATACAGGGGGCGGGGGAGCGGCATGCAAATGAGGGCCGCGCCGGAGAAGGGAGGGCATGCAAATTAGCGGCGGGGCGGGGCGGGATATGCAAAATGAGCAGGCGGCGGGCGGAGAAGCCGGCGAATCAAGGGGCGGGGCGGGGCGCGTTATGCAAATGCCGCGGCCGCGCGCCGGCTGGGCGGCGAAGCGCGGCGCCGCCCCCTCCGCCTGACGTCACTTCCGGCGCGCGGAGGAGGAGGAGGCGGAAGAAGATGTCGGGGCTGCGGCTGGAGCTGGGCCCCGTCAAGGAACCGCTGGGGCTGGTGCGGGGCCTCCAGTGGGTGAGTGGGACTGGGAGGCACTGGGAGGGACTGGGAGGGGTTTAAGGGGGACGGGGAGGGACTGGAGGGGGACTGGGAGGGAGTGGGGGGGGTTAGTGGGGGGGCCTGGGAGGCACTGGGAGGGGCTGGAGCGTGACTGAGAGGCACTGGGAGGGAGTGGGGGGGTTAGTGGGGGGGACTGGGAGGGACTGGGAGGGGTTTAAGGGGGATGGGGAGGGACTGGAGGGGGACTGGGAGGGAGTGGGGGGGGTTACTGGGGGGGACTGGGAGGCACTGGGAGGGGCTGGAGCGTGACTGAGAGGGACTGGGAGGCACTGGGTGGGGTTTAAGAGGGACTGGGAGGGAGTGGGGGGGTTTACTGGGAGGGGCTGGAGCGTGACTGAGAGGCACTGGGAGGGAGTGGGGGGGTTAGTGCGGGGGACTGGGAGGCGCTGGGGGGGACTGGGAGGCACTGGGGGGGAGTGGGGGGATTGGAAGGGGTTTAGGGGGGCCTGGGGAGAGTGGGGGTTTACTGGGAGGGACTGGGAGGGAGTGGGAGGGTTACTGGGGGGGACTGGGAGGCACTGGGAGGGGCTGGAGCGTGACTGAGAGGCACTGGGAGGGAGTGGGGGGGTTAGTGGGGCGTACTGGGAGGCACTGGGGGGGAGTGGGGGGATTGGAAGGGGTTTAGGGGGGACTGGGGAGAGTGGGGGTTTACTGGGAAGGACTGGGAGGGAGTGGGGAGGGTTACTGGGGGGGACTGGGAGGGGCTGGGAGGGGTTTAAGGGGGACGGGGAGGGACTGGAGGGGGACTGGGAGGGAGTGGGGGGGGTTACTGGGGGGAACTGGGAGGCACTGAGGGGGGACTGGGAGGGGCTGGGAGGGAGTGGGGGGGTACTGGGAGGGACTGGGTAGGAGTGTGGGGGACTGGGAGTTACTGGGAGGGATGGGGGGAGTGGGGAGGTTACTGGGAGGTACTGGGGGTTACTGGGAGGCACTTGGAGGGACTGGTGGCGCACTGGGAGTTACTGGGAGAGGACTGGGGGGTTACTGGGAGGGGTGTGGGGGTACTGGGAGGCACTGGAGAGCACTGGGAATGCTGGGGGGGGGGGTTACTGGGAGCTTTCCTGGGATAATTAATTTTAAATTGAATTAAAGTTTAGTAACTGAAGTAAAAAATGGAAAAAATATTTAAGTGAAAACCACAGAGAAAACTAATTGGAAAAAATTAAATAAAATTAAGAAATGAAATGTAAAACTGAAAAACAAAATGTAAAATGTAAGTTTTAAAGTTAAATTTAAAATTAGAAACATTAAATGTGAGAATCAAAATTCTAAAGTTACAAATAAAATTAGAAGTAAAACTGGAAATTAAAAATTGAATTAAAAATCAAACATTAAAATTTTAAACTTAAAAAAGGGAGAATTTAAATTCATTAAAATTGCCTTTGAAATAGTTTTAATTAATTTAATTAGCAGAGGACTCTGGGAGTTTGTCGTTGGTGCAAACACCCATTTCTGGCTCTTTTCCCCCAATAATTCAAATTTTTGGTGGTTTTTTTTTTTGGTTAATCATGATTTTGCATTTTACTTGGTGAAAATCCCTTTCCCCCCCTTTTTTCCCAGCGGTTTTGGATTTAAAAGTAAAATTTAATAAAAGAAATTTAAAATCTAAAATTAAAAAAAAGTGTTAAATTGAAAACTGAAATTAATTAAAATTCTGGTTAAATTGATTTAATTAAATTAATGCCCCCAGTAGCTTTAATTTGGGGTTAATGGTTTCTCCAAACACCCCCATTTTTGGTGTTTTTTTTCCTCAAAAATTGCAATTTTTGGTTGGTTTTTTTCCCCCAATAATTCCAATTTTTGGTTCTGTGTGTGGGTTTTTTGGTTAATTATTATTTTGGGCGTTTTTTTTAGTTAATTATTGTTTGGGGGATTTTTTTGTTAATTATTCTTTTGGGATTTTGGGGGGTAGTCTTTTTGGGGTTTTTTTTGTTAATCTTTTTGGGGTTTTGGGGGTAATTATTCTTTTTTGGGTTTTTTTGTTTATTTATTCTTTTGGGGTTTTTTTGGTTAATTATTCTTTTGGGTTTTTGGGAGGTAATTATTTTTTGGGGGGGGTTGGGTAATTATTCTTTTTGCGTTTTTTGGGATAATTATTCTTTGGGGTTTTTTGGGGGTAATTATTCTTTTTGGGGGTTTTTGGGGGGGTAATTATTCTTTTTGGGGGTTTTTTGGGTAATTATTCTTTTTGGGGTTTTTGGGGGGTAATTATTTGTTTTGGGGGTAATTATTGGGGGTTTTTTTGGCTAATTATTATTTGGGGGTTTTGGGGGTAATTATAATATTTGGGGGTTTTTTGGCTAATTATTATTTTGAGGTTTTTTTGGTAAAAGTCCCATTCTTGCAGCCGTTGAGACTTGAAAATTTAAATTAAAAGAAAAATTTAAAGATTAAAATTCTTCAAAAATCCCTTTTTTGGTTCTTTCACCCAAGAACTCAAATTTCTGTTCTTTTTTCTGTTTCTTTCGGCTAATAAACTTTTGGGGGGGGCTGTTTTTGAGGTGAAAATCCTTTTTTTTTTTTTCCTCTTTTCCGACAGTTTTTCTCCATTTTCGCCTTCGCCACCTGCGGGGGTTACAGCGGGGCCGTCTCCTTCTGGATCAGTTGCGATGGCCAACCCAACACCACCGTCACCGCCCCCTTCGCCTACCCCTTCCGGTGAGCCTCTCCCCAAATCCTCAATGCTGATTGGCCGGTGGGAGGTTGGGGGGGAGGGGGGGGGGCGGAGCCTCAGCCTCGACGGCTGCGATTGGTGGGAAAGTAGCCGGCGGGGAGGGTGGGAAGAGCGGTGGAAACGTGGCGGGAGGGATGGGGTGGGTGGGAGGAGCTATCTGGTTGGCCAACTGGTTCTTCGGGGGGGGGGCGGGATTTGGAGAGGCCAATGGGATGCCTTGAAGCTCTGAGTGGGGGGAGGAGAGGCCGTAGTGGTCAGTTGGGGTTCTACAGCCGGCCAATCAGCGGCTGTGGGACGTGGCGGGTGGAAGATGGAGGTCTGGGAAGGGTTGGGAGATGGCTGAAGGTCCGAGAAGGTCCCTCAAAAGTGGACGGGGAAGAGGAGAAGCAGCAGTTGGGTTTGAGAAGTCTACGGTTGGCCAATCAGAACCTCTAGAACGTGGGTGGTGGAAAATGGAGGTTTGGGAAGGGTTGGGAGGTGTCTGGAGGTCCGAGAGAGACAAGAAGGTTCCTCAAACGTGGTTGGGGAGGAGAAGAGAAGCAGGAGTTGGGTTTGAGAGGTCTACAGTTGGCCAACCAGCACCTGTAGGACGTGGCTGATGGAAAATAGAGGTTTGGGAGATGTTTGAAGATCCAAGAGAGACAAGAAGGTCCCTCAAAGATGGTTGGGGAAGAGGAGAAGCAGGAGTTGGGTTTGAGAGGTCTACGGTTGGCCAACCAGCACCTGTAGGACGGGGTTGATGGAAAATGGAGGTCTGGGAAGGGCTGGGAGATGTTTGAAAGTTCAGGAGAAGATAAGAAGGTCAAGAATGTCCTTCAACTGTGGATGGGGAGGAGAAGAGAAGCAGGAGTTGGGTTTGAGAGGTCTACGGTTGGCCAACCAGCACCTGTAGGACGTGGCTGATGGAAAATGGAGGTTTGGGAGATGTTTGAAGATCCAAGAGAGACAAGAAGGTCCCTCAAAGATGGTTGGGGAAGAGGAGAAGCAGGAGTTGGGTTTGAGAGGTCTAGGGTTGGCCAACCAGCACCTGTAGGACGTGGTTGATGGAAAATGGAGGTCTGGGAAGGGCTGGGAGGTGTTTGAAACTTCAGGAGAAGGTAAGAAGGTCAAGAATGTCCCTCAACTGTGGATGGGGAGGAGAAGAGAAGCAGGAGTTGGGTTTGAGAGGTCTAGGGTTGGCCAACCAGCACCTGTAGGACGTGGTTGATGGAAAATGGAGGTTTGGGAGATGTTTGAAGATCCAAGAGAGACAAGAAGGTCCCTCAAAGATGGTTGGGGAAGAGGAGAAGCAGGAGTTGGGTTTGAGAGGTCTACGGTTGGCCAATCAGCACCTGTAGGACACGGCTGATGGAAAATGGAGGTTTGGGAAGGGTTGGGAGATGTCTGGAGGTCCAAGAGAGGACAAGAAGGTCCCTCAAAGATGGTTGGGGAAGAGGAGAAGCAGGAGTTGGGTTTGAGAGGTCTACGGTTGGCCAACCAGCACCTGTAGGACGGGGTTGATGGAAAATGGAGGTCTGGGACACGTTGGGAGATGTTTGAGGATTCAAGAGAGGACAAGAAAGTCTTCTGCAGCCCAGGCGATGAAGAGGAGCGAGGCGGTAGTTGGGTGTGAGAGCTGTAGGGTTGGCCAACTACCGTCTGTAGGACGCGGTTGAGAGAAGGAAAGACTTGGGAAGGGTTTGGGGGGGCGTGGGTGGGAGAAGACAACCCCCCCTCATCCACCGTCCCGGTGTCCCCCAGGTTGAACCAAGCCACCTTCATGCCCTCGCTGACCAACCTGTGCAACAAGACGTGGCCGGTGGACGTCCACCTGGTTGGCGACTTCTCCTCCTCGGCCCAGTTCTTCGTCACGGTGGCCGTCTTCGCCTTCCTCTACAGCATGGCCGCCCTCGCCGTCTACCTGGGCTACCTCCACCTCTACCGTGGGGCGGGTGGGAAGCTGCCGTTGGTGGTAAGTCCATCTTGGTCTTCTCCATCCGTCCATCCACCTGGGTGTTCCCCATCCATCCGTCCATCCTGGTCTTCTCCATCCATCTGTCCATCTTGGTCTTCTCCATCCATCTGTCGACCTTGGTGTTCCCCATCCATCCATCCTGGTCTTCTCTATCCATCCGTCCATCTTGGTCTTCTCCATCCATCCATCCTGGTCTCTATCCATCCATCCATCTTGGTCTTTTCTATCCATCCATCCATCCTGGTCTTCTCTGTCCATCCATCCTGGTCTCTATCCATTAATCCATCTTGGTCTTCTCTATCCATCCATCTATCGTGGTCTTCTCCATCCATCCATCTCGGTCTTCTCTATCCGTTCATCCATCCTGGTCGTCTTCATCCATCCATCTTGGTTGTCTTCATCCATCCGTCTTGGTCTTCTTTATCTGTCTACCCATCTTGGTCTTCTCCATGTATCCATGTATCCATCTTGGTCTTCTCCGTGCATCCATCCTGGTCTTCTCTATCTATCCATCTTGGTCTTCTCTATCCATTTATCCGTGCTGGTCTTCTCTATCTATTCATCCATCCTGGTCTTCTCCATCCATCCATCTTGGTCTTCTCTATCCGTTCATCCATCCTGGTCTTCTCCATCCATCCATCCTGGTCTTGTCCATCCGTTCATCCATCCTGGTCTTGTCCATCCGTTCATCCATCCTGGTCTTGTCCATCCGTTCATCCATCCTGGTCTTCTCTATCTGTTCATCCATCCTGGTCTTGTCCATCCGTTCATCCATCTTGGTCTTCTCTATCTATCCATCCATCTTGGTCTTCTCTATCTGTTCATCCATCCTGGTCTTCTCTATTTATCCATCTATCTTGGTCTTCTCCATCCGTCCATCTTGGTCTTCTCTATCCGTTCATCCGTCCTGGTTGTCTTCATCCATCCATCTTGGTTTTCTCCATCCATCCGTCCATCCTGGTCTTCTCCATCCATCCGTCCATCCTGGTCTTCTCCATCCATCCCTCCATCCCGGTCTTTTCCATCCCTCCATCCCGGTCTTTTCCATCCATCCGTCTTGGTCTTTTCTATCCATCTTGGTCTTCTCCTTCCATCCATCTTGGTCTTCTCCTTCTGTCCATCTTGGTTTTCTCCGTCCATCTTGGTCTTCTCCATCCCTCTTGGTCTTCTCTATCCATCCATCTCCTGCCCCACGCTTGGCTGAAGACCACTTGGGTGTCCTACAGCTCCCAGAACGGGTTGTAGCTTCTCCCGTTGCCTGGACTACAACTCCCATGAGCCTTTGGGTTCCCCACCCTGTTGTGAGGCATCATGGGAGTTTGAGTCTTGGTCCTCACCACGCCCCCCCCCAGTATGTGGGTTGAGGGACCCATGGGTGGGGAGGAAGGGGAGATTTTGGGGGACATACATTTTGGGGGGGTCAATAACCCCCCTCTGAACTTCTCTCCTGCTGCTGCCGTGGACAGGACACGGGGTAAGTGCCCCGCCCTCTTTTTTGGGGGGCTTATCCCCACCCCAGACCCCCCGATCCCCCAATTTTTTCCCCCAAATCGTGGAGGGGTGGGAGGGGCAAGAAACCGCCTGAGCTCCGGGTGCGAGAATTGGGGTTCGCCCCCCTCCCAGTATGGGGCAGGTGGGCTCCATGGGACTTGGGGTCCACCCCAGTTGTCCCCTCCCGCCCCCAAATTTTGGGGTGTGGTCGTCGTCCCCCCCCCAGGTCTGTGTGTCTTGGGGTCCACCCCAGTTGTCCCCACCCGCCCCCAACTTTTGGGGTGTGTCCCCCCCACCCAACGTCGGTTGTACTCAACGTCCACCCCGCTTGTCCCCTCCCACTCCCACCTTTTGGGCTCCGCCCCCCAGGTCCCGAACCACTCATGTTGTGCCCCGCCCCTCATTTTTGGGGTCCCCCTAATCCCCTCCTCCCCCAAAAATGTCATCGTCCCCCCCCCCCCCGCCTCCCAGGACTTCTTGACCACCGTGGCCTTCTCCTTCCTGTGGCTGGTGAGCTCTTCGGCGTGGGCCAAGGCCCTCGCGGACGTCAAGACCTCGACGACGGCCCCCCTGCCCCACTGCCGCCCCCCCGGCGCGACCTGCTTCCCCGCGGGGGTCACCCCCATGGGGTCCCTCAACGTCTCCGTGGTGGGTCCCAAGGGCTGAGAAAGGGAAACTGAGGCAGGGCTCGGGTGGTTGAGGAACCTCTTGAAGAAACCCAAGGTTCAACGTAGACCACGGGAGCGGGGCGTTGAGGCCGGGGCGGGGGGAGATAAACGGGGAAACCGAGGCAAATCCGGGAGGGATTTGGCGGGGAGGGGGGGTTTGGAGATCTTGGGGAAACTGAGGCACGGCTTGGGGGGGTGGGGGGGGGGGGGGGCGGGATTTCCGGGTGGTTTTACATCTTCCCGTCCCACCTCCCAGGTCTTCGGCTTCCTCAACTTGGTGCTTTGGGCCGGCAGCTCTTGGTTCGTCTACAAGGAGACCAACTTCCACCGCCCGGCCTCGCCGCCTTCCGCCGCCGCCCCCGCCGCCGTGCCGGCTGCCATGTAACCCCCGCCACGCCCCCCCCCCCCCCCCCCCCCGGCGCGGCTCTACGGCGCGTGTTCCCACCACTCCCACCGCCCCACGCTTCCTGTCCCCACCACGTGCTTGTCACCGGCGCCGTCTTGAGTCCTTCTCCGGGGGAGATGCCACCGGATCCTTATTTTTTTTTTCCGTTTTTTAGTTTGGGTGGGGGTTGGTTGGTTTTTTGGGTTGGTTTTTTTTTTTTTTTTAGTATTGCTAAATTTGGCGTGTTTTGGGGCGTTTTCGGGCTTTTTTTTTTTTAAAGCTTATTTTATTGCCGGAGGAGACGCGAGCCGTCCGGCGGGAGGCGCCGCTGAGGCCGCGGGAGGAAGAAGGTCAGAGCGTTCCTCAGGGGCGGGGTGGGTGCGTCCCGACCGCGGCCGCCGCGTGGGTTGGGTGCTGGGTGGGGGCCCCACCGGCGGAGCGGCGTCCGCCCCTCGGCACGGGCACGGCTGGGCGGCGTTGGCTTGGCCTCCTCCGGTTGGCCCCAGGCACGGATCAGCCGTGGTTGGAGCAGGGTGAGGTGGGTACGTGGGAGATGAGGTCACGCTGACTTTGACCGGTCTTAGCTGGATCCTTCTTCGGTCTCTTCTGATTGGTCTGTGTAGGGATTGGTCAAGTTGGATCTTGATTCGAGTTGACCAATCGTTGGGGTTGGTCTTCTTGCAGGCTTTGGTTGACCGTTGGTGGTGCAGACCTGGTGTTGGGGTTGGACGAGACCTGGCTCGGCCCGTTCCGGTTGTCCTGGGTAGGGATTGGCCAAGTTGGTCTTGACCTAGGTTGACCATCGGTTGAGTTAGACCAGATTTAGGTTGGCCTTGTCTCATTGGCTCGTTGTAGGCCTCGGTTGACCTTTGGGGCTTGCTCGGTCCAGACCTGGGGTTGGTCATCCAGAGCGGGGTTGGACCACGCCCGGATCGGCCAATTGCTGTTGGGCTGGGTAGGGATTGGCTCAAGTTGGCCAAGATTTGCGTTGAGTTGGTCAAGACCGGGGTCGACCGTTAGCGCCTGGCCAGATCCAGATCTGGAGTCGACCGTTGGTGGCTGGGCTGGAGCAGATCCGGACTGGCCTCTTCCGATTGACCCGGTCCAAAGACTTAATTTGGCCGTTGTTGGTGGCTTTGATCAAGACTGTGATTGGTTGTCGGTGGTTGAGTCGGGTTTGGCTTCGGTTGGGTTCTTCTAGGCCTAGGTGGGTCATCGTGGTTGGCTCAGCCCAGACCTTGGTCTCTTCCTATTGGCTCCTTCAAGACCTGGATTGACCGTTGGGTTGCCCCAAGGTTGGCTTTGCGTCTTCCCGGTTGGGCGGGTCAAGACCTGGCACGACCAACGGTGGTTGGCTGAGTCGAGCTTGCTTTTTCTCTGATTGGCCTGTTCCTGACCTACGGTAATCATCGGTGGTTGAGTAGATGGAGACTTGCTGGTGACGGCATTGGTCCAGACTGGGATCGACCTCTTCCAGTTGAGTCTTCCTCAACGCACGTTGACCACCGATGACCGTCTCCATCTGGACCTGGCTTGCCCTCCCCCCAAACCCCGCCCCCTCCATCCTCTCAGGGCTCCACCCATGGGTGTCAGGGCTCCACCCGTGGGTGTCGGGGCACCCCTGACACCCCCTGCCCAGGTCCCCAACTCCTCCCACCCTCGGGGACCGGACAGGGACAAACACTACAGTCCCCACCATCGCACTCTTCCTCAGCTTCTTCGTTCCTTTGGCGGGGGGCAGAGTTAAGGTGACCCTGACTTGATGGCACCCATGGGTGCTCACGTCATCTCCACTGGCTCGGCCCCACCCACCCCTCCTTTCCCGCTGTTACGTGAATGTCCCCTCGTGTCACCTCCTCTCCAGGGGGGGCGGGGGGCGGTCCCTGTCCCGTCCCCCGCCATTTTTTTTCTGCAACTGCCTCAATAAAGAGATTATTGTAGAACCTGAAGAATCCATATATGGGGAGGGAGGGGGGGGCGGGGCTTCACCTACAAAGACCCTCCCACTCCCGGTTGGGACATTTTGGGCGGGGGGGGGAGTGACCGGAAAAATTTGGGATGGGACAGGAAGTAGAGACGGACTCAAAAATTTGGGATGGGACGGGGAGTAGAGACGGACTCAAAAATTTGGGATGGGACGGGGAGTAGAGACGGACTCAAAAATTTGGGTTTGCTCCTAAATTTATTGTTCCTACCCCCAAATTTGTCCCCTCTTCGTGATGTCAGGTCCACGGCTCTGTCCCCGTGTCCCCCCCCCCCCCCCCCGCCGTGTCTTATGTCCTCCATGGTGGCCTGGATCTGGTCTCTGGGCGTGTCCCCGGTTGCGGTCGGGATTTGGATCCTTCGTTGTGGTCGCTGGTGGCCCGGATCGATGTTTTTGTGGCCCGGATCTGCGGTCCGTGGCGGCCCAGCTCCGTGGTGGCCCAGCTCTGTGTCTTTGTGGCCCTCATCGTAGTCCGTGGTGGCTCAAGTCCGTGTCGTTATGTCCCTAGCTGTGCTCCGTGGTGGCCCGGATTGTGGTCGATGGTGGCCCAGCTCCGTGGTCGATGGTGGCCCGGATTTGTGGTCCATGGTGGCCCAGCTCCGTGGTCGATGGTGGCCCAGATCCATGTCTTTGTGTCTCTAGTCATAGTCCGTGGTGGCTCAAGTCCGTGTTGTTATGTCCCTAGCTGTGCTCCGTGGTGGCCCAGATCCGTGGTCCATGGTGGCCCAGATCCGTGGTTGATGGTGGCCCAGCTCCGTGATCCATGGTGGCCCAGATCCGTGTCTTTGTGTCTCTAGTCATCGTCCGTGGTGGCTCAAGTCCGTGTCGTTATGTCCCTAGCTGTGGTTGATGGTGGCCCGGATCCGTGGTTGATGGTGGCCCAGCTCCGTGGTTGATGGTGGCCCAGCTCCATGTCTTTGTGTCCCCAGTCATAGTCTGTGGTGGCTCAAGTCCGTGTCGTTATGTCCCTAGCTGTGCTCCGTGGTGGCCCGGATCCGTGGTCGATGGTGGCCCAGCTCCATGTCTTTGTGTCCCCAGTCATAGTCTGTGGTGGCTCAAGTCCGTGTTGTTATGTCCCTAGCTGTGCTCCATGGTGGCCCAGATCCGTGGTCCATGGTGGCCGAGATCCGTGTCTTTGTGTCTCTAGTCTTTGTCCGTGGTGGCTCAAGTCCGTGTCGTTATGTCCCTAGCTGTGGTTGATGGTGGCCCGGATCCGTGGTTGATGGTGGCCCAGCTCCGTGGTTGATGGTGGCCCAGCTCCGTGTCTTTGTGTCCCTAGTCATAGTCCGTGGTGGCTCGTCTGTGTCTTTATGTCCCTAGCTGTGCTCCGTGGTGGCCCGGATCCGTGGTCGATGGTGGCCCAGCTCCGTGGTCGATGGTGGCCCAGCTCCGTGATCCATGGTGGCCCAGCTCCGTGTCTTTATGTCCCTAGTCATCGTCCGTGGTGGCTCAAGTCCGTGTCGTTATGTCCCTAGCTGTCATCCGTGGTGGCCCCTCTCCGTGTCCCCTCCTCGTGGTCCTTGGTGGCCCCCGTTGGGGCTCACCAGGTCCTAGTTGCGATTCATGGTGGCCTGGATCCAACCCACGTAGTTGCAGACGCGGGTGTAGACCCCCGGGCGCCCCGGCAGGGCGCAGGTTTGCAACCCCCACGACACGATGCCTTGGAGGGTCCCGTTACAGGACAGCGGCCCCCCGGAGTCACCCTGAGGAGAGAGGGGACAGCGGTTTTTTGGGGGGGGGCGGAGCTTGGGGACACCCCCAGGGGGTGGCCGGGGCTGGAGGACACGTGGGATTGGGGGGACATCAAACTGGGATTGGGGGGACATCAAGGTGGGATGGCGGGGAAGCTTGAGTTTGGGTGGGCATGGAGCGGGGCGGAGATGTGGATTTGGGGGGGGGGGCGGGCAGCTCTGGATTTGGGGGGTGGGGAGTGTTTTTTGGGGGGTGGGAGTGTTTTTGGGGGGGCCCACGACACAACTTTGGGGCTACCGTGAGTTTGGGGTTCCTCTTACCCAACGGGAAGCAACAAATCGGGGCGGCGGGGGGGTGGAGCGTTTCCCTTTGCCCGGGGTGGGACAACGGTAGGTTTGGGGGTTCCGGGGTGGGGTGGAGAGATTTGGGGGTGCCCGGATCATCTCCCCCCCCCCCCCCCAATACCTGGCAGGAGTCAATGCGCTGGTTGCGCACCCCGGCGCAAAGCATGTTGGGAGTGATGCGTTGGGGGTAGGCCTGGCGACAGGTGGAGGCGGGGATGATGTCCACGTAGGCGCAGATCAGGTGCCGGGGGATGGTCACTGCGGGGGGAGGGAGGGGTCTGGGGGGGTCGGGGACACCCCCAGGGCATGCTGGGCTGCTCTGGGCCCTACTCGTAGGTTACTCGTAGGTTACTCGTAGGTTACTCATAGGTTACTCGTAGGTTACTCATAGGTTACTCGTAGGTTACATATAGGTTATGCATCGGTTACTTACAGGTTATGCATCAGATGCTTCTAGATTGCTCATAGGCTACTTGGAGGTTCACTACGGGTTACTTACAGGTTATGCATTGGTTACTATGAGGTTATGTATAGGTTGTGCTTACAGGTTATGTATTGGTTACTATGAGGTTATGTATAGGTTGTGCTTACAGGTTATGCATTGGTTACTATGAGGTTATGTATAAGTTGTGCTTACAGGTTATGTATTGGTTACTATGAGGTTATGTATAGGTTGTGCATCGGTTCCTCATCAATTCCTCATACGTTAGCCGTAGGTTACTCATCAATTACTTCTAGGTTGCTCCAGCTTTGCTGTGATACTAGCCTGGCTCTGCCTCAACTTCCCCACCGGCTCACTCCAACTTTCACCACAGGTTTGCTACGCCTTTACTAACGGTTTACTATGACCGGGCTTGGATTTTTACCCCAGGTTTCCACTGCCAGCTTTGCTCTGGCGTTAGCCTGGCCCTGCCACCACGGGCTCGCTACGCCTTTACCTCGGGTTTACTATAGGTTTACTGCTTTACTGTGGTTTTACTGGCAGTTTAACTGCTTTACTATGGGTTTACTAGGAGTTTACTGCAGGTTTACTGCTTCGCTATGGGTTTATTGTGGGTTTATTGGGAGTTTACTGGTTTGCTACGGATTTACTGCTTTACTAGGGGTTTTCTAGGAGTTTACTGTTTTGCTATGGGTGTTTACTATGAGGTATTATGGGTTTAGTAGGAGTTTACTAGGGGTTTACTAGCAGTTTATGGGTTTACTGGGGGTTTGCTGCTCTACTATGGGTTTGGTAGGAGTTTACTGCAAGTGTCCTGCTTTACTGCTTTACTATGGGTTTAGTAGGAGTTTACTATGGGTTTACTGCCTTGCTATGGGTTTAGTAGGAGTTTACTATGGGTTTACTAGCAGTTTATGGGTTTACTGGGGGTTTGCTGCTCTACTATGGGTTTGGTAGGAGTTTACTCCCCAGTGTCCTGCTTTACTGCTTTACTATGGGTTTATCGCTTTACTACAGGTTTAGTAGGCGTTTATTCCAAGTGTTCTACTTCACTATGGGTTTACTATGTGTTTAGTGCTCTGCTATGCGTTCACTACGGCTTTACTACGGGTCTGCGACGGGGTTACTACAGGTTTGCTATGGGTTTACAATGGGCTTACTATGGGTTTACTACAGCTTTACTACGGGCTTACTACAGGCTTGCTACGGGTTTACTGCGGGCTTACTACAGGTTTACTGCGGGCTTACTACAGGCTTGCTACGGGTTTACTATGGGCTTGCTATGGGTTTACTACGGGCTTACTACAGGCTTGCTATGGGTTTACTGCTGGCTTATTACAGGCTTGCTACGGGTTTACTGCGGGCTTGCTACGGGCTTGCTACGGGTTTACTACGGGCTTGCTACGGGTTTACTACGGGCTTGCTATGGGTTTACTACAGGTTTACTACGGGCTTACTACAGGCTTGCTATGGGTTTACTGCTGGCTTGTTACAGGCTTGCTACGGGTTTACTGCGGGCTTACTACGGGCTTGCTACGGGTTTACTACGGGCTTGCTACGGGTTTACTACAGGTTTACTACGGGCTTACTACAGGCTTGCTATGGGTTTAGTGCTGGCTTATTACAGGCTTGCTACGGGTTTACTGCGGGCTTGCTACGGGCTTGCTACGGGTTTACTACGGGCTTGCTACGGGTTTACTACAGGTTTACTACGGGCTTACTACAGGCTTGCTATGGGTTTACTGCTGGCTTGTTACAGGCTTGCTACGGGTTTACTGCGGGCTTGCTACGGGCTTGCTACGGGTTTACTACGGGCTTGCTACGGGTTTACTACAGGTTTACTACGGGCTTACTACAGGCTTGCTATGGGTTTACTGCTGGCTTATTACAGGCTTGCTACAGGTTTACTGCGGGCTTGCTACGGGCTTGCTACGGGTTTACTACGGGCTTGCTACGGGTTTACTACAGGTTTACTATGGGCTTACTACAGGCTTGCTATGGGTTTACTGCTGGCTTATTACAGGCTTGCTACGGGTTTACTGCGGGCTTGCTACGGGTTTACTACGGGCTTGCTACGGGTTTACCACGGGTTTACCACGGGTTTACTACGGGTTTACTACGGGTTTACTACGGGTTTACTACGCGCTTACTGGGGTAAGCTAGGGGTTTTCGGCGGGGTTTCCTCCGCCTTTCCTCCCGGCGGCGTCTCACCTTGCGGGGTGGTGATGGTGCCCCAGCCGGAGACGAGGCAGGTGGTGCCGGGCGGGGCGCAGGCGCGGGGCAGGGGGAGGGGCTGCACGGCGCGGTTCAGCGCCACGGGCCGGTCGAGTTTGAGGAGGAGGAGGTCGTTGTCGAGGGTGACGCGGTTGAAGGCGGGGTGGGGGATGGCTTTCGTCACCAGGCGGTTCTGCTCCGTCCCCTCCTGCTGCTGCAGGTCGTTCTCGCCCAGGCGCAGGCGGAGGCCTCTGCGTGGGCGTGGCCCCCGGGGGGCGGGGGGGGGACACACACATGGGTGGGACGGAGCGGGGGGGGGGCAGGGGGGAGAGGTGAGGACGGGGGCGGGACACGCGGGGACATGGGGGGGACATGGGAGAGGTGACAGGGATGGGACATGGGGACGGGAGGGGACACGGGACACGAGGGGGACACGGGACGTGGGGGGGACACGGGGGGGACATGGGGACACGGGTGGGACATCGGGACATGGGTGGGACATGGAGGGGACGGAGGTGGGACGCGTGGGGACATGGTTGGGACATGGGGATGGAGGTGGAGAGGGACGAGGACACGGGGACGTGGGAGGGGACACGGATGGGACAAACGCGGAGGGGGACAGGTGGGATGTGCGGGGACACGGGGAAATGTGGGGACACGTGGCAGGGAAAGTTGGGGGGGGGGGACACCCACAACACGTGGGGACAGTCACAGCTCCGCACCCCACTGGTGTCCCCTCAGGACGTGTTGTCCCTCGTCCTCATCCTTCTGCCACGTAGCCTGTCCCCGTGTCCCCACGTCCCCGTCCCCAGGCCGTGTCCCCCACCCGTGTCCCCATGCCCATCCCTTGTCCCCAACCCTGTCCCCACGTCCCTGTCCCAATGTCCGTGTCTCTTGGCCATGTCTCCATGCCCATCCCTTGTCCCCCAACCATGTCCCCATGCCCCCGTCCACGTGTCCCCGTCCCCATGCCATGTCCCCATGCCCATCCTTCGTCCCCCAACCATGTCCCCATGTCCTCATGTCCCCGTCCCAATGTCCGTGTCCCCCACCCATCTCCCCATGCCCATCCCTTGCCCCCAACCACGTCCCCACGTCCCCGTCCCAATGTCCGTGTCCCCCCACCCGTGTCCCCGCGCCCACCCCTTGCCCCCAACCACATCCCCATGTCCCCATGTCCCCGTCCCAATGTCCGTGTCCCCCACCCGTCTCCCCATGCCCATCCCTTGTCCCCACCCGTGTCCCCACGCCCACCCCTCGTCCCCCACCCGTGTCCCCACGCCCACCCCTCGTCCCCCACCCGTGTCCCCATGCCCCCATATCCCTGTCCCCATGCCCATCCCTCGTCTCCCAACCATGTCCCCATGTCCCCAAGTCCCTGTCCCAATGTCCATGTCCCCCACCCGTGTCCCCATGCCCATCCCTTGCCCCCAACCATGTCCCCATGTCCCCGTCCCCATGCCATGTCCCCCCACCCATGTCCCCATGCCCATCCCTTGCCCCCAACCACGTCCCCACGTCCCCGTCCCAATGTCCGTGTCCCCCCACCCGTGTCCCCACGCCCACCCCTTGTCCCCAACAACATCCCCATGTCCCCATGTCCGCGTCCCAATGTCCGTGTCCCCCACCCATCTCCCCATGCCCACCCCTCGTCCCCCACCCGTGTCCCCATACCCACCCCTCGTCCCCCACCCGTGTCCCCATGCCCCCATACCCCTGTCCCCATGCCCATCCCTCGTCCCCCAACCACGTCCCCACGTCCCCATGTCCCCGTCCCCATGCCATGTCCCCCCACCCATGTCCCCATGCCCATCCCTTGCCCCCAACCACGTCCCCACGTCCCCGTCCCAATGTCCGTGTCCCCCCACCCGTGTCCCCACGCCCACCCCTTGTCCCCAACAACATCCCCGTGTCCCCATGTCCCCGTCCCAATGTCCGTGTCCCCCACCCATCTCCCCATGCCCATCCCTTGTCCCCACCCGTGTCCCCACGCCCACCCCTCGTCCCCCACCCGTGTCCCCACGCCCACCCCTCGTCCCCCACCCGTGTCCCCATGCCCCCATATCCCTGTCCCCATGCCCATCCCTCGTCCCCCAACCATGTCCCCACGTCCCCATGTCCCCGTCCCCATGCCATGTCCCCCCACCCATGTCCCCATGCCCATCCCTTGCCCCCAACCACGTCCCCACGTCCCCGTCCCAATGTCCGTGTCCCCCCACCCGTGTCCCCACGCCCACCCCTCGTCCCCCACCCCTGTCCCCACGCCCACCCCTCATCCCCAACCCATCTCCCCGTCCCCCCACGCCACGTCCCCCACACCCACCCCTCGTCCCCCAACCATCTCCCCGCGCGTCCCCCGTCCCCTCTCTCCGTCCGCGTGTGTCCCCCCCCCCCCGGGGGTGTCCCCACCTGCTGTTGCAGTGCGCGGCCGAGAGCACCCAGTTGTCCCGCAGGAGGATCCCCCCGCAGCGCACGGGGCTGTAGATGTAAACCTGCCAGGGCTGGGAGGAGGGGATGCAGGGGTATCCCCCGATGATCCTGTCCTCGTCCTTCGTCCCCTGCCCGTTCCCCGGGGACGCGGGGACGCAGGTCGGTTCCGTCCCCTCCCTCGTTTCCTTTTGGCCGGGAGGACACGGGCCGCGAGACGTGTCCTGGCCGATGGCTCCTCCTGCCCGGAAGGACGGGGGTCACCAGATGTCCCTTCCCCGGGTTCTTTCCGTGGGGACGTGCCAACGTCCCCTCCCCGGGTTCTTTCTGTGGGGACGTGGGCCACCAGACTTGTCCCCTCCCCAGGTTCTCTCCATGGGGACGTGGGCCACCAGAAATGTCTCCTCCATGGGGACGTGGGCCACCAACGTCCCCTCCCCAAGTTCTCTCCATGGGGACGTGGGTCACCAGACTTGTTCCCTCCCCAGGTTCTCTCCATGGGGACGTGGGCCACCAGAAATGTCTCCTCCATGGGGACACGGGCCACCAACGTCCCCTCCCCGGGTTCTCTCCTTGGGGACGTGGGCCACCAGAAATGTCTCCTCCATGGGGACGCGGGCCACCAATGTCCCCTCCCCAAGTTCTTTCCATGGGGACGTGGGCCACCAATGTCCCCTCCCCAGGTTCTTTCCGTGGGGACGTGGGCCACCAGACTTGTCCCCTTCCCAGGTTCTCTCCGTGGGGATGTGGGCCACCAGAAATGTCTCCTCCATGGGGACACGGGCCACCAACGTCCCCTCCCCAAGTTCTTTCCGTGGGGACGTGGGTCACCAGACTTGTCCCGTCCCCAAGTTCTTTCCATGGGGATGTGGGCCACCAGAAATGTCTCCTCCATGGGGACGTGAGCCACCATTGTCCCCTCCCCAAGTTCTTTCCATGGGGACGTGGGCCACCAGAAATGTCTCCTCCATGGGGACGTGGGCCACCAATGTCCCTTCCCTGGGTTCTCTCCGTGGGGACGTGGGCCACCAACGTCCCCTCCCCGGGTTCTTTCTTTGGGGACGTGGACCACCAGAAATGTCTCCTCCATGGGGACACGGGCCACCAACATCCCCTCCCCAGGTTCTCTCCATGGGGACGTGGGCCACCAGAAATGTCTCCTCCATGGGGACACGGGCCACCAACGTCCCCTCCCTGGGTTCTCTCCATGGGGACACAGGCCACCAACGTCCCCTCCCCAAGTTCTTTCCATGGGGACGTGGGCCACCAGAAATGTGTCCTCCATGGGGACATGGGCCACCAACATCCCCTCCGTGGGTTCTCTCCATGGGGACACGGGCCACCAATGTCCCCTCCCCAAGTTCTTTCCATGGGGACGTGGGCCACCAATGTCCCCTCCCCAGGTTCTTTCCGTGGGGACGTGGGTCACCAGACTTGTCCCCTCCCCAAGTTCTTTCCATGGGGACGTGGGCCACCAGAAATGTCTCCTCCATGGGGACATGGGCCACCAATGTCCCCTCCCCAAGTTCTTTCCATGGGGACGTGGGCCACCAGAAATGTCTCCTCCGTGGGGACACGGGCCACCAGAGTTGTCCCCTCCCCAGGTTCCCTCCATGGGGACGTGGACACGGAGTGGGGGGGGTGGAGGGGACCCCACGTACCCGTCAGCAGCAGGAGGAGCATCGTGATGGGCAGCAGCTCCATGACCCTGAGGGGGACATGGAGGACGGTCGGGGGGGGACGCTGGCCTGGCCCCGCCCTCCTGCCTGGCCCCGCCCTCCTGCCTGCCCCTCCATCTGTCCCTGCCTCCTTCCTTCCATCCCTCCTTCCTCTCCTTCCTTCTGCCTTCCGTCTTGCCTCCATTCCCTTTCTTCTTCTTTCCATCCCTTCTTCCTTCCTTCTTCCATCTCTCCTTCCATCCTTCTTCCTCCTATTCCTCCTTCCTTCCTCCTTTTCTCTTTCCATCCTTCTTTCATCTTCCTTCCTCCTTCCCTCCCTTCTTCCATTCTCCTTCCTTCCCTCCTTCCATCCCCCTTTCTCTCCCTCCCCTCCCTTGTTCCATCCTTCTTTCCTCCTTCCCTTCCTCCTCCCATCTCTCCTTCCATCTCCCTTCCTTCCTCCTTCCATCCTTCTTCCCTCTCCATCCCTCCTTCATTCCCCCTTCCATCTCCTCCTTCCTTCCATCCCTTCTTCCTTCCTCCTTCTTTCCATCCCACCTTCCTTTCCTTCCTCCTTCCTTCTTTCCCTTGTTCCATCCTTCTTTCCTCCTTCCATCCCTCCTTCCCTCTCTTCTTCCATCCCTCCTATTGCTCCTTCCTTCCTTCTTCCATCCTTTTTCTATCCTCCTTCCCTCTCCTTTCCATCCTTCCCTCCTCCTTCCATCTCCTTTCTTCCTTCCTTCCCCCTTCTGTTCTTCTTCTTCCCTCTTTCCATGCCTCCTTCCATCCCTTCCTCCCTCCCTCCTTCCATCTCTCCTTCCATCATCCTTCCTTCCTCCTTCCTTCCCTCTTTCCATCCCTCCTTCCTTCCTTTTTCCTTCCTTCAGTCCTTCCATCCAGCCTTCCTTTTGTCCCTCCTTCCTTCCTTCCTTCCTTCCTTCCCTCCTTCTATCCTTCTTCCCTCCTTCCATCCTTATTCCTTTCTTCCCTCCTTCTTCCTTCCTTCCCTCCTTCCTTCCTACTTCCCTCCCTTTCTCCATCCCTCCTTCCATCCCTCCTTCCTTCTTCCCTCCTTCCTCCTCCCTCCCTCTTTCCTTCCTTCTTCCATCCTTTTCTCCATCCCTCCTTCCTTCCCTCCTTCCGTCCTTCTTTCCTCCTTCCATCCCTCCTTTCTCCCTCCTCCCTTCCATCCCTCCTTCCATCCTTTCCTCCTTCCATCCCTCCTGTCCTTCCATCCCTCCTTCCTTCCCTTGTTCTTTCCTCCTCCTTTCCCTTTTTCTTTCCTCCTTCTTTCCTCCTTCCATCCCTCCTTCCTTCCTTCCCTCTTTCCTCCCATCCCTCCCTCCTTCCCTCCCTTCTCCAGCCCTCCTTCCATCTCTCCTTCCTTCTTCCCTCCTTCCCTCCCTCTTTCTTTCCTTCCTTCTTCCATCTCTTCCACCCCTCCTTCCTTCCTCCTTTCCTCCTTCCATCCCTCCTTCCTTCCCTCCTTCTTTCCTCCTTCCATCCTTTGTTCCATCCCTCTTTCCGTCCTTCTTTCCTCCTTCCATCCCTCCTTCCTTCCTTCCCTCCTTCTTTCCTCCTTCCATCTCTTGTTCCATCCCTCTTTCCTTTCTTCCTCCTTCCATCCCTCCTTCCGTCCTTCTTTCCTCCTTCCATCCCTTGTTCCATCCCTCCTTCCGTCCTTCTTTCCTCCTTCCATCCCTCCTTTCTTCCCTCCCTCCTTCCTTCCCCCTTCCCTCCCTTCTCCAGCCCTCCTTCCATCTCTCCTTCCTTCTTCCCTCCTTCCCTCCCTCTTTCTTTCCTTCCTTCTTCCATCTCTTCCACCCCTCCTTCCTTCCTCCTTCCCTCCTTCCATCCCTCCTTCCCTCCTTTCCTCCTTCCATCCTTCTTTCCTTCCTTCCCTCCTCCCTCCTTCCTCCCTCCTTCCTCCCTCCTTCCCCGCTCCTTCCCCATCCCGTCCCTCGTTCCCGTCCCCGTCCCCGTCCCCCCCCCGCTGCCACCTTCCGTCCCCGACGTCCCGGTTCGCCTCTGGCCCGTCGATGCCGGCAGCGGGTGCCCGTCGCGCCTGTGGGTGCCCGCGGGTGCGCGTTGGGTGGGTGAGGACGGGGGGGGGGGGCGTGGGGTGGGGGTTTTGTGCCCCAGTGGGAGGGGCTGGGTCACCCTGCCCCGCCCCTTAGGGATGCGGGGGTGGGGGGGTGGGGAGGGGGAGGGATGTAACGGAGCAAGGATGGAGGGATGCTCGCAGGGCACCCACTTTTCTGCGTGTGTGTCCCCCCCGCACCCGGGGGACTGAGACATCCGGGTGTCCCCCACCCGTGTCCCCCCAGTTGCTCCCAGTACTCCCCAGTCGGACTCGGGAGCTTCTTCCCAGTTAGGGAGGAGGAGGAGGAGGAGGCGATTCCGGGTTCCCTGCCAGCACCCCGGGGCGGAGCGATGCTTTGTGGGTGCCGGGACGCCCGCGTTCCCTCCCAGTGCGGTTTGGCAAAGCCCGTCCCGTCACGTTGCCGCCGCGGCCTCCCCCCTTTTCCCCCGGCCTCAGTTTCCCTCCAGCCTCGTTATCTGCTCTAATTACCCCATAACGCGGCCAGGGCGGGGTGGGGTGGCGATTCGGCTCAGTGACTCATTGCCTTTCTCTCCCCCCCCCCCACCACCACACCGCCGCCGGCACCGCCGGTGACTCGACGGCTTCGGAGGGGAGCGAAAGCTCCCGCGATGGTTTTGGGGGGCTCGGCTCCATCCGCAAGTACCGTATTGAGGGGTGGGGACGTGTGTGTGTGTCCCCCCCCTCCAAATCCGGCCCATTTTTGAGCTTGGTTTTGGCTCGCTTCTGCCCAGTTTGGCCCGCTTTGGACCGCTTCTGCCTGATTTTGGGTCACTCCTGCCCGATTTGGCCCATTTCTACCTGATTTTGGCTCGCTTTTGCCCGCTTTGGCTCGCTTTTGCCCGATTTGGCTTGCTTTTGCCCGATTTGGCTCGCTTTTGCCCGATTTTGCCCACTTCTGCCCGATTTTGGCTCACTTCTGCCCAATTTGGCCCAGTTTTGCCCGATTTTGGCTCACTTCTGCCCCATTTTGCCCACTTCTGCCCAATTTTGGCTCACTTCTGCCGAATTTGGCCCACTTTCGACCACTTTTGCCCATTTCTGCCTGATTTTGCCCACTTTTGCCTGCCTTTGCCCACTTCTGCTCGGTTTGACCCACTTTGGCCCAATATCACCCACTTCTGCCTGATTTTGGCTCACTTCTGCCTGATTTTGGCCACTTTTGCCTGATTTTGGCTCACTTCTGCCCGATTTTGCCGATTTCTGCCTGTTTTTGCCTGCTTTTGCCTGCCTCTGTCCAGTCCTGCTCAGTTTGACCCACTTTGGCCCAATATCACCCTCTTCTGCCCGATTTTGGCTCACTTCTGCTCAATTTGGCCCAGTTTTGCTCACTTCGGACCGCTTCTGCCTGATTTTGGGTCACTCCTGCCTGATCTGGCCCATTTCTACCTGATTTTGGCCCACTTTTACCCAATTTGGCTCACTTTTGCCTGATTTTGCCCACTTCTGCCTGATTTTGGCTCACTTTTGCCTGATTTTGCCTGATTGCTTCCTGATTTTGGCTCACTTCTCCCCAATTTGGCCCACTTTTGACCGATTTTGCCCATTTCTGCCTGATTTTGGCTCACTTCTGCCTGATTTTGCCCGCTTTTGCCCGCCTTTGTCCAGTCCTCCTCAGTTTGACCCAGTTTGGCCCACTTCTGCCTGATTTCGCCCACTTCTGCCCAATTTTGGCTCACTTCTCCCCAAATTGGCCCACTTTTGACCAATTTTGCCCATTTCTGCCCAATTTTGCCCATTTCTGCCTGATTTTGGCCCACTTCTGCCTGATTTTGCCTGTTTCTGCCCGACTTTGGCCCACTTCTGCCCAGTTTGGCCCACTTCTGCCTGATTTTGCCCATTTTTGCCCGCCTTTGCCCAGTCCTCTTCCATTTGCCCCACGTTTGCCCCCCAAGAAGTCGAGTTGCCATGGAGATGCAAGGGGAGGGGTTTATTGGGGGTGGGGTCAGTCCATCTGTGGTGGCCATGGTCCATCCGTGGTGGCCGTGGTCCATCCGTGGTGGCCATGGTCCATCCGTGGTGGTCATGGGCCATCCGTGGTGGTCATGGTCCATCCGTGGTGGTCGTGGTCCATCCATGGTGGTCATGGTCCATCCATGGTGGGCTTGGGCCATCCGTGGTGGTCACGGCCCATCTGTGGTGGTCGTGGTCCATCCGTGGTGGGCTTGGGCCATCTGTGGTGGTCATGGTCCATCCACGATGGTCATGGTCCATCCATGGTGGCCATGGTCCATCCACAGTGGTCATGGTCCATCCATGGTGGTCGTGGTCCATCCATGGTGGGCTTGGGCCATCCGTGGTGGGCTTGGGCCATCCGTGGTGGTCGTGGCCCATCTGTGGTGGTCATGGCCCATCAGTGGTGGGCTTGGGCCATCTGTGGTGGTCATGGTCCATCCGTGGTGGTCGTGGTCCATCCATGGTGGTCGTGGTCCATCCATGGTGGGCTTGGGCCATCCGTGGTGGGCTTGGGCCATCCGTGGTGGTCGTGGCCCATCTGTGGTGGTCATGGCCCATCTGTGGTGGTCATGGCCCATCAGTGGTGGTCATGGTCCATCCATGGTGGGCTTGGGCCATCTGTGGTGGTCATGGTCCATCCGTGGTGGTCGTGGTCCATCCATGGTGGGCTTGGGCCATCCGTGGTGGGCTTGGGCCATCCGTGGTGGTCATGGTCCATCCGTGGTGGTCGTGGTCCATCCATGGTGGTCATGGTCCATCCATGGTGGGCTTGGGCCATCCGTGGTGGTCACGGCCCATCTGTGGTGGTCGTGGTCCATCCGTGGTGGGCTTGGGCCATCTGTGGTGGTCATGGTCCATCCACGATGGTCATGGTCCATCCATGGTGGCCATGGTCCATCCACAGTGGTCATGGTCCATCCATGGTGGTCGTGGTCCATCCATGGTGGGCTTGGGCCATCCGTGGTGGGCTTGGGCCATCCGTGGTGGTCGTGGCCCATCTGTGGTGGTCATGGCCCATCAGTGGTGGGCTTGGGCCATCTGTGGTGGTCATGGTCCATCCGTGGTGGTCGTGGTCCATCCATGGTGGTCGTGGTCCATCCATGGTGGGCTTGGGCCATCCGTGGTGGGCTTGGGCCATCCGTGGTGGTCGTGGCCCATCTGTGGTGGTCATGGCCCATCTGTGGTGGTCATGGCCCATCAGTGGTGGTCATGGTCCATCCATGGTGGGCTTGGGCCATCTGTGGTGGTCATGGTCCATCCGTGGTGGTCGTGGTCCATCCATGGTGGGCTTGGGCCATCCGTGGTGGGCTTGGGCCATCCGTGGTGGTCGTGGCCCATCTGTGGTGGTCATGGCCCATCAGTGGTGGTCATGGTCCATCCATGGTGGGCTTGGGCCATCTGTGGTGGTCATGGTCCATCCGTGGTGGTCGTGGTCCATCCATGGTGGGCTTGGGCCATCCGTGGTGGGCTTGGGCCATCCGTGGTGGTCGTGGCCCATCTGTGGTGGTCATGGTCCATCCATGGTGGGCTTGGGCCATCTGTGGTGGTCATGGTCCATCCGTGGTGGTCGTGGTCCATCCATGGTGGGCTTGGGCCATCCACGGTGGGGTCTATGGTGGGGTCAGTCTGGTCGCTGTGGGGTTGGTGGTACGTTCAGTCCATTTGTGGTGGCATCGGTTTGTCCATGGTGGTTTGGAGTGGTCATGGTGGGGGTCAATCCAGCCATGATGGGATCAGCCCAACCATGGTGGAGTCCATGGTGGGGCCAGTCCATCTGTGGTGGGGCCAGTGTCTCCATGATGGCATCGGCCCGGTCATGACGGTGGACCTGGAGTGTCTGTGGTGAGGTCAGTCCATCCATGGTGGACTCCATGGTAGGGTCAACCCATCCATGATGATGTCAGCCCAGCCACGGTGGGGTAGGTCAGGCCATGGTTGGGTTCATTGGTTCTTGATGGGGTCAACCCAACCATGGTGGCGTCAACCCAACCGTGATAGGGTCAGCCCAACCATGATAGGGTCAACCCAACCATGATGGCATCAACCCAACCATGATGGCGTCAACCCAACCGTGATGGGGTCAACCCAACCACGATGCCATCAACCCAACCATGATAGGGTCAACCCAACCATGATGGGGTCAACCCAACCACGATGCCATCAACCCAACCATGATAGGGTCAACCCAACCATGATGCCATCAACCCAACCATGATAGCATCAACCCAACCATGATGGCGTCAACCCAACCGTGATGGGGTCAACCTAACCATGATGGGGTCAACCCAACCACGATGCCATCAACCCAACCATGATAGGGTCAACCCAACCATGATGCCATCAACCCAACCATGATGCCATCAACCCAACCATGATAGCGTCAACCCAACCATGATGGCGTCAACCCAACCATGATGGGGTCAACCTAACCATGATGGGGTCAACCCAACCATGATGCCATCAACCCAACCATGATAGCGTCCACCCAACCATGATGGGGGTCAACCCAACCATGATGCCATCAACCCAACCGTGATGGCGTCAACCCAACCGTGATGGCGTCAACCCAACCATGATGGGGTCCATTGCTGGGGGGGTGTCACTCCATCCGTGATGGCGTTGGTGGCTCTGCGGTAGGGTTGATCCTTTTTTGGTGGCTTCAACCTCTCCATTGGTGGGGTCAGATGGTCCCTGTTGGGTTCTGTGGTGGGGTTGGTGGGTCTGGGGGGGGGGGTTCAGAAGGTCCATGGGGGGGGCCGAGGAGGACTCAGGCCCCCCCTATCGTCTCCCGGATCCACGGCAGGTAGTTGTAGACCTGGCTGTAGACCCCCGGCTTCCCCGCTTGCCCGCAGGGGTGGTCACCCCACGAGACGATGCCTTGCAGGACCCCGTTGCAGACGAGAGGTCCCCCCGAGTCACCCTGGGGACAAAAGGGACGATGACAGGACCTCGGCCACAGTCCCCGGCCAGGGAGGACGCACGTGGCCACCGGTGGGGACAACCGCTCTTGGGACCTAGAGATGTGGGAGCAGGCGCAGCGAGGTGGCCGGGTTGGGGTGACGGGGACCCAGGAGATGTGGCCAAGGGACAACGGTCGCGTCTTGAAGGCCAGGAGACCAAAGGGACGTGGTTCTGGGTGGTGGCAATGGGACGTGGGGACGCAGTGACATCTCAAAGCCGAGGGGACCGAAGGCACGTGGCCGTGGGAGGTGGGTACGTAGGGATGGGACATGAAGATGTGTCCACATTTTTAGAGCCCGAGGGGGACCAGAGGGAGGTGGCTGTGGGACACGGGGACGAAGCGGTGGGACGTGGGGGACGAGGCGGTGGGACGTGGGGGACGAGGTGATGGGACGCGGCTCCATCTCAAAGGCAATGGGACAAGGAGAGGGCTGTGGGACGTGGTGAGGAGACACGGGGACGTGGCGATGGGACACGGGGACGTGGTGATGGGACACGAGGACCTGGAGGTACCTGGCAGGAGTCCTTGCCCCCCGCCGCCACGCCGGCGCACAACATGCCCTCGGTGATTTTGCTGCCGTAGGCCGTCCGGCACTGGTTGTCACCCACCACGGTGACGTTCACGCACTGGGGGGTGTCGGGGAAGGACTCTGGGAGGGGGGGACACGTGTCCAACCTGGGCCAGGGCTCTGGGCCCCGGACACCCGTGTCCCTTCAGAGATGCCACCACCCAACCCGATGCAGGTTGAGATGTCCGTCCCTTGGCCACCAGTGTCCCTTCTCCTCAGAGGTGCCACCACCCAACCCAATGCGGGTTGTCCATCCCTTGGCCACCAGTGTCCCTTCTCCTCAGAGATGCCACCACCCAACCCGATGCGAGTTGAGATGTCCATCCCTTGGCCACCAGTGTGCCTTCTTGGAGATGCCACCACCCAACCAATGCAAGTTGAGATGTCCATCCCTTGGCCACCAGTGTCCTTTCTCAGAGATGCCACCACCCAACCCGATGCAGGTTGAGATGTTGATGTCCATCCCTTGGCCACCAGTGTCCCTTCTCCTCAGAGATGCCACCACCCAACCCAATGCGGGTTGTCCATCCCTTGGCCACCAGTGTCCCTTCTTGGAGATGCCACCACCCAACCAATGTGAGTTGAGGTGTCCATCCCTTGGCCACCCGTGTCCCTTCTCAGAGATGCCACCACCCAACCCAGTGCAAGTTGAGATGTCCATCCCTTGGCCACCAGTGTCCCTTCTCTTGAGAGATGCCACCACCCAACCCAAGTGATTTGAGGTGTCCATCCCTTGGCCACCCGTGTCCCTTCTCAGAGATGCCACCACCCAACCCAGTGCAAGTTGAGATGTCCATCCCTTGGCCACCACTGTCCCTTCTTGGAGATGCCACCACCCAACCCGATGCAGGTTGAGTTGTCCACCCATGTCCCTTCTCTTGAGAGATGCCACCACCCAACCAATGCGAGTTGAGATGTCCATCCCTTGGCCACCCGTGTCCCTTCTCTTGAAAGATGCCACCACCCAACCCAAGTGATCTGAGGTGTCCATCCCTTGGCCACCAGTGTCCCTTCTCGGAGATGCCACCACCCAACCGGAACGCCGTGGTCCCCCCCCCGCCCCGTACCCTCGGGACTGGTGGTGGTACCCCATCCCATCACGGTGCAGTTGGTTCCGGTGACCGGAGGACTTCCGGGCAGGACCAGGGGTTGGACGTAGGGCGTGACGGTGAAGGGCGGCTGGACGCGCAAGAGCATGAGGTCATGGGCGTAGGCGCCGTCTCCTTCCACCGTGTCAAAGCCGGGGTGGACCACGATGTCCACGGCCGTGGCGTACTGCTCCTGCCCCGTCGGCGTGGCCAGGCTGCGCTCTCCTGCCCGCACCTGGATGTGGCTGGGGGGGGGGGACGACACGTGAGGGGACACGTGAGGGGACACGTGAGGGGACGTGGTACCACGTTGGGGGATGTGGGAGGGCGTGGCTGGGGACACGGGGGAGGTGGTCGTGGTGGGACGTGGCCGTGGTGGGACGTGGTCATGGAAGGATGGGGACATTCGAGGGCGTGGCTGGCGACACGGGGGACGTGGTCGTGGTGGGACGTGGTCATGGAGGGATGGGGACGTTGGAGGGACGGGGACATGAGGGGTGGGGACGTTGGAGGGCATGGCTGGGGA
The DNA here is from genome assembly GCA_037953605.1 of Necrosyrtes monachus. Lineage (NCBI taxonomy): Eukaryota > Metazoa > Chordata > Aves > Accipitriformes > Accipitridae > Necrosyrtes > Necrosyrtes monachus. Next base: position 330,484 of record JAZGTQ010000441.1, on the reverse strand, counting down.
CGTGGCCATGGTGGGACGTGGTCATGGTGGGACATGGTCATGGAGGGATGGGGACATTCGAGGGCATAGCTGGGGACACGGGGGACGTGGTCGTGGTGGGATGTGGTCACGGAGGGATGGGGACGTTGGATGGCTTGACTGGGGACACGGGGGACATGGTCATGGTGGGATGTGGTCATGGAAGGACATGGTCATGGTGGGACGTGGCCATGGTGGGACGTGGTCGTGGTGGGACGTGGTCATGGAGGGATGGGGACATTCGAGGGCGTGGCTGGGGACACGGGGGACGTGGTCGTGGTGGGATGTGGTCATGGAAGGACATGGTTATGGTGGGACGCGGCCATGGTGGGACGTGGTCGCGGTGGGACGTGGTCATGGAGGGATGGGGACATTCGAGGGCGTGGCTGGGGACACGGGGGATGTGGTCGTGGTGGGACGTGGCCACGGAGGGATGGGGACGTTGGATGGTGTGGCTGGGGACATGGGGGACGTGGCCATGGTGGGACATGGTCATGGTGGCAACGTGGTCATGGAGGGATGGGGACATGAGGGTTGGGGACGTTGGGGGTCATGGCTGGGGACACGGGGGACGTGGCCATGGTGGGACGTGGTCATGGAGGGATGGGGACATTCAAGGGTGTGGCTGGGGACACAGGGCATGTGGCCATGGTGGGATGTGGCCATGGTGGGACGTGGTCATGGAGGGACGTGGTCGTGGTGGGACGTGGTCGTGGTGGGACATGGTTGTGGTGGGGGTGGGACGTGGTCATGGTGGGATGTGGTCGTGGAGGGATGTGGTCATGGTGGGACGTGGTCGTGGTGGGACGTGGCCATGGTGGAACATGGTCGTGGTGGGACATGGCCGTGGTGGGACGTGGTCGTGGAGGGATGTGGTTGTGGTGGGACATGGCCGTGGTGGGACGTGATTGTGGTGGGACGTGGTTGTGGTGGGACGTGGTCATGGTGGGACGTGGCCATGGAGGGACATGGTTGTGGTGGGACGTGGTCGTGGTGGGATGTGGTCATGGTGGGACGTGGTCATGGTAGGACGTGGCCATGGAAGGACATGGTCATGGTGGGACGTGGCCATGGTGGGACATGGCCATGGTTGGACGCGGCCGTGGTGGGACGTGGTCGTGGTGGGACGCGGTCGTGGTGGGACGTGGTCAAGGAGGGACGTGGCCGTGGTGGGACGTGGCCGTGGTGGGACGTGGTCGTGGTGGGACGTGGTCAAGGAGGAACGTGGTCATGGTGGGACGTGGCCGTGGTGGGACGTGGTCAAGGAGGAACGTGGTCGTGGTGGGACGTGGTCATGGTGGGACGTGGCCGTGGTGGGACGTGGCCGTGGTGGGACGTGGTCAAGGAGGAACGTGGTCGTGGTGGGACGTGGCCGTGGTGGGACGTGGTCATGGTGGGACGTGGCCGTGGTGGGACGTGGTTGTGGTGGGATGCGGTCAAGGAGGGACGTGGCCGTGGTGGGACGTGGCCGTGGTGGGACGTGGTCAAGGAGGAACGTGGTCGTGGTGGGACGTGGCCGTGGTGGGACGTGGTTGTGGTGGGAAGTGGTCACGGTGGGACGTGGTCACGGTGGGACGTGGTCAAGGAGGAACGTGGTCATGGTGGGACGTGGCCGTGGTTGGACGTGGTTGTGGTGGGACGTGGCCGTGGTGGGACGTGGTTGTGGTGGGACATGGCCGTGGAGGGCTGGGGACACGAGGGTTGGGGACACGAGGCGTGGGGACGTGAGGGACATGACCGTGGAGGGATGGGGCCCACGTCACGATGACCCAGTTCTTATCCCCGTTCCCCTCCCAGTTCCTCCCAGTTCCCCTCCCAGTGCTTCCCGCTTCCCCTCCCAGTTCCTCCCAGTGCTCCCAGTGCCTCCCAGTTCACTCCCAAGAGCCCCAGTGCCCCCCCAGTGCCTCCCAGTATTCCCACTGCCCCCCCTCTCCACCAGGTCTGGCAATGGGTGGCCGTGAGCACCCACTGGGTGCTGAGCAGGGCTCCCAGTACTTTCCAGTTCCACTCCCAGTGCCCCTTCCAGTGCCTCCCAGATCTCCCAGTCCCACTCCCAGTGCCCCCAATTCCCCTATGGCCCCAATCCCACTCCCAGTGCTCCCAGTTCCCCTCCCAGTGCCCTCAATTCCCCTTCCATGGCCCCAGTCCCACTCCCAGTTCTCCCAGTTCCCCTCACAGTGCCCCCCCTCCCAACCTGGTCTGGCAATGGGTAGCTGTGAGCACCCACTGGGTGCTGAGCAGGGCTCCCAGTATGTTCCAGTTCCACTCTCAATGCCTCCTCCAGTCCCTACCAGTGCTCCCAGTTCCCCTCCCAGTGCCCCCAATTCCCCTCCCATGGCCCCAGTCCCACTCCCAGTGCCCCCAATTCCCCTCCCACGGCCCCAGTCCCACTCCCAGTGCTCCCAGTTCCCCTCCCAGTGCCTCCCACTCCCCTGTCCCCCCCCCCCAGACCTGGTCCTGCAGTGGGCGGCCGTAAGCACCCACTGGGTGCTGAGCAGGGCTCCCAGTGCGTTCCAGTTCCACTCTCAGTGCCCCCTCCAGTGCCTCCCAGTGCTCCCAGTTCCCCTCCCAGTGCCCCCCATTCCCCTCCCATGGCCCCAATCCCACTCCCAGTGCTCCCAGTCCCCCTCCCAGTGCCCCCAATTCCCCCGCCAGTGCCCCCAATTCCCCTCCCATGGCCCAATCCCACTCCCAGTGCTCCCAGTCCCCCTCCCAGTGCCCCCAATTCCCCCGCCAGTGCCCCCCATTCCCCTCCCATGGCCCCAATCCCACTCCCAGTGCTCCCAGTGCCCCCAGTCCCCCCCCGCCAGTACCCCCAATTCCCCTCCCACGGCCCCAATCCCACTCCCAGTGCTCCCAGTCCCCCTCCCAGTGCCCCCAATTCCCCTCCCACGGCCCCAATCCCACTCCCAGTGCTCCCAGTCCCCCTCCCAGTGCCCCCAATTCCCCTCCCACGGCCCCAATCCCACTCCCAGCGCTTCCAGTCCCCCTCCCAGTGCCTCCCAGTCCCCTGTGTCGTGTCCCCCCCCCCCCCCAAACCTGGTCCTGCAGTGGGCGGCCGTGAGCACCCACTGGGTGCTGAGCAGTGCCCCCCCGCACTGGTGCTGGTCGAAGTAGAAGAGGAGGACGAGGCCGGGATGGGTCGCGGGGGGGCACTCGCTGCCCCCCAGGATCCGCTCGCCCCACGGCCAGCCTTGGGGGGGGGGGGATGACACACATTGTTACTGGGAGCTACTGGGACACCCCCCCCCCCCCCTGGGGGCACCCACAGGGACCCCCCCCATCCCCACCCTTGGCACCCCATACCCCTAGCTCCAACCTGGGGACCCCCCCACCCAAAGGACACCCCCCCCCCACCCTGCATCCCCCCCCACCCCGCAATGGGGACCCCCCCCACCTCCCAGTGACCCCCCCCCCACCTCCCAGTACCCCCCCCAACTTCTTACTGGGAGTCACCAGCACCAGGAGGAGGAGGAGGAGGAGGAGGAGACGAGGGGCCGCCATGGTGGTGGGGGGGTTGCCGGGCGTTGGGTGCTGGGTGGGTGGGTGGGGGGGTGCTGGGTGCCCCCGGCTATCAAGGCTCTGCGTTAATTATTAACCGGGGCTCGTTAACTTGCCCCCCCCCATGTTTACTTGGTGACATTCTCCGGGCAGGTGCCACGTTCACACCCCACCCCCTCCTGCCCCACGGCGTGGGGGGGCCGTGGGGCTGAGTAAAGGGGGGGGTCCCAGTGGGTTGGTTATGGGGTGAAGTGGGGCAGGCCGGACGCCTGGGTACCCTACGGTATCTATGGGGCGAAGTGGGTCCCTACGGTATCTATGGGGCAGAGTGGATCCCTACGGTATCTATGGGGTGAAGTGGGACAGCCCCGAATGCTTGGGTCCCCTACGGTATCTATGGGGCAAAGTAGGTCCCTACGGTATCTATGGGGTGAAGTGGGACAGCCCTGACTGCTTGGGTCCCCTACGGTATCTATGGGGTGAAGTGGGTCACCTACGGTATCTACGGGGTGAAGTAGGTCCCTACGGTATCTATGGGGCAGGGTGGGTCCCCTACAGTACCTATGGGGTGAAGTGGGTCCCTACAGTATCTATGGGGCAGAGTGGGTCCCCTACAGTATCTATGGGGTGAATTAGGTAGCTACAGTATCTATGGGGTGAAGTGGGTCCCTATAGTATCTATAGGGCAACGTGGGTCCCTACGGTATCTATGGGGTGTAGTGGGACAGCCCCAAATGCTTGGGTCCCCTACGGTATCTATGGGGCGAATTAGGACCCTACGGTATCTATGGAGTGAAGTGGGTACCTATGGGGTGAAGTGGGTCCCCTATGGTATATATGGGGCAAAGTAGGTCCCTACGGTATCTATGGGGCAAAGTGGGTCCCTATGGTATCTATGGCGTGAAGTAGGTCCCTACGGTATCTATGGGGCAGGGTGGGTCCCCTACAGTACCTATGGGGTGAAGTGGGTCCCTACAGTATCTATGGGGCAGAGTGGGTCCCCTACAGTATCTATGGGGTGAATTAGGTAGCTACAGTTTCTATGGGGTGAAGTGGGTCCCTATAGTATCTATAGGGCAACATGGGTCCCTACGGTATCTATGGGGTGTAGGGGGACAGCCCCGAATGCTTGGGTCCCCTACGGTATCTATGGGGCAAAGTAGGTACCTATGGGGCGAAGTGGGTCCGCTGTTGTATCTATGGGGTGAAGTGGGTCCCCTATGGTATCTATGGGGCAAAGTGGGTCCCTATGGTATCTATGGGGTGGAGTGGGACAGCCCTGAATGCTTGGGTCCCCTACGGTATCTATGGGGCTAATTAGGACCCTACGGTATCTATGGGGCGAAGTGGGTCCCTACAGTATCTAGGGGGTGAAGTGGGTCCCTACGGTATCTATGGGGCAGAATGGGTCCCTACGGTATCTATGGGGTGAAGTGGGACAGCCCTGACTGCTTGGGTCCCCTACAGTATCTATGGGGTGAATTAGGACCCTACGGTATCTATGGGGCAAAGTAGGTACCTATGGGGCAAAGTGGGTCCCCTCTTGTATCTATGGGGTGAAGTGGGTCCCCTATGGTATCTATGGGGCAAAGTGGGTCCCTACGGTATCTATGGGGCGAAGTGGGTCACCTACAGTATCTATGGGGCAGAATGGGTCCCTACGGTATCTATGGGGTGAATTAGGACCCTACGGTATCTATGGGGTGAAGTAGGTCCCTACGGTATCTATGGGGTGATGTGGGGCAGGGTGCTGCCCCCCCCATTCCAACCCCGGCTGCCCCCCCCGCCTGCCTCTTGCCTGCTTCCTGCCAGATTAACGTCGGATTAAGCAAATCCCGCCCCCCGACGCGGCGGGACAACAACCGCGCCTTGGGCGTGGCGCAGGCGCTGAGATCGTATTATGGGATGGACGTCATTAATGCTAATTACAGTCATAACGATTTTAAGGCCATAATCAAAGGAAGAAAACAGCCTCGTTGCCTCGATCGGGCCCACCGCAGGCGATTGGCTGGTGGTGGTGGAAGCCACGCCCCACGGGGGGGGTGGCACCCCCCCTCGTGCAGAACTCCCAACCAATGGTGTGGCCCCAGTTTGGGGGTGGGACTTGGGAAGAGCTCAACCAATGGTGTGGCCCCACTTTGGGGTGGGTGGGACTTGGGAAGAGCTCAACCAATGGTGTGGCCCCACTTTGGGGTGGGTGTGGCTTGGGAAGAGCCCAACCAATGGTGTTGCCCCACTTTGGGGTGGGTGTGGCTTGGGAAGAGCCCAACCAATGGTGTTGCCCCACTTAGGGGTGGGGAGGTCTTGGGAAGAGTCCAGCCAATGGTGTTGCCTCACTTTGGGGTGGGTGGGACTTAGGAAGAGCCCAACCAATGGCATTTCCCTGATCTGAGGTAGGTGGGGCTTGGGAAGAGCCCAACCAATGGCATTTCCCTGATCTGAGGTAGGTGGGGCTTGGGAAGAGCCCAACCAATGGCATTTCCCTGATTTGGGGTGGGAGGGTCTTGGGTTGAGCCCAACTGGTCACGTTTCTCCGGTTTGAGGTAGGTGGGTCCTGGGGAGCACCCAACCAATGGCGTTTCCCTGATCTGAGGTAGGCGGGTCTTGATGAGAGCCCAACCAATGGCGTTTCCCCTCTTCGGGGTGGGCAGGCCGGACCGCCTGGCTGATGGAATCCCGTCTTCTCTTTGAAGTTCAAGGCTTGACCACCACGACCCCACCCCAGATGGCACCTTCCAACTGGGTAACGTTGGGTCATCCCGTATCAACTGGCGAAGGAAAGTCCCCGGTGCGGCCGTGCCACCGAAGGCGGTGCCACCGAGTCGTCCTCGGAGAGCCGAAGCGTCTCCAGATGCCTCCTCCAGAAGGAAGGGGACTTTTTTTTTTTCCTTGCCAACTCTTCCTCTCGGTGGCCACGAAGCCCCCAAGGTTTCTATGGGCACCATCTCAGGAGCTCCAGATTTGGGGACGAAGGACAGTGAGTAAATCCTGAGGACACCCAGAGGTGGGGCAGGGTGGGGAAAGTGACGCCCCGCCCCTCAGCACCGCCTTCGGGGGAAAAAAAGGCACAGCCGAAAAAAACCAAGTGGCCACCAGCCTAAGAAGAACCCAGTAGACATTGGGTTGACCAACCATCATTGGGTTGGGTAACGCTTGTTGGATTGACCAACCCTTGTTGGGTTGGCCAGCCGTCATTGGATGGGTGACCCTCGTTTTCGTGACCAACTTCCTTGGGTTAGCCAACCGTCGCCGGCTTGGCTGACCCTTGTTGGGTTGGCCAACTGTCATCAAGTGGGTGACCCTTACTGGCTTGACTATCTCTCTTGAGTTAGTCAACCATCACCGGCTTGGCTGACCCTTGTTGGGTTGGCCAACGGTCATTGGATGGGTGACTCTCGTTGGCGTGACCAACTTCCTTGGGTTAGCCAACCGTTGCCGGCTTGGCTGACCCTTGTTGGGTTGGCCAACTGTCATCAAGTGGGTGACCCTCGTTGGCGTGACCAACTTCCTTGGGCTAGTCAACCATCGCCTGCTTGGCTGACCCTTGTTGGGTTGGCCAACTGTCATCAAGTGGGTGACCCTTACTGGCTTGACTATCTCTCTTGAGTTAGTCAACCATCACCAGCTTGGCTGACCCTTGTTGGGTTGGCCAACTGTCATCAAGTGGGTGACCCTTACTGGCTTGACTATCTCTCTTGAGTTAGTCAACCATCACCAGCTTGGCTAACCCTTGTTGGGTTGGCCAATGGTCATCAAGTGGGTGACCCTTACTGGCTTGACTCTCTTGAGTTAGTCAACCATCACCGGCTTGGCTGACCCTTGTTGGGTTGGCCAATGGTCATTGGATGGGTGACCCTCATCGATGGGGTGACCTTTGTTGCATTGGCGGCAGCTCATTGGGTTCTTCATTCCTATTGGGCATCTCCTATTGGATGGGCCATTGCTGGATGGCCGGCGGTGATTGAGTTGGGCAGCCATCTTTGGTTGGTTACCCTGGTTGACTTGACCAACTCCATTTGGGTTGGAGGACTTGTCCGCCAGCGTCCCACGTCCTCCGTGTCATCGATAGGCCACCGCAGCCACATGCCTTGGTCCTTGGGAGATGACAGGTAGGAGAGCGCGACTGAAGGAAACGAGGTTTGTCTTCAAATAAAATCAACTTCTCCTCCCGGAAAGTCGCAAATTTGGGGGACGGTGGGAAGGATCTGACCTCAAAATGAAGCCCGTGGCCATGAGTGGACACGGGGCCTGTGGATGACCCTGGAGGAGAGGAGATGTCTGGCATTGATCTTGAAATCTCGGGGAGGGGGGGGGCAGGTTGAAAGGACAAAATTTCCCACCAAACATCACAACGCTTTAATTTCTCGTGCCTTCCCACCCACCCTCTCACCAGCTTCGCCAGGTGACCCCGATTCTACCCACAACCTCGCCACAGCCTCGGTTGTCCCAGCGTCCCGCCCCGGCGAGCAGTGGTAGCGCGGATGTGGTCCTCCGAGCGTCCCCCTGGGCACTTGGAGGTCGCTGGAAGTGTCACTCGTTGTCCTTCATGGTCTTCTGGATCCACTGGGCGTATCTACAGACCTTGGTGTAGACACCAGGTCTCTTGGGTTGCCCGCATTTCTCCATGCCCCAGGACACGATACCTTGGAGGGTCCTGTTGCAAACCAGAGGTCCTCCGGAGTCACCCTACGGAAAGACGTGGCGTGAACCCGCCATCCTCCTCCACTGGCTCACCCAACCCTTGTTGGGTTGGCCAACTCCCTGTGGCTTGCCCCACCATGGGTAGGGCTCATTGGGTTGGGTGACCTCTCTGGGTTGGCCAACCGTTGTTGGGTTGGCAGGCCATCGTTGGGTTGGCCAACCGTTGTTGGGTTGGCAGGCCATCATTGGGTTGGCCAACCGTTGTTGGGTTGGCCGGCCATCACTGGGTTGGCCAGCCATCATTGGGTTGGCCAACTGCCATTGGATTGGTCACCTCCAACTGGTTTGGTCAACCTTTTGGGGGATTGATAATCTATGACTGGCTTAACCAACCCATGACATTGGGCTGTCCAACTCTTGAGTTGTTCCACCGTCGTTGCGTTGGGGGACCAACTCCCATTGGGTCAGCTTGGTGGCTTGTTTAACCATCACTGGATTGGTCAACCACCCCGGTGGGTTGTCCAAATCTCTTTCGGTTTTCCAGCCACGGCTGAGTTGGCCAGTTCTACTGGTGTTGGCCAACCCTTGTTGGGTTGAAGAACCAACACTGGGTTACTCAATTCCCCTTGGATTGGCCGGCTGCTGCTGAGTTGGCCAGTTCTACTGGTGTTGGCCAACCCTTGTTGGGTTGAAGAACATCAATGGGTTACTCAACTCCCCTTGGTTTGGCCGGCTGCTGCTGAGTTGGCCAGTTCTACTGGTGTTGGCCAACCCTTGTTGGGTTGAAGAACATCAGTGGGTTACTCAACTCCCCTTGGGTTGGCCGGCTGCTGCTGAGTTGGCCAACTATGAATGATTTGGCCAACCCTTGTTTGCTTGAAGAACATCACCGGGTTGGCCAACCCTCCTTGGGTTCATAAGCCACCGTTAGGCTGGCCAACGGAGGAAGACCCCGTCGTGATGACAAGGGGACGCGTCCACCTTGGAGACAGGCCCCGGTGGAAAATCGGCAATGGCAGAAGGGGACATTTTGACCGTACCTGGCAGGAGTCCCTACCGCCTTGGAGGCTCCCGGCGCACAGCATGTTCTCGGTGATGGAACCGGGGTATAACTGTTGGCACTCGGCCGTCGAGAAGATGGTGACGTTGACGCACTGCAAGACGTCCGGGTAAGAGACTGAGACGGGAAACGGAGGGAGGTGGGGGGAAGAAAGAAACCAGAGCAATCGACCCAGGAACCGGAATAAATTTCCCCCCCCCGGCCCCCCAAAAAACGCGCCCCCCCTTCCCAGCACCGACACCTGCCCCTCCCCGGAGAAGAAGGAGTTGTGTCTCTCCCGGTGAATTCGCTTGGGGATGCTTCTCCGGCTTGGTTTTGGGGAGAAAAATGAGCTGTTTGGGGGCGTTTTCAAACTCTCAGAGGGAAAGAGATGCAGCCTGCTGTGGGGAAGCGTTCTCCTGAGGGAATTTCTGAGGCGGAAGAAGGAAATTCCAGAAACGGGGTCTTTTTTTGGGGTCCCTTCTCCGAAATTCTCTCTTATTTCGCTTTGTTGCATTTTCCTTTCGTTTCCTCTAATTTAATTTTAGGCTATTGCTATTTTATGCCATTTCAGCCTTTTTCTTCCTTCTGTTTTTTTTAATTTTAATTTTTTCTCTGTGCTATTTCACTTCATTTGTTTTAATTTTATTCTGCTCCCTTCTGTTCTACTTAACTAATTTTCTTTCATTTAATTTATCTTCGGTTTTCTTTGGCTTTATTTTAGTGTTCCCCCCCCTTCCTTTCCCTCATTCCCTTTTCTTTGATAGAAATCCATACTATTTATTTCTCATTTAATCCGTTATTCGATTTCTAGGACTTTAGATGTTTTTAGGCTATTCCTTCTTGTTTCTTTTCATCGTCCTTGGTATAAATCAAACTAATTTCATGTAATTTCCTTCCCTTGCCTCCTCTGCTGCCCCTTTTAGTTCCGATTTCTTAGGAGAGGACCCAGGTGTCCCGGAGACCACCCAGATGTCCACGAGGGGACGTAGGTGCCCAGGAGGGGACTTGGGTGTTCAGGAGAAGACCCAAGTGTCCAGGAGAGGACCTAGATGTCCGGGAGAGGACCTAGATGTCCATGATGGGACAAAGGTGCCCAGGCGGGGACCTGGGTGTTCAGGAGAAGACCCAGGTGTCCAGGAGAGAACGTAGACGTCCATGAGGGGACCTAGATGTCCAGGAGAAGACCCAGATGTCCATGAGAGGACCTAAATGTCCATGAGGAGACCTAGATGTCCATGAGAGGACATAGGTGCCCAGGAGAGGACTTGGGTGTTCAGGAGAAGACCCAGGTGTCCAGGAGAGGACCTAGATGTCCATGAGGGGACCTAGATGTCCAGGAGAGGACAGGGGTGCCCAGGAAGGGACTTGAGTGTTCAGGAGAAGACCCAGGTGTCCAGGAGAGAACGTAGATGTCCAGGACAGGACCTAGATGTCCAGGAGAGGACCTAGATGTCCATGAGGGGACCTAGATGTCCAGGAGAGGACATAGGTGCCCAGGAGAGGACTTGGGTGTTCAGGAGAAGACCCAGGTGTCCAGGAGAGAACGTAGATGTCCAGGAGGGGACCTAGATGTCCTGGAGAGGACCTAGATGTCCAGGAGAAGACCCAGATGTCCATGAGAGGACCTAAATGTCCATGAGAGGACCTAGATGTCCATGAGGGGACCTAGATGTCCAGGAGAGGACAGGGGTGCCCAGGAAGGGACTTGAGTGTTCAGGAGAAGACCCAGGTGTCCAGGAGAGGACCTAAATGTCCATGAGGAGACCTAGATGTCCATGAGGGGACGTAGGTGCCCGGGATAGGACTTGGGTGTTCAGGATAAGACCCAGATGTCCATGAGAGGACCTAAATGTCCATGAGGGGACCTAGATGTCCAGGACAGGACCTAGATGTCCAGGAGAAGACCCAGATGTCCAGGAGAGGACCTAAATGTCCATGAGGGGACCTAGATGTCCAGGAGGGGACATAGGTGCCCAGGGTAGGACTTGGATGTTCAGGAGAAGACCCAGATGTCCAGGAGAGGACCCAGGTGTCCAGGAGAGGACCTAGATGTCCATGAGGGGACCTAGATGTCCATGAGGGGATGTAGGTGCCTAGGAGGGGACCTGGGTGTTCAGGAGAAGACCCAGGTGTCCAGGAGAGGATCTAGATGTCCAGGAGAGGACCCAGGTGTCCAGGATAGGGCTCAGGCACTCATGTGAGGATCAGGGTGCCAAGGAGATGACCGGGGGGAAACCCAGACCTCCAGGAGGGGACTCAGATATCTGGGAGGGGACCCAGACCTCCAGGATGGGACCCAGACCTCCAGGAGGGGACCCAGACCTCCAGGAGAGGACCCAGACCTCCAGGAGGGGACCCAGATATCTGGGAGAGGACCCAGACCTCCAGGATGGGACCCAGACCTCCAGGAGGGGACCCAGACCTCCAGGAGAGGACCCAGACCTCCAGGAGGGGACCCAGATATCTGGGAGAGGACCCAGACCTCCAGGATGGGACCCAGACCTCCAGGAGGGGACCCAGACTTCCAGGAGAGGACCCAGACCTCCAGGAGAGGCCCCGGACCTCCAGGATGGGACCCAAGCATCCAGAAGAGGTCACAGATACTGGGTACCTTCTGGGGAGGTGGTGGCCCCCCATCCCGAGGTGACGCAGGTGGTGCCAGGATCTGGGAGGCAGGAGGCCACGGCGATGGGCTGGATCCTGTTGGTGAGGGTGACGGGCGTCAGGAGTTTCATCAACATGATGTCGTTGTCCTTGGTGGTGGGGTTGTAGTTGGGGTGCGGCACGAACTTCTGCACCATCTTCTGCACCTCGCCCCACTCCCGCGTGTAGAGGTTGTGCTTGCCCAGGTGGGTGCTGGTGATCCTACGGCAGGCGGGAGGGAGGCGTGGGACACGCAGCGAGGTGGCTAGGACCGCAAGACCGTGGCCCGCATGTGGGGCTTGGTGGCCACGGGGTGGCCAGGACACTTGTGGGGCATGGCATGGGTGGGACGTGGCCAACCCGGCCCGCGTAGGGGACATAGAGATCGGGACGTGGCCACGGCTCCTGTGGGACGCGGCGTGGCCGGGACACGTGTGGGACGGCAGCGTGGCCGTGGGGCACGGGACACGGAGCCCACGGCGCGGCCATGGCATGAGGTGGGACGCAACACGTCCAGGACGTTTGCGGGACGCGGCACGGGACCGTGGTGGGTAGCCAAGACACGTGGAGACCGCAGCGCGCCCGTCGTCACCTGCGTTGGGACCACGGGACGCGCGTGGACCACGGAGACCGTGAGGCGCGGGACCGCGCCGCGGCGTGGGGCGGGGAGCGGCACACCTGCAGGCGCAAGCCGCGTGGGGCACGCGAGACGTCGCCCTTACCCCGGCGTGGTGCAATGGGCCGCCGTCACCACCCACTGCCTGGCCACCAGGACGCCGCCGCAGTAGAGCTTGTACATGTCGAGGATGGCCACCTGCCACGGCTGCGAGTGGGGCTCGCAGTCCCTGCCGCCCACCACGCGGTTATCGCCCGCCACCGACGACGCTGCAAGGGATGCGGGACCGGGGAGACGCGTGTCAGTGCCACCCCACGCCCGTCTGTCCCACCCGCCACCCTTAACACTCACCCGTGGATGCCACCAAGACCAGGGCTCCCAGTAGTTTCACCGTGCCCCATAGCCGGAGGGCCACCATGGCTCGCGCCTCCATTGCCGTGGCCGCTGTGGGGCAGAGGTGTTAGTCCCGTGACGGGGGGGGGGGGGGGGTTTGCCCCCTTCGTGGCTTCACCTTGACCCTCTGCCCCGCTCCAGGAGAAGGTGAGATGTTTCCTGGGGCATCTTCCACCCATTTAGGGGGTGGAGGGGCGTTGTGGTAGCTCGCCAACCATTTTGGGGTCTACAGCGGTGTGGCCGAGCCCCCCCCCCCGCCGCCGAGTCTCCTCCACCCAGCGGTCGGAGCTACACAATTCGCCCTGTCATCGCGCTTTTGCAACGGTGACATCATCAGGCCGAGTGCCACGGCGGCAATCGACAGAGTCATCGTTTAATGAGGCCCGTAATTACGGGCTCTGCCAACTCCTCCGCCTCCCCCTCCTTGTCTTGAGGCGATTGACCTCCCAGCACCTCACACTGCCCTTGGATGCCTCCCTCGGGCTGGGGCTATGGGTCATGGCCCCCCGGAGATGTGGGTCGTGGCCCCCCGGAGATGTGGGTCATGGCCCCTCCGTGGTTGGGGGTCACGGTTCTTCAAGGTTGGGGATTGGAGACACCCTTGGATGTGGGTCATTGCTCCCCAGGGATGTGGGTTGTAAGGACGTGGGTCGCGGCTCCCGGTGGTTGGGGGTCGTGGTCCCCCCATGGCCGTGGGTCATGGTTCCTCGTGGGTCACGGTTCCCCACGGCTTTGAGTCACGGTTCCCCATGGCCATGGGTTGGAGGCACCCGTGGCCACGGGTCACGGCTCCCCATGAACGTGGGTCATGGTTCCTCGTGGCAGTGGGTCATTGCTCCCCACGGAGGAGGTTTGTGGGCCCCATAGAAGCGGGTCAAGGCTCCACGTGAGTGTGGGTCACGGTTCCCATGGCCATGGGTCGGGGCCACCCATGGGTGTGGGTCACCACTCCCTGTGGCCATGTGCCATGGGCCCCACAGATAAAGGAAATGGGTCCCGTAGGGGCGGGTCATTGCTCCCCATGGATATGGGAGGTGGGCCCCACGGAGAGAGGTGGTGGGCCCCACGGAGAGAGGTGGCGGGCCCCACGGAGAGAGGTGGTGGGCCCCACGGACGTGGGTGGTGGTTCCTTGCGGAGAGACTGGATGAAGATGGGAAGAGGGGCTGAGGATGAAGGGATGGATGCGGGGAAGGAGGGATGGGACCGGTACGGAGAAGGATGGAGATCATGGATGAAGGGATGGAGGAAGCATGGAGAAGGTGGGATGGATGGAGGAAGCACGGAGAAGGACGGATGGATGGAAATTGGGAATCGAGGGATGGAGAAGGAAGGAGGGATCGAGGGATGGAGGAGGAAGGAGGGATCAAGGGATGGAGAAGGAAGGTTGGATGGAGATATGGAGCAAGCGTGGAGAAGGAAGGAAGGATGGCGAGCAGGGATGGTGTAAACCTGGAGAAGGAAGGAAGGATGGCGAGCAGGGATGGTGTAAACGTGGAGAAGGAAGGAAGGATGGAGAGCAGGGATGGAGTAAACCTGGAGAAGGAGGGATGGTTGGAGATCAAGGATGGAGGAACGGGTCAAACCTGGAGAAGGAGGGATCACGGAGACGAGAGACGGAGAGATGGATGGATCAAACTTGGGGAAGGAAGGAAGGATAGATGGAGACCAGGGATGAAGCAAGAAGGAGGGATGGATGGAGACCAAGGGGAAGGAGGCGGAAGGAACGACCGCGGACCATGACCTCTTGCCGAAAGGGGCCCCATCGCCCCCCCCCCCGCCCCTCAACCCATCATCCCCATCCCGGCAAACCTCTCCGCAGGTCCCCGCTGCGCCCCGCCGGGGGCCAGGGGGGGCCGCCCCCTCTCCTTCCCGGCCGAGCTCTCCCGGTTCTTGGCCAACGTCCCGTCCGGCCGCGAGGACGGGGCGAAATCCCGATGTCTCTCTCTCTCTCTCTCTGCGTATGTGTGTGTGTCGTCGTCGTCGTCGTCCCCCCCCCCCCCACTACACACACCCCCCCTCCACCCTACGCCGAAAGAAAAACCGTCCCAACCGGCCCCGGCGCGTCTCTTCCGTCGCCGCAGCTCCGCGCCCGTCCCTCCCACGTGAGCGCCGACGGTTTTTATAACGGCGTCGGGGCCCGACCCGGCTCGTCCCGCCCCGGGGCTGAGCTGGAGGCGTCCGACGGGCGCGAAGACGCCTCGCCGCCTTTTTCCCTAATCCCTCGGCGTTTCCTCGGCACCGCCTCGCCGCGCTTCACGGCGAGAGGCGGCGGCGGGAGCCGAGCGGTGGGTCGGGCTCCGGGGGTCACGGGTTGGTGATTGGGGGGGCTCGGCGCCGGAAAAACCGCCTGTGGTGGGTTGCGGCGATGGGGAGGTGGCGATTGGTGGGTTGGCTTTGGAGACGTGACAGTGCTGGTAGGTCAACTGGCTTTGGGAACCCAAGGCAGATGATTGGCCGGTTGCGTTGGAGGCGAAAAGGCATGACATTGGCCGGCGGCTTCGGAGACCAACGTGATCTGATTGGCCAATGACTTTGGAAAAACTCAAGCATGGTGATGGGCCAGCTGGCTTTGGAGACGGGGCCGTGTTCATTGGCTAATGGCTTCGGAGACCGGCACGTGCTATTGGCCAGCTGCCTTCTTTGCGAGCCGGCAAGTCCCATTGGCCGGACAGTCTTGGAGACCAGCACGTGCTGATTGGCCAGCTGGCTCTGGAGACCTGCACGTGCTGGTTGGCCAACCGGCTTTGGAGACCACCGCGTGTTGGTTGCCTAACCAAATTAAGAAAGGCGTCAGTACGTGCCAATTGGCCAGCCGGCTTTGGAGACCAGCGCGTGCTGATTGGCCAACCAGATTAGGACGTCGGCATGTACCAATTGGCCAGCCAGCTTTGGAGACCGGCTGATTGGCCAGTCGACTTTGGAGATCTTCACACACCAGTTGGCTGGCCGGCTTTGAGGGCTGGAGCAGGAGACCGAAGCTGTTGGACGTGGGTCTCCAGAGCTTTCGTGGTGGAGCCGTGGGACTGGGGTCAACACACGCATGCACACGCAGACCCCTGCATGATAACACACCTCCACACGTCCACGGCACACGTCCATGACACACATCCGCGACACACGTCCACATGTCCGTGCCCCATGTCCGCATGTCCATGCCACACGTCCACATGTCCATGCCACACGTCTGCACATCCACGACACATGTCCGCACATCCATGACACACGTCCACAACATATGTCCACACGTCCATGACACACGTCTGCACGTCCATGACACACATCCATGACACGTCCACAGGTCCACGACACATGTCCGCACAGCCACGACATATGTCCACACGTCCATGACACATGTCCGCGCGTCCATGACATACGTCCACAGGTCTATGACACACGTCCGTGATGCACGTCCATGACACATGTCCGCACGTCCATGACACACGTGCATGACACATGTCCATTACACACGTCCACAACATACGTCTGCACATCCATGACACATATCCGCATGCCCATGACACACATCCACAATATACGTCCACACGTCCATCGCACGTGTCCGCACGTCCATGACATACGTCTACATGTCCACAACATATATCCACACGTCCATGACACATGTCCACGACACATTTCCATGACACACATCCATGACATATGTCCACACATCCGTGACACACATCCGCATGTCCACGACATATGGCCGCACGTCCATGACATACGTCTACATGTCCACAACATATATCCACACGTCCATGACACACGTCCACGACACGCGTCCACGCACCCACGTTTACCTCCCTGTCCGCACAAGCCCCTGCGCACACCCATGGGTGCACGCTCGCGCTAGAGGGTGCTGTCGCCTCGTGCCGCTTGCACGCTCATAAGGGCGGGGCTTCTGGCTGGGGGGCGTGGCCAGGAGGTGGGAAGGGTGGGGCTTCCCCCCCCCCCGCCGTGTAAATCGCAAGCGGTCCCGCTGGGTGTAAGTGGTGTAAACAAGGCGGTGCGGCTTCTCAGGCAGAGCCCAACTGGTTCTCTCGGTTGGGGGGGGGGGCCTCGTTAGCGGCTGCCTCATTAGCGAACTCTTAATTGGCTCCAATTAGGGCGCCCACGCGCTCCCAGGAGGAGCCAGCTCCTTGCTTTACTCCTGGTTTACACAGCCCGTGATAACCCCCGGGGTTGGGGGGGGGGGAATGTGGGGCGTCCCCAGCACATGGTGGTGGGGCGATGGCGTGGTCACGTGGCGGGGGGGACACGTGGGACTATGGGGAGGTGGCCGTGACCTCCAGAGATGGACACGTGTGGTGGTGACATGCCAGCTGTGGCCACCAAGCTGGACATAGGTGGTGGTGGGTCACCATCCGTGACTTCCCGAGCTGCACACGTGTGTCCTCCAGGCTTGGACATGTGTGTCCTCTTGCTGTGGACATACGTGGCAGCTAGACCCAGACATGTGTCCTCCAGACGTGGACATGTGTGGCCATGGATTGCCAGCTGTGTTCTTCAGACATGGACATACGTGCTCTCCAGATGTGGACATACGTGTTCTCCAAATGTGGACACGTGTGGCCATGGATTGCCAGCTGTGTTCTCCAGACCTGGACATACGTGTTCTCCAGACCTGGACACGTGTGGCCATGGATTGCCAGCTGCGTTCTTCAGACATGGACATACGTGTTCTCCAGACCTGGACACGTGTGGCCATGGATTGCCAGCTGTGTTCTCCAGATGTGGACATACGTGTTCTCCAGACCTGGACACATGTGGCCAGGGATTGCCAGCTGTGTTCTCCAGACCTGGACATACGTGTTCTCCAGACCTGGACACGTGTGGCCATGGATTGCCAGCTGTGTTCTCCAGATGTGGACATACGTGTTCTCCAGACCTGGACACATGTGGCCATGGATTGCCAGCTGTGTTCTCCAGACCTGGACATACGTGTTCTCCAGACCTGGACACGTGTGGCCATGGATTGCCAGCTGTGTTCTCCAGACCTGGACATACGTGTTCTCCAGACCTGGACATGTGTGGCCATGGATTGCCAGCTGTGTTCTCCAGATGTGGACATACGTGTTCTCCAGACCTGGACACATGTGGCCTTGGATTGCCAGCTGTGTCCTCCAGATGTGGACACACGTGTCCTCCAAGCCTGGACACATGTTCTACAGCCCTGGATACACGTGCACTGCAGACGTGGACACGTGTCCTATAGACACGGACAGTTGTTGGACATGTAGCCTCAAGTTCTGGACACGTGTGTTCTCCAGACCTCAACATATGTCTTCCACAGCTGGACACCGGTTGCCTCTTAGCACCAGACACGGGGTTGGAGGTTGCCACCACGGCCACCAGCACCAGATACACATGGCCACCAGCACCGGACACCCATGACCATGGGTTGCCCACCATGGCCACCTGCACCAGACACGGGGTTGGAGGTTGCCATCATGGCCACCAGCACCAGATACACGTGGCCATGAGTTGCTGACCATGGCCACCAGCACCAGATGTGTGATGGCAGGTTGCCACCATGGCTACCAGCACCAGACACCCAAGGCCATGAGTTGCCACCATGGCCACCAGCACCAGACACCCATGGCCACAAGTTGCCACCATGGCCACCAGCACCAGACACCCAAGGCCGTGAGTTGCCACCATGGCCACCAGCACCAGGCACCCAAGGACACGAGTTGCCACCATGGCCACTAGCACCAGACGTGTGATGGCAGGTTGCCACCATGGCCACCAGCACCAGACACCCATGGCCATGAGTTGCCGACCATGGCCACCAGCACCACATGTGTGATGGCAGGTTGCCACCATGGCCACCAGCACCAGACACCCATGGCCACAAGTTGCCACCATGGCCACCAACACCAGACACCCAAGGCCACGAGTTGCCACCATGGCCACCAGCACCAGACACCCATGGCCACAAGTTGCCACCATGGCCACCAGCACCAGACACCCAAGGCCGTGAGTTGCCACCATGGCCACCAGCACCAGGCACCCAAGGACACGAGTTGCCACCATGGCCACCAGCACCAGACACCCATGGCCACAAGTTGCCCACCATGGCCACCAGCACCAGACACCCAAGGACACGAGTTGCCACCATGGCCACTAGCACCAGACGTGTGATGGCAGGTTGCCACCATGGCCACCAGCACCAGACACCCAAGGCCACGAGTTGCCACCATGGCCACCAGCACCCAACACACATGACCAAGAATTGCCCACCGTGGCCACCAACCCCAACCCTCAGAACTTGGGCAACTTCCTCACCACGCCCATGGCGGCCATGATCCCCCCCACTCCTTTCCCCAGCCCCACGGCCACGGTAGCCATGCCGTTGCCACGGGACGGTGGAAGGTGGCCACGTTTCACGGGACTTTATTCCAGGAGATCTTCCCGGTTGCGCAAAGAAGGTGGCGCGGGATGAGGGAAGGGAGAAGACCCCTGGTATTTTAAGGGGGCGGAGAGAGGGGAGGAGTCTTCCTTTTGGGGGGCGTGGCTTCAGATACGGCTGTTCCTCCTCATGGTGTCGTGGATCCAAGGAGTGAACTCGCAGACGCGGGTGTAGACGCCCGGCTTGCCCTCCTGCCCGCACACCTGCATGCCCCACGACACGATGCCCTGCAGCTCGTCCCGGCACACCAGCGGACCCCCCGAGTCACCCTGGGGGGAGAGAAGCAACCAATGAGACGATAGGCCCCCGGTTGGGTCTCGCCAAATCCCGCCCCACCTTCACGCCACGGGGAACCTTCAGGCCCCGTGGTTCTCCGTTGGGCACCGCCACGCCCTCGGGGGTCAAGGGTTGGAGACCGCCACGCCCTATGGGGTCAAGGGATGGAGACTGCCACGCCCTATGGGGTCAAGGGATGGAGACCACCACGCCCCATGGGGTCAAGGGATGGAGACCGCCACGCCCTATGGGGTCAAGGGATGGAGACCGCCACGCCCTATGGGGTCAAGGGATGGAGACTGCCACGCCCTAGGGGGTCAAGGGTTGGAGACTGCCACGCCCCATGGGGTCAAGGGATGGAGACCGCCACGCCCTATGGGGTCAAGGGATGGAGACTGCCACGCCCTATGGGGTCAAGGGATGGAGACCGCCACGCCCCACAGGGTCAAGACATGGAGACTGCTACGCCCTATGGGGTCAAGACATGGAGACCACCACACCCTATGGGGTCAAGGGATGGAGACTGCCACGCCCCATGGGGTCAAAGGAGACCACCACGCCCCATGGGGTCAAGGGATGGAGACCGCCACGCCCTATGGGGTCAAGGGATGGAGACTGCCACGCCCCATGGGGTCAAAGGAGACCACCACGCCCCATGGGGTCAAGAGATGGAGACCACCACACCCTATGGGGTCAAGGGATGGAGACCGCCACGCCCTATGGGGTCAAAGGAGACCGCCACACCCCACGGGGTCAAGGGATGGAGACCGCCACGCCCTAGGGGGTCAAGGGATGGAGACTGCCACGCCCTATGGGGTCAAGGGATGGAGACCGCCACGCCCTAGAGGGTGCTGGAGCTGAGGCCCAGGAAGTCCCTATAGCACTGGGGAGGTCCCTATAAGTGCCATGGGGTCCCCATAGCACCCAGGGGGGCAGTAGACTTCTTGGGGTGTCCCTATAGCACCCAGGCTTTCCTCTAACCCCCTGAGGGTCCTCTAGTACCCCGGAGGTGGGTGCTGGTCCCTATAGCACCCAGGGGTGTGCATGGTGCTTGGGGAGGGGTCCCTGTAGCACCTACGGAACCCAGGTGGTCCCTATAGCACCCTGGGGGTCCCCGTGGTGCTTGGAGGGATCCCTACAGTACCTTGTGTCCCCAAGAGTCAACCACCACGGAGTTGGGTTCCTCTACTGGTCCTCAACGCCAAGCGGGCAGGGTGCCCGTCCCCCCGCCCCAAATTCTTCTCCATGGGGGGTCTCTCCTCAGGGATAGGGTGGGTGGAGCCAACCCCACCCAGCACCTACCTGGCAAGAGTCGGTGCCCCCCGAGCTGACGCCGGCGCAGAGCATGTTCTTGGTGATGCCTTTGGGGTAGAGTTTGCCGCACTCTTCGTTGGGTATGGTGTAGACCACGCCGCACTGGAGAACATCGGGGAAGTACCCTGGGGACAGTGGGACACGGTCAGGGGTCCCGACGCACCCCTCGACCCCGGGGGTAGGGTCCCGGGGGAGGAGGGAAAGGGTGGGACCGTCTCTCTTCTAGGGTGACGTCGGCGGTGACAGCCCACCGTGGAAGATGCCCTCAAGGTGAGGGATGACTGGTCACCGTGGAGGTGATTTGGAGTCTCCCGTGGTCGTGGCGTGGACCTGGTGGAGAATGGAGACCTCCACAGCCACCCCCGTGGAGTGCCGACGGACACAGGGCGCCCCGTGGGGGAGTTGTCCCCAAGATGCTGAGTTGTCCCCAAGAGGCTGAGATATCCCCAAGATGCTAAGATGTGCCCAAAATGCTGAGAATGTCCCCAAGATGCTGAGATGTCCCCAAGACACCAAGATGTCCCCAAGAGGCTGAGATATCCGCAAGACGCTAAGAAGTCCCAAAGACGCTAAGATGTCCCCAAGATGCTGAGATGTCCCCAAGATGCTAAGATGTCCCCAAGACAATAAGATGCCCCCAAGATGCTGATGTCCCTAAGATGCTGATATTCCCAAGATGATGAGATGTCCCGAAGACGCCAAGATGTCCCCAAAACTCTGATGTCCCCAAGACGCTGAGATATTCCAAAGATGCTAAGATGTCCCCAAGATGCGAAGATGTCCCCAAGATGCTGAGATATCCCAAAGACACTGAGATGTCCCCAAGATGCTGAGATGTCCCCAAGACTCTAAGATGTCCCCAAGATGCTGAGATATCCGAAAGATGCTAAGATGTCCCCAAGACAATAAGATGTCCCAAAGATGCTGAGCTATCCCCAAGATGCTGAGATGTCCCCAAGACTCTAAGATGTCCCCAAGATGCTGAGATGTCCCCAAGATGCGAAGATGCCCCCAAGATGCTGAGATATCCCCAAGACTCTAAGATGTCCCCAAGACTCTAAGATGTCCCCAAGACACTGAGATGTCCCCAAGATGCTAAGATGTCCCCAAGACGCTGAGATATCCCAAAGATGCTGAGATGTCCCCAAGACTCTAAGATATCCCCAAGACTCTAAGATGTCCCCAAGATGCTGAGATATCCCCAAGACTCTAAGATGTCCCCAAGACGCTGAGATGTCCCCAAGATGCTGAGATATCCCCAAGATGCTGAGATGTCCCCAAGAGGCTAAGAGGTCCCCAAGACTCTAAGATGTCCCCAAGACTCTAAGATGCCCCCAAGATGCTGAGATGTCCCCAAGATGCTAAGATGTCCCCAAGACGCTGAGATATCCCCAAGACTCCAAGATGCCCCCAAGATGCTGAGATATCCCCAAGACTCTAAGATGTCCCCAAGACGCTGACATATCCCCAAGACTCTAAGATGTCCCCAAGACGCTGAGATATCCCCAAGACTCTAAGATGTCCCCAAGACGCTGACATATCCCCAAGACTCTAAGATGTCCCCAAGATGCTGAGATATCCCCAAGACTCTAAGATGTCCCCAAGACTCTAAGATGCCCCCAAGATGCTGAGATGTCCCCAAGACTCTAAGATGTCCCCAAGATGCTGAGATGTCCCCAAGATGCTGAGATATCCCCAAGGTGCTGAGATGTCCCCAAGACGCTGAGATGTCCCCAAGATGCGAAGATGTCCCCAAGACTCTAAGATGTCCCCAAGACGCCGAGATGTCCCCAGACCCCACCACGTGACGCGAAGAGATGTTTCCACCTACCTTCAGGGCTGCTGGTGCTGCCCCAGCCCGACACGATGCACTCGCTGTTGGCTGGAGGACAACGCTTGGGGAGGGCCACCGGCTGGACGTGGTCGGTGAAACGGACCGGTTTCTGGAGCTTCAGCAGCATGATGTCACTGTCATGGCTGGTGGGGTCGTAGTTGGGGTGGATGAAGGCCTTGGCCGAGTTGATGCACTGCTCCGTCCCCTCCTTGGTCTTCAAGCTGTGGTCGCCCATGCGGATGGGGATGGAGCTGTGCAACGGGAGGGGTGGAGAAAGGACCACGGTGAGGTTCCCTGGTGGACGTGGCACATGGCAGGGAAGGTCCACGTGGTGGAGGTTGGGAGGAGCTCCTGGGAAGTTGGGCAAAAGGCTTCCCCTCCTAGCGTTAATATCTTGAACCAGCTGGGGAAACTGAGGCTCGGAGCCCAACCGTCACCCAGCAGGTCAGCTGGAGAGTCGGCCAAGCCGAAACGAGTCCAACCCAAGTTGAAGAAGAACCGGCTCCAACTTGAGGACCCAGAAGGCCTGGCCGTTCTCCAGGTCCCCGCCGCGCCTGACTAAACCCTCAAATTTGGCTTTTTCTTCCCCATTTTTCTAGCAGCTCCTCCCCGTACGTCAGTACTCGGCCAGGAGAAGCTCGGACCACCGAAAAATGGAGGAACGTCCACGCGTCTACCTCGAGGAGATGGTTTGAGCCCCCACGGCACGGGGACGGTGGCCGCCGTGGTCCTCCCATGAGCTCAGCACGTGGGTACCCCTGCCCAGACCAGTCACACCAGTGCTCCTCAAACTGGTTTGCTCCCTCCACCCGACCCGTTCTGGTCCAGGCCAGGTCCCAGTCCACAGAGCTGGTGGGAACGGGGGGAGGAGAAGACCTCTCTTCAGACCCAATCGTCGGTCACCAAATCTGGGGGCAGTTCAGGTCCTTCTCGGCCAGCGTCCCCAGGTGGCCACCTCCCGGTTGCCTCAGGTGGCCAAGGGAGGAGACCTCTACGGCAGAGTGAGGACCGTGGCTCCTGACACGGTGGCGGTGGTGGCCCACCCTCTCCCGGAGAGAGGGATCACGTGGTTCTTGGGAAGATGACCCTGCAGAACCTCAGGAGCTGGGAGACGCTGGGATTGAGAACTTCTTGGCCATGCTCAGGGGAAGGCGACTGGATGGTTGTGGTGGTCACCAACCCAGTTAGATGGTCATTTTGGGTGGTCAACCCAGTTAGATGGTCATTCTGGGTGGTCAACCCAGTTAGACGGTCATTCTGGGAGCCCTACTGGGTGGTTGGGGTAGTCAACCCAATGGGATGGTCATTCTGGGAGGCCAACTAGATGGTTACTTTGGCCAACCCAGTTAGATGGTCATTTTGGGTGGTCAACCCAGTTAGATGGTCATTCTGGGAGCCCAGCTGGATGGGTGAGGTCACCAACCCAGTTAGATGGTCATTTTGGGTGGTCAACCCAGTTAGATGGTCATTCTGGGAGCCCAGCTGGATGGGTGAGGTCACCAACCCAGTTAGATGGTCATTCTGGGAGCCAGACTAGGTGGTTGTGGTGGCCAATCCAGTTAGATGGTCATTCTGGGAGCCCAGCTGGATGGTTGTGGTGGCCAACCCAGTTAGATGGTCATTCTGGGTGGCCAACCCAGTTAGATGGTCATTTTGGGTGGTCAACCCAGTTAAGATGGTCATTCTGGGTGGCCAACCCAGTTAGATGGTCATTCTGGGAGCCCAGCTGGATGGTTGAGGTCACCATCCCAGTTAGATGGTCATTCTGGGTGGTCAACCCAGTTAGATGGTCATTCTGGGAGCCCGACTGGGTGGATGAGGTCACCATCCCAGTTAGATGGTCATTCTGGGAGCCCAGCTGGATGGATGAGGTCACCATCCCAGTTAGATGGTCATTCTGGGAGCCGGACTGGGTGGTTGTGGTGGCCAGACCAACGGGCCGGTCATACTGGGAAGCCAATGGCCGTAGTAGCCTTGGGCAAGCCAACTGGATGGTTGCGTTGGGCACAGAGGTGGCCTCCTCTCTGCCCAGCAGTTAGCCACCCAGTCCCAACTGGTTGATGGGAAGAAACGGGTCCCAGAAGACTGGGGGGGGGTGGGGTCGGGGGTGGGGTGGGTGGGGCCAGACCTACCCTAGAGACTCCGCCCACCCCCCCAATGACCACCTCTCCCTTTGAGGTTCTCCACCCCCCGGCCTTGAGACAAATCCCATCCCACCACCTCCAGCTCCTGCTGGTCGTCTCCACGGTTTCTCCCAGTAACCCGCCCACTTTTTACTGGGTGGGTGGGTGGGGGGGGGGGTGACCCCACCTCTTGGTGTCGCAGTGGGCGGCCGTCAGCACCCAGGATTTGCCGATGAGGACCCCACCGCAGTGGATGTTCTTCTGGGGACCCAGGAGGACCACCTGGTAGGGGTGACGGTTCTTCCGGCAGCTCCGCCCTCCCACGATCCGATTCTCTTCCCCCACGGCCGCTGGCGGGGATTCGACACCTCCCAGTTACCTCCCAGTTACCTCCCAGTTGCCTCCCAGTACCATCCAGTTCCACCCAGTTCCCTCCTTAAGGGTTCCGGCGGGCCACCCAGCACCTCTCCGTGTGTGTCCCCCCCCTCCTCCGTGGCCTCCCAGCTCTTCCTTTCCCTCCCAGTGCCCCACCGCTTCCCACCCACTGCCTCCCAGTGCCCTCCCAGTTCTTTCCCAACGCTGCTCCATTTCCCGCCCCCCCCCCCCCCCCGTGGCCCCCAGTGCCTCCCTGCGTCACACCGTTTCCTCCCACTGCCTGCCAAGTCTTCCCAGTAGCCTCCGGTTCCCGCCCAGCGCCCCCAGTTGCTCTCAGCGCCCTCCCAGTACGCTTTCAGCGCCCTCCCGGTACACCCTCAGCACCTTCCAGTTCCCTCCCAGTTAACACTCAGTATCTCCCTGGTGCCTCCCAGTGCTTCCCCATTCCTTTCCACGTGCCACCGGTGTGCACCCAGTTCACCTCCAGCTCCTTCCCAGTATGCCCCCAGTGCCCTCCATTACCTTCCTGCAACCTCCTCATTCCCTTCTACGCCCCACCAGTGCTCCCAGTGCCTCCCAGTGCCCCCCTGTACCTTCTCTTTCCCTCTTCCCTGCACCAGTACACTCCCACTGGCCCCAGTTCACCCACAGCTCCCTCCCAGTACCAGTTCCATGCTATCCATTGCCTCCCAGTGCTTCCTCTTTCTCCTTCCCACTCACACCAGTATGCTCCCACTGCCTCCCAGTGTCCCCAGTTCACCTGCAGTACTCCCCAGTGCTCTCTTGGGGCCTCCCAGTGTCCTCCCAGTACCTTCCACTCTCTCTCCCAACTCCACCAGTGGCCCCCAGAACCCTTCCAGTGCCCTCCCAGCACTCCCTAGTGCTCCCCAGTTCCCTCCCAGTGCCCCCCACTTCATTCCCACTGCCCCTTAGTGCTCCCCAGTGCCCTCCCAGTGCCCCTTAGTGCTCCCCAGTGCCCTCCCAGTGCCCCTTTGAGACCTCCCAGCACATCCTAGCATCCCCCAGTGCCCCTCAATGTGCTCCCAGTGCCCCCCTAGCACCCTCTAGTGCCCTCCAGCACCTCCCAGTGCCCCCCAGCACCTCCCAGTGCCCTCCTGCACCCTCCCAGCACACTTCAGCACTCCCCAGCACCCCCCAGTGACCTCCAGCACCGTCCCAGAGCTCCCCAGTGCCCCCCAGAACCCCTCAGTGCCCTCCAGCACCCTCCAGTGCCCTCCCAGTGCCCCCCAGCACCCTCCCAGCACTCCTCAGTGCCCTCCCAGCGCCCCCCAGCACCCACAGTGCCCTCCCAGTGCTCCCCAGTGCCCTCTAACACCCTCCCAGTGCTCCCCAGTGACCTCCCAGCACACCCCAGTGCCCTCTAGCACCCTTCCAGCGCTCCCCAGCGGGCTCCCAGCACCCCCCAGTGCCGTCCAGCACCCTCCAGTGCCCTCCCAGCGCCCCCAGCCCCCCCCAGCGCCCTCCAGCACCTTCCCAGTGCCTCCCAGTGCCCTTCAGCACCCTCCCAGCACTCCCCAGCACCCTCCCAGTGCCCCCCAGCACCCCTCAGTGCCCTCCAGCACCCTCCAGTGCCCTCCCAGCAACCCCCACCACCCTCCCAGTGCCCCCCAGTGCCCTCCCAGCACCCCCCCCCCGCTCCCAGCACCCTCCCAGCGCCCTCCAGCACCCTCCCAGTGCCTCCCAGTGCCCTTCAGCACCCTCCCAGCACCCCCTAGTGCCCTCCCAGCACCCCCCCACCCTCCCAGCGCCCTCCCAGCGCCCCCCAGCGCCCTCCCAACGCCCCTCAGCCCCCCCTAGGGCCCTCCAGCACCCCCCCAGCGCCCTCCCAGCGCCTTCCCAGTGCCCCCCAGTGCCCTCCCAACGCCCCTCAGCCCCCCCAGCGCCCTCCAGCACCCTCCCAGCGCCCTCCCAGCGCCCCCCAGCGCCCTCCCAGTGCCCCCCAGCGCCCTCCCAACGCCCCTCAGCCCCCCCAGCGCCCTCCAGCACCCTCCCAGCGCCCTCCCAGTGCCCTCCCAGCACCCCCCCCACCCTCCCAGCGCCCCCCAGCACCCTCCCAGCACCCCCCAGCGCCCTCCCAGCGCCCCCCAGCGCCCTCCCAACGCCCCTCAGCCCCCCCCAGCGCCCTCCAGCACCCTCCCAGCGCCCTCCCAGTGCCCCCCAGTGCCCTCACCAGTGGCGAGGAGGAGCAGCGGCAGGAGGCGCTCCATGGCGGCGGGCGTCCGGCGGGAGGAAGAGGAGGAAGAGGAGGCTGGCGGGGCGCCGGACCCAGCCCCTTAAATCCCAGTTGGGCCCCGCCTGGGCTGGGGCCACCCCGGGAGGGAGCGAGGCCGGTCGGGGCGGTCTCACCCTCCCGCCACACCTCGGCCCCGGGGCGGCGAGGGTGCCTCCCAGTGCCTCCCAGTGCCTCCCAGTGCCTCCCAGTGCCATCCCAGTGCCATCCCAGTTCTTCCCAGGGCAATCGCCGAGCCTTCCCAGTGCCTTCCGGGGCATCCTGCTGCCTCCCAGTGCCTCCTGGGGCATGCCAGTGCCTCCTGGGGCATCCCAGTGTCTCCCAGTGCCTCCCAGTTCTTCCCAGGGCCTTCCCAGAGCCTTCCCAGTGCCTCCTGGGGCATCCCAGTGCCTCCAGAGCCATTCCAGTGCTTCTCAGTGCCTCCAGTGCCATCCCAGTGCCTCCTGGGGCATCCCAGTGCCTCCCAGTGCCTCCAGTGCCATCCTAGTGCTTCCCAGTGCCTCCTGGGGCATCCCAGTGCCACCCAGTGCCTCTCAGTGTCTCCCAGTGCCTTCCAGCTCCTCCCAGTGCCTCTCAGTGCCATCCCAGTTCTTCCCAGGGCAATCGCCGAGCCTTCCCAGTGCCTCCCGGGGCATCCTGCTGCCTCCCAGTGCTTCCTGGGGCATGCCAGTGCCTCCTGGGGCATCCCAGTGTCTCCCAGTGCCTCCCAGTTCTTCCCAGGGCCTTCCCAGAGCCTTCCCAGTGCCTCCTGGGGCATCCCAGTGCCTCCAGAGCCATTCCAGTGCTTCTCAGTGCCTCCAGTGCCATCCCAGTGCCTCCCGGGGCATCCCAGTGCCTCCCAGTGCCTCCAGTGCCATCCTAGTGCTTCCCAGTGCCTCCTGGGGCATCCCAGTGCCACCCAGTGCCTCCCTGTGCCTTCCAGCTTCTCCCAGTGCCTCCCAGGGCCATCCCAGTTCTTCCCAGGGCAATCGCAGAGCCTTCCCAGTGCCTCCCGGGGCATCCTGCTGCCTCCCAGTGCTTCCTGGGGCATGCCAGTGCCTCCTGGGGCATCCCAGTGTCTCCCAGTGCCTCCCAGTTCTTCCCAGGGCCTTCCCAGAGCCTTCCCAGTGCCTCCTGGGGCATCCCAGTGCCTCCAGAGCCATTCCAGTGCTTCTCAGTGCCTCCAGTGCCATCCCAGTGCCTCCTGGGGCATCCCAGTGCCTCCCAGTGCCTCCAGTGCCATCCTAGTGCTTCCCAGTGCCTCCTGGGGCATCCCAGTGCCACCCAGTGCCTCTCAGTGTCTCCCAGTGCCTCCCAGTTCCTCCCAGTGCCATCCCGGTGCCATCCCAGTTCCTCCCAGGGCAATCGCCGAGCCTTCCCAGTGCCTCCCGGGGCATCCTGCTGCCTCCCAGTGCCTCCTGGGGCATGCCAGTGCCTCCGGGGGCATCCCAGTGTCTCCCAGTGCCTTCCAGTTCTTCCCAGGGCCTTCCCAGAGCCTTCCCAGTGCCTCCTGGGGCATCCCAGTGCCTCCAGAGCCATTCCAGTGCTTCTCAGTGCCTCCAGTGCCATCCCAGTGCCTCCTGGGGCATCCCAGTGCCTCCCAGTGCCTCCAGTGCCATCCTAGTGCTTCCCAGTGCCTCCTGGGGCATCTCAGTGCCACCCAGTGCCTCTCAGTGTCTCCCAGTGCCTCCCAGTTCCTCCCAGTGCCTCCCAGTGCCATCCCAGTGCCATCCCAGTTCCTCCCAGGGCAATCGCCGAGCCTTCCCAGTGCCTCCCGGGGCATCCTGCTGCCTCCCAGTGCCTCCTGGGGCATGCCAGTGCCTCCTGGGGCATCCCAGTGTCTCCCAGTGCCTCCCAGTTCTTCCCAGGGCCTTCCCAGAGCCTTCCCAGTGCCTCCTGGGGCATCCCAGTGCCTCCAGAGCCATTCCAGTGCTTCTCAGTGCCTCCAGTGCCATCCCAGTGCCTCCTGGGGCATCCCAGTGCCTCCCAGTGCCTCCAGTGCCATCCTAGTGCTTCCCAGTGCCTCCTGGGGCATCCCAGTGCCACCCAGTGCCTCCCAGTGCCTTCCAGCTTCTCCCAGTGCCTCCCAGGGCCATCCCAGTTCTTCCCAGGGCAATCGCAGAGCCTTCCCAGTGCCTCCCGGGGCATCCTGCTGCCTCCCAGTGCCTCCTGGGGCATGCCAGTGCCTCCTGGGGCATCCCAGTGTCTCCCAGTGCCTCCCAGTTCTTCCCAGGGCCTTCCCAGAGCCTTCCCAGTGCCTCCTGGGGCATCCCAGTGCCTCCAGAGCCATCCCAGTGCTTCTCAGTGCCTCCAGTGCCATCCCAGTGCCTCCTGGGGCATCCCCGTGCCTCCCAGTGCCTCCCGGGGCATCCCAGTGCCTCCCAGTTCTTGCCAGGGCATTCCCAGAGCCTTCCCAGTGCCTCCTGGGGCATCCCAGTGCCTCCAGAGCCATTCCAGTGCTTCTCAGTGCCTCCAGTGCCATCCCAGTGCCTCCCGGGGCATCCCAGTGCCTCCAGTGCCATCCTAGTGCTTCCCAGTGCCTCCTGGGGCATCCCAGTGCCACCCAGTGCCTCTCAGTGTCTCCCAGTGCCTCCCAGTTCCTCCCAGTGCCATCCCAGTGCCATCCCATTTCCTTCCAGGGCAATCGCCGAGCCTTCCCAGTGCCTCCCGGGGCATCCTGCTGCCTCCCAGTGCCTCCTGGGGCATCCCAGTGTCTCCCAGTGCCTTCCAGTTCTTCCCAGGGCCTTCCCAGAGCCTTCCCAGTGCCTCCTGGGGCATCCCAGTGCCTCCAGAGCCATTCCAGTGCTTCTCAGTGCCTCCAGTGCCATCCCAGTGCCTCCTGGGGCATCCCAGTGCCTCCCAGTGCCTCCAGTGCCATCCTAGTGCTTCCCAGTGCCTCCTGGGGCATCCCAGTGCCACCCAGTGCCTCCCAGTGCCTTCCAGCTTCTCCCAGTGCCTCCCAGGGCCATCCCAGTTCTTCCCAGGGCAATCGCAGAGCCTTCCCAGTGCCTCCCGGGGCATCCTGCTGCCTCCCAGTGCCTCCTGGGGCATGCCAGTGCCTCCTGGGGCATCCCAGTGTCTCCCAGTGCCTCCCAGTTCTTCCCAGGGCCTTCCCAGAGCCTTCCCAGTGCCTCCTGGGGCATCCCAGTGCCTCCAGAGCCATCCCAGTGCTTCTCAGTGCCTCCAGTGCCATCCCAGTGCCTCCTGGGGCATCCCCGTGCCTCCCAGTGCCTCCCGGGGCATCCCAGTGCCTCCCAGTTCTTGCCAGGGCATTCCCAGAGCCTTCCCAGTGCCTCCTGGGGCATCCCAGTGCCTCCAGAGCCATTCCAGTGCTTCTCAGTGCCTCCAGTGCCATCCCAGTGCCTCCCGGGGCATCCCAGTGCCTCCAGTGCCATCCTAGTGCTTCCCAGTGCCTCCTGGGGCATCCCAGTGCCACCCAGTGCCTCTCAGTGTCTCCCAGTGCCTCCCAGTTCCTCCCAGTGCCATCCCAGTGCCATCCCATTTCCTTCCAGGGCAATCGCCGAGCCTTCCCAGTGCCTCCCGGGGCATCCTGCTGCCTCCCAGTGCCTCCTGGGGCATCCCAGTGTCTCCCAGTGCCTTCCAGTTCTTCCCAGGGCCTTCCCAGAGCCTTCCCAGTGCCTCCTGGGGCATCCCAGTGCCTCCAGAGCCATTCCAGTGCTTCTCAGTGCCTCCAGTGCCATCCCAGTGCCTCCTGGGGCATCCCAGTGCCTCCCAGTGCCTCCAGTGCCATCCTAGTGCTTCCCAGTGCCTCCTGGGGCATCTCAGTGCCACCCAGTGCCTCTCAGTGTCTCCCAGTGCCTCCCAGTTCCTCCCAGTGCCATCCCAGTGCCATCCCAGTTCTTCCCAGGGCAATCGCAGAGCCTTCCCAGTGCCTCCCGGGGCATCCTGCTGCCTCCCAGTGCCTCCTGGGGCATCCCAGTGCCTCCTGGGGCATCCCAGTGTCTCCCAGTGCCTCCCAGTTCTTCCCAGGGCCTTCCCAGAGCCTTCCCAGTGCCTCCTGGGGCATCCCAGTGCCTCCAGAGCCATCCCAGTGCTTCTCAGTGCCTCCAGTGCCTTCCCAGTGCCTCCTGGGGCATCCCAGTGCCTCCCAGTGCCTCCTGGGGCATCCCAGTGTCTCCCAGTGCCTCCCAGTTCTTGCCAGGGCATTCCCAGAGCCTTCCCAGTGCCTCCCGGGGCATCCTAGTGCCTCCACTGCCATCCCAGTGCCTCCCAGTGCCTCCAGTGCCATCCTAGTGCTTCCCAGTGCCTCCTGGGGCATCTCAGTGCCTCTCAGTGTCTCCCAGTGCCATCCCAGTTCTTCCCAGGGCATTCCCAGAGCCTTCCCAGTGCCTCCTGGGGCATCTCAGTGCCTCCCAGTGCCTCCCAGTGCTTCCCAGTGCCATCCCAGTTCTTCCCAGGGCATTCCCAGAGCCTTCCCAGTGCCTCCAGTGCCATACTAGTGCCTCCCAGTGCCATCCCAGTGCTTCTCTGCGCCTCCTGGGGTATCCCAGTGCCTCCCAGGGCATCCCTGTGTCTCCCAGTGCCTCCCAGTTCTTCCCAGGGCATTCCCAGAGCCTTCCCAGTGCCTCCCGGGGCATCCTAGTGCCTTCTGGGGCATCCCAGTGCCTCCCAGTGCCTCCCAGTGCTTCTCAGTGCCATCCCAGTGCCTCCCAGTTCTTCCCAGGGCAATTGCAGTGCCTTCCCAGTGCCTCCCGGTGCATCCTAGTGCCTCCCAGTGACTCCAGTGCCATCCCAGTGCCCCCTGGGGCATCCCAGTGCCTCCCAGTGTCTCCCAGTGCCTCCTGGGGCATCCCAGTGCCTCCCAGTGCTTCCCAGTGCCTCCCAGTTCTTCCCAGTGCTTCCCAGTGCCATCCCAGTTCTTCCCAGGGCAATCGTAGAGCCTTCCCAGTGCCTCCAGTGCCATGCCAGTGCCTCCTGGGGCATCCCAGTGTCTCCCAGTGCCATCCCACTGCATCCCAGTGCCTCCCAGTTCTTCCCAGGGCCTTTGCAGAGCCTTCCCAGTGCCTCCCGGGGCATTCTAGTGCCTCCCAGTGCCTCCTGGGGCATCCCAGTGCCTCCCAATTCCTTCTGGGGCCTCCCAGTGCGTCCCAGGGCATCCCAGTGCTTCCCAGTGCCATCCCAGTTCTTCCCAGGGCAATCGCAGAGCCTTCCCAGTGCCTCCCAGGGCATCCTGCTGCCTCCCAGTGCCTCCAGTGCCATGCCAGTGCCTCCTGGTGCATCCCAGTGCCTCCCAGTTCTTCCCAGGGCATTCCGAGAGCCTTCCCAGTGCCTCCCGGGGCATCCTAGTGCCTCCTGGGGCATCCCAGTGCCTCCCAGTGCCTCCCGGGGCATCCCAGTGCTTCTCAGTGCCTCCAGTGCCATCCCAGTGCCTCCTGGTGCATCCCAGTGCCTTCCCAGTGCCTCCCAGTTCTTCCCAGGGCATTCCCAGAGCCTTCCCAGTGCCTCCCGGGGCATCCTAGTGCCTCCCAGTGCCTCCACTGCCATCCCAGTGCTTCCCAGTTCCTCCTGGGGCATCCCAGTATCTCCCAGTGCATCCTAGTGCCTCCTGGGGCATCCCAGTATCTCCCAGTGCCTCCTGGGGCATCCCAGTGCCCTCCCAGGGCCTTCCCAGAGCTTCCTGGTGCATCCCACTGCCCCCCAGTTCCTCCTGGGGCATCCCAGTACCTCTCAGTGCCTTCTGGGGTGTCCCAGTGCCTCCCAGTGCTTCCCAGTGCCTCCTGGGGCATATCAGTGCCTTCCCAGTGCTTCCAAGGTATCCTAGTGCTTCCCAGTGCCTCCCAGGACACCCCAGTGCCTTCTGGGACATCCCAGTGCCTCCCAGTACCTCCCAGGGCATCCTATTGCCTCCCACAGCCTCCCAGTGCCTCCCACAGCTTCCCAGTGCCTCCCAGTAGTTCTCAGTACCTCCCAGTGCTTCCCAGTGCCTTCCCAGTGTCTCCAGGGGACTCCCAGTGTGTTCTGTAGCCTTCTGGGCATCCCAGTACCTCCCACTCCTTCCCAGTAACTCCAGGGACCTCCCAGTGCCTGCTGGTACCTCCCAGTATCTCCTAGTGCCTCCCAGTTCAACCCAGTGCCTGCTGGGGCTTCCCAGTGCCACCCAGTGCCTCCAGTATCTCCCAGTGCCTCCCATTGCATCCTTGTCCCTCCCAGCATGTCCCAGTGCCTCCTAGTACAAGCCAGTATGTCCCATTGCCTTCCAGAGCATCCCAGTATATCCCACTCTGCCCCAGTGCTTCTCAGGGCCTCCCAAAGTGTCCCAGTGCATCTGGGCACCTCCCAGTGCCTCCCAGTTTGTGTCTCAGTCTCTCTCAGGAAATGCCCTGCTCCCTCCCAGTATATCCCAGTACACCTCAGTGCATCCCCTGAGCCCCTCTAGGGCCTCCCAGTGCCCTTCCTGGCCTTCCCAGTTCATCCCAATACCTCCCAGTTCACCCCCCCGTACATATCAGGGCCTTCCTGTGCTTCCCAGTATGTCCCAGTGCCCTTCCCAGTGCTTCCCAGTGCCCTTCTTGTCCTTCCCTGTACCTCCCAGTTGACCCCCACACCTATCTGAGCCTTCCCGTGCTTCCCAGTATGTCCCAGTGCCCTTCCCAGTGCTTCCCAGTGCCCTTCTTGTCCTTCCCAGTGCTTCCCCGTACCTCCCAGTTGACCCACGCACCTATCCGAGCCTTCCTGTGCTTCCCAGTATGTCCCAGTGCCCTTCCCAGTGCTTCCCAGTGCCCTTCTTGTACTTCCCAGTGCCCTTCTTGTCCTTTCCAGTGCTTCCCTGCACCTCCCAGTTGACCCCCACACCTATCTGAGCCTTCCCGTGCTTCCCAGTATGTCCCAGTGCCCTTCCCAGTGCCCTTCTTGTCCTTCCCAGTGCTTCCCCGTACCTCCCAGTTGACCCATGCACCTATCCGAGTCTTCCCGTGCTTCCCAGTATGTCCCAGTGCCCTTCCCAGTATGTCCCAGTGCCCTTCCCAGTGCTTCCCAGTGCCCTTCTTGTCCTTCCCAGTGCTTCCCCGTACCTCCCAGTTGACCCACGCACCTATCCGAGCCTTCCTGTGCTTCCCAGTATGTCCCAGTGCCCTTCCCAGTGCTTCCCAGTGCCCTTCTTGTACTTCCCAGTGCCCTTCTTGTCCTTTCCAGTGCTTCCCTGCACCTCCCAGTTGACCCCCACACCTATCTGAGCCTTCCCGTGCTTCCCAGTATGTCCCAGTGCCCTTCCCAGTGCCCTTCTTGTCCTTCCCAGCGCTTCCCCGTACCTCCCAGTTGACCCACGCACCTATCCGAGTCTTCCCGTGCTTCCCAGTATGTCCCAGTGCCCTTCCCAGTATGTCCCAGTGCCCTTCCCAGTGCTTCCCAGTGCCCTTCTTGTCCTTTCCAGTGCTTCCCCGTACCTCCCAGTTGACCCACGCACCTATCCAAGCCTTCCCATGCTTCCCAGTATGTCCCAGTGCCCTTCCCAGTATGTCCCGGTGCCCTTCCCAGTGCTTCCCAGTGCCCTTCCTGTCCTTCCCAGCGCCTCCCAGCCCCTCCCAGTGCCTCCCAGTGCCATCCTGGTCCTTTCCGCCAGGTCACCTCCAGGCAGCCGCACCGGAGCCAAACACCCCCAGCCCCAAATTACCCACAATCCCCCGCGGCTCTGGAGCGGAGGGGAGGGGCTCACCTTCCTCGAGGCCCCTCCCACCTCCTGGAGTGGGCGGAGCCCAATTAACACCAGGTAACGAACTTCCTGGCCGGGGAAGGGGGGGGGGGACCCCCAAAGGAGGGGCGAGGGCGGGCGAGCCCCAGCGTGCCTCAGTTTCCCCCTTCGCCCTCTCCCATAATCCCTTAATAACAGGGCGGGGCGGGGCCGGATCCCACCCACGGTCGGCGTGGGGGGGGGCCACCCATGGTGGTGGTGGTGGGGGGGCAGAGTTAAGGGGACCCCCCCAAATCAGGGGTGAAGGGGATCCCTAAATTAGGGGCAGAGATTTGGGGACCCCCCCCAAATCAGGGACAAATTTTTGGGGACCCCCCAAGAAGGATAGAGAAGTGGGGGACCCCCCCAAAGGAGGGGCAAAGGGGACCCCCCAAATCAAGGGCAGAGTAAAGGGGACCCCCAAATCGGGGCAGAATTTTGGGGACACCTGAGGGGCAGAGTAAAGGGGACCCCCCCCCAAATCAGGGGCAGAGTTTTGGGGAACCCCCAAAAAGGACAGAGAAATGGGGGACCCCCAAATCAGGGGCAGAGTTTTGGGGACCCCTAAATGAGGGGCGGAGTAAAGGGGACTCCCCAAATCAGGGGTGAAGGGGATCCCTAAATTAGGGGCAGAGATTTGGGGACCCCCCCAAATCAGGGACAAATTTTTGGGGACCCCCCAAGAAGGATAGAGAAGTGGGGGACCCCCAAATGAGGGGCAGAATTTTGGGCACCCCCAAATGAGGGGCAGAGTAAAGGGGACCCCTAAATCAGGGGCAAAGGGGGCCCCTAAATTAGGGGCAGAGATTTGGGGACCCCTAAATGAGGGGCGGAGTAAAGGGGACTCCCCAAATCAGGGGTGAAGGGGATCCCTAAATTAGGGGCAGAGATTTGGGGACCCCCCCAAATCAGGGACAAATTTTTGGGGACCCCCCAAGAAGGATAGAGAAGTGGGGGACCCCCAAATGAGGGGCAGAATTTTGGGCACCCCCAAATGAGGGGCAGAGTAAAGGGGACCCCTAAATCAGGGGCAAAGGGGGCCCCTAAATTAGGGGCAGAGATTTGGGGACCCCTAAATTAGGGGAAAGGGGGACCCCTAAATCAGGGACAGAGTTTTGGGGACCCCCCAAGAAGGACAGAGAACTGGGGGACCCCCAAATCAGGGGCAAAGGGCCCCCCCAAATCAGGGGCGGAGTTTTGGGGACCCCTAAATGAGGGGCAGAGTTTGGGGACCCCCAAGAAGGATAGAGGAGAACTGGGGGACCCCCAAATGAGGGGCAGAGTAAAGGGGATCCCCAAATCAGGGGCAAAGTGGACCCCTAAATTAGGGGCAGAGATTTGGGGACACCCCAAGAAGGACAGAGAAGTGGGGGACCCCCAAAGGACGGGCAAAGGGGACCCCCCAAATCAAGGGCAGAGTAAAGGGGACCCCCAAATCAGGGACAGAGTTTTGGGGACCCCCCAAGAAGGACAGAGAACTGGGGGACCCCCAAAGGAGGGGCAGAGTTTTGGGGACCCCCAAATCAGGGGCGAAGGGGACCCCCAAAGGAGGGGCAGAGTTTTGGGGACCTCCCCCAAGAAGGATAGAGAAGTGGGGGACCCCCAAATCAGGGGCAGAGTTTTGGGGACCCCTAAATGAGGGGCAGAGTAAAGGGGACTCCCCAAATCAGGGGTGAAGGAGACCCCCAAATCAGGGGCAGAGTTTTGGGGACCCCTAAATTAGGGGAAAGGGGGACCCCTAAATCAGCGACAGAGTTTTGGGGACCCCCAAGAAGGACAGAGAACTGGGGGACCCCCAAATGAGGGGCAGAGTAAAGGGGATCCCCAAATCAGGGGCAAAGGGGACCCCTAAATTAGGGGCAGAGATTTGGGGACGCCCCAAGAAGGACAGAGAACTGGGGGACCCCCAAAGGAGGGGCAGAGTAAAGGGGACCCCTAAATCAGGGGCAAAGGGGACCCCTAAATTAGGGGTAGAGATTTGGGGACCCCCCAAGAAGGACGGAGAACTGGGGGACCCCCAAAGGAGGGGCAAAGGGGACCCCTAAATCAGGGACAGAGTTTTGGGGACCCCCCAAGAAGGACAGAGAACTGGGGGACCCCCAAAGGAGGGGCAGAATTTTGGGGACCCCCAAATGAGGGGTAGAGTAAAAGGGGACCCCCCCCCAAATCAGAGGTGAAGGGGACCGCCCCCCCCCAAATGAGGGGCAGAGTTTTGGGGACCCCCAAATTAGGGGCAGAGTTCAGGGCACCCCAAAAGCCGGGGGCAGATGCCGGTGACCCCGATTTCCGTGTCCCCCCCCCCCCAACCCGGGGTGTCACCGGGGCCAACGGGGCGGTTCCCGGCCCCACCCTCCGTCCCTCCGCCCCCACGGGCGTGTCCTCGGTGACACGTCTTGGGTCCCCCAAATATCTTCGGGGTGGGGACACGACACGGGACGCCACGGTGGCCCACCCAACGTCCCATGTCACCTCCTGCCCCGCGGCATTCTGGGTAACGACGTCTTCGCGCCTGCGGCGTGGGCGACCGTCCCGCCTCGGTGTCCTTCGTCCCGGCGACGTCGTCATCGTCGTCGTCATCGTCATCGTCGGTCGTCACCCCGCCTTTCTTGAGCGCCCGCCGGGTCTTGCCGGAGAACTGGGGTGACAGGTTTGGGGACCTCGAGGTGGCTCTGGGGCAACTTGGGGACCCCGCGATGGGGACGGGACTGGCATGGAGGTCAGAGGGATGCCACCCATGGGTGCCTGTCTTCGTCCCCATGGTTAGATGTCACCCGTGGTGGTGGGCACCCATCGCAGGCACAGATGCCACCCATGGAGATGGGCGCCTGTCTTCATCCCCATGGTTAGATGCCACCCATGGTGGTGGGCACCCATCGGAAGTGCAGATGCCACCCATTGGGTTGGGCGCCTGTCCCCAAGGTCAGATGTCACCCGTGGTGGTGGGCACCCATCGGAAGTGCAGATGCCACCCATTGGATTGGGCGCCTGTCTTTGTCCCCATGGTTAGATGTCACCCATGGTGGTGGGCACCCATTGCAAACGCAGATGCCACCCATGGAGATGGGTGCCTGTCCCCGTCCCCATGGTTAGATGCCACCCATGGTGGTGGGCACCCATCGCCGACGCAGATGCCACCCATTGGGTTGGGCACCTGTCCCCAAGGTCAGATGTCACCCATGGTGGTGGGCACCCATCGCAAGCGCAGATGCCACCCATTGGGTTGGGTGCCTGTCTTCGTCCCCATGGTTAGATGTCACCCATGGTGGTGGGCACCCATCGCCGACGCAGATGCCACCCATTGGGTTGGGCGCCTGTCCCCAAGGTCAGATGTCACCCGTGGTGGTGGGCACCCATTGCCGCCGCAGATGCCACCCATTGGGTTGAGCGCCTGTCCCTGTCCCCAAGGCCAGCTAATTAGAAGACTAATTACTCCTAACGAGGTTTCCGTGTCCCTCTCCAGATGCCCCCAAAGGACCTTCCCTGAGGTCCCTTCGTGTCACCGTGTCCCCAGAGCCTCCCCCTCCCTTCCCTGGGTGCCCTTGGCTTTCAACGAAGCTCCCAATTAGCGCCGCCTCCGCTCCTTGCCTGGTATAATTAATTCATTAATTAACAGAGTAATTCATTAGGGCGGGGTCCCTATGGCCGATGAAGCTGCCTCGAAATTTGGGGAGAAGAAAGCTCCCGGCACCGGTAGGTGTACGGGGATTTGGCCGAGCATTAATTAACTCCATTAATTAGTTTTATTAATTAGTCCCTTTCCCCAGTGTAAGGTGGGGAGGAGGAACCCGTGTCTCATTGTAAACGGGGGGGGGGTGTGTGTGTGTGTATGTGTCTCGTTAACGCTAATGAGGGAAATCCATCTGGGTCGCTCATTAAATGGTTGGTTCTCCGCCCTCCCCCAAATCCAGTTACCACCCCCAATTCCCGCTGACCCCCACTCCCCAGTGCTCCCAGTGCCCCCAATTCCCCCTGCCCCCCCCCAAATCCAGTTACCCCCAATTCCCACTGACCCGCAATCCCCAGTGCTCCCAGTTACCCCCCCAATTCCCTCTGCTCCCCCCCAAATCCAGTTACCCCCCCAATTCCCGCTGACCCCCACTCCCCAGTGCTCCCAGTTACCCCCCCATTCCCACTGACCCCCACTCCCCAGTGCTCCCAGTGCCCCCCCAATTCCCACTGACCCCCACTCCCCAGTGCTCCCACTGCCCCCAAGTCCCCCTGCCCCCCCCAAAATCCAGTTACCCCCAATTCTCGCTGACACCCACTCCCCAGTGCTCCCAGTTACCCTCCCAATTCCCTCTGCTCCCCCCAATCCAGTTACCCCCCCAATTCCCACTGACCCCCACTCCCCAGTGCTCCCAGTTACCCCCCCAATTCCCGCTGACCCCCACTCCCCAGTGCTCCCAGTTACCCCCCCAATTCCCACTGACCCCCACTCCCCAGTGCTCCCAGTGCCCCCCCAATTCCCACTGACCCCCACTCCCCAGTGGTCCCAGTGCCCCCAATTCCCACTGCCCCCCCCAAAATCCTGTTACCCCCAATTCCCGCTGACCCCCACTCCCCAGTGCTCCCAGTGCCCCCAAGTCCCCTTGCTCCCCCGAAATCCCACCCAAATCCAGTTGCCCCCAATTCCTGCTGACACCCACTCCCCAGTGCTCCTTTACCCCCCCCAATTCCCTCTGCTCCCCCCCAAATCCAGTTACCTCCCCAGTTCCCACTGACCCCCACTCCCCAGTGCTCCCAGTGCCCCCAAGTCCCCCTGCTCCCTCCCAAATCCCCCCCAAATCCAGTTACCTCCCCAGTTCCCACTGACCCCCACTCCCCAGTGCTCCCAGTGCCCCCCATTCCAGCTGCCCCCTCCAAGCCAGTTACCTCCCCAGTTCCCACTGACCCCCACTCCCCCGTGCTCCCAGTGCCCCCAAGTCCCCCTGCTCCCTCCCAAATCCCCCCCAAATCCTGTTACCCACAATTCCCACTGACACCCACTCCCCAGTGCTCCCAGTTACCCCCCCAATTCCCTCTGCTCCCCCCCAATCCAGTTCCCTCCCCAATTCCCGCTGACCCCCACTCCCCAGTGCTCCCAGTGCCCCCAAGTCCCCTTGCTCCCCCGAAATCCCACCCAAATCCAGTTGCCCCCAATTCCTGCTGACACCCACTCCCCAGTGCTCCTTTACCCCCCCCAATTCCCTCTGCTCCCCCCAAAATCCAGTTACCTCCCCAGTTCCCACTGGCCCCCACTCCCCAGTGCTCCCAGTGCTCCCAAGTCCCCCTGCTCCCTCCCAAATCCCCCCCAAATCCAGCTACGCCCCCAATTCCCACTGACCCCCACTCCCTAGTGCTCCCAGTGTCCCCCATTCCAGCTGCCCCCTCCAAGCCAGTTACCCCCCCAATTCCCGCTGACCCCCACTCCCCAGTGCTCCCAGTGTCCCCCATTCCAGCTGCCCCCTCCAAGCCAGTTACCCCCCCAATTCCTGCTGACCCCCACTCCCCAGTGCTCCCAGTGTCCCCCATTCCAGCTGCCCCCTCCAAGCCAGTTACCCCCCCAATTCCCGCTGACCCCCACTCCCCAGTGCTCCCAGTGCCCCCAATTCCCACTGCCCCCCCCTCCCCCCCAATCCAGTTACCCCAGTGCCGAACAGTACAGGTCCAACTGGATGGGGGGGGGTGTTTCCCATCGATCCCTCAGCTCCCCCCCCTCCACGCCTCCATCTCTCCGCTTTCGCTCTTTTCCTTTATTTTTCAACCCAAATGTCACCGTTTCCCAAGTGCATTCTGGGAAATTTATTTTTTTTTTTCCCCCTCCTGCCCCCCCCCCTCCCCAATAAGTGGGGGGGGGCGTGGGGTGGGGGGGGTGAAGTCCCTCGTGGGGGAGGGCCGGTGGGAGGGGAGGAGCCGGTGGAGCCGAAGATCTCACTGCCTCCCGATGTATTTTCTGATCCAAGGCACGGCTCGGCAGACGTTGGAGTAGACGCCGGGTTGTCCTCGGCGCCCGCAGACGGCCATGCCCCACGAGACCACGCCTTGCAGCATCCCGTTGCAGACGAGCGGGCCACCGGAGTCACCCTGGGGGGGGGGGGGGGGGCCGGGGAGAAGGGCACGTGGTGGGTCTCACTTGTGGGGCGCGGACCTTGCGTGGGTCCCTCTACGTGCCGTGGCCCTTCCCTGGTTTTATGGGTTGGGTTGGAGATAATGGTGGAGGAAGCCAAACCTCGCACGAGCCCGTCAACGTGCCACGACCCAGCGTCATGGCTCAAGCAGAAGGTCGGTGGTGGGAACCCAAACCTTGCACGAGCCCGTCAACGTGCCGTGACCCAGCGTCATGGCTCAAGCAGAAGGTCAGTGGTGGGAACCCAAACCTTGCACGAGCCCGTCAACGTGCCGTGACCCAGCTCCATGGCTCAAGCAGAAGGTCGGTGGTGGGAACCCAAACCTTGCACGAGCCCGTCAACGTGCCACGACCCAGCGTCATGGCTCAAGCAGAAGGTCGGTGGTGGGAACCCAAACCTCGCACGAGCCCGTCAACGTGCCACGACCCAGCTCCATGGCTCAAGCAGAAGGTTGTTGGTAGGAACCCAAACCTCACACGAGCCCGTCAACGTGCCACGACCCAGCTCCATGGCTCAAGCAGAAGGTCGGTGGTGGGAACCCAAACCTCGCACGAGCCCGTCAACGTGCCACAACCCAGCTCCATGGCTCAAGCAGAAGGTCGTTGGTAGGAACCCAAACCTCGCACGAGCCCGTCAACGTGCCACGACCCAGCGTCCATGGCTCAAGCAGAAGGTTGGTGGTAGGAACCCAAACCTTGCACGAGCCCGTCAACGTGCCGTGACCCAGCTCCATGGCTCAAGCAGAAGGTCGGTGGTGGGAACCCAAACCTCGCACGAGCCCGTCAACGTGCCACGACCCAGCGTCATGGCTCAAGCAGAAGGTCGGTGGTAGGAACCCAAGCCTCGCATGAGCCCATCAACGTGCCACGACCCAGCGTCATAGCTCAAGCAGAAGGTCGGTGGTGGGAACCCAAACCTTGCACGAGCCCGTCAACGTGCCACAACCCAGCGTCATGGCTCAAGCAGAAGGTTGTTGGTAGGAACCCAAGCCTCGCACGAGCCCGTCAACGTGCCACGACCCAGCGTCCATGGCTCAAGCAGAAGGTCGGTGGTAGGAACCCAAGCCTCGCATGAGCCCATCAACGTGCCACGACCCAGCTCCATGGCTCAAGCAGAAGGTCGGTGGTGGGAACCCAAACCTTGCACGAGCCCGTCAACGTGCCACGACCCAGCGTCCATGGCTCAAGCAGAAGGTTGTTGGTAGGAACCCAAACCTTGCACGAGCCCGTCAACGTGCCGTGACCCAGCTCCATGGCTCAAGCAGAAGGTTGTTGGTAGGAACCCAAACCTTGCACGAGCCCGTCAACGTGCCACGACCCAGCGTCATGGCTCAAGCAGAAGGTCGGTGGTGGGAACCCAAACCTTGCACGAGCCCGTCAACGTGCCACGACCCAGCTCCATGGCTCAAGCAGAAGGTCGGTGGTGGGAACCCAAACCTCGCACGAGCCCATCAACGTGCCACGACCCAGCTCCATGGCTCAAGCAGAAGGTTGTTGTTGGGAACCCAAACCTTGCACGAGCCCGTCAACGTGCCACGACCCAGCTCCATGGCTCAAGCAGGAGGTTGTTGGTAGGAACCCAAACCCCGCACGAGCCCGTCAACGTGCCGTGACCCAGCTCCATGGCTCAAGCAGAAGGTCGGTGGTAGGAACCCAAACCTTGCACGAGCCCGTCAACGTGCCACGACCCAGCTCCATGGCTCAAGCAGAAGGTTGTTGGTAGGAACCCAAACCTTGCACGAGCCCGTCAACGTGCCGTGGCCCTTCCCTGGTTTTATGGCTTGGGTTGAAGGAACCCAAGACTTGCATGGACTCATCTCACCTTGTTTTTGAACTCAAAGCCACACCAAGACCCTCCTTTCCCCAGCAGCAACCTGGGAGGTGGCTAAAGGGACGTCACGGCCCCTTCCTCTTACCTGGCAGGAATCGATGCCCCCCTGGGGGACGCCGGCGCAGAACATGTTGGGGGTGATGGCGTTCCCGTAGGCTCTGGCGCATTTGTCCTTCCCAAAGGTTTGGATGGCGGCGCACTGCAAATTTTTGGGCAGATACGCTGCACGACAAGGTGGGGATGGAGAGAGACGTGGTGAGAAGGGGCAGCACCCTAATGCTGATGCCCGAGCAGACCTCATTACACTTGTGGTAGGGTTCTTTGGGAGGTGGATGACGGAGATGCCTCCATCAGAGATGGGTAGGTCGACACAAAGGAAACCCCAACCCCGAAGGGAAAACTCAACCCCTAAGGGAAAAACTCAACCCCGAAGGGAAAAACTCAACCCCGAAGGGAAAACCCAACCCCGAAGGGAAAACTCAACCCCGAAGGGAAAAACTCAACCCCGAAGGGAAAACCCAACCCCGAAGGGAAAACCCAACCCCGAAGGGAAAACTCAACCCCGAAGGGAAAACTCAACCCCGAAGGGAAAACCCAACCCCGAAGGGAAAACCCAACCCCGAAGGGAAAACTCAACCCCGAAGGGAAAACTCAACCCCGAAGGGAAAAACCCAACCCCGAAGGGAAAACTCAACCCCGAAGGGAAAACTCAACCCCGAAGGGAAAAACCCAAC
Organism: Necrosyrtes monachus; assembly: GCA_037953605.1. Taxonomy (NCBI): domain Eukaryota; kingdom Metazoa; phylum Chordata; class Aves; order Accipitriformes; family Accipitridae; genus Necrosyrtes; species Necrosyrtes monachus. The sequence goes on along the minus strand of JAZGTQ010000441.1, from coordinate 286,710 downwards.
CCCGAAGGGAAAACTCAACCCCGAAGGGAAAACTCAACCCCGAAGGGAAAAACTCAACCCCGAAGGGAAAACCCAACCCCGAAGGGAAAACCCAACCCCGAAGGGAAAACTCAACCCCGAAGGGAAAACTCAACCCCGAAGGGAAAAACCCAACCCCGAAGGGAAAACTCAACCCCGAAGGGAAAACTCAACCCCGAAGGGAAAAACCCAACCCCGAAGGGAAAACTCAACCCCGAAGGGAAAACTCAACCCCGAAGGGAAAAACTCAACCCCGAAGGGAAAACCCAACTCCAAAAGGAAACCCCAACCCCAAAGGGAAACCCCAACCCCAAAGGGAAACCCCAACCCTGAAGGGAAACCCCAACCCCGAAGGGAAAACCCAACCCCGAAGGGAAAACCCAACCCCGAAGGGAAAACCCAACTAGACGTCATTCTCCGTGGGGAGCTGCTCCCTGGGCAGAGTTAAGGTGACATCAGGGAAGACCTTATCCCACTTTCCCAGCTGAGAAAGCCACCCGATCTCCTCGGCGAGCCCTCTCCCCTGCCCAATTACCTCCGCCCACCATCCCACCTCTTCCCCCGAGATCTCCATCATGAACCAGTACCTCCAGGGGACTTGGTCGTGCCCCAACCAGAGACGCTGCACCTCATCCCATCCATGGGACACCTCGTAGCTAATCTGATCTTCTTGATGCTGTTGCTGAACTGAACGGGTTTGTTCAGCCTCAGGAGCATGAAGTCGTTGTCATTCTTGCGGGGGTTGTAGGCCGGATGGACCTGGAGCTTTGAAATCAACCTCACTTCCCCCGTTCCGTCCCGTAACGTGTCCGTCCCGATTAACACCCTAAGGTCCCTGCCCGGGGGAGAAGATCGAGAAATCAGTGCTGGTCCCCCCAGAGGAGACAAATAAACCCTTGGCCTCAAGGGTCGGCCAGCAAGGAGATGATCGAGACCTGGCCGTTGAAGCTTCTCTGCTTTCGGCGGGCAGAGTTAAGGTGATCCGGCGGTGGGACCACCGTATCCCATTTCCCTGGGGGAGGAGACCAGGAAAATACGTTAATGCCTTGAGGATTCATGAGCCAGCTCTCCTCCAAGAGCTTTTTGATGGCTCAGATACCCTGGGGCCACCTTCATGGGAAACTGTTGCGTCTCTTGACTTCATCTTCCCGACTCCAAGAGGCCCACCTGCAACGTCTCGACGACGTTGCCCTCAGCCCGACTTCTCGCCAACTTTTCTTCTGCTTTTTTTTTTTTTTTTTTTCATGATTTCCCCTCCAAAACGTCCAGCTTCCTCTCGCGGGACCTTGCGGAGAAGCTGGCCAACCTTGGCTGAGGGGGAACCTGCTCCGCTTAGTGGCGTCACCTGGAAAAAGGGGGTGCCCAGACCTCAAAGTTATGGGGGGGGAGGTTGGTTCCCTTAGGATTTCGGAACTGGAGGTTGTCACCCTGCAAAGGACCCATCAGCTCCTCCAGTCTCCACGCGGAGGACGGCTGTGCCTTCATTGCCCTCTAGAAGTATCACCGTCCAGATGCTAACATCTGGAGATACCCGTTGCCTGGAACATCAACGTCTAGAGCTACTGGTCATGGGACACCGGCCACTCTGGAGGTAACATCTGGGCTACAAATATCTGGACATACCAACCTCTGGATACCTCTGGAGGTACCTCTCTCTGGAGCTACCAATCCCTGGAGGTACCAGGTTCAGTATTACCACCTTCTGGACACCAATATCTGGAGGTGTTCACATCTGGAGACAACAAAACTCTGGAGATGCCAACATCTGGGGCATCTTTCTCTGGATATCACCATTCGGAAGCAAGCGTCGTCTTCCGGAAGTGCCAACATCTGGGCACGAACAACTGAAGGCACCGACCCCAGGGGACCCGCCTCTCCCCCTCGGTCCTTGAGGGGACCTGGGCAAGGAGACGTCGGTTCCTAGGAAGCCATGGGGCACATGAGCACGGAGCCAGCTTACCTGATTGGCTGCCTGCAGTGGGCGGCTGTCAGGACCCATTGGGCGTCTATCAAGCTTCCCCCACAAAGAATTTGACCCCTCTTGATAAGGGCAACTTGGAAAGGTCGTTGGTTGATGGAGCAGGGTTTCCCACCGATGATCCGGGACTCATCCTCCTCCGGCACTGTAACACAGAGCACCAAAGGGCACCGTCAACGCGTTGCGGGGCTGTAGGCAGCCGCCAAGTCTTCCAAAGAAAGACACCTGCCATTTTGGGTTGAAAAGAAGGCGAAACGTTGCAAAAAAGGGTCTTTGAAAAGGGGAAAGGAAAGGGAAAAGGGAAAGGTCTCTATTTTTCAGGCTTAAACTCCCATCAGAACACTCAAAATCACCTTAAAAACCTAAAAATACGCCTTTTTTCATTTACTGAGTCACCTATCGGCCTACTGGGGTCCCAGCGGGCTTTTTTTTTGGTGAAAAAGTGCTGATTTGGGGAGCAGTTGAAATCCAACCGTTTGTAGCCAAGACTGAATCAATCCTCGAAGGTCTGTTTTCTCCTGGTGCCATTTGATGGAGCCCATGACTCCATGACCTGACCGCTCATCCCAGGCAGAGGACTGAGGTGGGAACTCCCACAAGGAGACCCTTGGGACCGGTCTGTCTTGCCGGATTGTGCCAATGAGGTGTCCTGGAAATCACTGAGCATTCAGGGAGTCACCAGGGGCCACTTATCTCCGCCGGTTTCGCCATGTGCCTCTGGGAGGGGCATCCGTTCCACCTCTACGATTCCTCCCAGCCCGAGATTGGACTCCAAAAGGAAGATGACGCAGATCTAAAAGAGCTGATGGCTTCGTCCTTGGTCGGTGAGAAAGCCTGTAGGACCAGCTCGAAAAGCCTCCTACCTCCCGGATGGCTCATGTACCCAGAACTCCTAGTTAGGGCCAGAGTAGGAGATGGTTGCATCAACACAAGCAGGAGAAGCCCTGACGCGGGGAGAAACGACAAGAGGAATTTCCTCAGGAATGCGAGTCCTTACGTCACTCTGGAGCTGAGATGTCTCCGTCCCCGTCAGGTTGATTTGAGAAGGAAGGGCGAGTTCCGTCAACTCGGTTTAGGGGGGGGTTTGTTCGGTCAGATCATAGAAAAAGGGTCTCACGGCTAGAAGCGCCCCATTTCTGACACGGATCTCCCAATCTTTCCGGTCGCTGGAGGCATCTCCCTTGGCTTTTAGTCGCTGCGGAAGCATCTCCCTTCGCTTTGGGTGGTTGCAGCAGATGGGCGTCCGCTGGAGTTACCCAACGTTGCTGGTCCTCGGGGAGAGGAAGGGACCATTCTGAGAGGCAATCCCACCCCATCCAACGTCGGGCGTTTACAAGATGACGTTGCCCCTTCCCCTCGTTAGGGTATTTATGATAAATGAGGTTTGCAGGGTGACCGTCTTGAGGCCGTGACCACCTTAAGGGCATGACCGTGCAATGCTCCGCTCGGGTGTCCACCCAATGGGAGTCCAAAGCCTTGCGACGTGCTCGGGACCCTCAAGGTCACTGGAGAAGACCCCGGATGCTGAGTTGTGTCCAAGTGGGAACAGACAAGGTGGTTTTTTTAAAAAAAAGGATAATCAGTTCAAAAAAGGTGTTTTTTCAAGAAAAAGACCTCTCTCCCACCTCAAAAACACACAGTAGGACTTTCAAATGGGAGATATCAAGTCCTTGTTCTCCGAGGTGTCCTCACAGGTTTTGGGACCGAGTCCTCCACGCCGTGGTCTGGGGCATCCCAGACATTTTTGGCTAATTTGGGGAGAAGTCGCGAGTCCAAGCGTTGACCACCTCGGCGAAGAGCTGTATTGATCGCAGCGCGTGCAAGGTGGCTCTGGTCCACGGCATCTGCAGTCGCCTTCCACTGAAGGTTGGGACATTGGAATTTACCAGTGGGACTGGTTTGTGCTGGTGGGAATTACAGCCTGTGACAGGTGACCATGGGTGACGCCCGAGTTTCAAGCCGCCTGGAATTCGCCACTATCCGGTCCCGGCAGCGCTGCCAAAGTCAAAGGGTGGGAACCATCCTCCCGCAAATGCTCATCGGGGAAGCATCCCTGGTCATCCCAAGGGCCGTCCTTGAGCCTTTAGAGACCAACCAGTGGGTTTCGATTCCACCAAGCTCCTTGAAGGCATCTCAGCAGCTTCCCTGAGCTCCCGTGGTGGAGGGATATCCATCAACAAAGGCCAATCAGTGGAGGCAACGCGAGATTCTGGATCCTGCCCTGTGGTAGAATCCATCCCCTGGATTTCCAGAGGCTACTGGCAGCCAGAGAGCTCCAACCGAGATGATGGTACCTCCATCCCAAAGATCTGCCCTCAAGAAAACAGTTCTTAGACAGTCACGGGGCAAATTATCTAGCCATTGTGTTTGGACACGACCTTGTTCCTTCTCTGCAGGACCTGGGCGTTTCGGATTCAGCTCTGGGGACACAGATTTGGGTTAAGAGGCACCGAGATCAGGTCAGATCCGAGGTCTTTGCATCCAACAGAAATCACGGGACTCCTCTTTCCACCCTGAGACCCATCCATTTGGGTTCTCCTTTGGCAGAGCATCGTTTTGGAGGCCAGAAGAAAGGAAGGGGATGCTCCCGTCGGGATTAAGTCTCTCCTTTCTTTCCATCACCCCGGGTGACACTTTCTGTCTCCTTCTTTTTGCAGCTGTAACAGAAATCCCCGTGCAAACTTCCAGAGGAGGGAAAGAAGTTATCCCAGCAATCCCAGCGCCTCCAACGGGATGCGGGGATTTTCCTCTGCGTCTCTTACGGGCCCATTTTTCCACGTCAAGAGGATTGCTTTATCTCAGCTCAAAACCAAAACAGGTTTCGTAACTGTAGGGCCTTGCCCAAACCTTCCCGTCAGCAGGATTCCCATGAGCCAAGAGAAGGCATCTCCCCATCCCATCCCATCCCATCCCATCCCATCCCATGGACACAGTCCCCTACAAGGTGCCCATGAAACACCCGTGGTGGCTCCATCCCTCCCTCCTTGGCCGCTGGGTTGACTTACGCTCATCGCCTTCGTTGCCCTTCACCTGAGCTCGCGCCGGCGGCAGGGCGGTCAACACCACTCCGGCTGCGAGGATGAAGATGGGGATGAAGCTGAAGGCCCCGCGCCCGTCATGAGCCATTCCTGGGGCAGAGAAACCAAACTGGATCAGCTCCGGGGTGGTTGGCGCCACGTGGGGACTATGGGGAAGGTCCTCGGTGGTGTCCTTCTGCCTCCCGTGTGGGATGGAGGCGACATGACCAAGATGCTGGTGGTGTTTTGGTGCACTTTCACCCTTACAGACCTTGGCATGGTCTTGGACCCTCTTCTCCACCCTGTTTTGGTTGAGTTCAGCTCGCCGGTGCCACCAAACCCACCTACACGAGCTCAGGAAGGACCACCTCCCTCCCCATCTCCACGAAACTGGGAGATCCGAGCTAAACTGGGATACGGAGGGCATTCCCACCAAACCCATCCAAAACAGAGCCACCACGTGGGCTGAAGCGCCTGGGGCCGGATGGATCCAACCCGTGGGAAACATCCACTGAGAGATGGGGAATCCCCGGATGCCTGGTTCCCACGCCACCCCGCAGCATCCATCCCTCGGAGCGACATCCGTGGTCCTGGCCGCGGGGATGGACTCACCTGCCGGAGGAGAAGGACAGGGCCGGCTCGGCGTGTCGGGAAGCTGAGGGCCGGTGGCTTGGGCATATTTATACCCGGGGTGAAAAGTAGGCCGTGTCTCCGGCAGGGTGAGTCAAGAGCGGTTGGGCGACCGGTCGGCACGGTAGCGGGGCGAGCGTGGCCCGTGGGTGTCTCCCAGTCCCCGGGAGAGTGATTACCGCTTTGATGTCCCAAAGGAAACGCCGCCGGGCTCCTCGGCAAACGGGAAACACCCGCTCCTCCTATCATCGGAACCACCCCGGACACGGAGCGGGGTGAGGAGTCCCCAAAACAGCCCACCCGGGCGGATCGGCTGGCTCGCCCCTCCCCATGTCCTGGGGGGGGGGGTGTCAAGGCGTGGGGGGGGTTCCCTTCCCACCCCCAGGGCAGGATGGGGGTGTCGGGGGTGCCGACCCAACCCCTGGGTGTTGTGAAATGCGACGGCGCTGCCTCCTGCTCATCCGCTGCCCGTTCTGCCGGCTGCCTATCCGGCCGTAAGGTTGCCTAGCCGGCTGTCTGTCCAGGCGGCGGTTGTCTGTCCGGCCGGCTGTCTGTCTGTCTGGCCGTCCGCCCGTCTGGCTGGTTGTAAGTCTGCCCGGCCGGCTGTCCGCTCGCCTGCCCGGCCATCCGTCTGTCTGTCTGCTGATCCAGCTGCCTACCTGTCTGTCCGTCCCTCTGTCTGTCTGCCCAGCCATCTGTCTGTCTGTCTGTCTGTCCAAGCAACTGTAAGTCTGTCTGGATATCTGCCTGTCCGTCTGTCTGTCCGTCCTCCCGTCTGTCTGTCCATCCACCCATCTCCCCGTCCACCTGACTGTAAGTCTGACCGTCTGTCTGTCCACCCAGCTGTCTACCTGTCTGGCCGTCGGTCGGGGCAGCCGATTGTAAGTCTGTCCATCCAGCTGTCTGTCCCCCATCCACGTATCTTTCTGTCCGTCCGTCTGTCCGTCCAACTACGTCTGTCTGTCTGTCCATCCATCTATCCGGCCATTTGCCCATCCAGCCATCTACCCATCCATCCGTCCGTCCATCTGACTGCCAGTCTGTCTGTCCCACAGCCTCTCTGTCCCATCCGTCCATCTGCCGTTCATCTCTCCATCTCTTTGTCCATCAGCCCGTCTGTCTGTCCATCTGCAATCGGCCAGTCTGTCCACTCACATCTCTCGTCTCTTCATCTCTCTCTGTTCATCTCCACCGTATTCCCTCGTCTGTCCATCTGTCCGTCCAGCTGTATAGGTGTCTTGCCATCTGACCGTCTTGCCATCCTTCCAGTGAGCTGGATAGCTGTCTGTCTGTCCTCCTATTTATCTGTTCCTCCATCTATCAATCCATTCCTCCCTCCATCCATCCCTCCATCCATCTGTCCATCCCTCTGTCCACCCCTCCATCTGTCCATCCCTCCATCTCTCTATCAATCTGTCCATCCATCTGTCCATCCCTCCATCTGTCCATCTATCTACCCACCTAGCTGTCCATCCATCTGTCCATCCCTCTGTTGATCCCTCCATCTCTCTCTCCATCTAGCTGTCCATCCATCTGTCCATCCCTCCATCTAGCTGTCCGTCCATCTGTCCATCCCTCCATCTATCTCTCCATCTAGCTGTCAGTCCATCTGTCCATCCCTCCATCTATCTCTCCTTCTAGCTGTCCGTCCATCTGTCCATCCCTCCATCTATCTCTCCATCTAGCTGTCCGTCCATCTGTCCATCCCTCCATCTATCTCTCCATCTAGCTGTCCGTCCATCTATCCATCCCTCCATCTACCTCTCCATCTAGTTGTCCATCTAGTTGTCCATCCTTCCATCTATCTGTCCATCCCTCTGTCCACCCCTCCATCTGTCCATCCACCTCCTCCATCCGTCTGCCCTCCACACAAGCAGCCAGCGAGACATCACGTTACACGCACACGCGTGTGCACACGCTCCCCCACGCGTGCGCGGGGACAGGCGCTGGCCTCCGCGGAGGGACCACGTGTGCGTGTGCGCGCTCCCAACCCACGACGTCACCTCCGAGGAGGGACCCTCGTGGCTCCAGGGTGGGGGACGCGGCCCCTGAAGGACATCACCGCACCGGAGGTCCCCGGGGACCTTCCTTTGGCACCCGGCGCCGGTTACACGTCTCCGATGAGTAACGCCGCGGATGTGGGTGAACGATGGGCGAGGTCACGTCCCGCTGCCAACCCGGCTGAGCCCTGCGAGTCGCTTCTGGTGAGTCAAGGGGACGTCGGGGTGTCACTTGTGTCGTCCCCCCCCCCAAACCGGACACTGGCCCCAACCCTGGAGGTGTGTCACCTCCCCTTCCTCGCTCCCCCAGCCCGGATAGCACGGAGGATCTCCGAGGTGGGAAGCGCCCGGAGAGGGTGACCCAGCTACAATCAATGTCACCCACCGTCCCCAGGGCCACCTGGGGCATCTCCGCCCCAGGGCGGTGACAGCAGCCGAGGACCCCGGCGTCTCCCGGCCCTTCCCGGGGCGGGTTTCGCCGCGCGTGCCGGGATGTGAGCCAAGCTCCGGGCGGATGGGCCGAAATTTTCGCTGAGCTCAGCGGCGCTCGCCAGCCCCCGGCACCTCTTTCCGGAAGGTTCAAAGCGTCTTCGCCGATGGTTCTCCTCGTCTCGGAGAGCCGTGCTTGAGGTCCGGCACGTCCTGCAGCGGGAAGGTCTCGGAAGGATTTTGGGCACCGATGGGTGCTCTAAAGCCACCCAAGCCTGGCCATCCTCCACTTTGGTGGGACCAGAGCTGCCACGTGGGTGCAGGAGCTCCAGGGGTGGCTTGAAGGTGCCTCTGTGCCTCTTCAATGGCCCCTTCGGCAGGGCAGGGAGAGGAGACGAGGCTGGGAGCAGCTCAAGGCAATTAACAGCCTGACGAGCAATTAAGGGTGGAGAAGCCCAGGAGCTGAGCCCTGATGAAAGGAAAGGCCAGGTTGGGATGAATCACGGTTTGGAGCTGCTGATCTCGCTCTCTGCTGGTGGCAAGAGGAAGCCTGGGGCTGGGTTTGGTCCTAAACCTGGAGGTAAAGCTGGAGCTCCTGGAAGGGCAACTATTCCAGGAGATCCATGGAGATCTGGTCTGTGGAGATCCTCAACGAAGAGGTTGTGGCCTTGGGAAGCCCATCTGTGGAGGCCTGGCCCGTGGCGGTCTCACCTCCCAGGATGCCATCCGGTGGAGATCCCATCCCATGGAGGTCTGGTCTATGGAGAGCTAATCCACCCGTCTCCTGTTCCCGGTGATCTTCTCCCATGGAGAGCTGGTCCACAAAGATCCCATCCACCAGGATCCTGTCCACCGGGAGGTCTGGTCCACTAAGATCCCATCCGTGGAGATTTAGTCCATGGAAATCCCATCCATGGAGGCCTGGTCCATGTTGATCTCAGCTACAGGGATCCTGCCTGGGGAGATCTTGTCCGTGGAGTGGTCAGCTGCGGAGATCGTCTGTGGATGTCCCATCCATGGGGATCCCTTCTACAGAGCACCTGGGCCACGGTGATCCTGGTGGAGAGATGTGGTGGGCAGAGATCTCATCCACTGCGCTCCTGTCCATGGAGATGCCGCCCATGAAGGGGGAGGACACGGTGATCCCGGAGGACATGGTCGTCAAATCCGTAGGGCTTCAAACCACGGGGATCCCATCCTTGGGGATCCCGTCTGTGGGGATCCACCCTACAGACACCAACAGCCGTGGAGATCTGGTCCACTGAGATCCCACCCATGGGGATGTGCTCTGTAGACATCCTCGGCCATGAAGGTCCACCGAGATCACATCCATGGGGATCCCATCCACGGGGATCTGCTCTATGGACACCCTCTGCCATGAAGGTGCACCGAGATCACATCCATGAGGATTCCATCCACGGGGATCTGCTCTATAGACATCCTTGACCATGAAGGTCCACCGAGATCTCATCCATGGGGATCCCATCCACGGGGATCTGCTCTATAGACATCCTCGACCATGAAGGTGCACCGAGATCACATCCATGGGGATCCCACAGACACCTCGACCATGAAGGTCCACCGAGATCATATCCATGAGGATCCCATCCACGGGGATCTGCTCTATGGACATCCTTGGCCATGAAGGTCCACCAAGATCCCATCCACGAGGATCCCTGATCCACTGGGGACAGGAGGGGACTGGGGGACTTTGCGAGGGGACACGGGGTCTCCCAAGAGGAACGGAGATCCTGGGTGGGGACACGTGAGGGAAGAGGAGAGCTCGTGGGGGGGGGGGGGTGTGACTTGGGGTACCCAAGGGGACATGAAGGGACACAGGGGCACGTGAGGGGACAGGGAGCTCATGAGGAGACACGGGGACACGTTGAGGGACATGAGAGCATGAGAAGCCACCAGGAGATGTGGGTGGACATGGGGGGGGGGGAGGGCCATGAGGGAAGATGGGGGCATATGGGGGGGGTCATGAGGGGACATGGAGAGACCCGAGGGGACAGGGGAGCACGTGAGGGGACACGGGGGACCGTGAAGGGACATTGGGGGGGGCATGAGGGGACGTAGGGGGGACATGGGGGGATGTGGAGGACCCAGGAGCCCACTGGGGGAACTGGGGGGGGGGGGGGCACATGAGGGGACGTGGGGCACACGAGGGGATAAGAGGTGACACGGAGAAACACGAGGGGATGTGGGGGGACGGGGGGGACGGGGGGGGGGTACAAGTAGAAACATGGGGGGGGACCCGTGGGGAAGCACGTGAGGGGCCCCAGAGCCCCATGGAGATGGCGGAGGAGGTGGTGGTGGGGGGGGGGGGTGATGACGTTAGCACAGCGCTGGGGGCTGAGGCTGGGTCCAACCAGTTCTCCCAGTTCCTCAGCTCCCATCTGCAGTGGCGTAATTAGCGCTAATTACCTAATTAGCCGGTGCCAGCCTGGGCCTGCCACCCACTGTTCAGGGCCACCCAGGACCTCCTGACCCCCCCCCCCCCCCCCGCCAGCTTACAGCGGCAGGGAGGGGACGTGCCACCCTCCATCCCTGTCCCCTCCCAGATGTCCTCACCCCCCTGGGACCGCTGTGTCCAGGGTGGCCCCGGGGGGGGGGGGGGGGGTGTGACACAAGAGGTGGCAGCGCCCTGGGTGACATGGTTGGTGGCCCCGGTTGACACGCGGAGCGGCAGCGCCGTGGGTGGCAGCGCCCTGGGTGACCCGGTGCGGGGGGGGGGGGGGGTTGGCCCTGGGTGACACATGGGCTGGCAGCACCGTGGGTGGCATTGCCCTGGGTGACACAGGGGGTGGCTCAGGGGACACGGGTGACACAGGTGTGATGGTGTCGGGGGCCGGTTTCTTGCACGGGGTGGCAGCGGCCACGCTCCAGCACGCGCTTGCCTTTGGGCTCACGTGAATTCGCCCCCGGCGCCACGGTCCCCGCACCCACCATTGCATCCGCATGGACCTGGAGACCTCCTCGTCCACCCATGGTTGCCAGGTGGTGTCCCCTTCCCCGTCGGTGGCTCCTCTTCAGGCTCCGTGGTGGTCCTTTTGGCTCCACTAAGGGACGGTTCAACTTCGCCTCCACGGACACAGTGACTTGCCGGACCCCATGGACCTGGCTGTGTCACCTATACCTCCATGAACATCTTGACCTACTCCCAAGGGCGGAGGTGACCAGACCTCCCCAGCCTTGTTGCGTAGACCCCAACAATGTGATGACCAACCCTCCATAGGCACAGGGGGTAGACCTCCATAGACATGTTAGGTAGACCCCAATGGATGCCTTGACTGTGCCTTCATAAACATGTTGATAGATCCCAGTGGACACGTTGACCAGACCGCCATGGACACATTGACCAGACCTCCGTGGACACGTTGACCAGACCTCCGTGGACACGCTGACCAGACCTCCATGGACACATTGACCAGACCCCCATGAACACGTTGACCAGATCTCCGTGGACACATGGACCAGATCTCCGTGGACACATGGACCAGATCTCCATGGACGCGTTGACCAGACCTCCATGGGCGCGTTCACCAGACCTCCATGGATGCGTTCACCAGACCTCCATGGGCGCGTTCACCAGACCTCCATGGATGCGTTCACCAGACCTCCATGGACGCGTTGACCAGACCGCCATGGACGCGTTGACCAGACCGCCATGGACGCGTTGACCAGATCTCCATGGACACATTGACCAGATCTCCATGAACACATTGACCAGATCTCCGTGGACACGCCGACCAGACCTCCATGAACACATTGACGGCATCCCAGTAGGCACCTTGACCAGCCCTCCATGGATGATGGGCGAGCTGGTGTTGCCTATGCTGAAGCCCAGCGTGGCAGGCCACCACATGGCCACCGGCGTGGGACCCTCCAACTCAAACCTCCTTCGTGGAATGCTGAGAGGTGGTTGAACCTTCCCATGAAACGCTGAACGAGAACTGGAAGTCACCAGCGGCCACTGTTGGCCCCAGCAATGCCGGGCGATTCCTCCGCCACCTCCATGGGGATTTGGACCTGGACCAAAGCCTCTTTCCCCACCGCGGCGCCCAGACGAGGCCCACACCCTCCAACGCGACAAGCCTCGGCCACGTGGGGCAAGAGGGAGGGTGACAACTTGCGCAAGGTGACCAGCGTCGCTCCCTGCCCCGCTGAGCCACGGGGGACGACACGTGATGGTGTGACCTTGCCAAGTCTCCTCTTGCACCGGGGGAAGACGTCGAGGTGTGTTTGCGGCCCACCAACTCCCCCCCCCCGCCTTCCACCGCCACTTTCCGTGATGAAGCTGGGCTGGCGCTGCTTCTCCATCCCACCCCACCACCAAGATGGGACCATGATGACCCCACGGAGGGGAAAAATTCCCCCGCCTCCTGAAAAATAGTGGCCTCAGCTCCATGCGAACGGGTAAATTTGGCCTCCAGCGGGTGATTTCTTCCCGCTCGCCAGCCAGCGGGGCCTGGGTGGATGCTCCTCCTCGGGGAGGCGAAACGGTCCTGATCCGCTGCCAGAGTTACCCCAGGTGGGGAAATTTGGCCCCTTCTGCTCCCGCTGAGTCATGGGGAAATTTCTCCCCTCTGGGGATGGGAAGTCCTCCCCTGGTCACGTATTGGCCCATGAAGACGGGGCTGGGATGAAGGGCAGCGAGAAGGAGGGTCTGGCTCCAGGGCATCTCAAGGGCTTGTTGCTCTCTGCGGGGGGGACACCAAGCTGGATTTTGTCCCCCCATGGCGGTGCAAAGAGTCCTGGGTGACCCCCAAACAGCCAATGGGTCTAGCCCATGGTGGTACCAACGGGTCTGCCCCACAGCGGGGTCAACAGGTCTACCTACAGTAGGGTCAAGAGGTCTAACTCATGGTGGGGCCATCGCATCTGCCCCACGGTGGGGTCACCAGGTGTACTGCAGTGGGGTCAACAGGTCTACCCCATGGTGGGGCCATCAGATCTGCCCCACGGCGGGGTCACCAGGTCTACCTGTAGTAGGGTCAACAGGTCTAACTCATGGTGGTCTGCCCCACGGTGGGGTCACCAGGTCTACTGCAGTGGGGTCAACAGGTCTATCCCATGGTGGGGCCATCGGATCTGCCCAACGGTGGGGTCAACAGGTCTAACTCATGGTGGTCTGCCCCACGGTGGGGTCACCAGATCTACCTGTAGTAGGGTCAACAGGTCTATCCCATGGTGGGGTCATCAGATCTGCCCCAGGGTGGGGTCACCAGGTCTACTGCAGTGGGGTCAACAGGTCTACCCCATGGTGGGGCTATCGGATCTGCCCCACGGCGGGGTCACCAGGTCTACCTGTAGTAGGGTCGACAGGTCTACCCCACGGCCAGGGCGATGGGTCTACCCCATGGCGGAGTCAACGGGTCAACGCCATGACGGGGCCAACAGGTCTACCCCAAAGACGGTGAGCCGGGTCTTCTCCTGCCCCTACGAGATCCGGGGCAACTCAGGGCACCTTGACCTGCCAGACCTGTGCTCCACCCGTTGAAGACATGGTGAAAAGCCACGTCAAAAAACTTTATTCGTCGACATCTCAACGGGGCTCCGTGGTCAACCCCTGCCCGCCCCCTCCCCAGGGCATGCGCCCCAGCGCTCGGACCGGCCGGCTCAGGGGGACCTTCATCAAGGAGGAGGAGGAGGAGGAGCTGTGGGGTCCATCCCACGGCCGTTGGGGCTGCGGGATGGATTGGGGCCGGGGGCTTAGTTCCTTCTCATGGTCTCCTGGAGCCACCGAGTGTATTTGCAGAGGTTGACGTAGACGCCGGGTTTCTTGGGGTCCCCGCAGATGCCCGGGCCCCAAGAAACGATACCCTGGAGTCGCCCATCACACATGAGGGGTCCCCCGGAGTCACCCTGATGAGGCAAGAGCGGGGGACGTGCGGGGGTCTGGGATTCACGGCCCACCCCAAAGAATCACCCCCAATTTGGGGCCGTTTTGGGGCTGGCCCGGCATCCCCACCGACAAAAATCCCACCAAGGAGATGGTCTCCTCTCCCCCGCTGAGTGACACCGTCTCACCTCCCACCCTGCTTACCCAAATCCCCTCTAGGCGCTGCCGGCTGCACCGAATTGTGCCCGTTCTCAGCCCAAATAACTTCCCTCGTGGGATCTCATCCGAACGACCGGCCCCTGCACCCACCTGACAGGAGTCAGCCCGACTGCGGGACTCGCCCGCGCACACCATGTTGGCGGTGATGGAGTCAGAGTAGATGCGTCGGCACTGCTCTTCCGAGACAATGGTGACCTTGGTGCAGTGGAGGTCCTCAGGGAAGGTGACTGTGGGTGATGGAGGGCACGAGGTCACCTTGGGAGGGGTCGGAGCAAGCGATCCAGCCCGGACCCAGCTTGGACACCCTCGTCTTCTTTGCCCTGGAGCTCATTTCCCCTCTTCTACTTGTTGGTACCGAGCAGGAGCTCCAAGGCTTCTTGACCAGGTCACCCAACCTGGGTTTCCTCAGGGGTTGAGGGTGCCCAAGGGTTAGAGTGGGACCAACGTGAAGTGGGATGGGTGACTTTTGGGGACAGCCCGCACACCCGGCTCCCTGGGGTGGGATGTCTGGGTCCCCAGATGAGCGGCTTCGTACCTTCAGGGCTGGTGGTGGACCCCCAGCCTGAGATCTGGCAGGTCTTGCCGGGCACGGGGCAGCGGGAGGCCAGCGCCAGTGGCTTCACCTGCTTGTTGACGTGGACGGGCAGGAGGAACTTGATGAGCATCAAGTCGCCGTCCTTGGTGGTCTCGTTGTAACGCGGGTACTTGAAGACTTTGGCCGAGTACCGCCACTGCTCGGTGCCACCCTGGTCCTTGTGGCTCTGGCCCCCCAGCCGCACGCCGATGAAGCTGATGGAGCCAAAGGCATCGGCGTTGGTGGTGGTGGGGTGCGTGTTGGACACAGGGAGCCACGGGGACCCACCACCAAGCAGGGGCAGAGTCGGAGCCGTGGTCGCAGGAGGCGGTGGTAAGGGCAGAAGAAGCAAAAGCAGGAAAGGGCAGAGTTAAGGTTATGGCTTCCCCCTCCAAAAAAAACCCCCAAAACCGGCAGAGTTAAGGTTATGGCTTCCCCCTCCAAAAAAAAAAAACCCCAAAACCGGCAGAGTTTAGGTTATACGCAAGCAAAAAAGGGGCAGAGTGAAGCTCTGCTGAGATGCCATCAACCTTCCCAACCTGCTTGACCGGAAAGCAGGACCCCAGGTGTCACCTGGCCCAATTCTCGGTTGGCCTCAACCCATCGACACCAAACCCGCCGGGCACCGTTGCGCCCGTGGCCTCCTACCCCGGGACGTGGCAGTGGGCGGCTGTCAGCACCCAATTCTTGTCCACCAACGTCCCGCCGCAGATGAACTTCTCGCCTTTGAAGAGGGCAGCCTGCCAGGGCAGGTCGCAGGAGGTCCCCTCGATCACCCACAGGACGTTTCTCGAGGCTGTGGGGACAAAGGGAGGTGACACGGGTGGGTCTGGGACCCTCTCTGATGTCACCCATCCCAGTGGATGTGGGACACGGGTAGGCTGGGACCCTCTGGTGTGACATGGTGGCCCCATCCCCGTGTCCCCCGAGAGGTCGGACCGGTTTGGGAGAGATCAGGAGGTCAATGGGGTGGAGAGGGGACAACCGGGAGAGACGTGGGGGTCTTTGGGGTGAATGGGGGGAGGTCCCCGTGGGTGGACATGGGGGTCTCGTAGGTGAACGTGGGGCCCATGAGGTGGAGCACCCATGCCAGATACAGAGGGTTGGATGGGGGGAGCACCCAAGGTGGATGTGGGGCAGTCCCGTGAGTAGATGTGGGGTGGTTGGAGGACCCCCATGACAGACAAGGACCCCCAGGGTGGACTCGGTGGTCCCACGGGTAGACGTGGTAGCCCTGGGGTGGACACAGGGGTCCCACAGATGGATGGGGGATGTCCCACAGGTGGAGAAGGGACACCCAAGGTCGATGTGGGGGTCCCACGGGTGTGGACATGGTGGTCCCCGAGGCAGACGTGGGGCACCTACGGCAGCTGTGGGGCCCTTGGGGAGGACACGGGGGGTCCCACAGGTAGATGTGGGGCATCCAAAGTTGACTTGGGGGTCACACGGGTAGACATGGGGCATCCAAGGTGGGCGTGGGGGTCCCATGGGTGGTTGTGGGGCATCCAAGGTGGGCGTGGGGGTCCCATGGGTGGTCGTGGGGCGTCCCGGTGGGTGGGGCGTCCCAGGTGGGCGTGGGGCGTCCCAGTGGGTGTGGTCGTGGGGCATCCAAGGTGGATGTGGGAGTCCCATGGGTGGTTGTGGGGCATCCAAGGTGGGCGTGGGGGTCCCATGGGGCATCTAAGGTGGGTGTGGGGGTCCCGTGGGTGGTCGTGGAGCGTCCAAGGTGGGCGTGGGGGTCCCATGGGTGGTCGTGGGACCTCTGGGGTGGACACAGGACCCTCCAGAGCGGACATGGGGGTCCCACGGGTGGCCACGGGGGTCCCAGGACCTGTCCTACCTGTGGCTCCCAGTGCCAGGAGCATCACGAAGACGACCTTCATGCCGGGGGGGGGCCGGGAGCTGCGGGGAGATAGCGAGGGGGTGACTCTGGTCGTGGGTGGCCCGTGGTGGGGTGGGGGTCAGGGTGGGGGTTGGGGTGGGGAGATGGACCTTTGGGGACCCGGGGTGTCAGGAGAAAAGGAGGGAAATGAGGATAGGGGAGGAGGAGGGAAGGGAAAAAGGGGAAAAAGGAGGGAAGGGGGGAGAAAAGGAGGGAAGGGGGGAGAAAAGGAGGGAAGGGGGGAGAAAAGGAGGGAAGGGGGGAGAAAAGGAGGGAAGGGGGGAGAAAAGGAGGGAAGGGGGGAGAAAAGGAGGGAAGGGGGGAGAAAAGGAGGGAAGGGGGGAGAAAAAGAGGGAGGGGGGGAGAAAAGGAGGGAGGGGGGAGAAAAGGAGGGAGGGGGGGAGAAAAGGAGGGAGGGGGGGAAAAGGAGGGAAGGGGGAAAAGGAGGGAAGGGGGGAAAGGAGGGAAAGGGGGGAAAAGGAGGGAAAGGGGGGGAAAGGAGGGAAAGGGGGGAAAGGGGAAAGGGGGGAAAGGGGGGAAAGGGGAAGGGGGGGAAAGGGGGAAAGGGGGAAAGGGGGAAAGGGGGAAAGGGGAAAGGGGGAAAGGGGGAAAGGGGGAAAGGGGAAAAGGGGAAAAGGAGGGGGGGAAAGGAGGGGGGAAAGGAGGGGGAAAAGGAGGGGGGAAAAGGAGGGGGGAAAAGGAGGGGGGGAAAGGAGGGGGGAAAAGGAGGGGGGAAAGGAGGGAGGAAGGGAGGGAGGAAAGGAGGGGGGAAAAGGAGGGGGGAAAGGAGGGGGAAAGGAGGGGGGAAAGGAGGGGGGAAAGGAGGGGGGAAAAGGAGGGGGGAAAAGGAGGGGGAAAGGGGGGAAGGGAAGGGAAAAGGAAGAAGGGAAGGGGAAAGGGGGGAAGGGAAGGGAAGGGGAAAGGGGGGAAGGGAAGGGAAGGGAAAAGGGGGGAAGGGAAGGGGGAAAAGGGGGGAAGGGAAGGGGGAAAGGGGGGAAGGGAAGGGGGAAAAGGGGGAAGGGAAGGGGGAAAGGGGGGAAAAGGGGGAAGGGAGGACAGGAAAGGGGAAGGGAGGACAAGAACGACCAGAGGGAGGGAGCGGGGAGGGACGAGAGGAAGGAGGGAAGCCCAGGAGCCGCCCTGACCCCCCCCCCCTCCCCCGGGGGGCCTCCAGGGACCCCCCCACCCCCCTCCACCCCCATCCCCCAATGGGTACCCCCCCCCCCCCCCCCCCCCACCCCAACCCCAGGGTCCCATCATCCTACCGGGGGGGGGTGTGTGTGGGTTGGGGTGGGGTGGGGGGGGCCGGTGTGGGGTCGCGCGGCCACGGGAAAAGGGGAGGTTCCACCCAAAGCGGTAAAAGCGCCGCGGCCGCCGACGCGTCTTCCTCCTGCCACCGCCAGCTCCGGGGTTTTTATCCGGGGCCGGAGGAGGAAACGGCTTCCTCCGCCTTCTCCTCTAATCCAGCCACGGTTCCGGCATCTTCCGCCCGGCTCCGGAAAAAATCTGTGCCGTGTGGGGTGGCTCTACCGGCTAGGGTGGGGGACGACAGGGCCGGGAGGTCACTGGGATGGTGGGTTTGACCCCAAAACGTGGATCCTTGGTGGATACCAGAACGTGGAGCTGGATGAAGATGGGTGGGAGGACACCAGGACGCATCTCCAGTGGGTTTGACCCCAAAACGTGGCTCCTTGGTGGATACCAGAACATGGAGCTGGATGAAGATGGGTGGGAGGACACCAGGACGCATCTCCAGTGGGTTTGACCCCAAAACGTGGCTCCTCACCAGAACCTGGAGCTGGATGGAGGTGGTTGAGAGGACACCAGGACGCATCTCCAGTGGGTTTGACCCCAAAACGTGGCTCCTTGGTGGATACCAGAACGTGGAGCTGGATGAAGATGGGTGGGAGGACACCAGGATGCATCTCCAGTGGGTTTGACCCCAAAATGTGGCTCCTTGGTGGATACCAGAATGTGGAGCTGGATGAAGATGGGTGGGAGGACACCAGGACGCATCTCCAGTGGGTTTGACCCCAAAACGTGGCTCCTTGGTGGATACCAGAACGTGGAGCTGGATGAAGATGGGTGGGAGGACACCAGGACGCATCTCCAGTGGGTTCGACCCCAAAACGTGGCTCCTCACCAGAACCTGGAGCTGGATGGAGATGGTTGAGAGGACACCAGGAGGCATCTCCAGTGGGTTTGACCCCAAAACGTGGCTCCTTGGTGGATACCAGAACATGGAGCTGGATGAAGATGGGTGGGAGGACACCAGGACGCATCTCCAGTGGGTTTGACCCCAAAACGTGGCTCCTCACCAGAACCTGGAGCTGGATGGAGGTGGTTGAGAGGACACCAGGACACATCTCCAGTGGGTTTGACCCCAAAACGTGGCTCCTTGGTGGATACCAGAAGCCAGAGCTGGATGAAGATGGGTGGGAGGACACCAGGATGCATCTCCAGTGGGTTTGACCCCAAAACGTGGCTCCTTGGTGGATACCAGAACGTGGAGCTGGATGAAGATGGGTGGGAGGACACCAGGACGCATCTCCAGTGGGTTTGACCCCAAAACGTGCCTCCTTGGTGGATACCAGAACGTGGAGCTGGATGAAGATGGGTGGGAGGACACCAGGACACATCTCCAGTGGGTTTGACCCCAAAACGTGGCTCCTTGGTGGATACCAGAACGTGGAGCTGGATGAAGATGGGTGGGAGGACACCAGGACGCATCTCCAGTGGGTTTGACCCCAAAACGTGGCTCCTCACCAGAACCTGGAGCTGGATGGAGGTGGTTGAGAGGACACCAGGACACATCTCCAGTGGGTTTGACCCCAAAACGTGGCTCCTTGGTGGATACCAGAACGTGGAGCTGGATGAAGATGGGTGGGAGGACACCAGGACGCATCTCCAGTGGGTTTGACCCCAAAACGTGGCTCCTCACCAGAACCTGGAGCTGGATGGAGGTGGTTGAGAGGACACCAGGACACATCTCCAGTGGGTTTGACCCCAAAACGTGGCTCCTTGGTGGATACCAGAACATGGAGCTGGATGAAGATGGGTGGGAGGACACCAGGACGCATCTCCAGTGGATTCGACCCCAAAACGTGGCTCCTTGGTGGATACCAGAACGTGGAGCTGGATGAAGATGGGTGGGAGGACACCAGGACGCATCTCCAGTGGGTTTGACCCCAAAACGTGGCTCCTTGGTGGATACCAGAACGTGGAGCTGGATGAAGATGGGTGGGAGGACACCAGGACGCATCTCCAGTGGGTTTGACCCCAAAACGTGGCTCCTCACCAGAACCTGGAGCTGGATGGAGGTGGTTGAGAGGACACCAGGACGCATCTCCAGTGGGTTTGACCCCAAAACGTGGCTCCTTGGTGGATACCAGAACGTGGAGCTGGATGAAGATGGGTGGGAGGACACCAGGATGCATCTCCAGTGGGTTTGACCCCAAAATGTGGCTCCTTGGTGGATACCAGAATGTGGAGCTGGATGAAGATGGGTGGGAGGACACCAGGACGCATCTCCAGTGGGTTTGACCCCAAAACGTGGCTCCTTGGTGGATACCAGAACGTGGAGCTGGATGAAGATGGGTGGGAGGACACCAGGACGCATCTCCAGTGGGTTCGACCCCAAAACGTGGCTCCTCACCAGAACCTGGAGCTGGATGGAGATGGTTGAGAGGACACCAGGAGGCATCTCCAGTGGGTTTGACCCCAAAACGTGGCTCCTTGGTGGATACCAGAACATGGAGCTGGATGAAGATGGGTGGGAGGACACCAGGACGCATCTCCAGTGGGTTCGACCCCAAAACGTGGCTCCTCACCAGAACCTGGAGCTGGATGGAGATGGTTGAGAGGACACCAGGAGGCATCTCCAGTGGGTTTGACCCCAAAACGTGGCTCCTTGGTGGATACCAGAACATGGAGCTGGATGAAGATGGGTGGGAGGACACCAGGACGCATCTCCAGTGGGTTTGACCCCAAAACGTGGCTCCTCACCAGAACCTGGAGCTGGATGGAGGTGGTTGAGAGGACACCAGGACACATCTCCAGTGGGTTTGACCCCAAAACGTGGCTCCTTGGTGGATACCAGAAGCCAGAGCTGGATGAAGATGGGTGGGAGGACACCAGGATGCATCTCCAGTGGGTTTGACCCCAAAACGTGGCTCCTTGGTGGATACCAGAACGTGGAGCTGGATGAAGATGGGTGGGAGGACACCAGGACGCATCTCCAGTGGGTTTGACCCCAAAACGTGCCTCCTTGGTGGATACCAGAACGTGGAGCTGGATGAAGATGGGTGGGAGGACACCAGGACACATCTCCAGTGGGTTTGACCCCAAAACGTGGCTCCTTGGTGGATACCAGAACGTGGAGCTGGATGAAGATGGGTGGGAGGACACCAGGACGCATCTCCAGTGGGTTTGACCCCAAAACGTGGCTCCTCACCAGAACCTGGAGCTGGATGGAGGTGGTTGAGAGGACACCAGGACACATCTCCAGTGGGTTTGACCCCAAAACGTGGCTCCTTGGTGGATACCAGAACATGGAGCTGGATGAAGATGGGTGGGAGGACACCAGGACGCATCTCCAGTGGATTCGACCCCAAAACGTGGCTCCTTGGTGGATACCAGAACGTGGAGCTGGATGAAGATGGGTGGGAGGACACCAGGACGCATCTCCAGTGGGTTTGACCCCAAAACGTGGCTCCTTGGTGGATACCAGAACGTGGAGCTGGATGAAGATGGGTGGGAGGACACCAGGACGCATCTCCAGTGGGTTTGACCCCAAAATGTGGCTCCTCACCAGAACCTGGAGCTGGATGGAGGTGGTTGAGAGGACACCAGGACGCATCTCCAGTGGGTTTGACCCCAAAACGTGGCTCCTCACCAGAACCTGGAGCTGGATGGAGGTGGTTGAGAGGACACCAGGACACATCTCCAGTGGGTTTGACCCCAAAACGTGGCTCCTTGGTGGATACCAGAACCCGGAGCTGGATGAAGATGGGTGGGAGGACACCAGGATGCATCTCCAGTGGGTTCAACCCCAAAACGTGGCTTCTCACCAGAACCCGGAGCTGGATGGAGATGGTTGAGAGGACACCAGGACGCATCTCCAGTGGGTTTGACCCCAAAACATGGCTCCTTGGTGGATACCAGAACCCAGAGCTGGATGAAGATGGGTGGGAGGACACCAGGACACGTTTCCGCTGAGGTCAACTTCAAAACGTGGCTCCTTGTTGGGTGCAAGACCTGGGGTCGCGTGAGGACAGTAGAGAGATCGGGACACAGCTCTGATGGGATCCACCCCAAAACGTGGATCCTCATTGGACACAGGACCTTGGGTTGGATGGGGATAGTCGAGAAGGCACCAGGACACATCTTGGATGGGGTTGGACCACAAAATGTGGCTCCTCCCTGGCTCCAAGACCTGGGATTGGACGAGGATGAGTGAGGTGGCACCAGGACGTGTCTTTGATGGGGTTGGACTCCAAACCATAGCTCCTTGAGAGATGCAGGACCTAGGGATGGAGAAGGTGGTCAAGAGGCCACCAGGACCTGTCTCCAGTAGGAGTCAAGCCTAAAACGTGGCTTCTCATTGGGTGCGGGACCAGGGTTGGCCAAGATGTGCCGGGAGGTGTCTTTGGTGAGGGTCAACCTTGAACCGTGGCTCCTCGCCGGATGCAGGGTTGGCCAAGACATGCCAGGACATGTCTTTGATGAGAGTCAACCCTGATGAGGGTCAACCTTGAACCGTAGCTCCTTACCGGATGCACGGTTGGCCAAGACATGCCAGGACACGTCTTTGGTGAGGGTCAACCTTGAACCGTGGCTCCTCGCTGGATGCAGGGTTGGCCGAGACGTGCCAGGACGTGTCTTTGGTGAGGGTCAACCCTGATGAGGGTCAACCTTGAACCGTGGCTCCTTACCGGATGCACGGTTGGCCAAGACGCGTCTTTGGTGAGGGTCAACCTTGAACCGTGGCTCCTTACTGGATGCACGGTTGGCCGAGAGGTGCCGGGACGCCTCTTCGATGAGGGTCAACCTTGAACCGTGGCTCCTCACCGGATGCAGGGTTGGCCGAGACGTGCCGGGACACATCTTTGGTGAGCGTCGACCTTGATGAGGGTCAACCTTGAACTGTGGCTCCTTACCGGATGCAGGGTTGGCCGAGACGTGCCGGGACGCATCTTTGGTGAGGGTCAACCTTGAACCATGGCTCCTCGCTGGATGCAGGGTTGGCCAAGACGTGCCAGGACGTGTCTTTGGTGAGGGTCAACCCTGATGAGGGTCAACCTTGAACCGTGGCTCCTTACCGGATGCAGGGTTGGCCAAGACATGCCAGGACACATCTTTGGTGAGGGTCAACCTTGAACCATGGCTCCTCGCTGGATGCAGGGTTGGCCAAGACGTGCCAGGACGTGTCTTTGGTGAGGGTCAACCCTGATGAGGGTCAACCTTGAACCGTGGCTCCTTGCCGGATGCAGGGTTGGCCAAGAGGCGTCTTTGGTGAGGGTCAACCTTGAACCGTGGCTCCTCACTGGATGCAGGGTTGGCTGAGACGTGCCAGGACGTGTCTTTGATGAGGGTCAACCCTGATGAGGGTCAACCTTGAACCGTGGCTCCTCACTGGATGCACGGTTGGCCGAGACGTGCCGGGACGCCTCTTTGATGAGGGTCAACCTTGAACCGTGGCTCCTCAACAGATGCAGGGTTGGCCGAGACGTGCCGGGACACATCTTTGGTGAGCGTCAACCTTGATGAGAGTCAACCTTGAACCATGGCTCCTTACCGGATGCAGGGTTGGCCAAGACGTGCCAGGACACGTCTTTGGTGAGGGTCAACCTTGAACCGTGGTTCCTCGCTGGATGCAGGGTTGGCCGAGACGTGCCAGGACGTGTCTTTGGTAAGGGTCAACCCCGATGAGGGTCAACCTTGAACCGTAGCTCCTTACCAGATGCAGGGTTGGCCGAGATGTGCCGGGACGCATCTTTGGTGAGGGTCAACCTTGAACCATGGCTCCACGCTGGATGCAGGTTGGCCAAGACGTGCCAGGACGTGTCTTTGGTGAGGGTCAACCCTGATGAGGGTCAACCTTGAACCGTGGCTCCTCACTGGATGCAGGTTGGCCAAGACATGTCTTTGGTGAGGGTCAACCTTGAACCGTGGCTCCTCGCTGGATGCAGGGTTGGCCAAGACGTGCCAGGACACGTCTTTGGTGAGGGTCAACCTTGAACTGTGGCTCCTCACCGGATGCAGGGTTGGCCGAGATGTGCCGGGACATGTCTTTGATGAGGGTCAACCCTGATGAGGGTCAACCTTGAACCGTGGCTCCTCGCTGGATGCAGGGTTGGCCAAGACGTGCCAGGACGTGTCTTTGGTGAGGGTCAACCTTGAACTGTAGCTCCTCGCTTGATGCAGGGTTGGCCGAGACGTCCTGGGACGTGTCTTTGATGAGGGTCAACCTTGAACCGTGGCTCCTCGCTGGATGCAGGGTTGGCCGAGACATGCCAGGACGTGTCTTCGATGAGGGTCAACCTTGAACCGTGGCTCCTTGCTGGATGCAGGGTTGGCCGAGACGTGCCAGGACACATCTTTGGTGAGCGTCAACCCT
Source organism: Necrosyrtes monachus (assembly GCA_037953605.1). Taxonomy (NCBI): domain Eukaryota; kingdom Metazoa; phylum Chordata; class Aves; order Accipitriformes; family Accipitridae; genus Necrosyrtes; species Necrosyrtes monachus. The sequence goes on along the minus strand of JAZGTQ010000441.1, from coordinate 262,500 downwards.
GATGAGGGTCAACCTTGAACCGTGGCTCCTCGCTGGACGCAGGACACGGGGTTGGCCGAGGACAGTTGAGAATCACCGAGCCGTGGCTTATCCTTCCTCTTGCCCGTTTTTCCTCCTGGTCTACTCTCAACTTTTCTCCTTCTTTCCATCCTTGCCTTCATTCCTGGCCACCTCCAGCTCCTCTGGGCAAACCCCGTGACCATCCCCAGCCCCTCACCGATCCCGAGGGCGGCACGGTGATGGTGACCCCGTGCCGGGCATCGTGGCGATCCTCAGCCACCCCCATTTCTCTTGATCCCTCCAGAAGGAGAGGAGATGAGCTCACATCTTCTCCTCTTCCTCCCCAGGGGCCTCCCAGTTCCTCCCAGTCCAACCCCAGAAGACCCTGTGGAACCTCCCAGGTTGGTACCTCGAGGGCAGGGAGCCGCCGCTCAAGCGGGTCCTTCCAGTTCTCTGGAAATCCCAGTTGAACCCAACCCCGTCACTGGGTTGGACTGGGCTGGGTTGGGTTGGGCTGACTCAGCCCCCTCCTGGGATCGTCTCGACTTGCCCTGGGCCCATCGTTACCCAATCAGCTCCGGGTTCATTAAGAGGCCTCTTAATCAGCTCAGGTGTTAATTGAGCTCCAGGCAACTCGTCAAGGTCATAATTACGTGGCCGTAATTAACCCCAGGCTGTCCCAGCTTGCACCGAGCTCCCATGATGCTTTGCGTCAGGAAGACTTTGGTGGGGGTGGGGAGGGGAGCCTGGCTTGAGATTAATTGGGGGGGCGGGATTAATTGGGGGGGAGGGGCTCATTATGTACTGGAGGGACTCAAACTGGTCCCAGTCCCCCCGGCGCGGCTTGTCCAGTTGGAATGCAAGCCGCTGTTCCCAGTACCTCCCATTTGCCCCAATGCCCCCAGTTGCCCCCACTGTCCTCAATGTCCCCCACACCCCAGATTCCCCCAGTTGCCCCCAGTTACCCTCAGGATGCCCCACAACCCGCCGTTCCCAGTTCCTCCCCTTTACCCCAATGCTCCCAGTTGCCCCCAGTTCCTCCCAATGGCCCCCCCATCCCAGCACTCCCCGTTGCACCCAGTGCTCCCAGTATGCCCCACAAGCCAACGTTCCCAGTCCCTCTCATTTGCCCCGTTGCCCCCAGTTACCCCCACTGCCCTCAATGTCCCCCACACCCCATTGCTCCCAGTTGCCCCCAGTGCTCCCAGTTGCCCCCCCCGCCCTTAATACCCCAGTGCTCCCAGTTCTCCCCAGCTCCCCCCAGTGACGGCTGTGGGGCCCGGCCGTCTGGGTTCCCTGCCCCACCTCGTGGGGGGGTGGCCCCCCCCCAGGGAGAAAGGGGGTGGGATTTTCTATAGGTGCTACCCCCCCTATAGATGTGTGGGGCAGGAGGTATATAGGGGCCCTGGGGGGGTATTTAGGGGCCTGGGGGGGCTATAGGGGGTATTTAGGGGCCTCAGGGGGGCTATAGGGGGTATTTAGGGGCTCGGGGGGCTATAGGGGATCCCAGGGAGTATTTAGGGGCCTGGGGGGGGCTATAGGAGGTATTTAGGGGCTCGGGGGGGCTATAGGGGATCCCAGGTGGTATTTAGGGGCCTGGGGGGGGCTATAGGGGGTATTTAGGGGCTTGGGGGGGGCTATAGGGGATCCCAGGGGGTATTTAGGACCTGGGGGGGGGCTATAGGGGGTATTTAGGGGCTCGGGGGAGCTATAGGGGATCCCAGGGGGTATTTAGGGGCCTGTGGGGGGGGCTATAGGGGGTATTTAGTGGATCTGGGGAGGCTATAGGGGATCCCAGGAGGTATTTAGGGCTTCGGGGGGGGGCTATAGGGGGTATTTAGGGGCTCGGGGGGGCTATAGGGGGTATTTAGGGGATCTGGGGAGGCTATAGGGGATGCCAGGAGGTATTTAGGGCTTCGGGGGGGGGGGGCTATAGGGGGTATTTAGGGGTCAGGGGGCTATAGGGGGTATTTAAGGGCTCGGGGTGGGGCTACAAGGGATCCCAGGGGGTATTTAGGGCCTGGCGGGGGCTATAGGGGGTATTTAGGGGCTCAGGGGGGGCTATAGGGGATCCCAGGGGGTATTTAGGGGTTGGTGGGGGGGCTATAGGGGGTATTTAGGGGCTCAGGGGGGCTATAGGGGATCCCGGGGGTATTTAGGGGCCTGTGGGGGGGCTATAGGGGGTATTTTGGGGGTCAGGGGGGCTATAGGGGGTCCCCATAGGTATTTAGAGGCACCACTGGACTCTATAGGAACCCCTGGGAGCTATAGTGCCCCCCCCAGCACTACAGACACCCCCAGACCTTATAGGGGCTGTTCCCAGGTGCCCCACGGATCTTTGGGTGCTATAGGGTCGTCGTCCCCCCCCAGATACCATAGGGACCCTCCCAGGCCCTATAGGGACCCCCCAGGAGCAAAATGGACCCCCCCAGGATATAGGATGCCCCCCCCCCCCCAGCTCCCCTATATCTTATAGGGCCCCCCCCCCCAGTTCCTATAGCTCCCCTAGACCCTATAGGGACCCCCTCCCCCAGTCCCTATACCCTATAGAAGGCCCCCCCCAGTCCCTATAGCCCCCTATACAGCCCCCCCCAGTCCCTATACCCCCCCTATACCCTATAGATTCCCCCCCCCCAGCCCCTATATCCCCCCTATACAGCCCTCCCCAGCCCCATACCCCCCCCATACCCTATAGATCCCCCCCCCGGCCCCTATAGCTCCCTCCCCAGCCCCTATAGCCCCCCCCATACCCTATAGGACCCCCCCCAGCCCCTATAGCCCCCCTATAGCCGGAGCAGTGAGGGGACCCGCGGGTGCTGCTGTCACCACTTTATTCACCGGCCCCCCCCCCCCCCCCGCTCCCCCCCCCCCCCGGTGTGGGGGGGGCAGCACCCATGGGTGGCCCTGGGGGGGGGGGGCAGCACCCATGGAGGGGGGGGGCACCGTCTTTGGTACAATGAATTAAAAGACTAAAATCCACCGGGGGGGGGGGGGCACCCCCACCCATGGGTGCCCCCCCCCACCGCCATGGGTGTCCCCCTCCCCACCCATGGGTGCCACCACATACAGCTTGGGGGGGGGGGGTATTGAGAAACCCCCCCAGGTTAAAGGGGGGCAGGTGCCCCCCCCAAATAGGTGGGTGCCCCCCAAAATGGGTGGGTGCCCCCTCAAAATGGGTGGGTGCCCCCCCCAAGGGGCAGCAGCCCCCCCCAAATGGGTGGGTGCCCCCCCCAAATAGGTGGGTGACCCCCCCAAGAGGCAGCAGTCCCCCCCAAAATGGGTGGGTGCCCCCTCAAAATGGGTGGGTGCCCCCCCTCAAGAGGCAACAACCCCCCCAAAACGGGTGGGTGCCCCCCCAAATGGCTGGGTGCCCCCCCGAAATGGGTGGGTGCCCCCCCAAAGAGGCAGCAGCCCCCCCCCCCCCCCAATTTTAGGCTAATCCCCCCCCTCCCCTTCCCCCGCTTCCTACCACCCCCTCCCCAATAATAATTAATAATAATTAATAATAACAATAATAATAATAATAAAGCGCCGCAGAATTGGGGGGGGGGGCCGGGACGACGACACAACGGGGGGGTGGGGGGGGCGGGGGGGGCCGTCAAGAGCTGGCGGCGGTACTTTGGGGGACGCAGACCCCCAAAATGGCCGAGTCCTCGTGATCGGGGCGTCCCCTTAAATGGGGACCCCCGTAGGGGGGATGGGGACCTTCTAGGGGGTGTGTCCCCCCCCCTGTTGTTGTTGTCCCCCCCCCTCCTCCTCCTCCTCCTCCTCCTCCTCCTCCGGTGACCCCCCCTCGAGTCCGGAATGCCGAGGGAACGAAGGGGTGACAGTCCGGGTGGTGACGAGGGGGGGGCGGGGGGGGCGGAGGGGGGGGGGGAGGTAAAGGAGGAGGAAGAGGAGGAGGAGGAGGAGGAGGAGGAGGAGGAGGCGGCGGGGGGGGGGGCCCCCCGAAATCCATCCTTTCGTTGGAAGGGACCCCCCCGCCGGCCACTGGGGGGGCCGTCGTCGGGTGGTGCTGGTGGTGCTGGTGGTGCTGGTGATGATGGTGATGGTGGTGATGGTGGTGGTGGTGGTGGTGGTGGGGGGGTGGGGGGGGGCGTGGGAAAGGCGGGGGGGCGCCCCCCCTTTCTCCTCCTCCTCCTCCTCCTCCTCCAGGCAGGATTTGGGGGGGTTTGGGGGGTCCCAAGGGGTTGAAGGCGTCGGTGACGGTGACGGGGGGGACGGCCGGGTCCCCCCCGGGCCAAGGTCGGGGCGGTTGCGCTGGGGGGGCCTGGGGGGGGGGGAGAGAGAGAGAGAGAGAGAAAAAAAGAGTTAGAGGTCGGGGGGGGACACACACCCACGCACGTGCGGTTGTGGGGTGCCCCGAGGTCTTCACGTCATGGTCAGGGGGTCCTCGAGGTCCCCACGGCAGGGTGGTGGTGGCCCCAAGGTCTCCATGGCATGGTGGTGGGGTCTCCAAGGTCGTCACGTCATGGTCATGGGGTCCCCAAGGTCCTCATGTCATGGTCATGGGGTCTCCAAGGTCCCCAACTCATGGTCATGGGGTCTCCAAGGTCCTCACCTCATGGCCATGGGGTCTCCAAGGTCCTCACGTCATGGTCATGGGGTCCCCAAGGTCCTCACGTCATGGCCTTGGGGTTCCCAAGGTCCCCAACTCATGGCCATGGGGTCCCCAAGGTCCTCACATCATGGCCTTGGGGTCCCCAAGGTCCCCACCTCATGGCCATGGGGTCTCCAAGGTCCTCATGTCATGGTCATGGGGTCTCCAAGGTCCCCACCTCATGGTCATGGGGTCCCCAAGGTCCTCACGTCATGGTCATGGGCTCCCCAAGGTCCTCATGTCATGGTCATGGTGTCCCCAAGGTCCCCACCTCATGGCCATGGGGTCCCCAAGGTCCTCACCTCATGGCCATGGGGTCCCCAAGGTCCTCACGTCATGGCCATGGGGTCCCCAAGGTCCCCAACTCATGGTCATGGGGTCTCCAAGGTCCTCATGTCATGGCCATGGGGTCCCCAAGGTCCCCACCTCATGGCCATGGGGTCTCCAAGGTCCTCACGTCATGGTCATGGGGTCCCCAAGGTCCCCAACTCATGGCCATGGGGTCTCCAAGGTCCTCACGTCATGGTCATGGGGTCTCCAAGGTCCCCAACTCATGGCCATGGGGTCCCCAAGGTCCTCACGCCATGGCCTTGGGGTCCCCAAGGTCCCCAACTCATGGTCATGGGGTCCCCAAGGTCCCCACCTCATGGCCATGGGGTCTCCAAGGTCCTCACGTCATGGTCATGGGGTCCCCAAGGTCCTCACGTCATGGCCTTGGGGTCCCCAAGGTCCCCACCTCATGGCCATGGGGTCTCCAAGGTCCTCACGTCATGGTCATGGGGTCCCCAAGGTCCTCACGTCATGGCCTTGGGGTCCCCAAGGTCCCCAACTCATGGCCATGGGGTCTCCAAGGTCCTCACGTCATGGCCTTGGGGTCCCCAAGGTCCCCACCTCATGGCCATGGGGTCTCCAAGGTCCTCACGTCATGGCCTTGGGGTCCCCAAGGTCCCCACCTCATGGCCATGGGGTCCCCAAGGTCCTCATGTCATGGTCATGGGGTCTCCAAGGTCCCCACCTCATGGTCATGGGGTCCCCAAGGTCCTCACGTCATGGTCATGGGGTCCCCAAGGTCCTCATGTCATGGTCATGGGGTCTCCAAGGTCCCCACCTCATGGTCATGGGGTCCCCAAGGTCCTCACGTCATGGTCATGGGGTCCCCAAGGTCCTCATGTCATGGTCATGGTGTCCCCAAGGTCCCCAACTCATGGCCATGGGGTCCCCAAGGTCCCCACCTCATGGCCATGGGGTCCCCAAGGTCCTCACCTTATGGCCATGGGGTCCCCAAGGTCCTCACGTCATGGCCATGGGGTCCCCAAGGTCCCCAACTCATGGTCATGGGGTCTCCAAGGTCCCCAACTCATGGCCATGGGGTCTCCAAGGTCCTCACCTCATGGCCATGGGGTCCCCAAGGTCCTCACGTCATGGCCATGGGGTCCCCAAGGTCCCCAACTCATGGTCATGGGGTCTCCAAGGTCCTCACATCATGGCCGTGGGGTCCCCAAGGTCCCCACCTCATGGCCATGGGGTCTCCAAGGTCCTCACGTCATGGTCATGGGGTCCCCAAGGTCCTCACGTCATGGCCATGGGGTCCCCAAGGTCCCCAACTCATGGTCATGGGGTCTCCAAGGTCCTCACGTCATGGCCATGGGGTCCCCAAGGTCCCCACCTCATGGCCATGGGGTCCCCAAGGTCCTCACGTCATGGCCATGGGGTCCCCAAGGTCCCCAACTCATGGTCATGGGGTCTCCAAGGTCCCCAACTCATGGCCATGGGGTCCCCAAGGTCCTCACGTCATGGCCTTGGGGTCCCCAAGGTCCCCAACTCATGGTCATGGGGTCTCCATGGTCCTCACGTCATGGTCATGGGGTCCCCAAGGTCCTCACGTCATGGCCTTGGGGTCCCCAAGGTCCCCAACTCATGGTCATGGGGTCTCCAAGGTCCTCACGTCATGGCCTTGGGGTCCCCAAGGTCCCCACCTCATGGCCATGGGGTCTCCAAGGTCCTCACGTCATGGTCATGGGGTCCCCAAGGTCCTCACGTCATGGCCTTGGGGTCCCCAAGGTCCCCAACTCATGGTCATGGGGTCCCCAAGGTCCCCAACTCATGGTCATGGGGTCTCCAAGGTCCTCACGTCATGGCCATGGGGTCCCCAAGGTCTCCACCTCATGGTCATGGAGTCCCTGAGGTCCCAATCTTCTGCCCATGGGGTCCCCGTGTGCCCTGGGTGGGTGTCATATGACTATGGGGTCCCCAAGACCCCTGCCTTGTGGTCATGGTGTCCTCAGTGTCACCACCTTGTGGCCACGGTGTCCCCAAAGTCCCCGTCTCATGGCCAGCGCAAGCTCAGGATCCTTGGTGTCCCCAAGGTCCATGCCACCTTCCTGGTGTCAGTAGAGGGACCCTGAAGGTCCCCAAGGTCCATGTCACCTTCCTGGTGTCACTAGAGGGTTCCTGAAGGTCCCCAAGGTCCATGTCACCTTCCCAGTGTCACTAGAGGGTTCCTGAAGGTCCCCAAGGTCCATGTCACCTTCCTGGTGGCACTAGAGGGATCCTGAAGGTCCCCAAGCTCCATGTCTCCCACCCGCTGTGACCATGGATGTCCCCAAGGTCCATATCACCTTCCTGGTAGCACTAGAGGAATCCTGAGGGTCCTCAACATCCATGTCACCTTCCCGGTGTCACTAGAGGGATCCTGAAGATCCCCAAGGTCCATGTCTCCCACACACTGTGACCAGGGGTGTCCCCAAGGTCCATGCCACCTTCCTGGTGGCACTAGAGGGATCCTGAAGGTCCCCAAGCTCCATGTCTCCCACCCGCTGTGACTATGGATGTCCCCAAGGTCCATGTCACCTTCCTGGTGTCACTAGAGGGTTCCTGAAGGTCCCCAAGCTCCATGTCACCTTCCCGGTGTCACTAGAGAGATCCTGAAGATCCCCAAGGTCCACGTCTCCCACCCAGTATGACCAGGACGTCCCCAAGGTCCATATCTCCCACCCGCCCTGGCCGGGGTGTCCCCGGTGGTGGGTGGTGGCACCCATGGGTGCCACCGGCGTTACCTGGGGGCTCTGCATCTCGTAGTCGGTGTGGGTGGGGGCCGCGGTCCCGTAGTAGCGGTTGCTGTAGCGGTAGCTGCGGTTGTCGTTGGACGAGCCGCTGGAGCCACCTGCCCAGGGACAAGGAGGACATCAGCGGCGGTGGCACGGGACGAGGATGTCCCCGAGGGGACGGGGTGACCTGGGGAGAATGTCACCAGGGAGGAGACGGAGCTGGTAGGGCTGGGGTGGGGAAGGGGGTGGAGAAGTCTGGTGGGGTTTCAAGGAATGGTGGTGGCCCGAGGAGCTGTCGCCCAGCCTGGAGGGACAGGGATGGGACAGGACCGGGTGTCATGGTGACCTGAGGAGCCACCACCCATCAGGACATCAATCCTGGTGGGACAAGGACAGGGATGGGACAGAACTGGGTGTCGTGGTGACCTGAGGAGCCACCACCCATCACGACATGGATCCTGGACGGACAAGAACAGGGATGGGACAGAACCGGGTGTCGTGGTGACCTGAGGAGCCACCACCCATCACGACATGGATCCTGGTGGGACAACGATGGGACAGAACCGGGTGTCGTGGTGACCTGAGGAGCCACCACCCATCATGACATCAATCCTGGTGGGACAACGATGGGACAGAACTGGGTGTCGTGGTGACCTGAAGAGCCACCACCCATCAGGACATGGATCCTGGAGGGACAAGGACAGGGATGGGACAGGACCGGGTGTTGTGGTGATCTGAGGAGCCACCACCCATCAGGACATGGATCCTGGTGGGACAGGGACAGGGACGGGACAGAACTGGGTGTCGTGGTGACCTGAGGAGCCACCACCCATCACGACATCGATCCTGGTGGGACAACGATGGGACAGAACTGGGTGTCGTGGTGACCTGAGGAGCCACCACCCATCACGACATCGATCCTGGTGGGACAGGGACAGGGATGGGACAGAACTGGGTGTCGTGGTGACCTGAGGAGCCACCACCCATCAGGACATGGATCCTGGAGGGACAAGGACAGGGATGGGACAGAACTGGGTGTCGTGGTGACCTGAGGAGCCACCACCCATCAGGACATGGATCCTGGAGGGACAAGAACAGGGATGGGACAGGACCGGGTGTTGTGGTGATCTGAGGAGCCACCACCCATCAGGACATGGATCCTGGTGGGACAAGGATGGGAGAGAACCCAGTGTCGTGGTGACCTGAGGAGCCACCACCCATCAGGACATGGATCCTGGTGGGACAGGGACAGGGATGGGACAGAACCGGGTGTCGTGGTGACCTGAGGAGCCACCACCCATCATGACATCAATCCTGGTGGGACAACGATGGGACAGAACTGGGTGTCATGGTGATCTGAGGAGCCACCACCCATCACGACATCAATCCTGGTGGGACAAGGACAGGGATGGGACAGGACCGGGTGTCGTGGTGACCTGAGGAGCCACCACCCATCATGACATGGATCCTGGTGGGACAGGGACAGGGATGGGACAGAACTGGGTGTCGTGGTGACCTGAGGAGCCACCACCCATCAGGACATGGATCCTGGAGGGACAAGGACAGGGATAGGACAAGATCAAGAGATTGTGGTGGCTCACCAGGCCACCACCCATCAGGACATGGATCCTGGTGGGACAGGGATGGGACAGAACTGGGTGTTGTGGTGACCTGAGGAGCCACCACCCATCAGGACATGGATCCTGGTGGGACAACGATGGATCTGGCACACAACCAAACCCCACGGTCCCATTTTGGCCCCACCACGATGACCCAGCTCTCCCAAACCCATCCAGACCCATCACCCAAAAAGCCCAGGAGGTGGCTGGGTGTCCCTACCTGAACTGGAGATGGAACTGGTGGTACTGGTGCTGTGACTATGCTCCATGGCGGGACTGGTGGAAGTGCTGTTACTGGTGTTGGTGCCTTCGTCGTTGGTTTTTTTGAAGAAATTGTGTTGGAGAGCGTAGAAGGGGGTGATGCGACTTCGAGGTTCGTAATCCAACATCCGTAAGACTAAATCCTTAAATTTTAAGTAGTCCGAAGGGGCGTGGCCTTGCTCCCCCGCCCGACGGCCCCCCGGCCCGCCGCTCTCCACCCCCAGCACCTCGTGGAGTCGTCGCGTTCCCGGCACCTTGTATTCCTGCGAGAAATTGGGATGAAGGGGGGGGGGGGACAGCCACCAGCGAGGACGTTGGGTGGGTGTCAGGGCCGGGGGGGGGGGGTTGTTGTTGGGGAGCGGTGAGGTGGGTGAGGGTTTGGGGGGGTCCTTGGGGGTCGTGGAGGGGGGGGAAGGAGGTTTGGGGGGTACTTGGGGGGAGATCTGACAGTTTGGGGGGTCCTGGGGGGAGAGCTGAGGGGTTTGGGGGGGTCCTTGGGGGTCGTGGAGGGGGGGGAAAGGAGGTTTGGGGGGTACCTGGGGGGAGATCTGAGAGTTTGGGGGGGCCCCTAAGGGGGGTCCTTGGGGTTTGTGGGGGTCCTGGGGGGAAATCTGAGAGTTTGGGGGGTCCTGGGGGGAGATCCAAGGGGTTTGGGGGTTCCTGGGGGGGGGTCTGAGGGGTTTGGGGGTCCCTGCGGGGAGACCTGAGTGGTTTGGGGGGGTACTTCGGGGGTCTGAGGGTTTGGGGGGGTCGCTGGGGGGGGTCTGAGTGGTTTGGGGGTCTCTAGGGCACGGGAAGAGGGTTTGGGCAGGCTCCTTGGACGCTTTGATGGGATACTGGGCCATACTGGGAAACTCTGTAAGGCAACTGAACCATACTGGGAAGCACTGGGATGTGCTTCAGAGGCATTGGGACATACTGGGAGGCACCGAGGAGCAACTGAGGGGATCCTGGGAGGTTCTGAAGATCTACTGGGCCATACTGGGGGGTCGTGAAGGGCTGACTGGTCCATACTGGAAGAACCTAAAGGGATACTGGGTTGTACTGGGATACAATTCAGACGCATTGGGACACCTTGGGAGGCACCAAGCAGCGACTGAGTGCCTCCTGGGAGGTCCTGAAGGGCTACTGGGCCATACTGGGAGACCCCAAAGAGCTACTGGGCCATACTGGGCGGTCCTAAAGGGCTACTGGTCTATACTGGGAGGTCCTAAAGGGCTACTGGGTTATACTGGGATACAATTCAGAGGCATTGGGACATTCTGGGAGGCACCAAGGAAGAACCGAGTGGCTCCTGGGAGCTTCTGAAGGGCTACCGGGCCATACTGGGAAGTGATGAAGGGCTACTGGACCATACTGGGAGACCCCAAAGGATTACTGGTTTATACTGGGATACAATTTAAAGCCACTGGGACATAGCGGGAAGCACCTAGGACCAACTGAGTGGCTCCTGGCAAGTTCTGAAGATCTACTGGGCCACAGCGGCAGGCCCCAAAGAGCTACTGAGCCATACTGGGAGGTCCTAAAAGGCTACTGGTCTATACTGGGATGTCCTAAAGAGCTACCGGGTTTTACTGGGATACAATTCAGAGCCACTGGGACATCCTGGGAGGAACCTAGGACCAACTGCGTGGATCCTGGGAGGTCCTGAAGACCTACTGGGCCATACTGGGAGATACCAAGGACCTTACTGGTCCATACTGGTCCATACTGGGAGGGTCCCGCTCACCTTCTTGCTCTCCTTGTTTCTCTTGAGGGCCCACCCCCCTTCCGGAAGCTTCTCAAAGTACTTTCGGGCTTTGGGAGCCTGTTCCAGCATGTGGGGGGGGGGCAGCCCCAGCACCTCCACGATCCGGTTCATCTGGTCGGCCTGGGGACAGGGAGGGGACACGGGGGGGACACACACGACGTCACCGTTGTCACCATTGTCACCGTCATCCCCGAGGTCACCCCCGGCCCACCAGCGATGGCCGGGATGTCCCCGAGACCCACCCCCCCCCCCCCCCCAAAGTACCCAGGGAATGGGGGAAGAGAAAAGGGGACGTGGCAGCCTCGATGTCACCGCGGTCTTTCGTCACCGTGGTTTGGGGACACGGATGTCCCCAAGGTCACCCTGACCTTGTCGTGACATCGTTACAGTCCCCAAGGCCACCCCGGCGCCGCCAAGTATGTCCCCGAGTCCACCCTGACCCTCTCAGAGAGGTCTCTGGGGTCCCCAAGGCCACCTCAGTCCTGCCCAGGACATCCTTGGTGTCCCCAGGGCCACCCTGACCCTGTTGGGGACATCGCTGGGGTCCCCAAGGCCACCTTTGACCCCATCAGAGATGTCCCCAAGGCCACCATGACCCTGTTGAGGACATTTCTGGGATCCCCAAAGCCACCCTGACCCTGTTGGTGACATCTCTGGGGTCCCCAAGGCCACCCTGACCCTGTTGGGGACATCTCCAGGGTCCCAAAAGCCACCCTGACCCTGTCAGGGATGTCCCCAAGGCCACCCTGACCCTGTTGGGGACATCTCTGAGGTCCCCAAGGTCACCCTGACCCTGTCAGGGATGTCCCCAGGGTCCCCAAGGCCACCCTGACCCTGTTGGGGACATTTCTGGGGTCCCCAAGGCCACCTTTGACCCCATCAGAGATGTCCCCAGGTCCCCGAGGCCCCCCTGACCCTGTCAGGGATGTCCCCAAGGTCACCCTGACCCTGTCAGGGATGTCCCCAGGGTCCCCAAGGCCACCCTGACCCTGTTGGGGACATCTCCAGGGTCCCAAAAGCCACCCTGACCCTGTCAGGGATGTCCCCAGGGTCCCCAAGGCCACCCTGACCCTGTCAGGGACATTTCTGGGGTCCCCAAGGCCACCTTTGACCCCATCAGAGATGTCCCCAGGGTCCCCAAGGCCACCTCGACCCTGTCAGGGATGTCCCCAAGGCCACCTTGACCCTGTTGGGGACACCTCCGGGGTCCCCAAGGCCACCTTGACCCCGTCGGGGATGTCCCCAAGGTCCCCTAGGGATGTCCCTGGGGTCTCCTCCTGCCTACCCTGGTGAAGCCCCGCCCACTCGAAGCCCCACCCACAAGCTACGAGGCCCCACCCCCTTGCCCAAACCCCACCCCTTCCCCACGAGGCCCCGCCTTCCCCCGATATAAACCCCACCCACCTCAGCTACACCTCCAGCACTCAACCCTGCCCCGCCTGACCCCGCCTCCCCGACCAAGCCCCGCCCCTTTCTCCCAGGAGACCACGCCCCCCTTTGCTCAGGAAGCCCCGCCCACCCAATTGGAAACAGCTGAAGACCGACTCCCCACCTCCACCAGGTGTGGCCCCGCCTCCCCGCCCCCCCTCCAGAGGCCCCACCCCCTCCACCAGCAGACCCCGCCCCCTGCCAGAAGGCCCCGCCCCCTCCCTCAAGCCCCGCCCACCACATTAAAACCACTTTAGCAGGGTTCCCCAGCATATACAACTCCCCCAAGTCCCCCCTCCCGAGCCCCGCCCCGAGCCCCCAGACCCCGCCCACTCCCCCTACAGGCCCCGCCCCTTCCCCCAAGCCCCGCCCACCTCATTAGCGCCGCTGAAGAGGGGCTCCCCGGTGTGCATCTCCACCAGGATGCAGCCCAGGGACCACATGTCGATGGCCAGGTCGTAGGGGAGCCCCAGCAGCACCTCGGGGGAACGGTAGAACCGGCTCTGGATGTACTGGTAGATCTGGGAGGGGGCGGGGCGTCAGGTGGGGACACGCCCAGGGGGTGGGGACATGCCCAGGGGGTGGGGCTTAGCCCTAAAGGGGGTGGATGAGGCCCTTTGGGAGATGGGGGGGGGGTGTGCCTTTAAAAAGGGACCGGGGGGATTGCCCAAGGGGTGGGGCTATGCCTAAGGGGTGGGGCCACGCCCGGGGGGTGGAGCTAAGGCTAAGGGGCAGGGCCTGGTCTGGAAGGGGCGGGGCTAAGTCCTAAAGAGGGAGGGGAGAGGCCCTTTGGCAGATGAGGGGTGTGTGCGCCTTTAAAAAGGGACAGGGGGATTGCTGAAGGGGCGGGGCTACGCCTAAGGGGCGGGGCTATGCCTTAGGGGCGGGGCTACGCCTTAGGGGCGGGGCTAAGCCCACCCCCCGAGGGGGGGGCAGAAGAACATTGGGGCAGGGTGAGCTGGAGGGGGCGGAGCTACAGGCAGGGGGTGGGGTCAGGTCCCAGGGGTGGGGCTTAGAACACCCTGGTCTCAAATGGGAGACGGGCAGGTCTTCCCGGCCCAGGAGGCGGAGCCAAGACAAAAGGGTGTGTCGTCCTGGTCTGGGGCGTGGCTTACTGCTTACAGGGGGCGGGGCTAAATGGTCTATAGCCCTAAATTTGCTGAGGGCGGGACTCGGCATCCTGGGGGTGGGTCTTCCCGGCCCAGGAGGCAGAGCCAAGGCAGGGGGTGTGTCCTTCTGGCCTGGAGGCGGGGCTTATTCCTTCAGGGGGCGGGGCTTAATGCTCCATAGCCCTAAACTTGTAATGGCAGAACTCAGCATCGTGGGGGCGGGTCTTCCCAGCCCAGGAGGCGGAGCCAGCTCCTTCAGGGGGTGGGGCTTAATGCTCCATAGCCCTAAAATGGTTGGGGGCGGGACTCAGCACCCCGGGGGCAGGTCTTCCCAGCCCAGGAGGCGGAGCCAAGACAAAGGGGTGTGTCCCTCTGGCCTGGGGGCGGGGCTTACTCCATCAGGGGGCGGGGCTAAATGCTGCATAGCCCCAAAGTTGCCGAGGGGAGGACTCAGCACCCCGGGGGCGGGTCTTCCCGGCCCAGGAGGCGGAGCCAAGACAAAGGGGTGTGTCCCTCTGGCCTGGGGGCGGGGCTTACTCCATCAGGGGGCGGGGCTAAATGCTGCATAGCCCCAAAGTTGCCGAGGGGAGGACTCAGCACCCCGGGGGCGGGTCTTCCTAGCCCAGAGGGTGGAGCCAAGGCAGGGGGTGTGTCCTTCTGGCTTGGGGGCAGGGCTTACTCCTTCAGGGGCGGGGCTTACTCCTTCGGGGGCGGGGCTAAATGCTCCATAGCCCCAAAGTTGCCGAGGGGAGGACTCAGCATCCTAGGGGCGGGTCTTCCCAGCCCAGAGGGTGGAGCCAAGGCAGGGGGTGTGTCCTTCTGGCTTGAGGGCGGAGCTTACTCCTTCGGGGGCGGGGCTTACTCCTTCGGGGGTGGGGCTTACTCCTTCGGGGGCGGGGCTAAATGCCCCATAGCCCTAAACTTGCCGAGGGGAGGACTCAGCATCCCGGGGGCGGGTCTTCCCGGCCCAGGAGGCGGAGCCGAATGGCATGGGCGTGCCCACCGTCAGCTCCACCCCCTCCCGCCGCCGGCAACTCACCCTCTGCCCGAGCTGACACGAACTGCCGAAATCGACGATTTTCACGGCGGAGCGTTTGGGGTTGCAGAGGAGGATGTTTTCGGGTTTGAGGTCGCAGTGGATGATGCTGAGCTCGGGGGTGGCGAGGAAGAGGAGGGCGGCGCAGAGCTGCTGGGCGAATTTCCGGGTGAGGTTGAGGGAGACGCCCCGGAAATTGGTGTTGCGGAGGAGATCGTAGAGGTTGTAGGAGAGGAGCTCGAAAGCCAGGCAGAGGTGGTTGCGGAACATGAAGTGACGCTTGAGGTGAACTGTCGGCACGGTGGGGGGCAAGGAGAAAAATGGGGGGGGGGCGGTTAGGGGGCGTGGACGGGGCGTATTTTGCATCAGGACCCCTCCTCAAGGAGGGGATGGAAAATGTGGGTGTTTTCCTGCCCCATAGATATAGGGTGGGGATGGCGGGAGGGGGATCTGCCCCCCACAAGGAGATCTTGCTCCCTCCTGCCCCCCATAATTCTCTCCTCCAGTAAGGTCTGCCCCCCAAATTATTGCCCTACATCGAAATCTGGTGGTCATTCGGCAGATCAAATTGTTTCCCTGCCCCATAGATATGGGTCCAAGGTGGGATCTGGCCTCTCCCTGCCCCACAACTGCTCCCCCCAGCAAGATCTGCCCCACAACTGCCCCCAAATCCTGCCCCACGGCGAGATCTGACCTTTCTCCTGCCCCATGGATGCAGTCCACGGTGAGATCTGCCCCCCACAATGAAATCTTGGTGCTCCCTGCCCCATAACTGTCCCCCCCAACAAGATCTGCCCCACAACTGCCCCCAAATCCCTGCCCTATGGGGAGAGCTGGCTGCTCTTCTGCCCCATAGATATGGATCATGATGAGATCTGTCTCCCCCAAAGGAAAAATCTTAGTCCTTTTTGCCCCACAACTGCCCCCCAACAACAAGATCTGCCCCATAGCTGCCCCCAAATCCCCGCCCCACGGCGAGAGCCGACCTTCTCCCTGCCCCACAACTGCCCCCCAACAACAAAATCCACCCAACTGCCCCCAAATCCCCGCCCCACGGCGAGAGCCGACCTTCTCCCTGCCCCACAACTGCCCCCCAACAACAAAATCCACCCAACTGCCCCCAAATCCCCGCCCCACGGCGAGAGCCGACCTTCTCCCTGCCCCACAACTGCCCCCCAACAACAAAATCCACCCAACTGCCCCCAAATCCCCGCCCCACGGCGAGAGCCGACCTTCTCCCTGCCCCACAACTGCCCCCCAACAACAAAATCCACCCAACTGCCCCCAAATCCCCGCCCCACGGCGAGAGCCGACCTTCTCCCTGCCCCACAACTGCCCCCCAACAACAAAATCCACCCAACTGCCCCCAAATCCCCGCCCCACGGCGAGAGCCGACCTTCTCCCTGCCCCACAACTGCCCCCCCCCGCAACAAAACCTGCCCCACACCCCCCAAATCCCCCCTAGAGACACCCCCACCCCCCCTTACACCCCACAAATCCACACCAAACCCCCTCCTAAGGGGCTCCGGCATCCCCCCCTCCCCAAATCCCAGGGCAGGGAGCGAACGCCGTGGGGTGAGCCCCCCAAGTGTGCCCCCCCCGCAGCTCTGCCCCACTGACCGATGTAGTATTTCATCTCGGTGTGGTGCTGGTTCATCAGCTGAAGGAGCCGGAGTTCGATTTGCGCCTGGTTGAGAAACGCTTTCTTGTTTTTGATGATTTTAATGGCCACCCACTCCTGCGCTTGGTGGTCGTACGCCTTCACCACCTGGGGAAAATTGGGGGGGGGGGATAATGGGGGGAGATGGGTGTTAGGGGGGGGCACGGGGACCCCAAAAGTGTTGGGGGGGACCCCAAGAATGAGGGGGGGACCCCAAGAATGAGCGGGGGGACACAAGAGGTTGCGGGGAGCCAAGGGATGAACTTGGAGGGAGTTGAGGGACTCGGGGTGCAGTGGGGACACTCTGGTGACAACGTGGGGACCCCCAGGACTGTCAGGGGGACCCCAAAAATGCTGGGGGGACCCCAGGAGTGCTGGGGGGGGGACCCCAAGAATGGAGGAGTGAGATACAAAAGGCTGGAGGGCAGCCAAGAGGTTGGGGGGACCCCAGAGATGAACCTGGAGGGAGATGGAGAAGTGGGGGTGCAGTGGGGACACCCTAGTGACAATGTGGGGACCCCCAGGACTGTCAGGGGGACCCCAAGAATTCTCCGGCATCCCCAGAAATGTTGGGGGGACCCCAAAAATGCTGAGGGGACCCTAAAGACACTGTGGGGACCCCAGGAATGGCGGGGGGACCCCAGGAATGAACCCAGAGGAAGACAGGCGAGTGGGGGTGCAGCAGTGACACCTCGGTGACAACGTGGGGACCCCGAGGGGACCCCAGGACTGTCAGGGGGACCCCAAAAATGCTGTGGGGACCCCAGGGGGACCCCAAAGATGCTGCAGGCACCCCAAAGACACTGGGGGGACCCCAAGGATGAACCTGAAGGGAGATGGAGAAGTGGGGGTGCAGTGGGGACACCTCAGTGACAACATGGGGACCCCGAGGGGACCCCAAGACTGTCAGGGGGACCCCAAAAATGCTGAGGGGACGCCAGGAATGGCAGGGGGACTCCAGGAATGCTGTGGGGACCCCAAAGATGCCGTGGGGACCCCAGGAATGGTGAGGGGACACCAGGGATGAACCTGGAGGGAGATGGAGGACTCGGGGTGCAGTGAGGACACCCTGGTGACAATGTGGGGACCCCAACGTGACCCCGAGGGGTCCCCAGGACTGTCAGGGGGACCCCAAAAATGCTGTAGGGACCCCAGGAAGATCCCAAAGATGGTGAGGGGACCCCAGGAATGGCGCGGGGGGGGACCCCAAAGACGCTGTGAGGACCCCAGGGATTAACCCAGAGGAAGACAGACGATTGGGGGTGCAGTAGTGGCACCTCGGTGACAACACGGGGACCCCAAAACTCCCCCCCCCGCCAAGGCCCCCCCACCTGGCCGAAGGAACCCTTGCCGATGAGGGAGTCGATCTCGTAACGATCGAGCCAGCGCTCGCCGCTGCGGACGATGTAATCGTGGTTGTCGTCGTCGTAACCCTCGTTCCAGAGACGCCGTTCTTTTTTGGTACCGGCGTCTTCGGGGGGGCCCTGCTGCGCCCGACGCTTCTTCTTGGCGTAATAAACCTGGGGAGGGGGGAATATTAGGAAAAAGGGGGGGGGGACATCGCGCCCCCCACCCCACCTTTGGGTGCCGAGCACCCCGTTCTGACCTCATTGATGTGTTTGTAGGTTTTGATGAGGTCGACGGAGAGTTTGCGGAGGGGAGCGTTGCCGGCGTCGCGGAAATTCAAAGGGATGCGCCGTTGGAGGAGGTTTAGTTCCGGAAGGATCTGGAAGGGGGGGGGGCACAGGGGTCAGTGGAGAAGCATTGACACCCCCCCCTGGTATCAGTTGAGGGGGTTGGGAGGGAGTTTTGGGGGGCTGGGGGGGGTACTGGGGCTACTGGTGGGCTTTTGAGGGGGGACTGGGGTGAACTGGGAGTCCTCAGGGGTCGGTGGAGCAGCACTGACACCCCACCCCCCCACCCCAGATATCAGTTGAGGAGGTTGGCGGTGCAACTGGGGGTACTGGTGGGCTTTTGGGGAGGGGACTGGGGTGAACTGGGGGTCCCAGTGGGCTCGGAGCAGGGCACTGGGGTGAACTGGGGGGCCTGGTGGGCTCCGTGGGGGGGAACTGGGGTGAACTGGGGGTCCTGGTGGGCTTTGGGGGGGGAATTGGGGGTCCCAGTGGGCTCTGACAGGAGGACTGGGGTGAATTGGGGGTCCCACTGGGTTCTATGGGGGGGACTGGGGTGAACTGGGAGTCCTCAGGGGTCGGTGGAGCAGCACTGACACCCCCCCCCCCCGATATCAGTTGAGGAGGTTGGCAGTGGGACTGGGGGTACTGGTGGGCTTTTGGGGAGGGGACTGGGGTGAACTGGGGGTCCCAGTGGGCTCAGAGCAGGGCACTGGGGTGAACTGGGGGCCCTGGTGGGCTCTGGGGGAGAAATGGGGGTCCCAGTGGGCTCTATGAGGGGAACTGGCATGAACTGGGGGTCACATTGGGCTCAGGGAGGTAGGGGGGAATTGGGGTGAACTGGGGGTCCCGGGGGCTTTCAGGAGGGGGACTGGGGTGAACTGGGGGGCTCAGGGGGGAAAACAGGGGTCCCAGTGGGCTCTATGGGGGGGACTGGGGTGAACTGGGGGTCCCAGTGGGCTCTATGGGGGGAACTGGGGTGAACTGGGGGTCCCAGTGGGCTCAGGGGGGGAAATAGGGGTCCCAGTGGGCTCTATGGCAGGGGACTGGGGTGAACTGGGGGTCCTGGTGGGCGCTGGGGGGAGCCCCAGGGTGCCCGTGTCCCCCCTGGGGGTCTCAGGGCTGGCCCCAAGGGTCCTAGTGCCCCCCCCCCCTTCCCATTTCAGGGGTCCCCAGGGTGCCCGTGCCCCCACCCAGGGGTGCCCAAGGGGTCCCAGAGGTCCTAGTGCCCACCCCCCGCCCCCTGGGTGCCCCCGCCTCCCATTTTGGGGGTACCTGGGGGGGTTCGGCCATGGGCTGGAGGTTGGCGAAGGGGGCATGGCCGGGCTGGCCCGACATGGTGGGCTCAGAGCGGAGGCAAACGCCCGGCCAGGCCGGCCCCGGGCATCCTGCGCTGCGGCCGCGGCTGCCGCCACCTGCAGGGAGAGAGCGGGGGGGGAGCGGGGGGAGTGTGTTGGGGGGGTAGGGGGGGGTCTGAATCTGCCCTCCCCCCCGCAAAACCCACCACGGCCAGCAGAGGGAGGAGGAGGAGCTGCGGTTGGTGTTGAGTATCAGTAGGGTCCAGAGTGAACACATACAACGAACGGCCCGATCTCCCCAACTGAAGTGACTAAATCGAGAGTCGACCATCAGTAGGGTCCAGAGTGAACGTGCACAAGACACGACCCAATCTCATCAACCAGAGTGACTACATCGCCGGTCGACCATCAGTAGGATCCAGAGTGAACATTCACAACGAATGGCCCAATCTTATCAGCCGGGGTGAGTAAATTGATGGTCGACCATCAGTAGGGTGCAGAGTGAACGTGCACAACAAATGGCCCAATCTCATCAAGTGGGGTGACTAAATCAATGGTCAACCATCAGTAGGGTCCCGAGTGAATGTGCACAACGAACGGCCATTTTCATCTCTTACAGTGAACAAATCGACATTCAACTATTAGTAGGACCCAGAATGAACACACACAAAACATGGCTCCAGCCACGTTGCATACAGCAGGCAAGATTAACTCTCGCCCATCAGCAGGGCCCAGAGCGAACACACGCAACGAATGGCCCAATCTCATCTCTCAGGGTAAACAAAATCAACGTTCAACCATCAGTAGGGCCCAGAGTGAACACGCACAACGAACTACCTTAACTGCAGCCTTTAGAGTGTGCAAAACTGGTTCTTGGCCATCAGTAGGGCCCAGAGTGAACACGCGAGCCAGGTGCCCCCCGCCCTGCTTGCCCCTCCCTGGGTGGGGTTTTCCCCTTGAGTCATCAGTAGGTTCCACCATCAACAGCTGTCAGTAGGGCCCAGAGTAAACATGACAAGTGCCCCCAGGCTGAGCCGCCCCTCAAGCCATCAGTAGGGCCCAGAGTGAACTCAACAAATGCCCCCCACCATGCCTGGGGGGAGCCAGTTCTGAGCCCTCAGTAGAGCCCAGAATGAAGAGGGAGACAGCCCACCCCCACCCCGCCATCAGTAGGGCCCAGAGTGAACACGGCTGCGGGGAGGGGGGGGCAAAGCGGCCGCTCTACCCGCCAGCGTCGCCGCCCAGCTGTTCCTGCCATGGCAACAGGCTTGCCATTGGCTGCCTGCCCTCCCTGGCGGCCAATAGCAAGCCGGCAGCCCTGCCACTGGGCGGGGCCACGGCTGCAAGCCGGGGCGGGGCCTAAACACCCCCCCCGGGTCCTAAACACCCCCCCAGTTGCCCCGCCCCCGGGGGGGCATTAAGGGGCTCAAGGGACCCAGGCCAAACCAGTATGGCCCAGTATGGGTGGGGGGGGAGAACTGGGAGGTAGCACTGGGCAGGGGGGAGGGTGGGACTGGGGGGGAACTGGGACAGGACTGGGAGGAACTGGGATGGGACTGAGACTGGACTGGGAGGAACTGGTCTGGAACTGGGATGCCATGGGGGGAGGAAGTGAGATGGGACTGGGAGAGGACTGCAATGTCCAACCAGTTCTGGGGAACCCAAACAAGTATGGGTGAAACCTACCTGTACTGGGAGAGCCACACCTGTACTGGGAAGGGTGTACTGGTACTGGGTGGGGCTGGGGGATCCATACTGGGACTGGGAGGGTCGTACTGGGACTGGGGGATCCATACTGGGACTGGGAGGATCAGACCTGTACTGGGAGGGTCATACTGGGACTGGGGGATCCATACTGGGACTGGGGTGGTAGTACTGGGACTGGGGGGGTAGTACTGGGACTGGGAAGGTTGTAGTGGTATAGTCATACTGGTACTGGGAAGACTAGAGGATCCAGGAGGGTCATACTGGTCCCGGGGGATCCATACTGGTACAAGGACAGTCATACGGGGACTGGGGGATCCATACTGGTCCCGGGAGGGCTGTACTGGGACTGGGGGATCCATAGTGGTACCGGAAGGGTCATACACGGACTGGGAGGGTCATACTGGGGGATCCGGGATGGCCATACTGGTCCCCGGGGGGGCCATACTGGCACTGGGAGGGTCATACTGGGGGATCTGGCAGAGTCATACTGGGAGGGTTGTGGACCAGAGAACCCATACTGGGACTGGGAAAGTCACAATGGGAGGGTCATACTGGTGCCAGGGGATCCATACTGGTACTGGGAAGGTCATACTGGTTCTAGGCAATACGTACTCGGACTGGGAAGCCTACGGGATCCGGGACAGTCATACTGGGACTGAAAAATTTATACTGGTACCAGCAGGATCACACTGGTTCTGGGGGATCCATATTGGTACTGGGAGGGTCATACGCATACTGGGAAGACTGGGGAATCTGGAAGGGTCATACAGGGACTGGGAGGGTCATACTGGAATTGAAAGGGTCATACTGGAACTGGGAGATCCATACTAGAACTGGGAGACTTTTACTGGTCCCAAAAAAGTCATACTGGAACTGGGAGAGTCATACTGGAACCGGGAGGTCCTTACTGGAACCGGGAGAGTCATACTGGGACTGGGAGAGTCATACTGGTCCCCCGAGTGTCATACTGCGACTGGGGGAGTCATACTGGTCCCAGGAGGGTCACACTGGAGCCGGGAGGGTCATACTGGGACTGGGGGATCCATACTGGCCCCAGGAGGGCCACACTGGTCATGCGAGAGTCATACTGGGAGTGAGAGAGCCTTATTGGTCCCGGGAAGGTTATACTGGGACTAGGGGATCCATACTGGGACTGGGAGAGCCATACTGGTCCCAGGAGGGTCACACTGGGACTGGGACAGCCATACTGGGAGTGGGAGAGCCATACTGGTCCCGGGAGGGTTATACTGGGACTAGGGAATCCATACTGGGACTAGGAAAGCCATACTGGTCCCAGGAGGACCATACCGGGACTGGGACAGCCATACTGGGAGTGGGAGAGGTATACTGGTCGCAGGAGGGTTATACTTGGACTAGGGGATCCATACTGGGACTAGGAAAGCCATACTGGTCCCAGGAGGATTATACTGGGACTGGGACAGCCATACTGGCAGTGGGAGAGCCATACTGGTGCCAGGAGGGCCATACTGGGACTGGGAGAGCCACACTGGTCCCGGGAGCATCACACTGGGACTGGGACAGCCATATTGGTCCCGGGAGGGCCATACTGGGACTGGGAGGGTCACACTGGGACTGGGAGGGTCACACTGGTCCTGAGAGAGCCATACTGGGACTGGGACAGCCATACTGGTGCCGGGAGGGTCACACTGGGACTGGGACAATCATACTGGTGCCGGGAGGGTCACACTGGGACTGGGACAATCATACTGGTGCTGGGAGGGTCACACTGGGACTAGGACAGACATACTGGTCGCAGGAGGGCCATACTGGGACTGGGACAGCCATACCGGTGCCGGGAGGGTCACACTGAGACTGGGACAGCCATACTGGTCCCGGGAGGGCCATACTGGGACTGGGACAGCCATACTGGTCCCGGGAGGGGCATACTGGGACTGGGACAGCCATACCGGTGCCGGGAGGGTCACACTGAGACTGGGACAGCCATACTGGTCCCGGGAGGGCCATACTGGGACTGGGACAGCCATACTGGTCCCGGGAGGGCCATACTGGGACTGGAACAGCCATACTGGTCCCGGGAGGGTCATACCGGTCCTGGGAGGGTCATACTGGTGCCAGGAGGGCCATACTGGGACTGGGACAGCCATACTGGTGCCGGGAGGGTCACACTGGGACTGGGACAGCCATACCGGTGCCAGGAGGGCCATACTGGGACTAGGACAGCCAGACTGGTGCCAGGAGGGCCATACTGGGACTGGGACAGCCATACCAGTGCCAGGAGGGCCATACTGGGACTGGGAAGCCATACTGGTCCCGGGAGGGTCACACTGGGACTGGGACAGCCATACCGGTGCTGGGAGGGCCATACTGGGACTGGGAGAGCCATACTGGTCCCAGGAGGGCCATACTGGGACTGGGACAGCCATACTGGTCACGGGAGGGCCATACTGGGACTGGGACAGCCATACTGGTCACGGGAGGGCCATACTGGGACTGGGACAGCCATACTGGTCCCGGGAGGGTCACATTGGGACTGGGACAGCCATACCGGTGCTGGGAGGGCCATACTGGGACTGGGACAGCCATACTGGTCCTGGGAGGGCCATACTGGGACTGGGACAGCCATACCGGTGCCGGGAGGGTCATACTGCGACTGGGACAGCAATACTGGTCCCGGGAGGGTCACACTGGGACTGGGACAGCCATACTGGGACTGGGACAGCCATACTGGTCCCGAGAGAGCCATACTGGGACTGGGACAGCCATACCGGTGCCGGGAGGGTCACACTGGGACTAGGACAGCCATAATGGTGCTGGGAGGGCCATACTGGGACTGGGACAGCCATACTGGTCCCGGGAGGGCCATACTGGGACTGGGACAGCCATACTGGTGCCGGGAGGGTCACACTGGGACTGGGACAGCCATACCGGTGCCGGGAGAGCCATACTGGGAACTAGGACAGCCATACCGGTGCCGGGAGGGTCATACTGGGACTGGGACAGCCATACTGGTCCCGGGAGGGTCACACTGGGACTGGGACAGCCATACTGGGACTGGGAGGGTCACACTGGTCCCGAGAGAGCCATACTGGGACTGGGACAGCCATACTGGTCCCGGGAGGGTCACATTGGGACTGGGACAGCCATACTGGTGCCGGGAGGGTCATACCGGTGCCGGGAGGGCCATACTGGGACTGGGACAGCCCATACTGGTCCCGCCACCAGTTACTGGGAAAAACGTAAGCGCCGGTAACGGGCCCAGGCCCCGCCCCCTCCCTTCCCCCACCCCCTCCCGCTCCCGGGGGTGGGGGGAGGGGCCCGTTACCGGTCCCTCAGTCCCCTCCCCCCCCCAAAAATAAAAAATCCCCACCCCCACGATTAAAAAAAAAACCCCAAACCCCCCAAATCTCACCTCGGGGCGGCGTCTCTGAAGGTGGGTGAGGTAAAGGGGGGGGAAAAAACGGAGGAGGCGACCGAAATCCGGGAACCGGCGACCGGTGGCCCCGGGATTTCCCAGTAATGCCCACGGAAAATGGCGGCCACAACAAACCCCCGCGTTACCGCGTTACTGCGCAGGCGCCTGCCCGCCCCGCCCTGGGGGTTTCGCCCAATCGAGGAGCTGAAAACCCGGTGGCGTTATCCAATGAGCGCTCGGTAGGAGGGGAAAGGGGAGGGGCTTGCTGGTGTATGAGGGGAGGATCCCGCCCCACCGCTCGCCGCTGCGGCGCATGCGCGGTCGGTCGCCCTTCGTCCCCGCCCCGCTTCGGGCGACGTCAGCGCCGCGCGCCGAGTTCCCGCCCCGCCTCAGGAGGAGAAGGTGGGCGGGGCCTCGCTGGAGGGACACGCCCCGCCGAGGGGTGTGGCTTAAAGGAGCCACGCCCCCCCGGCCCATCTACCGCGCCAGGGGCTAATTACCCCCCGAATATTAATTATCCCCGCAATTTGCCCCCCCCCCGGGGTAATCACCTCCCCAATCCACCCCCCCAGCACTTAATTCCCCCCACTCAGGGCCTAATTCCTCCCCCACGGCCTAATTACCCCCCCTCTGGGCCTAATTAACCCCCCCGGGGGCCCAATTACCCCCCAGGGCTTAATTACCCCCCTTTAGGGCCTAATTATCCCCCCCGGGGCCTAGTTACCCCCCCTCGGGGCCTAATTACCCCCCCCAGGGCCCAATTACCCCCCCTCAGGACCTAATTACCCCCTCAGCACTTAATTACCCCCCCTCAGGACCTAATTCCCCACCCTTAGGGCCTAATTACCCCCCTCAGGACCTAATTACCCCCCCCAGCACTTAATTACCCCCCTCAGGACCTAATTCCCCACCCTTAGGGCCTAATTACCCCCCCCAGCACTTAATTACCCCCCCTCAGGACCTAATTACCCCCCTTAGGGCCTAATTACCTCCCCGGGCCCTAATTACCCCCCCTGCACTTAATTACCCCCCCTGCACTTAATTACCCCCCTCAGGACCTAATTACCCCCCTTAGGGCCTAATTACCCCTCCCGGGCCCTAATTACCCCCCCAGCACTTAATTACCCCCCCCTCAGGGCCTAATTACCCCCCCTCAACACTTAATTACCCCCCCCTCAGGGCCTAATTACCCCCCCTCAACACTTAATTACCCCCCCCGGAGCCTAATTCCCTCCCCCATTTGCCCCCCCCCAGCCACGAGCCAATTTTTTCCCCTGAATTTTAATAAAACCCCATTTCTGCTCCCTCCCCCCCCCCAAAAAAACCCCAAAGCACCCAAATTCACCCCAAAACCGAGGGGGGGGAGGGGCAGCAAGTGCCCCCCCCCCCCCAGGATCGGGCCCCCCCCGGGGCGGGGGGGGGGGATGAAGAAACGTCACTTCTGCTTGGGGGGGGGCCTGGGGATAGAAAGGGGAGGGGCATCTGGGTCATGTGACCTCCTGTGGCCCCGCCCAGTCTAGGCCAGCCCCTCCCAGTTCATCCCAGTGCCACCTCTAGAGCCTCCCCACACCCTCTCCAGTGTGGTTCCTCCCAGTATAGCCCAGTCCCCTCCCAGCATAGCCCAGTCCCCTCCCAGTATAGCCCAGTCCCCTCCCAGTATAGCCCAGTCCATCCCATCCCGTTCCAGTCCCTTCTTACCCCCTCCCAGTCCATTCCAGTCACCTCCCAGTCCATCCCATTCCTTCCCAGGCCCCTCCCAGTCTGTCCCAGTCCCCTCCTACCCCTTTCTATTCCCTCCCAGTCCATCCCATCCCATCCCAGTCCCTTCCTACCCCCTCCCAGTCCCTTCCTACCCCCTCCTAGTCCATCCCAGTCCCCTCCCAGTCCATCCCATTCCTTCCCAGGCCCCTCCCAGTCTGTCCCAGGCCGCTCCCAGTTCCCTCCTACCCCTTTCTATCCCCTCCCAGTCCATCCCATCCTCTCCCAGTCCCTTCCTACCCCCTCCCAGTCCATCCCAGTCCCCTCCCAGTCCATCCCATTCCTTCCCAGGCCCCTCAAATCCCCTCCCAGTCTGTCCCAGTCCCTCCCACCATTTTCTATCGCCTCCCAGTCCATCCCATCCCCTCCCAGTCCCTTCCAGTCACCTCCCATTACATCCTAGTCCCCTCCCATCCCCTCCCAGTCCATCCCATTCCTTCCCAGGCACCTCAAATCCTTTCCCACTCTGTCCCAGTCCCGTCCCAGTCCCCTCCCAGTTCCCTCCCACTATATCCCCGTCCATCCCATCCCCTCCCAGTTCCTTCCCAGTATATCCCAGTCCCCTCCCAGTCCCTCCTATCCTCTCCCAGTCCATCCCATCCCCTCCCCTCCCAGTCCCCCCCACCCCCTCCTACCCCCTCCCAGTCCATCCCAGTCCCCTCCCAGTCCCCCCACCCTCTCCCAGTCCCCTCCCAGTCCATCCCAGTCCCTTCCTGTCCCCTCCCACTCCCTCCCACTCCATCCCAGTCCCCTCCCACTCCATCCCAGTCCATCCCAGTCCCCTCCCAGTCACTCCTAGTCTATCCCAGTCCCCTCCCAGTCCCTTCCTGCCCCCTCCCAGTCCCTTCCTGTCCCCTCCCAGTCCATCCCAGTCCATCCCATCCCCTCCCAGTCCATCCCAATCCCTTCCTAACCCCTCCCAGTCCCCTCCCACTCCCTCCTACCCCCTCCCAATCCATCCCAGTCTCCTCCCAGTCCATCCCAGTCACTCCTAGTCTATCCCAGTCCCCTCCCACTCCCTTCCTGTCCCCTCCCACTCCCTCCTACCCCCTCCCAGTCCATCCCAGTCCCTTCCTAACCCCTCCCAGTCCCCTCCCACTCCCTCCTACCCCCTCCCAATCCATCCCAGTCCCTTCCTAACCCCTCCCAGTCCCCTCCCAATCCATCCGTCCCCTCCCAGTCACTACTAGTCTATCCCAGTCCCTTCCTGCCCCCTCCCACTCCCTCCTACCCCCTCCCAGTCTATCCCAGTCCCCTCCCAGTCTATCCCAGTCCATCCCATCCCCTCCCAGTCCATCCCAGTCCCTTCCTAACCCCTCCCAGTCCTCTCCCAGTCCCCTCCCAATCCATCCCAGTCCCCTCCCAGTCTATCCCAGTCCCCTCCCAGTCTATCCCAGTCCATCCCATCCCCTCCCAGTCCATCCCAGTCCCTTCCTAACCCCTCCCAGTCCTCTCCCAGTCCCCTCCCAATCCATCCCAGTCCCCTCCCAGTCACTCCTAGTCTATCCCAGTCCCTTCCTGTCCCCTCCCACTCTCTCCTACCCTCTCCCAGTCTATCCCAGTCCCCTCCCAGTCTATCCCAGTCCACCCCATCCCCTCCCAGTCCATCCCAGTCCCTTCCTAACCCCTCCCAGTCCCCTCCCACTCCCTCCTACCCCCTCCCACTCCATCCCAGTCCCTTCCCACTCCCTCCTACCCCCTCCCAGTCTATCCCAGTCCCCTCCCAGTCCATCCCAGTCCCCTCCCACCCCCTCCCAGTCCCTTCCTAACCCCTCCCAGTCCATCCCAGTCCCCTCCCAGTCCATCCCAGTCCCTTCCCACTCCCTCCTACCCCCTCCCAGTCTATCCCAGTCCCCTCCCAGTCTATCCCAGTCCCTTCCTACCCCCTCCCAATCCATCCCAGTCCCCTCCCAGTCCATCCCAGTCGCACCTGTAGACCCCGACGACGACGGCGTGGTCCCTCTCGTAGGGCTCCAGCGTCAGCTGCTCCTGCGGCTTCATCTGCTCGCCCGTCATCTTCCTCACCTCCCCGGCGAAGACGGCCTCGGGCGCCGCCGTCGAGTCGATGCAGTTCGCCTGCGGGGTGGGCGGAGCCACGCGTCGGGGGGGAGGAGCCACAGGCCACGCCCACCGGGGAGGGGCAGGGCCAGGGAGCAGCCAATGAGGCCGCCCAGCATCGCCCCAGGAGGAGATTAGGGGGCGGAGAGAAGGGGAGGGGCTGGTTGGCCCCGCCCACCAACACCACGGGGGGTGGGGTTTGAGACTGAGGGGAGGGGCCAACAGCTCCGCCCATCGGCAAGCTGGGGGCGGGGTCAGAGAGAGAGGGGAGGGGCCAGTGGGTCCTTAACTGGTTACAGTGGGCCCTTACTGGTCCCCAGTGCCCCATTGCTGGTCCTTACCGGTCCCCAGTGCCCCGTTACTGGTCCTTACTGGTTCCCAGTGCCCCGTTACTGGTCCTTACCGGTCCCCAGTGCCCCGTTACTGGTCCTCACTGGTTCCCAGTGCCCCATTACTGGTCCTCACTAGTTCCCAGTGCCCCGTTACTGGTCCTCACTGGTTCCCAGTACTCTGTTACTGATCCTTACTCGTTCCCAGTGCCCCGTTACTGGTTCCCAGTGCCCCATTACTGGTCCTCACTGGTTCCCAGTGCCCCGTTATTGGTCCTTACTGGTTCCCAGGGTCCCATTACTGGTCCTTACAGGTTCCCAGTGCCCCGTTACTGGTCCTTACCGGTCCCCAGTGCCCCGTTACTGGTCCTCACTGGTTCCCAGTGCCCCGTTACTGGTCCTCACTGGTTCCCAGTGCCCCGTTACTGGTCCTCACTGGTTCCCACTGCCCCGTTACTGGTCCTTACTCGTTCCCAGTGTCCCGTTACTGGTTCCCAGTGCCCCATTACTGGTCCTTACAGGTTCCCAGTGCCCCGTTACTGGTCCTTGCTGGTTCCCACTGCCCCGTTACTGGTCCTTACCGGTCCCCAGTGCCCCGTTACTGGTCCTCACTGGTTCCCAGTGCCCCGTTACTGGTCCTCACTGGTTCCCAGTACTCTGTTACTGATCCTTACTCGTTCCCAGTGCCCCGTTACTGGTTCCCAGTGCCCCATTACTGGTCCTTACAGGTTCCCAGTGCCCCGTTACTGGTCCTTGCTGGTTCCCAGTGCCCCGTTACTGGTCCTTGCTGGTTCCCACTGCCCCGTTACTGGTCCTTGCTGGTTCCCACTGCCCCGTTACTGGTCCTTACCTGCCCCCAGTGCCCCATTACTGGTCCATACTGGCTCCCAGTGCCCCGTTACTGGTCCTCACTGGTTCCCAGTGCCCCGTTACTGGTCCTCACTGGTTCCCAGTGCCCCGTTACTGGTCCTCACTCGTTCCCAGTGCCCCGTTACTGGTCCTCACTGGTTCCCAGTACTCTGTTACTGATCCTTACTCGTTCCCAGTGCCCCGTTACTGGTTCCCAGTGCCCCATTACTGGTCCTTACAGGTTCCCAGTGCCCCGTTACTGGTCCTTGCTGGTTCCCAGTGCCCCGTTACTGGTCCTTGCTGGTTCCCACTGCCCCGTTACTGGTCCTTGCTGGTTCCCACTGCCCCGTTACTGGTCCTTACCTGCCCCCAGTGCCCCATTACTGGTCCATACTGGCTCCCAGTGCCCCGTTACTGGTCCTCACTGGTTCCCAGTGCCCCGTTACTGGTCCTCACTGGTTCCCAGTGCCCCGTTACTGGTCCTCACTCGTTCCCAGTGCCCCGTTACTGGTCCTCACTGGTTCCCAGTACTCTGTTACTGATCCTTACTCGTTCCCAGTGCCCCGTTACTGGTTCCCAGTGCCCCATTACTGGTCCTTACAGGTTCCCAGTGCCCCGTTACTGGTCCTTGCTGGTTCCCACTGCCCCGTTACTGGTCCTTGCTGGTTCCCACTGCCCCATTACCCATCCTTACCTGCCCCCAGCGCCCCATTACTGGTCCATACTGGCTCCCAGTGCCCTGTTCCTGGTCCTTTCTGGTTCCCAGCACCACCTACTGGTGGCTACTGGTGGCTACTGGTGGCTACTGGTGGCGGGGGGGCTCGTTACCTTGATGGAGATGACGAAGTGGCCGCCGTTCCGCAGGAAGTTGTGGGCGTTGAGGGCGACGATGCGGGTCTGGTCCGGCTGCGCCACGTCGGCGAAAATCACGTCCACCATGCCTGGGGTGGGGGGCACCCCAAAATTTAGGGCACCCCAAAATGTCCCCAGCCACCCCAAAACCTCTCTCAAGTGACCTCAGATGACCCTGGAAGCCCCAAGATCCCCCAAATTCTACCCTCCACCACCCAGCACCCCAAAATCTTCTCCTAGACCATCGGGGCACCCCAAATTCGTCTCTAGCACCCCAAAATCAAACACGGCACCCCAAAAACCCAACACAGCACCCAAGAGCACCCCAAAAACCTCTCTGAGATACCTCGAGGTGCCTCCAGACCTTCTCCCCAACCCCAAAACCACCCTGAGCACCCCAAATTCTTCTCCTAGACCAACCTGAGCACCCCAAATTCTTCCCTAGCACCCCAAAATCACCACAAGACCCAACAGCACCCCAAAACCCAACACAGCACCCCAAGACACCCAAGAGCACCCCAAAAACCTGAGATAACTCGAGGTGCCTCCAGACCTTCTCCCACACCCCAAAACCACCCTGAGCACCCCAAATTCTTCTCCTAGACCCTCCTGACACCCCAAATTCTTCTCTAGCACCCCAAAATCACCGAGACCCAACACAGCACCCCAAAACTCCCAAGAGCACCCCAAAAACCTCTCTAAGATACCTCAAGGTGCCTCCAGACCTTCTCCTACACCCCAAAACCTCCCTGAGCACCCCAAAACCTTCTCTTAGCTCACCCTGAGCACCCCAAATTCTTCTCGAGCACCCCAAAATCACCCCAAGAGCCAACACAGCACCCCAAAACCCAACACAGCACCCAAGAGCACCCCAAAAACCTCTCTGAGATACCTCGAGGTGCCTCCAGACTTTCTCCCCAACCCCAAAACCACCCTAAGCACCCCAAAATCTTCTCCTAGACTCTCCTGAGCACCCCAAATTCTTCCCCTAGACCCTCCTGAGCACCCCAAATTCTTCCCTAGCACCCCAAAATCACCCCAAGAGCCAACACAGCACCCCAAAACCCAACACAGCACCCAAGAGCACCCCAAAAACCTCTCTGAGATAGTCTGGAGGCACCTCGAGGTTTCTCCCCAACCCCAAAACCACCCTGAGCACCCCAAAATCTTCTCCTAGACCCTCCTGAGCACCCCAAATTCTTCTCTATAACCACCCTGGCACCCCAAATTCTTCTCTAGCACCCCAAAATCACCCCAAAACCAAACACAGCACCCCAAAACCCAACACAGCACCCAAGAGCACCCAAAAAACCTCTCTGAGATACCTTGAGGTGACTCCAGACCTTCTCCCCAACCCCAAAACCACCCTGAGCACCCCAAAATCTTCTCCTAGACCACCCTGAGCACCCCAAATTCTTCCCTAGCACCCCAAAATCACCCCAAGACCCAACCCAGCACCCCAATACCCAACACAGCACCCAAGAGCACCCAAAAAACCTCTCTGAGATACCTTGAGGTGACTCCAGACCTTCTCCCCAACCCCAAAACCACCCTGAGCACCCCAAAATCTTCTCCTAGACCCTCCTGAGCACCCCAAATTCTTCCCTAGCACCCCAAAACCACCTCAAGACCCAACCCAGCACCCCAATACCCAACACAGCACCCAAGAGCACCCAAAAAACCTCTCTGAGATACCTTGAGGTGACTCCAGACCTTCTCCCCAACCCCAAAACCACCCTGAGCACCCCAAAATCTTCTCCTAGACCCTCCTGAGCACCCCAAATTCTTCCCTAGCACCCCAAAACCACCTCAAGACCCAACCCAGCACCCCAATACCCAACCCAGCACCCAAGAGCACCCCAAAAACCTCTTTGAGATACTTTGAGGTGACTCCAGACCTTCTCCCACACCCCAAAACCACCCTGAGCACCCCAAAACCTTCTCCTAGCCCACCCTGAGCACCCCAAATTCCTCCCTAGCACCCCAAAAGCCACCCCCGGGACCCCCCCACCTCACCGATGAGCATGCGATACTTGTGGGGGTGCCGGGCGTCCTCGATGACGGGGATGACGTTGGTGCGTTTTTTGGCGACGTTGATGAGGTCACGGCCCGAACGATGCGAGAATTCCACGGCATAAACCAAGCCCTCCTGGGGACGGGGACAGGGAGGTCACCCCACCCGCCGGGGGGGGACCCCGAGGTGGGGGACACCTCTGGGGACATGGTGCCACCACCCATGGGGACATCTCTGGTGTCCCCAAGGTGGAGAATATCTCCAGGGACATGGAGCCACCACCCACAGGGACATCCCTGGTGTCCCCAAGATGGAGAACATCTCCAGGAACATGGAGCCACCACCCACAATGACATCTCTGGTGTCCCCAAGGTGGACGGCGCCTCCATGGATGAGGAGCTGCCACCCATGGGGACATCTCTGGTGTCCCCAAGGTGGAGAACATCTCCAGGAACATGGAGCCACCACCCACGGGGACATCTCTGGTGTCCCCAAGGTGGACAACACCTCCAGGGACATGGAGCCACCACCCACGGGGACATCTCTGGTGTCCCCAAGGTGGAGAACAGCTCTAGGGACATGGTGCCACCACCCACGGGGACATCCCTGGTGTCCCCAAGGTGGACAACACCTCCAGGGACATGGAGCCACCACCCGCGGGGACATCCCTGGTGTCCCCAAGGTGGAGAACATCTCCAGGAACATGGAGCCACCACCCGCGGGGACATCTCTGGTGTCCTCAAGGTGGAGAACATCTCCAGGGACATGGAGCCACCACCCACGATGACATCTCTGGTGTCCCCAAGGTGGAGAACATCTCCAGGAACATGGAGCCACCACCCATGGGGACATCTCTGGTGTCCCCAAGGTGGAGAACACCCCCAGGGACATGGAGCCACCACCCACGGGGACATCTCTGGTGTCCCCAAGGTGGACAACACCTCCAGGGACATGGAGCCACCACCCGCAGGGACATCTCTGGTGTCCCCAAGGTGGAGAACATCTCCAGGAACATGGAGCCACCACCCATGGGGACATCTCTGGTGTCCCCAAGGTGGAGAACAGCTCTAGGGACATGGTGCCACCACCCATGGGGACATCCCTGGTGTCCCCAAGGTGGACAACACCTCCAGGGACATGGAGCCACCACCCACGATGACATCTCTGGTGTCCCCAAGGTGGAGAACATCTCCAGGAACATGGAGCCACCACCCACGGGGACATCTCTGGTGTCCCCAAGGTGGAGAACACCTCTAGGGACATGGAGCCACCACCCACGATGACATCTCTGGTGTCCCCAAGGTGGAGAATATCTCCAGGAACATGGAGCCCCCACCCACAGGGACATCCCTGGTGTCCCCAAGGTGGAGAACACCCCCAGGGACATGGAGCCACCACCCATGATGACATCTCTGGTGTCCCCAAGGTGGAGAATATCTCCAGGAACATGGAGCCACCACCCACAGGGACATCCCTGGTGTCCCCAAGATGGAGAACATCTCCAGGAACATGGAGCCACCACCCACAATGACATCTCTGGTGTCCCCAAGGTGGACGGCGCCTCCATGGATGAGGAGCTGCCACCCACGGGGACATCTCTGGTGTCCCCAAGGTGGAGAACATCTCCAGGAACATGGAGCCACCACCCACGGGGACATCTCTGGTGTCCCCAAGGTGGAGAACATCTCCAGGAACATGGAGCCACCACCCACGGGGACATCTCTGGTGTCCCCAAGGTGGAGAACACCTCCAGGGACATGGAGCCACCACCCACGGGGACATCTCTGGTGTCCCCAAGGTGGAGGACGCCTCCAGGAACATGGAGCCACCACCCACAGGGACATCCCTGGTGTCCCCAAGATGGAGAACATCTCCAGGAACATGGAGCCACCACCCATGGGGACATCTCTGGTGTCCCCAAGGTGGAGAATATCTCCAGGAACATGGAGCCACCACCCACAGGGACATCCCTGGTGTCCCCAAGATGGAGAACATCTCCAGGAACATGGAGCCACCACCCATGATGACATCTCTGGTGTCCCCAAGATGGAGAACATCTCCAGGAACATGGAGCCACCACCCACAGGGACATCTCTGGTGTCCCCAAGATGGAGAACATCTCCAGGGACATGGAGCCACCACCCACGGGGACATCTCTGGTGTCCCCAAGGTGGACAACACCTCCAGGGACATGGAGCCACCACCCACGGGGACATCTCTGGTGTCCCCAAGGTGGAGGACGCCTCCAGGAACATGGAGCCACCACCCATGGGGACATCTCTGGTGTCCCCAAGGTGGAGAATATCTCCAGGAACATGGAGCCACCACCCACAGGGACATCCCTGGTGTCCCCAAGGTGGAGAACACCCCCAGGGACATGGAGCCACCACCCACGGGGACATCTCTGGTGTCCCCAAGGTGGAGAATATCTCCAGGAACATGGAGCCACCACCCACAGGGACATCCCTAGTGTCCCCAAGGTGGAGAACACCCCCAGGGACATGGAGCCACCACCCACGGGGACATCTCTGGTGTCCCCAAGGTGGACAACATCTCCAGGAACATGGAGCCACCACCCACAATGACATCTCTGGTGTCCCCAAGGTGGAGAACACCTCCAGGAACATGGAGCCACCACCCATGGGGACATCTCTGGTGTCCCCAAGGTGGAGAACATCTCCAGGAACATGGAGCCACCACCCACGGGGACATCTCTGGTGTCCCCAAGGTGGAGAACATCTCCAGGAACATGGAGCCACCACCCACGGGGACATCGCTGGTGTCCCCAAGATGGAGAACACCTCTAGGGACATGGAGCCACCACCCACGGGGACATCTCTGGTGTCCCCAAGGTGGAGGGCGCCTCCATGGATGAGGAGCTGCCACCCACGGGGACATCTCTGGTGTCCCCAAGGTGGACAACACCTCCAGGGACATGGAGCCACCACCCACGGGGACATCGCTGGTGTCCCCAAGGTGGAGAACACCTCCAGGAACATGGAGCCACCACCCACGGGGACATCTCTGGTGTCCCCAAGGTGGAGAACACCTCCAGGAACATGGAGCCACCACCCACGGGGACATCTCTGGTGTCCCCAAGGTGGAGGACACCTCCAGGAACATGGAGCCACCACCCGTGGGGACACGTCCCCTTCTCCCGCTGTCCCCAGGGGTCCGGTGTCCCCTCCCCGATGTCCTTACGGGTCCCACGATGTCGGAGACGTGGGACACGGTTGTCCCCGAGGCGGCGCCGAGATAAAGGACCTTCGTCCCCGGGCGGATGTGGATCTGGTCGATGCCACCCAAGATGGCGGCCGCCAATTTGGAGCGGAAGGGGTTCCAGGCGCGGTATTCCACCTTGGTGTCACCGTCCTGGGGACAAGGACGTCGGTGAGATGGGACACCCACAGCCTCCCAGTGCCACCAGTGCCACCGCCCAGTATACCCAGTATGGACTCTCAGAAGCTCCCGGTGACGCCTTCAACCTTGGTGTCGTCATTGTGGGGACAAGAACACCAGGGGACACGTCACCGATTGGCTGACTGACACCGACTGTCACTGACGCACCATGGTCACCCCCTCCCTCCCAGTGACGCCTCCCAGTGCTCCCAGTATGAAAATTACAAAGGTTCTGGTGATATCCCAGTGCTCCCAGTATGGACTCGGAGAAAGTCCTGGTGATGTCCTCAACCTTGGCGCCATCGTGGTGACAAAGACACCAGCAGACGTGTCACCCACTGGCTGTGACACCCCGTGGACACCCACACTCTCCCAGTAACACTTCCCGGTGCTCCCAGTATGAAAATTACAAAGGTTCTGGTGATATCCCAGTGCTCCCAGTATGGACTCTGAGAAGATCCTGACGTTCTACTCCACCTCTCCCAATCGCCCCAGTCCCCTCCCGATCGCCCCCAGTGCCTCGTGTCCCCTCCCAGTCACCCCCAGTCCCCTCCCCCTTTTCCCTACCCCCCTCCCAGTCCCTCCCAGTTGCTCCCAGTCCCTCCCAGTACCTCCACGGAGATCCTCTTCTCCCCATAGACCGACTCCCCCGGGACCAGGTTGCGGGTGACCAGCGCGTCCTCCTTCCCCCGGCAGATGAACACCCCTGGGGGGGGCGGGGGGGGCGTCAGGGACCCCCAACTGCCCCATAGAGCCCCAAACCTGCCCCATAGAGCCCCCCAACTGCCCCACACACCCCCCAACTGCCCCATAGAGCCCCCCAAACCTGCCCCATAGACCCAACTGCCCCACACACCCCCCAACTGCCCCATAGAGCCCCCAAACCGCCCCATAGAGCCCCCAACCTGCCCCATAGAGCCCCCCAACCTGCCCCATAGAGCCCCCACTGCCCCATAGACCCCCCAAACCTGCCCCATAGACCCAACTGCCCCACACCCCCCAACTGCCCCATAGAGCCCCCAACCTGCCCCATAGAGCTCCCAACTGCCCCATAGACCCCCCACTGCCCCATAGAGCCCCCCAAACCTGCCCCATAGACCCCCAACTGCCCCACACACCCCCCAACTGCCCCATAGAGCCCCCAAACCGCCCCATAGACCCAACTGCCCCACACACCCCCCAACTGCCCCATAGAGCCCCCAAACCGCCCCATAGACCCCCAACTGCCCCATAGACCCCCCACTGCCCCATAGACCCCCCAACCTGCCCCATAGAGCCCCCACTGCCCCATAGACCCCCCAAACCTGCCCCATAGACCCAACTGCCCCATAGACCCCCCAACTGCCCCATAGACCCCCCAACCTGCCCCATAGAGCTCCCAACTGCCCCATAGACCCCCCACTGCCCCATAGAGCCCCCCAAACCTGCCCCATAGACCCAACTGCCCCACACACCCCCCAACTGCCCCATAGAGCCCCCAAACCGCCCCATAGACCCCCAACTGCCCCATAGAGCCCCCACTGCCCCATAGACCCCCCAACCTGCCCCATAGAGCCCCCCAAACCGCCCCATAGACCCCCAACTGCCCCATAGACCCCCCACTGCCCCATAGACCCCCCAACCTGCCCCATAGAGCCCCCAAACCTGCCCCATAGACCCAACTGCCCCACACCCCCCAACTGCCCCATAGAGCCCCCCAAACCTGCCCCATAGACCCCCAACTGCCCCATAGACCCCCCACTGCCCCATAGACCCCCCAACCTGCCCCATAGAGCTCCCAACTGCCCCATAGACCCCCCACTGCCCCATAGAGCCCCCCAAACCTGTCCCATAGACCCCCAACTGCCCCACACACCCCCCAACTGCCCCATAGAGCCCCCCAAACTGCCCCATAGACCCCCCAACGTGCCCCATAGAGCCCCCAACTGCCCCCCAAACCTGCCCCATAGACCCCCCACTGCCCCATAGACCCCCCAAACCTGCCCCATAGACCCAACTGCCCCACACCCCCCCAACTGCCCCATAGAGCCCCCCAAACCTGCCCCATAGAGCCCCCAACTGCCCCATAGAGCCCCCCAAACCTACCCCATAGACCCCCAACTGCCCCACACACCCAACTGCCCCACAGAGCCCCCAACTGCCCCACACAGCCCCCCAACTGCCCCACAGACCCCCCAAACCGCCCCATAGACCCCCAACTGCCCCACAGACCCCCCAAACCTGCCCCACAGACCCCCAACTGCCCCATAGACCCCCCAAACCTGCCCCATAGACCCCCAACTTCCCCACAGACCCCCCAAACCCCCAAGCCTGCCCCATAGACCCCCAACTGCCCCACACCCCCCCCAAACCTGCCCCATAGACCAACTGCCCCACAGACCCCCCCAACTGCCCCACAGACCCCAACAGCACCCCATAGAGCCCCCAAACCTGCCCCACACCCCCCAAACTTGCCCCATAGACCCCCCAAACTGCCCCACAGACCCCCCCAACTGCCCCACAGACCCCAAACCTGCCCCATAGACCCCCCAAACTGCCCCACACACCCCCCAAACCTGCCCCATAGACCCCCCAAACTGCCCCCCACACCCCCCAAACCTGCCCCACACACCCCCCAAACCTGCCCCATAGACCCCCCAAACTGCCCCACAGAGCCCCCAAACTGCCCCACAGAGCCCCAACTTCCCCACAGACCCCCCAAACCTCCCAAGCCTGCCCCACACCCCCCAAACCTGCCCCATAGACCCCCCCAAACCCGCCCCATAGACCCCCCCAAACCTGCCCCACAGACCCCCCCAAACCTCCCAAGCCTGCCCCACACCCCCCAAACCCGCCCCATAGACCCCCCAAACCTGCCCCATAGACCCCCCAAACCTGCCCCATAGACCCCCCCAAACCTGCCCCATAGACCCCCCCAAACCTGCCCCACAGACCCCCCCAAACCTCCCAAGCCTGCCCCACACCCCCCAAACCTGCCCCATAGACCCCCCAAACCCGCCCCATAGACCCCCCCAAACCCGCCCCATAGACCCCCCAAACCCGCCCCATAGAACCCCCAAACCCGCCCCATAGACCCCCCCAAGCCTGCCCCACACCCCCCAAACCCGCCCCATAGACCCCCCAAACCTGCCCCATAGACCCCCCAAACCCGCCCCATAGACCCCCCCAAGCCTGCCCCACACCCCCCAAACCCGCCCCATAGACCCCCCAAACCTGCCCCATAGACCCCCCAAACCCGCCCCATAGACCCCCCCAAGCCTGCCCCACACCCCCCAAACCCGCCCCATAGACCCCCCAAACCTGCCCCATAGACCCCCCAAACCCGCCCCATAGACCCCCCAAACCTGCCCCATAGACCCCCCCAAACCCGCCCCATAGACCCCCCAAACCTGCCCCATAGACCCCCCAAACCCGCCCCATAGACCCCCCCAAACCTGCCCCATAGAACCCCCAAACCCGCCCCATAGACCCCCCCAAACCCGCCCCCCAAGTACCTTCGTGCCGATGGGGCTCCACCGTCACTTTCTTGCCCCCCTTGAAGCCGCCGCGGCCCCCCCGCCCCCCCCGGCCCCCGCGGGGGGGTCCGCCCCGCCCCCGCCCCCCAAAACCGCCCCCGCGGGGGCCCCCCCGGGGCTGGAAACCACCACCTGCGGGAAGAAGGCAACTGGGCTTACTGGGGGGGGGACTGGGAATGCCGGGGGGGCCGGGGGATGGGACTGGGGGGGGACTGGGGGCACTGGAGGGGGAACT
The DNA here is from genome assembly GCA_037953605.1 of Necrosyrtes monachus. NCBI lineage: Eukaryota > Metazoa > Chordata > Aves > Accipitriformes > Accipitridae > Necrosyrtes > Necrosyrtes monachus. The sequence goes on along the minus strand of JAZGTQ010000441.1, from coordinate 222,951 downwards.
GGGGGGAATTGGGGGGAGCTGGGCAGGCTGGGGGGGGGAACTGGGAAGGCTGGGGGGAGACTAGGGGGAACTGGGCATACTGGGAGAGGAACTGGGGGGAATTGGGGGGAACTGGGCACACTCCGGGGGGAACCGGGCATACCAGAAGGAGGACTGGGGGAGAACTGGGCATACTGGAAGGGGGACTGGGGGGTAATGGCAGGGAAGTGGGCATACTCAGGCGGGAACTGGAAAGGAAACTGGGCATACTGGGAGAGGAATTGGGGGTTAATTGGGGGGGAACTGGGCATACTGGGAGGACAACAGGACATACAGGGCATATTGGGAGAGGAACTGGGGGGGAACTGGGCATACTGGGAGGGGGCCTGGGGGGTAATTGGGGGGAGCTGGGTATACTGGGGGAGGAACTAGGGGGCAACTGGGGGGAACTGGGCATACTGGGGGCACTGGAAAAGGAACTGGGCATACAAGGAAAGAAAACTGGAGAGTAATTGGGGGGAACTGGGCAGGCTGGGATGATGACTAGGGGGAACTGGGCATACTGGGAGAGGGGTTGGGGGTAACTGGGGGGAACTGGGCACACTCCGGGGGGAAGTGGGCATACTGGAAGGAGGACTGGGGGAGAACTGGGCATACTAGAAGGGGGCATACTCAGGGGGGAACTGGAGAGGAAACTGGGCATACTGGGAGAGGAATCGGGGTTAATTGGGGGGGAACTGGGCATACTGGGAGGACAACAGGACATACAGGGCATATTGGGAGAGGAACTTGGGGGGGAACTGGGCATACTGGTGGGGGGACTGGGTATACTGGGGGCACTGGAAAGGGAATTAGGCATATTGGGAGGGGCGCTGGGAGGTAATTGGGGGGGAACTGGGCACACTGGGAGAGGAATTGGGGGCTAATTGGGGAGGAACTGGGCATACTGGGAGGACAACAGGACATACAGGGCATATTGGGAGAGGAACTGGGGGGGAACTGGGCATACTGGTGGGGGGACTGGGTATGCTGGGGGCACTGGAAAGGGAACTGGGCATCCTCCAGGGAGAACTGAAAAGGAAACTGGGTATACTGGGAGAGAATCTGGGGGTTAATTGGGGGGAACTGGGCATACTAGGGGACATCTAGAGAGTAATTGGGGGGAACTGGGCATACTGGGGGCACTGGAAAAGGAACTGGGCATACAGAGAAAGAAAACTGGAAAATAATTGGAGGGGAACTGGGCATACTGGGGGGGAACTGGGCAGGCTGAGATAGGGACTAGAGGGAACTGAGCATACTGGGAGAGGGACTGGGGGGTAATTGGGGGGAACTGGGAGCACTGGAGAGGGAACTAGGCATACTGGAAGGGGAACTGGGGGAGAACTGGGCATACTGGAAGGGGGACTGGGGGGTAATGGCAGGAAAGTGGGCATACTCAGGGGGGAGCTAGAGAGGAAACTGGGCATACTGGGAGAGGAATTGGGGGGGAATTGGGCATACTGGGAGGACAACAGGACATACAGGGCATATTGGGAGAGGAACTTGGGGGGGAACTGGGCATACTGGGAGAGGAATTAGGGGTTAATTGGGGGGGAATTGGGCATACTGGGAGGACAACAGGACATACAGGGCATATTGGGAGAGGAACTTGGGGAGGAACTGGCCATACTGGTGGGGGGAGTGGGTATACTGCGGGCACTGGAAAGGGAACTGGGCATACTGGGAGGGGGCCTGGGGGGTAATTGGGGGGAGCTAGGTATACTGGGGGAGGAACTAGGGGGCAACTGGGGGGAACTGGGCATACTGGGGGCACTGGAAAAGGAACTGGGCATACAAGGAAAGAAAACTGGAGAGTAATTGGGGGGAACTGGGCAGGCTGGGATGATGACTAGGGGGAACTGGGCATACTGGGAGAGGATCTGGGGGGAATTGGGGGGAACTGGGCACACTCCGGGGGGAAGTGGGCATACTGGAAGGAGGACTGGGGGAGAACTGGGCATACTAGAAGGGGGCATACTCAGGGGGGAACTGGAGAGGAAACTGGGCATACTGGGAGAGGAATCGGGGGCTAATTGGGGGGGAACTGGGCATACTGGGAGGACAACAGGACATACAGGGCATATTGGGAGAGGAACTTGGGGGGGAACTGGGCATACTGGTGGGGGGACTGGGTATACTGGGGGCACTGGAAAGGGAATTAGGCATATTGGGAGGGGCGCTGGGAAGTAATTGGGGGGGAACTGGGCATACTGGGAGAGGAATTAGGGGTTAATTGGGGGGGAATTGGGCATACTGGGAGGACAACAGGACATACAGGGCATATTGGCAGAGGAACTGGAGGAGAACTGGGCATACTGGTGGGGGGACTGGGTATACTGGGGGCACTGGAAAGGGAACTGGGCATCCTCCAGGGAGAACTGAAAAGGAAACTGGGTATACTGGGAGAGAGTCTGGGGGTTAATTGGGGGGAACTGGGCATACTAGGGGACATCTAGGGAGTAATTGGGGGGAACTGGGCATACTGGGGGCACTGGAAAAGGAACTGGGCATACAGGGAAAGAAAACTGGAGAGTAATTGAGGGGAACTGGGCATACTGGGGGGGAACTGGGCAGGCTGGGATAGGGACTAGAGGGAACTGAGCATACTGGGAGAGGGACTGGGGGGTAATTGGGGGGAACTGGGAGCACTGGACAGGGAACTAGGCATACTGGAAGGGGGACTGGGGGAGAACTGGGCATACTGGAAGGGGGACTGGGGGGTAATGGCAGGAAAGTGGGCATACTCAGGGGGGAACTGGAGAGGAAACTGGGCATACTGGGAGAGGAATTGGGGGTTAATTGGGGGGAAACTGGGCATACTGGGAGGACAACAGGACATACAGGGCATATTGGGAGAGGAACTGGGGGGGAACTGGGCATACTGGGAGGGGGACTGGGGGGTAATTGGGGGGAGCTGGGTATACTAGGGGAGGAACTAGGGGGCAACTGGGGGGAACTGGGCATACTGGGGGCACTGGAAAAGGAACTGGGCATACAAGGAAAGAAAACTGGAGGGTAATTGGGGGGAACTGGGCAGGCTGGGATGATGACTAGGGGGAACTGGGCATACTGGGAGAGGGATTGGGGGTAACTGGGGGGAACTGGGCACACTGCGGCGGGAACTGGGGGCACTGGAAAGGCGATGGGGGGTAATGTCGGGGAAGTGGGCATACTCAGGGGGAACTGGAAAGGAAACTGGGCATACTGGGAGAGGAATTGGGGGGGAACTGGGCATACTGGAAGGAGAACAGGACATACAGAGCATATTGGGAGAGGAACTGGGAGGGAACTGGGCATACTGGGGGGGGACTGGGTATACTCGGGGGGAACTGGAGGGGAAACTGGGGGTAATTGGGGAGAACTGGGCTTACTGGGGAGGGAACTGGGCATAGTGGGGCACTAGAGAGGGAACTGGACATACTGGAAGAGGGACTGGGGGGAACTGGGCATAATGGGAGGGAGCTGGGGGGTAATCAGGGAAGAACTGGGCATACTGGGAGGGAGCTTGGTGGGAACTGGGCATATTGGGGAGGAAACTGGGTGTACTGGGGGGGAAACTGGGAATAAGTAGTCATGCTGGGAGAGGGAACTGGGCATACTGGCGAGGGAACTGGGCATACTAGAAAAGGGACTTGGGGGAACTGGGCATACTGGGAGGGAGCTTGGGGGTAATCGGGGAAGAACTGGGCATACTGGGAGGGAACTTGGTGGGGACTGGGCATACTGGGGGGACTGGGGGGGGAACTGGGCATACTGGCAACACTGAAGATGGAACTGGGCATACTAGAAGGAGGAGAACTCGAGGGGAAACTGGGCATACTGGGAGAGAAACCGGGGGTAACTGGGGAGAACTGGGCTTACTGGGGAGCGAACTGGGCTTACTGGGGAGCGAACTGGGCTTACTGGGGAGCGAACTGGGCTTACTGGGGCACTGGAGAGGGAACTGGACATACTAGAAGAAGGACTGGGGGAAACTGGGCATACTGGGAGGAAGCTTGGGGGTAATCGGGGAAGAACTGGGCATACTGGGAGGGAACTTGGTGGGGACTGGGCATACTGGGGGGACTGGGGGGGGAACTGGGCATACTGGGAACACTGAAGATGGAACTGGGCATACTAGAAGGAGGAGAACTCGAGGGGAAACTGGGCATACTGGGAGAGAAACCGGGGGTAACTGGGGAGAACTGGGCTTACTGGGGAGCGAACTGGGCTTACTGGGGAGCGAACTGGGCTTACTGGGGCACTGGAGAGGGAACTGGACATACTAGAAGAAGGACTGGGGGAAACTGGGCATACTGGGAGGAAGCTTGGGGGTAATCGGGGAAGAACTGGGCATACTGGGAGGGAACTTGGTGGGGACTGGGTATACTGGGCGGACTGGGGGGGGAACTGGGCATACTAGGGGGAGAACTGGGAGTAACTAGTCATGCTGGGAGAGGGAACTGGGCATACTGGGAACACTGAAGACGGAACTGGGCATACTAGAAGGAGGAGAACTCGAGGGGAAACTGGGCATACTGGGAGAGAAACCGGGGGTAACTGGGGAGAACTGGGCTTACTGGGGAGCGAACTGGGCATACTGGGGCACTGGAGAGGGAACTGGACATACCAGAAGAAGGACTGGGGGGAACTGGGCATACTGGGAGGGAGCTTGGGGGTAATCGGGGAAGAACTGGGCATACTGGGAAGGAACTTGGTGGGGACTAGGTATACTGGGCGGACTGGGGGGGAACTGGGCATACTAGGGGCGAAACTGGGAGTAACTAGTCATGCTGGGAGAGGGAACTGGGCATACTGGGAGGGGAACTGGGCTTGTCGGGAGAGGGACGGGGGGAAACTGGGCAGGCTGGAAAAGGGGAGGGGGAACTGGGGCTCCCAGTACAGGCGGGACTGGCCTTACTGGGAGCACTGGGAGGGGACAGACTCACCTCGTCCCCCCCGGAAGCCGCCGCGGCCGCCGCGCCCCCCCCGGGGGCTGAAACCTGCCGGGAACCACTGTCAAACTGGGAGTACTGGGAGCACTGGGGCAGACTGGGATGGCTGCAGGAGGCTCCCAGTTCTCACCCAGTAACAGCCCCCGACCCCCCCCCCAGGCTCCCAGTGTTCCCAGTTTGGCCCGACCGCCCTCTGCGTCCCTCCCAGTTACCCCCTAAGTCATCCCAGTTGTTTCCCAGTCCATCCCAGTTGCCTCCCAGTATGGTTTGCTTTTTCCCAGCTACCTCTTACTCCTTCCCAGTAACCCCCCAGTCCCATCCCAGTTTCCTCCAACTCCCCAGTCCCTCCCAGTTAGCCCCTGTTAGCCCCTGTTCCTCCCAGTTAGCCCCCAGTGCATCCCCAGTCAATCCCAGTACATCCCAGTCCCCTCCCAGTACATCCCAGTCACTCCCAGCTACCTCCCAGTTACCCACAGTGCCTCTCCGTCCATCCCAGTCCCCTCCAATCTCATCCCAGTCCCCCCAGTCTCTCCCAGTGCCCCTGCCAGTACATCCCAGTCTCTCCCAGTCCCTCTCCCAGTACATCCCAGTTCGTCCCCAGTCAATCCCAGTACATCCCAGGCCCTCCCAGTTAACCCTAGTCCTCTCCAGTTACCCCCCAGTTACCCCCAGTGCCCTCCAGTCCCATCCCAGGGCCCCTCCCAGTCTCTCCCAGTCCCTCCCAGTCTCTCCCAGTCCCTCCCAGTGCCCCCCCAGTCAATCCCAGTATATCCCAGTCCCTCACAGTTACCCCCAGTACCCTCCAGTCCCATCCCAGTGCCCCTCCCAGTCCTCCCAGTATATCCCAGTCCCTCCCCAGTTACCCCCAGTCCCTCCCAGTTATCTCTCAGTCCCTCCCAGTTACTTCTCAGTCCCTCCGCAGTCAATCCCAATCCATCCCAGTCCCTCCCAGTTACCTCTCATTCCATCCCAGTACACCCCAGTCCCCCCAGTTAATCCCAGTCCCTCCCAGTTACTCCCAGTCCTCTCCAGTTACCCCCAGTCCCTCCCAGTACAACCCAGTCCCCTCCAGTATATCCCAGTCCCTCCCCAGTATATCCCAGTCCCTCCCAGTACAACCCCAGTCCCTCCCAGTACAACCCCAGTCCCTCCCCAGTATATCCCAGTTACCCGCAGTCCCTCCCAGTCCATCCCAGTCCCCCCCAGTATATCCCAGTCCCTCCCAGTACAACCCCAGTCCTTCCCAGTACATCCCAGTACATCCCAGTCCCTCCCAGTACAACCCCAGTCCCTCCCAGTACAACCCCAGTCCCTCCCAGTTACCCCCAGTTCTCTCCACGCCCACCCCAGTCCCCCCAATATATCCCAGTCCCTCCCAGTTATCCGCAGTCCTCTCCAGTTATCCCCCAGTTACCCGCAGTCCCTCCCAGTCCATCCCAGTCCCCTCCAGTCTCTCCCAGTCTCCCCCAGTATATCCCAGTCCCTCCCGGTCCATCCCAGTCCCTCCCAGTCCATCCCAGTTCCCACCTGGCCTCATCCCACCGCTGCTCCACGCGGGCCCACACGCGTCACCCCCCCACCCCGGAACCGGAAGCGCTATCTACCGGCCCCGCCCCTTTCCGGGCATCGCGCATGCGCATCAACGCACCCGACGTTACCGCCCCGCCCCAGGCCGGGCGGAAGTGCCCACGGAGGGCGGGAGCGGGAGGGGCTCCCCCGGGTCCTAGTGCCCTGCCGGTGCGCCCCGTAAACGGTCCTGGGGGGGATTTGGGGACAAAAATGGGGGTTTGGGGGAAACTTGGGGGGATCTGGGGACAGAAATGGGGGCTTTTTGGGGTCCTGGGGGGGATCTGGGGACAGAAATGGGGGGGTTGGGGTCCTGGGGGGGATTTGGGGACAAAAATGGGGGGGTTGGAGTCCTGGGGGGGGGATTTCGGGACAAAAATGTGGCTTTGGGGGGGTCCTGGGGGGATTTGGGGACAAAAATGGGGGGTTTGGGGGTGCTGGGGGGATTTGGGGACAGAAATAGGGGGGTTGGGGGGGTCCTTGGGGGATTTGGGGACAAAAATGGGGGTTTTGGGGATGCTGGGGGGGGATTTGGGGACAGAAATGGGGGATTTGAGGGTCCGGGGGGGGGATTGGGGAACAGAAATGGAGTTTTTGGGGGGTCCCGGGGGGGGGATTTGGGGACAGAATTGTGGTTTTGGGGGAAACTGGGAGGGATTTGGGGACAGAAATGGGGATTTTGGGGGTCCTGGGGGGGATTTGTGGACAAAAATGGGGATTTTGAGGGGTCCTGGGGGGGATTTGGGGACAGAAATGGGGCTTTTGTGGCGTCCTGTGGGGAATTTGGGGAGAGAAATGGGGGTTTTGGGGGGTTCTGGGGGGGATTTAGGGACAGAAATGGTGGGTTTGGGAGGGGTTGGGGAGATTTAGTGACATTTGTGGGGTCCTGGGGGGGAATTTGGGGACAGAACTGGGGATTTTGGGGGTCTTGGGGGGGATTTGGGGACAGAAATGGGGCTTTTACAGATCCTTGGGGGGTACTTGGGGGGGTCCTGTGGGGAATTTGGGGACAGAAATGGGGGGTGCTGGGGGGATTTGGGGACAAAAATGAGCGGTTTTGGTGTCCTGGGGGGGATTTGGGGACAGAAATGGGGCTTTTGGGGGGGTCCTGTGGAGGATTTGGGGACAAAAATGGGGCTTTTGGGGGGTCCTGTGGCGATTTGTGGACAAAAATAGGGGGGTTTGGAGTCCTGGGGGGGAAATTTGGGACAAAAATTGGGGTTTTGGGGGGTTCTGGGGGGGAATTTGGGGACAGAAATGGGGCTTTTGGGGGGTCCTGTGGAGGATTTGGGGACAGAAATGAGGGTTTGGGGGGTCCTGGTGGTCCTGGGGGGGATTTACAGACAGAACGGGGCTTTTGGGGGGTTTGGGGGTATTTAGGACATTTTTGGGGTCCTCGGGGAGATTTGGGGACAGAACTGGGGATTTGGGGGGTCTTGGGGGGAATTTGGGGACAGAAATGGGGCTTTTACGGATCCTGGGGGAGTACTTGGGGGGGTCCTGTGGGGAATTTGGGGACAGAAATAGGGGGTGCTGGGGGGATTTGGGGACAAAAATGGGCGGTTTTGGTGTCCTGGGGGGGATTTGGGGACAGAAATGGGGCTTTTGGGGGGGTCCTGTGGAGGATTTGGGGACAAAAATGGGGCTTTTGGGGGGTCCTGTGGAGGATTTGGGGACAAAAATGGGGCTTTTGGGGGGTCCTGTGGCGATTTGTGGACAAAAATAGGGGGGTTTGGAGTCCTGGGGGGGAAATTTGGGACAAAAATGGGGGTTTTGGGGGGTTCTGGGGGGGAATTTGGGGACAGAAATGGGGCTTTTGGGGGGTCCTGTGGAGGATTTGGGGACAGAAATGAGGGTTTAGGGGGTCCTGGTGGTCCTGGGGGGGATTTACAGACAGAACGGGGCTTTTGGGGGGTTTGGGGGTATTTAGGACATTTTTTGGGGTCCTCGGGGAGATTTGGGGACAGAACTGGGGATTTTGGGGGTCTTGGGGGGGAATTTGGGGACAGAAATGGGGCTTTTGGAGATCCTGGGTGGTACTTGGGGGGTCCTGGGGGGTATTTGGGGACAGGGATGGGGCTTTTGAGGGGTCCTTGGGGCATTTGGGAACATTTGGGGCTCCGGGGGGGATTTGGGGGCAGAAATGGTGCTTTTGGGGGTCCTGGGGGCCATTTGGGGGTTCGGGGGGGGCGGATTTGGGGACATTTGGGGGTTGGGGGGGATTTTGGGGGCAAGAACAGGGTGCTGGGGAGGTTGAGGGGTATCTGGGGGTCCGAGGATGCTGTTAATGTGAACTTTGGGGTCCTGGAGGTATTTCGGGGCCGTTTTGGGACCATTTCGGGGGATTTTGGGGCAGTTCCGGGTTCGGGTCGGGCTCCTCCCGCCGCCATTTCCCGTCGCTGGCGACGCTCAGTCCTCCCGCCTCCTCTCTATGGCCGCCGCAGTCCTCCAAGCGCCGGCCCCGCCCTCCGCCTCGGCCGCTCTACCCTCCTCGTCTCCATGGCTCCTCCCCTTCGGTTGCCTGGAGGGGAAGGGGAAAGGTGCGTCACTTCCGGCGGCGCGCTGCGCTTCCGCTGCGTCTCTTTGGTTCCGGCGGGAGGGCGGCGGCGGTGAAAGTCACTTTGAGCCGAGTCGGTGGTAGCCGGTGAGGGGGGGGGAACTGGGAGGTTACTGGGAGCACTGGGAGGGCCCTGGAGGGTTACTGGGAGCACTGGGAGGGCCCTGGAGGGTTACTGGGAGCACTGGGAAGGCTCTGGGGGGTTACTGGGAGCATTGGGAGGGCCCTGGGGGGTTACTGGGAGCACTGGGAGGGCCCTGTGGGGTTACTGGGAGCATTGGGAGGGCCCTGGGCCGTTACTGGGAGGGAGCTGGAGGGCTCTGGGACGGTTGTTGGGAGCACTGGGAGGGAACTGGGGCGTTACTGGGAGAGAACTGGGGACACTGTGGGGGCCTCTGAGGGGTTACTGGGAGGGCACTGGGAGGGCTAGTGGGGGTTACTGGGTGCACTGGGGGGTTGCTGGGAGGGAACTGGGGACACTGGGGGTGCTCTGGGGGTTGCTGGGAGTACTGGGAGGGCCCTGGAGGGTTACTGGGAGGGAACTGGGAAGGCCCTGGGAGCACTGAGAGGGGACTGGGGGGTTACTGGGAGGGAACTGGAAAGCTCTGGGACGGTTATTGGGCGCACTGGGAGGGAACTGGGAAGGCCCTGGGAGGGAACTGGGAAGGCCCTGGGAGGGAACCGGGAAGGCCCTGGGAGCACTGAGGGGGGACTGGGGGGTTACTGGGAGGGAACTGGAAAGCTCTGGGACGGTTATTGGGAGCACTGGGAGGGAACTGGGGCGTTACTGGGAGAGAACTGGGGACACTGTGGGGGCCTCTGAGGGGTTACTGGGAGGGCACTGGGAGGCAACTGAGGGGTTACTGAGTGCACTGGGAGGGCTAGTAGGGGGTTACTGGGTGCACTGGGGGGTTGCTGGGAGGGAACTGGGGACACTGGGGGTGCTCTGGGGGTTACTGGGAGTACTGGGAGGGCCCTGGGAGGGAACTGGGAAGGCCCTGGGGGGGAACTGGGAGGTTACTGGGAGCACTGAGAGGGGACTGGGGGGTTACTGGGAGGGAACTGGAAAGCTCTGGGACGGTTATTGGGAGCATTGGGAGAGAACTGGGGACACTGTGGGGACCTCTGAGGGGTTACTGGGAGGGCACTGGGAAGCAACTGGGGGGTTGCAGGGAGGCAACTGAGGGGTTACGGGGTGCACTGGGAGGGCTAGTAGGGGGTTACTGGGTGCTCTGGGGGGTTGCTGGGAGGGAACTGGGGACACTGGGGGGGCCTCTGAGGGGTTACTGGGAGGGCACTGGGAGGCAACTGAGGGGTTACTGGGCGCACTGGGGGGTTGCTGGAAGCACTGGGAGGGCCCTGGGGGGGTTGCTGGGAGGGAACTGGGGACACTGGGGGTGCTCTGGGGGTTACTGGGAGGGCCCTGGGATGGTTACTGGAAGCACTGGGAGGAGTACTGGGACCACTATGGGGACCACTGGAAGGGCATTGGGAGGTTACTGGGAGGGAACTGGAGTGACTGGACACACTGGGAGAGCTAGTAGCAGATTACTGGGAGGGCGTTGGGAGGTTACTGGGAGGGAACTGGAGTGACTGGGCACACTGGGAGAGCTAGTAGGGGATTACTGGGAGGGCTTTGGGGTGGTTACTGGGTGCACTGGGGGCTTACTGGGACCGAACTGGGGACACTGGGGGGGGGCTCTGGGGGTTACTGGGAGGGAACTGGGGGGGGAGTGGGGACACTGGGAGTGAACGGGGAGCACTGGGGGGTTACTGGGAGCTTCCCCCCCCCAGGGTTCTTCCCTTTATTGGTTAATTAATTAATTACCCACAGTAATTACATTTATTGGCTAGTTAATTATCTGATAATTAGTTATGTCATTGATTATGCAAGTAATTAGTTATCCTTTTAGCCACCCCAGGAATTAATTACCCCAATAATTAATTGCACCATTAATCACCCAATTAATTGATTACACCAGTGATTAATCATTTTCTAACTAATTACACGTGGCAATTGCACAAGGCAATTAATTACCCCAGTAACTACCCCAATAATTATCTACCAACATTAATTAATAGTTATCAGTGATTAACTACATATAGTAATCACAGTCATTAACTAATTAATTAGCCCAGTGGCTAATTGTGTCATTAACCAAGCCATAAATTAATTGCCCGAGTAATTAATTACCCGATAATTAATTACTTCCCAACCCCCCCATTACCATCCCGCTTGTCCTTCCCTGTGTGAGGGGGATAATTATTCCCAGGAGAAATTAATTATTCCCAAGGAGATTAATTACCCTGTTAATTACCCCACTAATTACCCCATTAATTATTCTGCCTTGTTATCATGCCCCCTGTTACCGTCTTCTTTGTTATTTTTGGGGAGTTAATTATTCTGTGTGTGTGTGTTTTTTATTATAGGGGAGTTAATTAGTCTTGAGCACATGTCAATTAGTCCTGGAGGACTAATTACCCCTGTTAATTAGCCCCCCCCCTCGGGCACCCCTCCACCTCCCCCCCCTTACTCTCTTCTCTGTTACCATTCCCCTTCTCATTTGGGGGGCATTAATTATTTGTGGGGGGTTAATTAGTCCCAGGGGAGTGTTAATTAGTCCCAGGGGAGTGTTAATTAGTCCCAGGGGGATTAATTAGCCCCGTTAATTACCCCCTACTGGGTAGCCCCCCCGCCCCATTTTTACCATCTCCACTTTCATTACCAGGGGCAGGAATTAATTATTCGGGGGGGGGGGGGGGGGGCGGCGGCTAATTATGCTTGGGGGGTTGTTAATTATTCCCAAGGGGATTTAATTAGTTCTGTGAGGGTTAATTAGGCCTGTTAATTACTGCTTGTTGGGGTCTCCCCCCCCCCAACACCCCCACCCCACTACCCCCCCTTGTTACCATTCCCATTTCCATTACTGGGTGGGAAAAAGTAATTATTCTCAGGTGGGTTTATTATGCTGGGGTTGTTAATTATTCTTGAGAGGGGGTAATTAGTTCTGGAGAGGTTAATTAACCCTGTTAATTATTCCCTGCTCAGTTTCCCCCCCCCCCCAACACCACCACCCCACAACCCTCCCTTGTTACCATCCCTACTTCCATTATTGGATGGGAGCAATTAATTATCCCCAGGTGGATTAATTATGGTAGGGGGCTGTTAATTATTCCCAGGGGGGTTAATTAGTTCTGAGGGGGTTAATTAGCCCTGTTAATTACTCCCTGCTGGGCCCCCAACACCCCCACCCCACTACCCCCCCTTGTTACTATCACCAGTTCTGTTACTGGGTGTGAGAATTAATTATCCCCAGGTGGATTAATTGTGATGTGGGTTGTTAATTATTCCCAGGGGGATTAATTAGTTCTGAGGGGGTTAATTAGCCCTGTTAATTGTCCCCTGATGATGTTTCCCTCTCCCCAACATCCCCCCCATTCCCCCCCGCCTTGTCCCCATCCCCATTTCCACGACCGAGAACAAGAACTAATCATCCCTAGACCACCTTAATTACTCCAGAGCGGGCGAGCTTTATTAATTAGCACGACGCGGGGCTTAATTACCTTGTTAATTACTCCTTCCTAGCCATGGCGGAGGACATCAAGACCAAACTGGAGCGCTACAAGACGGCGCCGTTCGACAGCCGCTTCCCCAACCAGAACCAGACCAGGAACTGCTGGCAGAACTACCTGGGTACCGACCCCCCCCCGCCACCCCCGTGTCCCCCCCCCACTTGGGGACACTTGGGGACACTTGGGGACATTTGTGTCCCCCAAAAATCCCTTCGTGTCCCGTCCCCCCCCCCCAGATTTCCACCGCTGCGAGAAGGCGATGGCGGCCAAAGGGGTGGACGCCGGGCCCTGCCAGTGGTACTACCGCGTCTACAAGTCCCTTTGTCCCACCGCTTGGGTGAGTGGCACCTCCCTTGTCACCCTCTGTCCCCGTCGTGTCCCCCCCCCTCGGTGTCCCCACGGCTTTCGGGGGTGTGTGTGTCCCCCCGGTGTCCTCACGGTCCTCAGAAACCACCCCCCGGTGTCCCCACGGTGTCCCCGCGGCCCTCGGAACCCCCACGGTGTCACCACGGTGTCTCTACAATGTCCCCACGGTCTTCAGACCCCCCCCCCCCAGTGTCCCCAAGGTGTCCCCATGACCTTCAGACCTCCCACAGTGTCCCCACAGTGTCCCCATGCTCATCAGACACCCCCCCAGTGTCCCCATGACCTTCAGAACCCCCCCAGTGTCCCCAAGGTGTCCCCAAGAGCTTCAGAACCCCCCCAGTGTCCCCAAGGTGTCCCTAAGCTCCTCAGACCCCCCCCCCCAGTGTCCCCAAGGTGTCCCCAAGAGCTTCAGACCCCCCCAGCATCCCCATGATGTCCCCACGATCTTCAGAGTCCCCCATGGTGTCCCTGTGGTGTCCCCACGGTCCTCAGAAGCCACCACTGTCCCCCCCAGTGTCCCCACGGCCCTTGGGGGTCCCCCCCCGGTGTCCCCGTGGCCCTCGGAACCCCCACGGGGTCACCACGGTGTCCCTACAATGTCCCCACGGTCCTCAGACCCCCCTCCAGTGTCCCCATGGTGTCCCCATGACCTTCAGACCTTTCCCAGTGTCCCCACAGTGTTCCCATGCTCCTCAGACCCCCCCCACAGTGTCCCCACGGTGTCCCCATGCTCATCAGACACCCCCCCAGTGTCCCCAAGACCTTCAGAACCCCCCCAGTGTCCCCAAGGTGTCCCCAAGAGCTTCAGACCCCCCCCAGTGTCCCCAAGGTGTCCCCAAGAGCTTCAGACCCCCCACAGTGTCCCCAAGGTGTCCCCATGACCTTCAGACCCCCCACAGTGTCCCCACAGTGTCCCCATGCTCCTCAGAACCCCCCCAGTGTCCCCAAGGTGCCTCCATGACCTTCAGAACCCCCCCAGTGTCCCCAAGGTGTTCCCAAGAGCTTCAGACCCCCCCCAGTGTCCCCAAGGTGTCCCCAAGAGCTTCAGAACCCCCCCAGTGTCCCCAAGGTGTCCCCAAGAGCTTCAGACCACCCCCAGTGTCCCCAAGGTGTCCCCAAGAGCTTCAGAACCCCCCCAGTGTCCCCAAGGTGTCCCCAAGAGCTTCAGACCCCCCCCAGTGTCCCCAAGGTGTCCCCATGACCTTCAGACCCCCCCCAGTGTCCCCACAGTGTCCCCATGCTCCTCAGAACCCCCCCAGTGTCCCCAAGGTGCCTCCATGACCTTCAGAACCCCCCCAGTGTCCCCAAGGTGTCCCCAAGAGCTTCAGACCCCCCCCAGTGTCCCCAAGGTGTCCCCAAGAGCTCCAGAACCCCCCCAGTGTCCCCAAGGTGTCCCTAAGCTCCTCAGACCCCCCCCCCCAGTGTCCCCACGGTGTCCCCATGCTCCTCAGGGTCCCCCACGGTCCTCAGAACCCCCCCAGTGTCCCCATGGCCCCTGGAACCCCCCCAGTGTCCCCGCGGTGTCCCCACGGTGTCCCCACGACCTTCAGTTCCCCCTTGGGGTCACCACGGTGTCCCCACGGCCCTCAGGGTCCCCATGACGTCACCATGTCCCCCATGACATCACCGCGGTCCCTGTGCCCCCCCCCGGTGTCACCGTGTCCCCCACGACATCACCGCGGTCCCTGTGCCCCCCCCCGGTGTCACCGTGTCCCCCATGATGTCACCGCGGTCCCTGTGCCCCCCACGGTGTCACCGTGTCCCCCATGATGTCACCGCAGTCCCTGTGCTCCCTGTAGTGTCACCACGTGCCCCATGACGTCACCGCGGTCCCTGTGCCCCCTGTGGCCTCACTGTGTCCCCCATGACATCACCACGGTCCCCGTGCCCCCCATGGCGTCACCATGTCCCCCATGACGTCACCGCAGTCCCTGTGCCCCCCACAGTGTCACCAAGTCCCCTGTGGTGTCACCACGTGCGCCATGACGTCACTGTGGTCCCCGTGCCCCCCGTGGTGTCACCAAGTCCCCCATGGCGTCACCATGTCCCCCGTGATGTCACAGCAGTCCCTGTGCCCCCTGTGGCGTCACCATGTCCTCCATGACGTCACTGCGGTCCCTGTGCCCCCCACAGTGTCACCAAGTCCCCAGTGGCGTCACCGCGGTCCCTGTGCCCCCCACAGTGTCACCAAGTCCCCCATGGCGTCACTGTGTCCCCCATGACATCACCACGGTCCCCGTGCCCCCCACGGTGTCCCCACGTCCCCCATGACATCACCGCGGTCCCTCTGGCGTCACCGTGTTCCCCCATGATGTCACCGCAGTCCCCGTGCCCCCCGCGGTACCACCAAGTCCCCGGTGGCGTCCCCACGTCCCCCATGACGTCACCGCGGTCCCCGCGTTCCCCCCCCCCCCCGACATCACCGTTGTCCCCGCGTCCCCCGCCGCGACGTCCCCGCGAGGTTCCGTGTCACCCCGCAGGTGACAACGTGGGACGAGTACCGCGAGGAGGGGACCTTCCCCGGAAAGATCTGAGCTTCTCCGACCACCCCCACCGGGGAGGGGACATCTGTGTCACCGGCTGGTGCTGGGGGGGGTGACACAGCCAACCCCCCCCCCCACGGCGAGGGAGGGGACACGGCTGTCACCTTTTGGGGGGGGGGGGGGCGGAGGGAGGGGACACACCGCTGTCACCGGGGCGGTGGCACCGGCCAATAAAGGGTTGAACTGGTCCTGGGTATGGTTTTTACTGGGAGCGGGGGGGGAGGGGAACAGAGCAGAGACCCCGCCCACCGCGCCGGAATCGAAAGGTTTTATTAATTAAAATAATCGCGGTGGGACGGCGTGAGTCGTCCCCCCCCCGGGTGCTCCTTGGGGACAGGGGCATTATGGGACCAAGGGGACACCCTGGAGGGGCCGGAGACCGAGGGGCGTCCCCAGGATCTGGCCCACGATGTCCCCGGGGGCCACCAGGGTCTGGCCGAGGCCTCGCAGCGGCAGCGCTCCCAGCAGCTCCCCTGGGGGGACGACACGGCGTCAGGGTGTCTTCTCCGTCCCACCGTCCCTCCAGCCAGCCTCCCCGTCCCTTCCCGCCATCCCTCATCCCGTTTCCTCATCCCTGTTTCCATCTCTTCCTCCTCTTGCGTCCGTCTTCAACGGCGTCTCCGGCCGTCGTCCATCTTCAATGGTTTCTCCTTCCATCCGTTGTCCATCATCAATGGTTTCTTCATCCATCCATCCGTCGTCCATCTTCAATGGTTTCTCCTTCCATCCGTCGTCCATTGTCAATGGTTTCTCCATCCATCCGTCATCCATCTTCAATGGTTTCTCCATCCATCCGTCATCAATCATCCATCTTCAATGGTTTCTCCTTCCATCTGTTGTCCATCGTCGATGGTTTCTTCATCCATCCGTCGTCCATCGTCAGTGGTTTCTCCATCCATCCGTCGTCAATCATCCATCTTCAATGGTTTCTCCTTCCATCCGTTGTCCATCGTCGATGGTTTCTTCATCCATCCGTCGTCAATCATCCGTCTTCAATGGTTTCTCCTTCCATCCGTTGTCCATCATCAATGGTTTCTTCATCCATCCATCCGTCATCCATTGTCAATGGTTTCTCCATCCATCCGTCGTCCATCTTCAATGGTTTGTCCATCCATCCGTCGTCAATCATCCATCTTCAATGGTTTCTCCTTCCATCTGTTGTCCATCATCAATGGTTTCTTCATCCATCCGTCATCAATCATCCATCGTCAATGGTTTCTCCATCCATCCGTCATCAATCATCCATCGTCAATGGTTTCTCCATCCATCCGTCGTCCATCGTCAATGGTTTCTCCATCCATCCGTCGTCCATCGTCAATGGTTTCTCCATCCATCCGTCGTCCATCGTCAATGGTTTCTCCATCCATCCGTCGTCCATCGTCAATGGTTTCTCCATCCATCCATCCGTCGTCCATCGTCAATGGTTTCTCCATCCATTTCTCCGCCCATCATCCATCTTCAATGGTTTCTCCTTCCATCTGTTGTCCATCATCGATGGTTTCTTCATCCATCCGTCGTCACTCATCTGTCGTCAGTGGTTTCTCCATCCGTCGTCCATCGTCAGTGGTTTCTCCATCCATCCGTCGTCAATCATCCATCTTCAATGGTTTCTTCTTCCATCCATCGTCAATCATCCATCATCAATGGTTTCTCCATCCATCCATCATCCGTTGTCCATCGTCAATGGTGTCTCCTTCTATCCGTCATCCATCGTCAACGGTGTCTCCTTCCATCCGTTGTCCATCATCGATGGTTTCTTCATCCATCCGTCGTCCATCTTCAATGGTTTTTCCATCCATTTCTCTGCCCATCATCCATCTTCAATGGTTTCTCCTTCCATCCGTTGTCCATCATCGATGGTTTCTTCATCCATCCGTCGTCACTCATCCGTCGTCAATGGTTTCTCCATCCGTCGTCCGTCGTCAATGGTTTCTCCATCCATCCATCATCCGTCGTCCATCTTCAATGGTGTCTCCTTCCATCCATCGTCCATCGTCAATGGTTTCTCCGTCCATCTTGAATGGTTTCTCCATGCATCTCTCCATCCATTGTCCATCTTCTATGGTTTCTCCACCCGTCGTCCATCTTCAATGGTGTCTCTGTCCATTGTCCATCTTCAGTGGTTTCTCCATCCATCTTCAGTGGTTTCTCCATCCATCTCTCCATCCATCGCCCGTCTTCAATGATTTCTCCATCCATCGCCCGTCTTCAATGATTTCTCCATCCATCCCTTTATCCGTTGTCCATTTTCAGTGGTTTCTCCATCCATCCATTGTCCGTCTTCAGTGGTTTCTCCATCCATCTCCAATGGTTTCTCCATCCACCCACCCACCCAACCGTCCATCTCTATCCTTCCTCAACGGCTTTCTACTTCTCCATCCATCGTCATCGGTGGTTTCCCCATCCATCTCTCCACGAAGGGATGGATGAGGAAACCACTGAAGAATTTCATTGATTTGTCCGTCTATCCGTTGATGCTTCTTCAGTGGATGAAGAAATCATTGAAGAACTTCTTTGATGGCGTCTCCATCCATCATCTTTGGTGCTTTCTCCATCTCTTCATGAACGGATGGGTGGAGAAACCATTGAAGAAGCTCCTTGATTCGTCGGTCTACTCCTTCGTCCTCCTTCTGTGGTTCCGTTCACCCAACCAGCCGTCCGTCCGTCCTTCTTCAGTGGTTTCTTCATCTCCTCGGCCATCCACCCATCTCCTCATCCTTCCCGTCCTCCTCTTTTCGTGGTTTCTCCAGCCCCATGGCCCCAGCCCCATTGCCTTCCTTCACCCAGAAGTCCTCCCATCCCCTGTCCCCTCACCTGGAGGTCCCTTCCCATCCCCGTGGCGTCCCCTCACCTGCGAGGAGGTCCCGTGGCAGCAGCGTTCGGTGGGGGACACAGGTGTCACCGGGGCGGCAGCGAGGGTCCTCGGGGCACCACGGGGCTGTAGGTGATAGAGGGGTTGGGTGGGGACGCGTGACGCGTCGGGGAGGGACGGACCATGGGGACGTCATGGAGGGGACGGGTAGGGAGGTCAGGGATGGACAGGGAGATGAAGGACGTCACGGATGCATCGGGGACGTCGTGGACAGTCACATTGGGGACACCGTGGCCACGTAGGGATGTCACCGGGGGACGGAGAGGTGGAGGACGTCATGGAAGGACACGCGGGGATGTTGCGGTTGGAGAGAAAGCAGAGGGGACACCACGGCTGGACACGGCGGGAGGTCACAGGTGGACAGAGAGATGGGAGGACATCACGGAGGCACAGACAGACGAGATCGTGGACGGGTAGGGATGTCACGGGTGGAGAAAGGTGGAGGACGTCGTGGAGGGACACATAGGGATGTCATGAATGGACAAAGAGGTGGAGAACGTCGTGGAAGGACTTGTAGGGATGTCACAAATGGACAAAGAGGTGGAGGACATCGTGGAGGGACTTGTAGGGATGTCACGGGTGGACAAAGAGGTGGAGGACGTTGTGGAGGGACACGTAGGGATGTCATGGGTGGAGAAGGAGGTGGAGGATGTCGTGGAGGGACACGTGGGGATGTCACAAATGGACGAAGAGGTGGAGGACATCATGGAGGGACATGTGGGGATGTCACGGGTGGACAAAGAGGTGGAGGACGTTGTGGAGGGACACGTAGGGATGTCATGGGTGGAGAAGGAGGTGGAGGATGTCGTGGAGGGACACGTGGGGATGTCACAAATGGACGAAGAGGTCGAGGATGTGGAGGGACATGTAGGGATGTCACGGGTGGAGAAGGAGGTGGAGGATGTGGAGGGACACATGGGGATGTCATGGAGAAAGAGGTGGAGGACATCGTGGAAGGACTTGTAGGGATGTCACGGATGGACAAAGAGGTGGAGGACGTTGTGGAGGGACACGTAGGGATGTCACGGGTGGAGAAGGAGGTGGAGGACATTGTGGAGGGACACGTGGGGATGTCCCAGATGGACACATGAAGGTCCTCATGGACACATAGGGGTGGCATGGGTGGACAGAGAGCTGGAGAACCTCGCGGATGGACACACGCAAGTCATCGCGGACGCGTGGGAACGGCTTGGAAGGACACGTACGCGTAGGTGACACCACGGATGGCCATCACGGATGGCCACGTAGGAGCCCAGAGAACCCCCGGCCCCACGTCCACCTCCCACCCCGTGGTCCCCAACTCACGGCAGACGTTGGGGGTGCTCCAGGGTCCCACCCGTGCCCCGGCTTGGCGACAGGCGGCTTCGTAGGCCCCCAGGACCTCGTTGAGGACCTCGTTGAGGACCTCTTTGTCCCCAGGGGTCTCGCAGAGCTCTCGGAGGCAGACGTCGAAGAAGATCCCGGGGTGGACCGTGGTGTGACACTCCCCAAAAGGACCTTGGGGGACCCGGAGAAGACCACAGAGCTTGGTGTGGACGAAGGCCCTCTTGGGGGGCTGGCGACAGGGGGGACACGCGGGACCGGGACAGGGACGATGACACGTGGCCCCGGAGGCGGTGACATCGTAGAGGCGGTCGTTGTAGGGGTGACCGTCGAAGTTGCCGCAGAGGCCGCAGGTGACGTTGCGGTAGCGGGGGGACACGGTGACGGCCACGGCGGCCCCGGGGCCGACGGTCACGCGGAGGCCGAAGTCGGCGAGGAGGAGGAGGGTGGTGGCACCCCGGGGTGTCACGCACGCGGCGCGGCCCTGCAGGCAGAAGGGCAGCGGCACCACCACGCCGTCCACCTGGGGGGGGGGCGGGGATGAGTGGGGGGACCTGGTTGGCTGTCCCACCTGGTCCTCCACCCTGTTCCTTCTGGTCAGCCGTCCGTTTGTCCTCCTCCATCCATCCATCCTGACCTTCTCCATCTGTCCGTCCATCCAACCTCTTCCACCCATTCATCCATCCAACTTTCATCCATCAATCAAGTCTTCTCCGTCCCACCTCTTCCACCCGTTCATCCATCCATCCAACCTTCTCCATCCATCCAACCTTCTCCATCCATCCAACCTTCTCCATCCATCCGTCAGGTCTTCTCCATCCAACCTCTCCCACCCATTCATCCATCCAACCTTCTCCATCCATCCCTCCCTTCAACCTTCAGCCTTCTCCGTCCAACATCTCCATCCATCTCTGTCCATCCAACCTTCCCTGTCCATCCTTCTCCAACCTTCCCTGTCCATCCTTCTCCAACCTTCCCTGTCCATCCTTCTCCAACCTTCTCCGTCCATCCAACCTTCTCCATCCAACCTTCTCCAACCTTCTCCGTCCATCCAACCTTCTCCATCCATCCGTCAGGTCTTCTCCATCCAACCTCTCCCACCCATTCATCCATCCAACCTTCTCCATCCATCCCTCCCTTCAACCTTCAGCCATCCAGCCTTCTCCATCTGTCCAGCCTTCTCCATCCAACATCTCCATCCATCTCTGTCCATCCAACCTTCTCTGTCCATCCTTCAACCTTCCCTGTCCATCCTTCTCCAACCTTCTCCGTCCATCCATCCTTCTCCAACCTTCTCCGCCCATCCTTCTCCAACCTTCTCTGTCCATCCTTCTCCAACCTTCGCCCATCCAACCTTCTCCATCCATCCTTCTCCAACCTTCTCCATCCATTCTTCTCCAACCTTCTCCGTCCATCCAACCTTCTCCATCCATCCAACCTTCTCCAACCTTCTCCATCCATCCAACCTTCTCCAACCTTCTCCATCCATCCAACCTTCTCCGTCCATCCAACCTTCTCCAACCTTCTCCGTCCATCCAACCTTCTCCAACCTTCTCCGTCCATCCAACCTTCTCCAACCTTCTCCGTCCATCCAACCTTCTCCGTCCATCCAACCTTCTCCAACCTTCTCCGTCCATCCAACCTTCTCCAACCTTCTCCGTCCATCCAACCTTCTCCAACCTTCTCCGTCCATCCAACCTTCTCCGTCCATCCAACCTTCTCCGTCCATCCAACCTTCTCTGTCCATCCTTCTCCAACCTTCTCCGTCCATCCAACCTTCTCTGCCCATCCTTCTCCAACCTTCTCCATCCATCCAACCTTCTCCGTCCATCCTTCTCCAACCTTCTCCGTCCAACCATCTCCGTCCTTCTCCATCCATCCCACCTTCTCCATCCATCCCAGTCCATCCATGCACCCCCAACCCCCGTTCTTCCCCCCCCCCGCCCCCCCTCACCTCCACGACGCCGGGGCTCCCTCCCCGCATCACCCAGCGATGCTGCTCCGCCGTGACCGTCACCCTACGGCTACCGCCGCCACCCCGGCCTGCGTCGGTGACGGTGACGTCGAAGGCGGGGTGGACGCCGGGGGGGCCGCAACTCCGTGCCACCACGTAAGAGCAATTGTCCCCCACGGCCACGGCCGCCCCGTCGAAGCTCAGGTAGTGCCGGGTCCCCACGGCCCGGCAGGTCCCCGGGGGGCCGGTGACACCCGCCACTCTTCCCGGCGCGACCAAACACCCCTGGGTGCCCCCGGCACCGGGGGGGGAGATGCAGCCCTCCCGGCACCCTTGGGTGCAGCCGGGGGCGCAGATGGCGTAGCGGGTGCCCGCCGGGCAGTTGGGTGCTGGGGGGGGGGGGGCAAGGGATGAGAGGGGGGTGTCGTCCCCCCCCCCCCCCCAATGCTAGGGTCCCTTGGGTGCACTATGGGCTGGTGTACCCCCCCACCCCAATTTGTGGGCCCCTTGGGTGCTCTATGGGGCTTGTCGTCCCCCCCCCAATGTGTGGGTCCCTTGGGTGCTCTATGGGGCTGGTGTCCCCCCCCCCCCCGATGCCGGGGTCCCTTGGGTGCTCTATGGGGCTGGTGTCGTGTCCCCCCCCATGCCAGGGTCCCTTGGGTGCTCTATGGGGCTGGTGTCCCCCCCCCACCCCGATGCTGGGGTCCCTTGGGTGCACTATGGGCTGGTGTCCCCCCCCACCCCAATTTGTGGGTCCCTTGGGTGCTCTATGGGGCTTGTCGTCCCCCCCCCAATGTGTGGGTCCCTTGGGTGCTCTATGGGGCTGGTGTGTGTGTCCCCCCGTGCCAGGGTCCCTTGGGTGCTCTATGGGGCTGGTGTCCCCCCCCAAACCCTAATGTGTGGGTCCCTTGGGTGCTCTATGGGGCTTGTGTCCCCCCCACCTCGATGCTGGGGTCCCTTGGGTGCTCTATGGGGCTGGTGTCCCCCCCACCTCGATGCTGGGGTCCCTTGGGTGCTCTATGGGGCTGGTGTCCCGTCCCCCCCCCCATGCCAGCGTCCCTTGGGTGCTCTGTGGGGCTGGTGTGTCCCCCCCCCAACCGCAATGCTGGGGTCCCTTGGGTTGCTCTATGGGGCTGGTGTCCCCCCCCGCCCCCCCGACTCGGACGCCTGGGTCCCTTGGGTGCTGGGTGGGTGACTTACGGCAGAAACCCTCGGTGCGCCATTCCAGGACTTTCTTCCCGGCTTCCTGGCAGGCGGCGACGTAGGCGGCGAGGACGCGGCAGACGCCCTCGCGGCGACACCGGTCGGCGACGCAATCCCGGTAGTAGGTTTCAGGGTGAACGGTCCCGTGGCAGAACCGGAAAGGCCCTTCCTTACTCAGCACCACCCCACACTCTCCCCCACCCTCCGGCTGTCCCTTCCCCAACCCCCCCGTCACCCCGCACCCCAAAATCTCGCCGCACCCCGCCTCCGCCGCCCCCCCCACCCGCCAGCCCCCCGCCGGCCCCACGTCGTTGCGGGGGTCCCCGTCCGAGTCCCCGCAGAGCCCGCAGAGCCTCCCGCCGTAAACGCCCGGCACCTGGACCCTCACCCGGCCGTGACGCCCGTCGAAGGTCACCGTCACCCCCCGGGGGGTCTTCGCCGTCACCTCCCAACCCCGGGGCTCCAGGGTCACCGCCGAGGTCCCCACCGCGTGGGGCGGGCGGGTCGGCACGCCGTTCACCTTTGGGGGGGTGGGGGGGGGGATAAAGGTTTAGTCGGGGTCACGGAGCGGGGCAGAATCTGCGTTGGGCCATCCTGGAGCCCGTTTCCTTGCTACTCATGGTTTACTCGCCCGTTCCTCGTGGTTTGCTCACTTGCTGCTCGTAATTTTCTCGCTTGCCGCTCGTAATTTTCTCACTCGCCATTCATACTTTACTCACTCGCCTCTCATGGTTTACTCACTTGCCACTCATACTTTACTCGCCACACATCGTTTACTCATTTGCTACTGACACTTTACTCACTCGCCACTTATGGTTTACTCACAAGCTACTTGCTTGTTGCTCGCTACTTGGTACCAGCCCTCCAGGGCGGCTTGTGGTGGGGACTGGATGGGAACAAGCCCTCTTACTTGCTACTTACGCTTTACTCGCTGACTACTCGGCACTTAACTTCCAGCTTATGAGATTTCCTCTCTTACTCCTTCCTTCCTCCTTACTCACACACTTGCTCCTCACCTAACTCACGACACATCCCTGGGCAACTCTACATTCCCTGCATCCTCCCAGCTTGCTCATCTACTCGTGTTACTCATTACTCGCTCGTTACTTGCTTGCTACTCGCTCCTTGGGCTATCCAGACCAGCCTCACTTGCCACTTATGGTTTACTCACAAGCTACTCGCTCGTTGCTCGCTACTTGGTACCAGCCCTCCGGGGCGGCTTGTGGTGGGGACTGGATGGGAACAAGCCCTCTTACTCGCTACTTATGCTTTACTCGCTGACTACTCGGCACTTAACTTCCAGCTTATGAGATTTCCTCTCTTACTCCTTCCTTCCTCCTTACTCACACACTTGCTCCTCACCTAACTCACGACACATCCCTGGGCAACTCTACATTCCCTGCATCCTCCCAGCTTGCTCATCTACTCGTGTTACTCACTACTCGCTCGTTACTTGCTTGCTACTCGCTCCTTGGGCTATCCAGACCAGCCTCACTTGCCACTTATGGTTTACTCACAAGCTACTCGCTCGTTGCTCGCTACTTGGTACCAGCCCTCCAGGGTGGCTTGTGGTGGGGACTGGATGGGAACAAGCCCTCTTACTCGCTACTTATGCTTTACTCGCTGACTACTTGGCACTTAACTTCCAGCTTATGAGATTTCCTCTCTTACTCCTTCCTTCCTCCTTACTCACACACTTGGTCCTCATCTAACTCACGACACATCCCTGGGCAACTCTACATTCCCTACGTCCTCCCAGCTTGCTCATCTACTCGTGTTACTCACTACTCGCTCGTTACTTGCTTGCTACTCGCTCCTTGGGCTATCCAGACCAGCTTAAACACTCTTTATGCCCGCTACTCACTCGCTACTCATCACTTGGCCAACAAACACATCCCCGCTTACTACCGGCACGGGGAGAAAGTGCTACTCAGCACCCAAACCCTCCTCCTGGGTTACTCACCGCCTCACTCCATCCTCCCAACTCCCTCCTCGCGGCTCTTACTCACTCCCCGCCCTCACGCCGCCGTACTCACGCCCTACTCCTCCTTTGCTTGCCCCTAGAGCTACTCACCGTGACCTGCCCGGGCTCCAGCCCCACGCGTGTGCGACGCACGAGGACCTCGGCGCCGACGATGCCGCCGGCGCCGCCGCGCACCAGGACGCGGAAGGGTTCGGCCCCGCCGGCGCCGGGGCAGAGGCCGGCCAGGAGGTGAACGCAGGAGACGGGGAAGTCGCGGTGGAGGCGGTCGAAGGTACGGAGGTGACCCATGCCCAGGGCGGAGCAGGTGGCGAGGGCGGGGACGGGGGCGGGGACGGGGGCGGGGACGGGGGCGGGGTTGGTGGCACAGGGCTCCTGGGGGTGTTTGGATGAGCAGGGTGGAGCTGTGGGGACAGGAGGAGCAGTGGTTAGGCCAGTTGTCCTTCTAGAAGGGTTCTCCGTCCATCCTTCCGTCCTTTCATCCATCCTTCTGGAAGGGTTGTCCATCCATCCCTCCATCCATCTTTCTGGAAGGGTTCTCCATCCATCCTTCCATCCATCTGGAAGGGTTCTCCATCCATCCTTCCACCATCCATCCTTCTGGAAGGGTTCTCCATCCATCCATCCTTCCATCCATCTTTCTGGAAGGGTTCTCCATCCATCCATTCCTCCATCCATCTTTCTGGAAGGGTTCTCCATCCATCCATCCTTCCATCCATCTGGAAGGGTTCTCCATCCATCCTTCCACCATCCATCCTTCTGGAAGGGTTCTCCATCCATCCATCCTTCCATCCATCTGGAAGGGTTCTCCATCCATCCTTCCACCATCCATCCTTCTGGAAGGGTTCTCCATCCATCCTTCCATCCATCTGGAAGGGTTCTCCATCCATCCTTCCACCATCCATCCTTCTGGAAGGGTTCTCCATCCATCCATCCTTCCATCCATCTTTCTGGAAGGGTTCTCCATCCATCCATCCTTCCATCCATCTGGAAGGGTTCTCCATCCATCCCTCCCTCCATCTTTCTGGAAGGGTTCTCCATCCATCCCTCCCTCCATCTATCTGTTCCTCCCTCCAATGATCCCTCAGTCCATTCCTGCCTCCCTCCATCCTATCATCACCCGTTCATCCCTCCATCCATCCTTCTTCACCCGGTTCTCCATCCCGCTTTCCATCCCTTTATCCTTCTTCACCCATTTCTCCATCCCTTCATCCTTCTTCCACTCTTTCTCCATCCATCCCTCCATCCTTCCTCAACCGTTTCTTGATCCCACCATCCCTTCATCCTTCTCCACCTCTTTCTTCATCCATCCTTCTTCACCCATTTCTTGATCCCTCTATCCCTTCATCCATCCCTCCTCCTTCATCCATTTCTCCATCCCTTCATCCTTCTTCCATTCTTTCTCCATCCATCCTACCATCCCTAAATCCTTCTTCACCCATTTCTTGATTCCTCCATCCCTTCATCTTTCTTCCAGTCTTTCTTAATCCCTCCATCCCTCCATCTTTCTTCATCCATTCCTCCATCCTTCTCCATCCTTCTCCATCCTTCTCCATCCTTCTCCATCCACCCCTCCACCCCTCCATCCTTCTTCATCCATCCCTTCATCCCTCCATCCTTCTTCATCCATCCCTCCATCCCTCCATCCTTCATTCACCCCTCCATCCTTCTTCATCCACTCCTCCATCCTTCTTCACCCATTCCTCCACCCCTCCATCCTCCTTCATCCTTCTTCATCCATCCCTCCATCCCTCCGTCCTTCATCCACTCCTCCATCCTTCTTCATCCACTCCTCCATCCTTCTTCATCCATCTCTCCATCCCTCCATCCTTCTTCATCCATCTCTCCATCCCTCCATCCTTCTTCACCCATTTCTCCATCCCTTCGTCCTTCTTCATCTGTCCATTCCTCCATCCTTCTTCATTCACTTCTCTATCCCTCCATCCTTCTCCATCCACTCTCATCCTTCTCCATCCACCCTTCCATCCTTCCTCCACCTCTCCATCCTCCTCCATCCATCCCTCCATTCTCCTCTATCCATCCCTCCATCCTTCTTCACCTCTTCCTCCATCCCACCATCCACATCTCCACTCCTCCCACCACTCCCCCCCCCACCCCAGCCCCACTCGTGTCCACCCCGCATCCCCCTGCCCCACTCACGGCACTGCGTCCCCTGTCCCCCGCCGTCCCCTTCCTCAGGCTGGGCGCAGACCCCGCAGACTTGTCCCCGTAGCGACGCCGGCGCCGTCACCGTCACCGCGCCGTCCCCGCCGAAAGCCACCCGCACGCCCGTGGCCGTTGTCACCCGCCGTTGGCCCCCCCGACGCTCCAACCGCACCCGGCCCCCCGCCAACGAGAGGGGCAGGCGGACCTGGCGCCCGGCCACCTGCGGGGAGGGGACATCGGCTGGGACACCCGGACGCCTGGCTCCCCCCCCCAGTTATGGGAACTGGAGGTTGGGAATGGAACGGGGAGGAACCGGACGCCTGGCTCCCCTCCCCAGTTATGGGAACTGGAGGTTGGGAATGGGACGGGGAGGAACCGGACGCCTGGATCCCCTCCCCAGTTATGGGAACTGGAGGTTGGGAATGGAACGGGGAGGAACCGGACGCCTGGCTCCCCTCCCCAGTTATGGGAACTGGAGGTTGGGAATGGAACGGGGAGGAACCGGACGCCTGGCTCCCCTCCCCAGTTATGGGAACTGGAGGTTGGGAATGGAACGGGGAGGAACTGGACGCCTGGATCCCCTCCCGGAGAAGACACCCCACCCCTACCACGCTCTGCCCAGGGCCGTATCCTCACCCTCGCCATCGTCTCCTCTCCTCGGAGCAGGAGCACCTCGTAGCCGTCACCTCGGAGCGTGACGTGGCCGAAGGTGGCGGCTGGTCCCCTGCCCACCTGGCCACCCGCCGTGACCTGGAGGGTGGGCAACTGGACGCCGCAGGTGGTCACCAAAGTCTGGGTGCAAGCTCCGGCCAAGCCGTAGTTCTTCCCATCGAAGGCCCGGTAACGCCAACGCCCCAAGACGTGGCAAACAAGTGGGGGCTGCAAGATGGGGAGACATCTGGGGGAGGTTTCTACCATCTTACACCTTGTCCCCTTTGGGCAAGAGACGTCGTTGCAAGACGGGTTGACGGGAACGCATCTGGGAGAGGTTTCCACCATCTTGCACGTCGTTCCGGATGGACAACGCAGGTCGTTGCAAGATGGGTTGATGGGAA
The DNA here is from genome assembly GCA_037953605.1 of Necrosyrtes monachus. NCBI lineage: Eukaryota > Metazoa > Chordata > Aves > Accipitriformes > Accipitridae > Necrosyrtes > Necrosyrtes monachus. The sequence continues at coordinate 194,837 of JAZGTQ010000441.1, read as the reverse complement.
CGCATTTGGGCCAATCCTCCACCATCTGGCACGTTGTCCCCTTCAGGCAACGCAGGTCTTTGCACGACGGCTTGTTGGGGAGGCATCTAGGTGAGGTTTCCACCATGTGGCACATCGTTCCGGATGGGCAACGCACATCGTTGCAGGACGGCTTCTTGGGCACGCATTTGGGCCAGTCCTCCACCATCTGGCACGTTGTTCCAGCCGGACAACGCATATCGTTGCAGGATGGCTTCTTGGGCACGCACGTAGGCCAATCCTCCACCGTCTGGCAGGTTGTCCCCGCCGGGCAACGTACCTCGGTGCAAGATGGCTTGTTGGGGACGCACATGGGCCAACCTTCCACCGTCTGGCACACGGTACCTTCCGAGCAGTGCACGGCGGCACAAGTGGGCTTGGGGGGGACGCAGCGGGGGACGCCCTCCACCACGCGACACGCTGTCCCGGACTTGCAGGCCAGGTTGGCGCAGGACAGGGCGGGCGCGCTCCTTGTCATCGGCACGCACTTGGGCCACCCTCCCACCACCCGGCAGCTCGTCTCGCTTGGGCACCGGAGGTCACCACACGAGGGGACGCGGACGCAACGGGGCCACCCGTTGAGGACCTTGCAGCCCATTCCTGCCTTGCAGTGGAGGTTCTCGCAGGAGGGTCGGGAGACGCAGGCGGGATGACCGTGCACCATCACGCAGGCGGTGCCGGGTTTGCAGGCAACGTGCCGGCAGGACCCGGGGACGGTGACGCAGTGGATGCCGATGCAGGAGAAGGGAGGCGATGAGGTCCCAGAGGAAAATGGGGGGACGGAAAGGGGGTGGCCCCAGAAGACAGACCTGAAGAGGGGATAGCCGGGAAGACAGCGGGGCCACCCGTCTGTCACGGTGCAGGTTGTGCCCTCGGGACATTGGATGTCACCGCAGGAGGGTTGGCGGTGGACACACTGGGGCCACCCATCTCTCATCGTGCACGTGGTCCCCTTGGAACATTGGATGTCGCTGCAAGAAGGTCTCCAAATGGAGGTCTTGGTTTGGACGCACCGGGGCCAACCGTCGACCATCTGGCACGTGGTTCCCTTCTGGCATTGGATGTCACTGCAGGAGGGACGATTTTGGACACATTGGGGCCAACCGTTGACCATGTTGCACGTGGTCCCTTGGGGACAGTGGACATCGCTGCAGGACGGCTGCCTGTGGACGCACTGGGGCCAACCCTGTAGCATCTTGCACGTGGTCCCTTGGGCACAGTGGACGTCATTGCAAGAAGGTCTCCTAATGGAGGTCCTGGTTTGGACGCACCGGGGCCAACCGTCGACCATCTGGCACGTGGTTCCCTTCTGGCACTGGATGTCCTGGCAGGTGGGCAGGGTGTGGACACACTGAGGCCACCCATCTGTCATCTTGCACGTGGTGCCTTTGGGACATTGGAGGTCGTTGCAAGTAGGTCTCCGAATGGAGGTCTTGGTTTGGACGCACCGGGGCCGACCATCGACCATCTGGCACGTGGTTCCCTTCTGGCATTGGACGTCACTGCAGGAAGGTCGGTTTTGGACACATTGGGGCCAACCATTGACCACGTTGCACGTGGTCCCTTGCGGACAGTGGACATCATGACAAGAAGGTTGGCGATGGACACACTGAGGCCACCCATGTACCATTTTGCACGTGGTCCCTTTGGGACACTGGATGTCTCTGCAAGATGGTTGCCTCACAGTGGTCTTGATTTGGACGCACCGGGGCCAACCATCAACCATCTGGCACGTGGTTCCCTTCTGGCATTGGACGTCCTGGCAAGAGGGCTGGATGTGGATGCACCGTGGTTGGCCATCTATCATGTTACATGTCATCCCTTGGGGACAGTGGATGTCATTGCAAGAAGGTTGCCTGAGGGACATCTTGATTTGGACGCACCGGGGCCAACCATCAACCATCTGGCACGTGGTTCCCTTCTGGCATTGGACGTCCTGGCAGGAGGGTTGGTTGTGGACGCACCGTGGTTGGCCATTAATCCAGTTGCACGTGGTCCCTTGGGGACAGTGGGCGTCACGGCAGGATGGTTGGCTTTGGACACACTGTGGTTGGCCATTGATCATCTGGCACGTGGTCTGTTTGGGACACCGAATGTTCCTGCAAGACGGTCTCCTTGGGGACATCTTGATTTGGATGCACCGGGGCCAACCGTCAACCATCTGGCACGTGGTTCCCTTCTGGCATTGGATGTCCCGGCAGGAGGGCAGGTTATGGACACACCGTGGTTGGTCATCTATCACGTTACACGTGGTCCCGTGGGGACAGTGGACATCATTGCAAGAAGGTTGCCTGAGGGACGTCTTGATTTGGATGCACCGTGGCCAACCGTCAACCATCTGGCACGTGGTTTTCTTCGGGCATTGGACGTCCTGGCAGGAGGGACGATTTTGGACACATTGGGGCCAACCATTGACCATGTTACACGTGGTCCCTTGAGGACAGTGGACATCGTTGCAAGATGGTTCCCTCAGGGTGGTCTTTGTTTGCACACACCGGGGCCAACCATCGACCATCTGGCAGGTCGTTCCCTTCTGGCATTGGATATCGCGGCAGGAAGGTTGGTTCTGGACACAGCGGGGCCACCCGTCTGTCACCTGACATGAGGTCCCTTTAGGACACTGGATGTCCTTGCACGTTGGTTGATGCTGAACACACCGTGGCCAACCATCCACGAGCTGACACACGCTGCCTTTGTGACACCGGATGTCATCGCAGGACGGTTGGTGGTGGACGCACTGTGGCCACCCGTGTAGCATCGTGCACGTGGTCCCCTTGGAACACTGCACATCCCCGCAAGAAGGTCTCCTAATGGAGGTCTTGCTTTGTACACACCGGGGCCAACCGTCAACCATCTGGCACGCGGTTCCCTTCTGGCATTGGAAGTCCTGGCATGAGGGTGGGTTATGGACGCACCGTGGTTGGCCGTCCATCATGTTACATGTGGTCCCGTGGGGACAGCGGACATCGTTGCAAGAAGGTCGCCTGAGGGATGTCTTCGTTTGGACGCACCGGGGCCAACCATCAACCATCTGGCACGTGGTTCCCTTCTGGCATTGGACGTCCTGGCATGAGGGTGGGTTATGGATGCACCGTGGTTGGTCATCTATCATGTTACACGTGGTCCCGTGGGGACAGTGGATGTCGTTGCAAGAAGGTCGCCTGAGGGACGTCTTGGTTTGGACGCACCGTGGCCAACCATCAACCATCTGGCACGTGGTTCCCTTCTGGCATTGGATGTCACTGCAGGAGGGACGATTTTGGACACATTGGGGCCAACCATTGACCATGTTGCACGTGGTCCCTTGGGGACAGTGGACGTCATTGCAAGAAGGTCTCCTAATGGAGGTCTTGGTTTGGATGCATCGTGGCCAACCATCAACCATCTGGCAGGTGGTTCCCTTCTGGCATTGGACATCATGGCAGGAAGGTTGGTTGTGGACACACCGAGGCCATCCATCCATGATCTGACACGTGGTTCCCTCGGAACATCGGATATCGTGACAGGAGGGTTGGTTGTGGTCACACTGAGGCCACCCATTGCTCATTCTGCACGTTGTCCCCTTGGGGCATTGGACATCTCTACAAGAAGGTCTCTGAATGGACGTCTTGGCTTGGACACACCTGGGCCAACCGTCAACCACGTGGCACAGAGTTCCTTTCTGGCATTGGATGTCATTGCAAGAAGGTGGGGTTTGGACGCACAGCGGCCAACCATCCGTCGTCTTGCACATGGTCCCTTTGGGACATTGGATGTCCCTGCAAGAAGGTCTCCTTGGGGACATCTTAGTTTGGACGCACCGGGGCCAACCGTCAACCATCTGGCACATGGTTCCCTTCTGGCATTGGATGTCACTGCAGGAGGGCGGGATGTGGACACACCGTGGTTGGCCGTCAATCAAACTACACGTTGTCCCGTGGGGACAGTGCACCTCACTACAAGAAGGTCTCCTGAGAGATGTCTTGGTTTGGACGCAGCGGGGCCAACCATCGACCATTTGGCACGTGGTTCCCTTCTGGCATTGGACATCCTGGCAGGAGGGCAGGGTGTGGACACACTGAGGCCACCCATTGGTCACCGTGCACGTGGTCCCTTGGGGACATTGGATGTCACTACAAGAAGGTCTCCTGAGGGATGTCTTGGTTTGGAGGCACCGGGGCCAACCATCAACCATCTGGCACGTGGTTGCCTTGTGGCATTGGACGTCCTGGCACGAGGGTGGATTTTGGACACATTGGGGCCAGCCATCTGTCATCTTGCACGTGGTCCCTTGGGGACAATGGACGTCACTACAAGAAGTTGGTCTTGAGGACGTCTTGGTTTGGAGGCACCGGGGCCAACCATCAACCATCTGGCACGTGGTTCCCTTATGACATTGGATGTCCTTACAGGAGGGCGGGCTGTGGACACACCGTGGTTGGCCGTCAATCAACTTGCATGTGGTCTCCTGGGGACAGTGGACATCATTGCAAGAAGGTTTCCTGACAGTTATCTTGGTTTGGACGCACCGTGGCCAACCGTCAACCATCTGGCATGTGGTTCCCTTCTGGCACTGGACGTCCTGGCAGGAGGGTTGGTTGTGGACACACCGTGGTTGGCCGTCCATCATCTTGCACGTGGTCCCTTTGGGACACTGGATGTCACTACAAGAAGGTGGTCTTGAGGACGTCTTGGTTTGGACACATCGGGGCCAACCGTCAACCATCTGGCACGTGGTTCCCTTCTGGCATTGGATGTCCTGGCAGGAGGGCGGGCTGTGGACACACCGTGGTTGGCCATTAATCAAGTTGCACGTGGTCCCTTGGGGACAGTGGGCGTCATGGCAGGATGGTTGACTTTGGACACACTGTGGTTGGCCATTGATCATCTGGCACGTGGTCTGTTTGGGACACTGAATGTCCCTGCAAGACGGTCTCCTTGGGGACATCTTGATTTGGATGCACCGGGGCCAACCGTCAACCATCTGGCACGTGGTTCCCTTCTGGCATTGGACGTCCTGGCAGGAGGGTTGGTTGTGGATGCACCGTGGTTGGCCATCTATCATGTTACACGTGGTCCCTTGAGGACAGTGGACATCATTGCAAGAAGGTCGCCTGAGGGACGTCTTGATTTGGATGCACCGTGGCCAACCATCAACCATCTGGCATGTCGTCCCCTTCTGGCACTGGACATCACTGCAGGAGGGTTGGTTGTGGACACACCGTGGTTGGCCATTAATCAAGTTGCACGTGGTCCCTTGAGGACAGTGGACGTCATTGCAAGAAGGTTTCCTGACAGTTATCTTGGTTTGGACGCACCGTGGCCCACCATCAACCATCTGGCACGTGGTTCCCTTCTGGCATTGGACATCCTGGCAGGAGGGCGGGCTGTGGACACACCGTGGTTGGCCGTCAATCAAGTTGCACATGGTCCCTTTGGGACAGTGGACGTCACGGCAGGATGGTTGGCTTTGGACACACTGTGGTTGGCCATTGATCATCTGGCACGTGGTCTGTTTGGGACACTGAATGTTCCTGCAGGACGGTCTCCTTGGGGACATCTTGATTTGGATGCACCGGGGCCAACCGTCAACCATCTGGCACGTGGTTCCTTTCTGGCATTGGATGTCCTGGCAGGAGGGTTGGTTGTGGATGCACCGTGGTTGGTCATCTATCATGTTACACGTGGTCCCTTGAGGACAGTGGATGTCATTGCAAGAAGGTCGCCTGAGGGACGTCTTGATTTGGATACACCGTGGCCCACCATCAACCATCTGGCATGTCGTCCCCTTCTGGCACTGGACGTCACTGCAGGAGGGTTGGTTGTGGACACACCGTGGTTGGCCATTAATCAAGTTGCACGTGGTCCCTTGGGGACAGTGGACATCATGGCAGGATGGTTGGCTTTGGACACACTGTGGTTGGCCATTGATCATCTGGCACGTGGTCTGTTTGGGACACTGAATGTTCCTGCAGGACGGTCTCCTTGGGGACATCTTGATTTGGACACACCGGGGCCAACCGTCAACCATCTGGCACGTGGTTCCCTTCTGGCATTGGATGTCCTTACAGGAGGGTGGGCTGTGGACACACCGTGGTTGGTCATCTATCAAGTTGCATGTGGTCCCTTGAGGACAGTGGACGTCATTGCAGGATGGTCTCCTTGGGGACATCTTAATTTGGATGCACCGGGGCCAACCATCAACCATCTGGCACGTGGTTCCTTTCTGGCATTGGATGTCCTGGCAGGAGGGTGGGCTGTGGACACACCGTGGTTGGCCATCTATCACGTTACACGTGGTCCCCTGGGGACAGTGGACATCATTGCAAGAAGGTCGCCTGAGGGACGTCTTGGTTTGGACGCACCGGGGCCAACCATCGACCATCTGGCACGTGGATCCCTTCTGGCACTGGATGTCACTGCAGGAGGGCGGGTTGTGGACGCACTGTGGTTGGTCGTCCATCATCTTGCACGTGGTCCCTTTGGGACACTGGATGTCACTACAAGAAGGTGGTCTTGAGGACGTCTTGGTTTGGACACATCGGGGCCAACCGTCAACCATCTGGCATGTGGTTCCCTTCTGGCACTGGATGTCCTGGCAGGAGGGCGGGCTGTGGACACACCGTGGTTGGCCGTCAATCAAGTTGCACGTGGTCCCTTGGGGACAGTGGACATCACGGCAGGATGGTTGGCTTTGGACACACTGTGGTTGGCCATTGATCATCTGGCACGTGGTCCGTTTGGGACACTGAATGTCCCTGCAAGACGGTCTCCTTGAGGACATCTTAGTTTGGACACACCGTGGCCAACCGTCAACCATCTGGCACGTGGTTCCCTTCTGGCATTGGATGTCCTTACAGGAGGGTGGGCTGTGGACACACCGTGGTTGGCCGTCGATCAACTTGCATGTGGTCTCCTGGGGACAGTGGACATCATTGCAAGAAGGTTTCCTGATGCTTGTTTCGGTTTGGACGCACCGGGGCCAACCATCAACCATCTGGCACGTGGTTCCCTTCTGGCATTGGATATCCTGGCAGGAGGGCGGGTTGTGGACGCACTGTGGTTGGTCGTCCATCATCTTGCACGTGGTCCCTTTGGGACACTGGATGTCACTACAAGAAGGTGGTCTTGAGGACGTCTTGGTTTGGACGCACCGGGGCCAACTGTCAACCATCTGGCACATCATCCCCTTCTGGCACTGGATGTCCTGGCAGGATGGTTGGTTGTGGACACACCGTGGTTGGTCGTCCATCATCTTGCACGTGGTCCCTCGGGGACACCGTACGTTGGTGCAGGACGGTTGGCCACTGGCCGGTTGTTTTGGGATGGGACGGGACTCGGAATATTTCCTGTTTCCCACCCAAATGGGAGAAGCTGATTGGTGGTGGGACGGCCCTCTCTGCACGCAACGGGGCCAACCATGCACCATGAGGCACGCGGTTCCCTTCGGACACCGAAAATTGCCGCAGGAGGGCGGGTTGTGGATGCATTTGGGCCAACCGCTGATCATCTTGCACGTGGTGCCTTGGGGACACCGGATGTCCCTGCAGGAGGGCAGGGGACCGACGCATTTGGGCCACCCATCCAACATTTTGCACGTCGTCCCCTTTTGGCAACGGATTTCTTCGCACGTTGGGGTTTTGTGGACGGGTTGCGAGTGGGTGGTCTTCGTTGGGCCACACCAAGGCCACCCATCAACCATGTGACACACGGTTCCCTTCTGGCATTGGACGTCATCGCAGGAGGGCGGGTTGTGGACGCAGCGCGGTTGGTCATCGATCATCTCGCACGAGGTTCCTTTGGGACATTGGACATCCCGGCAAGGTTGTCTTGGGGACATCTTAGTTGGGACACACCGTGGCCAACCGTCAACCATCTGGCACGTGGTTCCCTTCTGGCATTGGATGTTCTGACAGGAGGCTCGATTTTGGACACAGTGGGGCCACCCGTCCGTCATCTCGCACGTGGTCCCTTTGGGACAGTGGACGTCACCGCAAGAAGGTCGTCGCGAGGACGTCTTGGGTGGGACGCACCGGGGCCAGCCGTCGGCCATCTTGCACGTGAACTCTTTGGGACAGGGATGATGGTGGCACGAGGGTGGCACGTGGAGAGCCGGAGGTGGTGGCGCTTCCCTCTGGAAGAGCTGCTTGTGCACGCATTTGGGCCAACCGTCCACCATCTTGCATCGGGTCCCCTTCGGGCAGCGAATAGCTCGGCAGGAGGGCGGGAGGTGGACGCATTTTGGCCAACCACCCACCATCTTGCACCGCGCGCCCTCGCCGCAGCGCAAGCGGCGGCACGAGGGTGTGGGGACACACTTGGGTCTCCCGGCCACCATCTCGCATCGCGTCGCTCCCTTGCAGGGGAAGCTCTGACACGAGGGCGTGGGGACGCACTTGGGCCAGCCGTCCACCATCTTGCATTGCGTTCCTGCGTCACAACGGAAGTTGTTGCATGACGGCAGTGGGACACATTTTGGCCACCCGTCCGCCATCTTGCACTGGGTTCCAGCTTCACAATGGAAGTTCTTGCATGACGGCAATGGGACACACTTGGGCCAACCATCCACCATCTTACACTGGGTTCCTTCTTCACAGCGGAAGTTGTTGCATGATGGCAACGGGACGCATTTTGGCCACCCGTCCACCATCTTGCACTGGGTTCCAGCTTCACAGCGGAAGTTCTTGCATGATGGCAATGGGACACACTTGGGCCAACCATCCACCATCTTGCATTGGGTTCCTTCTTCACAATGGAAGTTGTTGCATGACGGCAATGGGACACATTTTGGCCACCCGTCCACCATCTTGCACTGGGTTCCAACTCCACAGCGGACGTTCTTGCATGAAGGCAGGGGGATACATTTTGGCCAACCATCCACCATTTTGCATTGGGTTCCTTCTTCACAACGGAAGTTGTTGCATGATGGCAACGGGACGCATTTTGGCCACCCGTCCACCATCTTGCACTGGGTTCCAGCTTCACAGCGGAAGTTCTTGCATGATGGCAATGGGACACACTTGGGCCAACCATCCACCATCTTGCATTGGGTTCCAGCTTCACAACGGAAATTCTTGCATGACGGCAATGGGACACATTTTGGCCACCCGTCCACCATCTTGCACTGGGTTCCAGCTCCACAGCGGAAGTTGTTGCATGATAGCAATGGGACACACTTGGGCCAACCATCCACCATCTTGCATTGGGTTCCAGCTTCACAGCGGAAGTTCTTACATGATGGCAGTGGGACACATTTTGGCCAACCATCCACCATCTTGCATTGGGTTCCTTCTTCGCAGCGGAAGTTCTTGCATGACGGCAATGGGACACACTTGGGCAACCCGTCCACCATCTTGCACTGGGTTCCAGCTTCACAGCGGAAGTTCTTGCATGATGGCAGTGGGACGCATTTTGGCCAACCGTCCACCATCTTACACTGGGTTCCAGCTTCACAACGGAAGTTCTTGCATGATGGCAACGGGACGCATTTTGGCCACCCGTCCACCATCTTGCATTGGGTTCCTTCTTCACAGCGGAAGTTCTTGCATGACGGCAATGGGACACACTTGGGCCACCCGTCCACCATCTTGCACTGGGTTCCAGCTTCACAGTGGAAGTTCTTGCATGACGGCAACGGGATGCACTTGGGCAACCCATCCACCATCTTGCATTGGGTTCCAGCTTCACAGCGGAAGTTCTTACATGAAGGCAGTGGGACACATTTGGGCCATCCATCAACCATCTTGCATTGTGTTCCAGCTTCACAGCGGAAGTTGTTGCATGACGGCAATGGGACACATTTTGGCCACCCGTCCACCATCTTGCATTGGGTTCCAGCTTCACAATGGAAGTTGTTGCATGACGGCAACGGGACGCATTTTGGCCACCCGTCCACCATCTTGCATTGGGTTCCTGCCTTGCAGTGGAAGTTCTTGCATGATGGCAATGGGACACACTTGGGCCACCCGTCCACCATCTTGCACTGGGTTCCAGCTTCACAGCGGAAGTTCTTGCATGATGGCAACGGGACGCATTTTGGCCACCCGTCCACCATCTTGCACTGGGTTCCAGCTTCGCAGCGGATGTTCTTGCATGATGGCAATGGGACACACTTGGGCAACCCGTCCACCATCTTGCACTGGGTTCCTGCCTTGCAGTGGAAGTTCTTGCATGATGGCAACGGGACACACTTGGGCCACCCGTCCACCATCTTGCACTGGGTTCCAGCTTCACAGTGGAAGTTCTTGCATGAAGGCAGTGGGACACATTTTGGCCAACCATCCACCATCTTGCATTGGGTTCCAGCTTCACAGCGGAAGTTCTTGCATGATGGCAATGGGACGCACTTGGGCCACCCATCCACCATCTTGCACTGAGTTCCTTCTTCACAGCGGTAATTTTTACACGAGGGCAAGGGAACGCATTTGGGGCCGGTGTCCGACATTTTGCACGTGCTCCCTGGTCCGCATCGCACCCCAAGGCAGAGCTTGGCTCTGCTGTGGGCTGGTGGATCAGCACCTGGGGAATAAAACCCGGAGCTCAGTCAGCAACAGCCCAACCCCTTATCAGGCAGCGGAGAATCCACTGCTGGGTGGGGCAGCTTCTTTTGTTGTCCAATAAAGCAGATTTCCCCCTTATTTTTGCTCTCCTCCCACTCAAATTAGCTCTTTCCTCCCTTGGGTCCATGCTCACGGAAGGATTTAAGGGTGGGGATTCTCCAGGGGCTTGTATAGGGGTTGAGCACTCGCTGCTGCCCATTCTAAAGGGAATTTGGGGCTGGAAATGCCCAGTTTGGGGTTGGAGAAGGAAAGGGAGAAGTGGAATGAAAGGGTGCATTGATATGGGGCTGGAAACACCAGATTTGGTGTTGGAGATGGAGAGGGAGAAGTGGAATAAAAGGGTGCGTGGGTTTGGGGCTGGAAATGCCAGATTTGGGGTTGGAGATGAGGTGAAACAGGGTGGGGAAGGAGGAGCTGGGTGGAAAGAGGGGCGGGGGGGGGGATTTGGGTGGAGAAACGGGGATTTTGGCCAAATGGGACTCACCGCACTGGAGCACGAAGCAAACCCAGAGGAGGAGGAAGGTCCGAGGAGGCCCCATCTGCCCCACACGTTGGAGAGAGGACCGTGAGAAAGGGGGTGGGGGGAACCAGGCATCCAGGGACCCTCCCTGCCCCATAGACCCCACAGCAGGAGAGGGGACCCAGGTGTCTGGGACCCATCCTGCCCCATAGATCCCATAGACCCCACAACAGGACAGGGGACCCAGGTGTCCGGGACCCATCCTGCCCCATAGATCCCACAGCAGGAGAGGGGACCCAGGTGTCCGGGACCCACACTGACCCATAGATCCCATAACCCCCCCCAGAATGGACAGTGGACCCAGGTGCCCGGGACCCACGCTGCCCCATAGACCCCACAGCAGGAGAGGGGACCCAGGTGTCTGGGACCCATCCTGCCCCATAGATCCCATAGACCCCACAACAGGACAGGGGACCCAGGTGTCCGGGACCCATCCTGCCCCATAGATCCCACAGCAGGAGAGGGGACCCAGGTGTCTGGGACCCACACTGCCCCATAGATCCCATAACCCCCCCCAGAATGGACAGCAGACCCAGGTGCCCGGGACCCACCCTGCCCCATAGATCCCATAGACCCCACGGCAGGAGAGGGGACCCAGGTGTCCAAGACCCACACTGCCCCATAGATCCCATAACCCCCCCCAGAATGGAAAGGGGACCCAGGTGTCTGGACCCACAGTGACCCATAGATCCCATACCCCCCCCCCCCCCAGAATGGACAGGGGACCCAGGTGTCTGGGACCCATCCTGCCCCATAGACCCTACAGCAGGAGAGGGGACCCAGGTGTCTGGGACCCACCCTGCCCCATAGATCCCATAACCCCCCCCCCCCCCCCAGAATGGAAAGGGGACCCAGATGTCCAGGACTTACCATGCCAGGGCCACAGGTCTGTGGCTCCTCCAAGGGCTCCGGGTTTTTGTAGGGGCCAATGGGGTGGCATCAACCAATGGCGTGCTGGCTCCGCCCCCCCCAGTGCCGCCCCACTCGTCCCTATGGAGGGGGCGGGGCCTGGGGGCACCCTGGCCCCAGGGCAGAGATAAGATCTGGGGCTGGACGGATCTGGGTCCAGGCTGGCGCCAGCAGGGCAGCCGGGGGGGTCCTCGTTGGTCTCTCCTTCCATCCAATGATGCCTCCATCCATCTGTCCATCCATCCATCTGTCCATCCATCTATACATCCATCTGTCCATCCATCCATCTATATATCCATCTGTCCATCCGTCCATTCATCCATCCATATCTCCATCCAGTAATGATTCCTCCGTCCATCTGTCCATCTATCCAACCGTCTATATCTCCATCCAATGATCGATCCGTCTGTCCATCCGTATCTCCATCCAAAGATCCCTACATCCATCCGTCCATCCGTCCTTCTCTCCATCCACCCCTTCAACTGTCCGTACCTCTGTCCATCCAATGCTTCTTCCATCCATCCCTTTGCCCACCCCTCTCTCCACCCAATGAGCCCTCCAGCCGTCCCTCCTTCCACCCATCTGTCCCTCCCCCTGTCCATCCCTCCCTCCAATTCATTCCTCTGATGATCCCTCCATCCATCTGTTCCTCCATCCAAACATCCATCCGTCCATCCACCTACTCCTCCATCCATCCTTCCATCTGCATCTCCTTCCCTCCATCCCTCCACCCATCCTTCCATCCCTCCAACCATTCCGTCATCCATCCCTCCACCCATCCCTCCATCCCTCCAACCATCCCGTCATCCATCCCTCCAACCATCCCTCCACCCATCCTTCCATCCCTCCAACCATCCCGTCATCCATCCCTCCAACCATCCCTCCACCCATCCTTCCATCCCTCCAACCATCCTGCCATCCATCCTTCCATCCCTCCAACCATTCCGTCATCCATCCCTCCCTCCATCCCTCCATCCCTCCATCCACCCAACCATCCCTCTGCCCATCCCTCCATCCCTCCACCTGTCCTTCCATCCCTCCAACCATCCCTCCAACCATCCTTCCTTCCAACCATCCCGCCATCCATCCTTCCATTCATCCAACCATCCCTCTGCCCATCCCTCCATCTCTCCAACCATCCCTCCACTCATCCATCCCTCCAACCATCCTGCCATCCATCCCTCCACCCATCCTTCCTTCCCTCCACCCATCCCTCTGTCCCTCTGACCATCCCTCCAACCATCCCGCCACCCACCCTTCCATCCCTCCAACCATCCTGCCATCCATCCTTCCATCCATCCCTCTACCTGTCCTTCCGTCCCTCCAACCATCCCTCCGTCCCTCTGACCATCCCTCCAACCATCCTTCCATCCCTCCAACCATCCCTCCGTCCCTCTGACCATCCCTCCAACCATCCCGCCATCCATCCTTCCATCCCTCCATCCATCCAACCATCCTTCCATCCCTCCTTCCATCCCTCCAGCCATCCCGCCATCCATCCTTCCATCTCTCCATCCACCCAACCATCCCTCCACCCATCCTTCCACCCGTCCTTCCATCCCTCCGACCATCCCGCCATCCATCCTTCCATCCATCCAACCATCCCTCTGCCCATCCCTCCAACCATCCCTCCACTCATCCATCCCTCCAACCATCCTGCCATCCATCCCTCCAACCATCCCTCTGTCCCTCCGACCATCCCTCCGACCATCCCGCCATCCATCCTTCCATCCCTCCAACCATCCCTCTGCCCATCCCTCCATCCCTCCAACCATCCCTCTGCCCATCCCTCCATCTCTCCAACCATCCCTCCACCCATCCATCCCTCCACCCATCCTTCCATCCCTCCACCCATCCCTTCCTCCATCCCTCCCTCCATCCATCAATTCCTCCACCCCATCCTCTGACCACCCCCCCACCCCCCCCCCCAAGGACCCAGGCATCCGGGCAGGGCCTATTTGGGGACACCCGGGTCCCTCTGCTCTCCTGCGCCGGATAATTGGGGCTGCAACAAGGCGGGAGCCCTTTTGTTCTCCGGAACAATAGATTGGGGGGGGGTGGGGGGGGGGCACCCATGGACCCAGGCGGCTGTGGGAGGGGTGGGGTTGGGCAGAGTCCCATGGAGCACCCAGGGACCCAAGCATCTGGGTGGGGGGGGGACGGACACAACCGTCTGGGGGGGGTGTGACACCCCAAATGTCCCCAAGGACTCCCCCAAAGCCCCCCCCTCCCCCGGCCTTCATGCCCCCCCCCCCCCCAACAGGGACCCAGGAGTCCGGGCACCCTACCTTCCCCCCCCCCCGCCAAAGGGACCCAGGCGTCCAGTTGTGGGTCAGTCCCCTCCCTCGTCACCGTTAATTGCTAAGCAAATGAACAGGCGGCACTGGGGCATCACGGTCCGGAGAGCAGCTAACGAGGGGCCCTGGATGCCTGGGTGCCCCCCCCCCCAGGGTGCCTGGGTGCCCCCTTGGGTGCCTGGGTGCTCCCTTGGACACCTGGATCCCTCTTCCGATAGTCAGCTGGGGGTCTTGGGGGGGGGGGGGGGGGCTGGGCAAGTTTGGGAGGTCCCTGGGGGGGTTTAGGGGGTCTGGGGGTCCCTGGGGTGATTTTGGGGTTCCCAGAGGGGATTGGGGGGGTCCCCTGGAGGAGTTTGGGGGTTTGGGGGGAGCTGAGAGGGTCCTCAGGGAGGTTTGGGGGGTCCTTGGGGGGGTTTGGGGGGGTTCAAGAGGGGTGAGGAGGTCCGGGGGGGAGTTGGAGAGTCCCTATGGAGGTTTGGGGGGGGGTTGGGGGGATGTCTGGGGAGGATTTGGGGGTTGCCCTGGAGGGGTTTGGGGGTCTCAGGGGGGCTGAGAGGGTCCCCAGGGAGGTTGGGGGATCCATGGGGAGGTGGGGGGGTCCCTGGGGTGGTTTGGGGGTTCCCATAGGGGATTGGGGGGGTCTCCTGGAGGAGTTTGGGGGTTTTGGGGGGGGCTGAGAGGGTCCCCAGGGAGGTTGGGGGGTCCATGGGGGGGTTTGGGGTGTTCCCTGGGGGGTTTAGGGGGTCCCTGGGAGGGGTTTGGGGTTCCCAGAGGGGATTGGGGGGGTCCCCTGGAGGAGTTTGAGGGTTTTGGGGGGGCTGAAAGGGTCCTCAGGTAGGTTTGGGGGATCCCTGGGGTGGTTTGGGGGGTCCCAGAGGGGATTGGGGGGGTTCCCCTGGAGGGGTTTGGGGGGCTGAGAGGGTCCCCAGGGAGGTTGGGGGATCCATGGGGGGGGTTGGGGGGTCCCTGGGGGGCTTTAGGGGGTACCTGGGGTGGCTTTGGGATGGTTTTGGGGTTCCTAGAGGGGACTGGGGGGATTCCCCTGGAGGAGTTTGGGGGGTTTGGGGGAGCTGAGAGGGTCCTCAGGTAGGTTTTGGGGGTCCCTGGGGGGGGTTGGGGGGTCTCTGGGGGGGATTAGGGGTTCCCAGAGGGGATTGGGGGGATTCCCCTGGAGGAGTTTGGGAGTTTGGGGGGGGCTGAGAGGGTCCCCAGGGAGATTTGGGGGGTCCCTGGGGGGGGTTGGGGGGTCCCAGAGGGGATTAGGGGGATCCCCTGGAGGAGTTTGGGGGTTTTGGGGGGGCTGAGAGGGTCCTCAGGTAGGTTTTGGGGGTCCCTGGGGGGGTTGGGGGGTCTCTGGGGGGGGTTAGGGGTTCCCAGAGGGGTTTGGGGGGGGTCCCTGGAGGTGTTTGGGAGTTTGGGGGGGGCTGAGAGGGTCCTCAGGGAGGTTGGGGGATCCATGGGGAGGTTTAGGGGGTCCCTGGACCAGTTTGGGGGGGTCCCAGGGGGGATTTGGGGGGTCCCAGGCGGGATTCAAGGGGTCCTGAGGAGGGGTTAGGTGGTCCCGAGGGGGGTTGAGGGGTCCCTGGAGCATTTTGAGGGGGTCCCTGAGGGGTTTTGGGGCTCCCTGGAATAGTTCTGGGGTACAGCTGGCATGGGTTTTTTTTTTGAGGGGGGGGTCCCTGGTGTGATTTGGGGGATCCTTGGAGCAGTTTGGGGGTCCCAAGGGGGTTTAGGGGGACCCCAGGGCTCCACAGGGGGGGTGGGGGGTGGTTTTGGGGATCCCCAGGGTATTTTGGGGGCACCCCAGGGTGGGTTTTTTGGGGGGGGGGGGGGGGCGAGAAAAGCCCCGGTCTTTTTTTTCCCTGTGCCTTTATGTAGGAAGGAGTTGGGGAGATGCAGCAAATCGGGGGAAAAAATGAGGATTTTGGGGGTCCGCTGTGAAGGAATCGCCCCCCCGCTGTGATCCCCCCATCCCACCGGGATCCTCCATCCCATATTTCCCCTCGATGTCCTAGTTCCCCAGGGATCCTCCGGTTGGGAATCCCCCCAAAATATTCCAGAACCCCCCCCGGATCCTCCATCCCTCTGGGATCCTCCCTGGCTCTTCCCATCTCCTTCCTGACCCCCAACCAGCTGGAAATCCCAATCCACGGAATTTTTGTGATGACCTCAGCTGGAGATCTCCATTCAGGATTTTCCTCCTCCGAGGATGTTCCCGTCTCCCTCTGGACCCCGTCTCAGATGGAAACCACTAGCCACGGATTTTCCTACTCCTGCTAGCTTGCACCTACTCCACCATTGCACCTCGAGGAGCGTGCAACACCGAGTCTGCACCCCGAGGAGTGTGCAACATCACCATTTCACCCCGAGGAGCGTGTAACACCACTATTACACCCTGAGGAGCGTGCAACACCATATCTGCACCCTGAGGAGCGTGCAACACCACCATTGCACCCCGAGGAGCGTGTAACACCATATCTGCACCCCAAGCAGCGTGCAACTCCACCATTGCACCCTGAGGAGCGTGCAACACTGAATCTGCACCCTGAGGAGCGTGCAACACCACCATTGCATCCCGAGAAGCGTGTAACACCATATCTGCACCCCGAGCAGCGTGCAACTCCACCATTGCACTCTGAGGAGCGTGCAACACCACAATTGCACCCTGAGGAGCGTGCAACACCGCATCTGCACCCCGAGGAGCGTGCAACTCCACCATTGCACCCTGAGGAGTGTGTAACATCACAATTGCACCTTGAGGAATGTGCAACACCACCATTCCACCCTGAGGAGTGTGTAACATCACCATTGCACCCTGAGGAGCGTGCAACACCACCATTGCACCCTGAGGAGCGTGTAACACCATATCTGCACCCCGAGGAGCGTGCAACATCACCATTACACCCTGAGGAGCGTGCAACACCATATCTGCACCCTGAGGAGCGTGCAACACCACCATTGCACCCCGAGGAGCGTGTAACACCATATCTGCACCCCGAGCAGCGTGCAACTCCACCATTGCACCCTGAGGAGCGTGCAACACTGAATCTGCACCCTGAGGAGCGTGCAACACCACAATTGCACCCTGAGGAGCGTGCAACACCACAATTGCACCCCGAGGAGCGTGCAACACCGCATCTGCACCCCGAGGAGCGTGCAACTCCACCATTGCACCCTGAGGAGTGTGTAACATCACAATTGCACCTTGAGGAATGTGCAACACCACCATTCCACCCTGAGGAGTGTGTAACATCACCATTGCACCCTGAGGAGCGTGCAACACCACCATTGCACCCTGAGGAGCGTGTAACACCATATCTGCACCCCGAGGAGCGTGCAACATCACCATTGCACCCTGAGGAGCGTGCAACACCAAATCTGCACCCTGAGGAGTGTGCAACATCACCATTGCACCCTGAGGAGCGTGCAACACCATTATCTGCACCCACAGGAGTGTGCAACATCACCATTGCAGCCTGAGGAGCGTGCAACACCACTATTACACCCCGAGGAGCATGCAACACCACAATTGCACCCCGAGAAGCGTGCAACACCATATCTGCACCCAGAGGAGCGTGCAACACCACCATTGCACCCTGAGGAGCGTGCAACTCCACCATTGCACCCCAAGGAGTGTGTAACATCACCATTGCACCCTGAGGAGCGTGCAACACAACTATTACACCCCGAGGAGTGTGCAACACCGAGTCTGCACCCTGAGGAGCGTGCAACACCACAATTGCACCCTGAGGAACATGGAACACCATATCTGCACCGCAAGGGATGTGTAACACCACCATTGCACCCTGAGGAGTGTGTAACAACACATCTGCACCCCGAGGAGTGTGCAACTCCACCATTGCACCCTGAGGAGCATACAACATCACCATTGCACCCCAAGGAGCGTGCAACACCACAATTGCACCCCGAGAAGCGTGTAACACCATATCTGCACCCAGAGGAGCATGCGACACAACCATTGCACCCTGAGGAGCGTGCAACACCATATCTGCACCCAGAGGAGCGTGCAACACCACCATTGCACCTTGAGGAACACCCAACACCACCATTGCACCCTGAGGAGCGTGCAACACCGAATCTGCACCCTGAGGAGCGTGCAACACCACCATTGCACCCTGAGAAGTGTGTAACACCGTATCTGCACCTGAGGAGCGTGCAACTACACCATTGCACCCCGAGGAGTGTGTAACACCATTATCTACACCCAGAGGAGCGTGCAACACCGTATCTGCACCCAGAGGAGCGTGCAACATCACCATTGCACCCAGAGAAGCGTGCAACACCACCATTGGACCTTGAGGAACATGCAACACCACGATTGCACCCCGAGGAGTGTGTAACACCATATCTGCACCCTGAGGAGCGTGCAACACCACAATTGCACCCTGAGGAGCGTGCAACACCGTATCTGCACCCTGAGGAGCGTGCAACACCACAATTGCACCCTGAGGAGTGTGTAACACCACTATTACACCCCGAGGAGTGTGCAACAATGCATCCGCACCCAGAGGAGTGTGTAACACCACAATTGTACCCCGAGGAATGTGCAACACCGAATCTGCACCCTGAGGAGTGTGTAACACCGTATCTGCACCCTGAGGAGCGTGTAACACCACTATTACACCCCGAGGAGCGTGCAACATCACCATTGCACCCTGAGGAGCGTGCAACACCGTATCTGCACCCCGAGGAGCGTGCAACACCACCATTGCACCCACAGGAGCGTGCAACACCATATCTGCACCCTGAGCAGCATGCAACACTACTGTTGCACCCAGAGGAGTGTGCAACACCGTATCTGCACCCCGAGGAGCGTGCAACACCACCATTGCACCCAGAGGAGCGTGCAACACCACCATTGGACCTTGAGGAACATGCAACACCACCATTGCACCCCAAGGAGCGTGCAACACCGTATCTGCACCCTGAGCAGCGTGCAACACTACTGTTGCACCCTGCGGAGCGTGCAACACCACCATTGCACCCCGCGGAGCGTGCAACACCACCCCTCATGGCACTCGCACGCCGCCCGGCTCCCGAAATGGCCGCTGGGCGATGTGGCCGCAAGGATGGCACCCATGGGTGCCACTGCGAAGTGACGTCGTCCCCCCCCCCCAGGTTTGGGGGTGACCTTGAGGGGGGAGGGCAGCACCCACCTGGCGTCGAGGTTGTGGGTGCTATGGAGGGTGTTGGGGGGGGGGGCTAGTGGGAAAAGGGGGGGTGGGTGCAAGACGGGGTGCAAGTTGGGTGGGGGGTGCAAGGCGAGGGTGCAAAAAGGGGTGTAAGATGCGAAAGCAGAGGCAAAAAAGCGGGTGCAAAGGGGGGGGGTGCAAGAAAAGGGTGCGAAAGCGGGGGGGGGGGGTGCAACCACAAGCCAGAGGGTACATTAGCATATATTAGCATGCCATGAGCATGTCTGAGGTGGGGCAGCAGGTGGCAGCAGCGACACGAACATGGGTGCAGGAGGACCCGGGTGGACGGGACCCCCCCCACGGGGACCCAGGCATCTGCCCCCCCCATCCCAGCACTTACCTCCCAGTAAGACCAGTACGACCCCCACCAGTAACTTCCTGGCTGGTCCCATGATGGCTGTAAAACAAGGGGGGGGGGGGCAGATGTCTGGGTGTCCCCCCCCACACCCGGTCACCTGGGTCCTCTTGCATGGAGTGGGGGGGGTCTCCTTGGATACCTGGGTCCCCCCCCGGACACCGGGGTCCCACCCATGACACCCAAGTCTCTTTGCATGGAGGGTGTCCCCGAATGCCTGGGACCCCCCCCCCCCCCGGATCCGTGGGTCCCACCTGGA
Organism: Necrosyrtes monachus; assembly: GCA_037953605.1. Classification (NCBI taxonomy): domain Eukaryota; kingdom Metazoa; phylum Chordata; class Aves; order Accipitriformes; family Accipitridae; genus Necrosyrtes; species Necrosyrtes monachus. Next base: position 174,728 of record JAZGTQ010000441.1, on the reverse strand, counting down.
CACCCATGACACCCAAGTCCCCTTGCATGGAGGGTGTCCCCAGACACCTGGGACCCCCCTGGATATCTGGGACCCCCCCTGGATCCCTGGGTCCTACCTGGACACCCATGACACCCAAGTGTCACCCCTTGCATGGAGGGTGTCCCCGGACACCTGGGTCCCCCCCCAGACCCCTGGGTCCCCCCCGGATGCCTGGGTCCCTTCTGCATGCCCATGGCACCCAAGTGTCACCCCTTGCATGGAGGGTGTCCCCAAATGCCTGGGGGACCCCCACTGGATCCGTGGGTCCCACCTGGACACCCATGACACCCAAGTGTCACCCCTTGCATGGAGGGTGTCCCCAAATGCCTGGGGGACCCCCCCCGGATCCGTGGGTCCCACCTGGACACCCATGACACCCAAATCCCCTTGCATGGAGGGTGTCCCTGGACACCTGGGTCCCCCCCAGACCCCTGGGTCCCCCCCTGGATCCATGGGTCCCACCTGGACACCCATGACACCCAGGTCCCTTTGCATGGAGGGTGTCCCCGAATGCCTGGGACCCCCCCCCCCCCGGATCCGTGGGTCCCACCTGGACACCCATGACACCCAAGTCCCCTTGCATGGAGGGTGTCCCCAGACACCTGGGACCCCCCTGGATATCTGGGACCCCCCCTGGATCCCTGGGTCCTACCTGGACACCCATGACACCCAAGTGTCACCCCTTGCATGGAGGGTGTCCCCGGACACCTGGGTCCCCCCCCAGACCCCTGGGTCCCCCCCGGATGCCTGGGTCCCTTCTGCATGCCCATGGCACCCAAGTGTCACCCCTTGCATGGAGGGTGTCCCCAAATGCCTGGGGGACCCCCACTGGATCCGTGGGTCCCACCTGGACACCCATGACACCCAAGTGTCACCCCTTGCATGGAGGGTGTCCCCAAATGCCTGGGGGACCCCCCCCGGATCCGTGGGTCCCACCTGGACACCCATGACACTCAGGTCCCCTTGCATGGAGGGTGTTCCCGGACACCTGGGACCCCCCCCAGACCCCTGGGTCCCCCCCGGATCCATGGGTCCCACCTGGACACCCATGACACCCAAGTGTCACCCCTTGCATGGAGGGTGTCCCTGGGTGCCTGGGCCCCCCCTGGATCCGTGGGTCCCACCTGGACACCCATGACACCCAGGTCCCCTTGCATGGAGGGTGTCCCCGGACACCCTGGACCCCCCCCGGATACCTGGGTCCCCCCCTGGATACCTGAGTCCCCCCCCACACCCATGACACCCAAGTGTCACCCCTTGCATGGAGGGTGTCCCCAAATGCCTGGGTCCCCCCCTGGATCCCACCTGGACACCCATGACACCCAAGTCCCCTTGCATGGAGGGTGTCCCTGGACACCTGGGACCCCCCCCGGATACCTGGGTGCCCCCCCCATCACCCCAGCCACATGGGTCCCTCTCCCCAGGGGAGGATTCCTGCTCAGCATCTCCGCAGTAGGTGACCCAGGGGGTGTGTGGCAGCACCCATGGGTGCTCCCACCATTGGGAATTTCGTCACAGCCCGGCTGGGTGCCTGCATCCCCGGCGGCTGGGAATTGATGGCAGATGCTGGAGCTGATTGTCACCCCCCCACCAGGGCACCCAAGGGTCCTGGGAGGACCCAGGTATCTGGGTGGGGGGGGAGCACCCAGCTATCTGCGACTATTTGCATTTGCACCCAGGCTGGATTATTCCTCCCCATTTTTGCATCTGCATCATTTTTAATTTTTGCACCTGCATCATTTTTAATCATTGCATTGTTTGCATTTGCATCAAGTTTAATTATTTCTCCCCTTTTTCTGCATTTTCATTGGGTTTAATCATTGCACCATTTGCTTTTGCACTTGCGCCTGGATATTCCTCCCCATTTTTGCATCTGCATTATTTTTAATTTTTGCACCATTTGCATTTGCACCAAGTTTAATTATTTCTCCCCATTTTTGCATCTGCACCAAGATTAATCATTGCATTGTTTGCATTTGCATCAAGTTTAATTATTTCTCTCCTTCTTTTGCATTTGCATCGGTTTAATCATTGCACCATTTGCTTTTGCACTTGCACCTGGATATTCCTCCCCATTTTTGCATCTGCATAATTTTTAATTTTTGCACCGTTTGCATCAGGTTTAATTATTTCTCTCCTTCTTTTGCATTTGCACCAAGATTAATCATTGCATTGTTTGCATTTGCATCAAGTTTAATTATTTCTCTCCTTCTTTTGCATTTGCATCGGGTTTAATCATTGCACCGTTTGCTTTTGCACTTACACCTGGATATTCCTCCCTCCTTTTGCATCTGCATCATTTTTAATTTTTGCACCGTTTGCATTTGCATCAGGTTTAATTATTTCTCCCCTTCCTTTTTGCATCCCTGCTCGGAGCTGTTGCATCACTCTCCCTCCCCACTTCTGCTTTTCTTCCAGCACCTCATCCAGATGAATTTCAAACAAACCCCACCAAAACCTGCCTGCATCCGGGTTCCTTTGGAGGCTAAAAGAACTAAAAAAACAAATAAAAATAGAAAACTTTGCTTTTCCCAGGCGAAGTGGCCACCAGATTGTGAAAGGTTGGGAGGGGATTAACCCCTGGGGAAGCCTTTTGCTCCTTGCAAAGTTTTGGTTTTTGCAGAGCAAGCATTGCACGGGGAAAAAAATGAAGTTTTTTGCAGAGCACGCCGTGCATTGCACGGGGAAAAAAATGAAGATTTTGCAGAGCAAGCCGTGCATTGCATGGGGAAAAAAATTAAGCTTTTTGCAGAGCAAGCCGTGCATTGCACGGGGAAAAAAATGAAGATTTTGCAGAGCAGGCCATGCATTGCACAGGGAAAAAAATTAAGCTTTTTGCAGAGCAAGCCGTGCATTGCACAGGGAAAAATTCTGCAGAGCAGGCCGTGCATTGCACAGGGAAAAAAATTAAGCTTTTTGCAGAGCAAGCCGTGCATTGCACAGGGAAAATTCTGCAGAGCAGGCCGTGCATTGCACAGGGAAAAAAATTAAGCTTTTTGCAGAGCAGGCTGTGCATTGCACAGGGAAAAAAAAAGAAGCTTTTTGCAGAGCAAGCCATGCATTGCACGGGGGAAAAAAAGCAGCTTTTTGCAGAGCAAGCCGTGCATTGCACGGGGAAAATAAACCCCTCGATATTTGCGCGCTGCAGCTTCCCCCCCCCCGACTCCGTCGCCCGAAAATTGCATCCGCCAACCGTGCAGCGCTGAGATTTTTGCAAAACCTTGCGACCGAATAAACCCTTGCATCGCTTTTCCGGCTTCTTCTTGCTCGCAGCCGGGGCCGGGCCAACCGCAACAGCTCCGGTTGCAAAAGCAACCGGGAATCCCGCCAGCTCCTCTGGGGATTTCTGGGAAATTTGGGCCTCCCGCTGCCAAAAGCGGTTGCTCCTCCTTTGTTTTCTTAGTTATTTATTTTTTGCAACGGGGACGGCTGAGACGTGGCCAACACCTGATATTTCTGCTCCCCCCTCCCTTTCCAGAGGTAAATAAAAAGCAAAAAAATCTCTGCTGCCCTCCGCCCCCTCCCCGGATCTTGCATAATTGCGGCTGCAAAAGGTCGGGAAAGTGGAAAGCCGGGGCGGCGTGATGGCATCTGGCTTGGGATTTCAACGCCGGTGGGTTTTGGGTGGTGGCATGAGCGGCTTTTGGGTTGCGAGAGGCCTCGCTGGGGTTTGCAAAGTGCGTTGCTGCGGATTGCGATGCCGCTCGCCGTGGTTTGCGATGCCCCCCGCCGTGGATTTCAAAGCCTGGAGCCTTGGATTGCGACGGGCGTGGCTTAGGATTGCAATTCCTGTTGCTTTGGTTTGCAGTGGGCTTTGCTTTGGATTAAAACAGGCCTCGTGCTGCATTGCAATGCTCCTCGCTTGGGATTGCGATGCCTGTTACTTCGGTTTGCAACGGGTCTTGCTTTGGATTGCAATGGGCTTTGCTTTGGATTGCAACGGGCCTTGCTTTGGATTGCAACAGGCCTTGTGCTGCATTGCAATGGGCTTTGCTTTGGATTGCAGTAGGTCTTGTTCTGGATTGCAACGGGCCTTGTTCTGGATTGCAACGGGCTTTGCTTTGGATTACAATGGGCCTTGCTTTGGATTACAACGGGCTTTGCTTTGGTTTGCAACAGGCCTTGTTCTGGATTGCAACGGGTCTTGCTTTGGATTGCAACGGGCTTTGCTTTGGATTGCAACGGGCTTTGCTTTGGATTGCAACGGGCTTTGCTTTGGATTGCAGTAGGCCTTGTTCTGGATTGCAACGGGGCTTGTTCTGGATTGCAACGGGCCTTGTTCTGGATTGCAACAGGCTTTGCTTTGGATTGCAAAAGGCCTTGTGCTGCATTGCAACGGGCTTTGCTTTGGATTGCAACGGACTTTGCTTTGGATTGCAACAGGCCTTGCTTTGGATTGCAATGGGCTTTGCTTTGGTTTGCAACAGGCCTTGTTCTGGATTGCAGCTGGCCTTGTTCTGGATTGCAACAGGTCTTGCTTTGGATTAAAACAGGCCTTGCATTGGATTGCAATGGGTCTTGCTTCGGTTTGCAATGAGTCTTGCTTTGGATTGCAACGGGCTTTGCTTTGGATTGCAACGGACTTTGCTTTGGATTGCAAAAGGCCTTGTGCTGCATTGCAATGGGCTTTGCTTTGGATTGCAACGGACTCTGCTTTGGATTGCAGTAGGTCTTGTTCTGGATTGCAACGGGCCTTGTTCTGGATTGCAATGGGCTTTGCTTTGGATTAAAACAGGCCTTGCATTGAATTGCAACGGGTCTTGCTTTGGATTAAAACAGGCCTTGCATTGAATTGCAACAGGTCTTGCTTTGGATTACAATGGGTCTTGCTTCGGTTTGCAACAGGTCTTGCTTTGGATTGCAACGGACTTTGCTTTGGATTGTAGTAGGCCTTGTTCTGGATTGCAACTGGCCTTGTTCTGGATTGCAACAGGTCTTGCTTTGGATTGCAATGGGTCTTGCTTTGGATTAAAACAGGCCTTGCATTGGATTGCAACTGGCCTTGTTCTGGATTGCAACGGGTCTTGTTCTGGATTGCAATGGGTCTTGCTTTGGATTAAAACAGGCCTTGCATTGAATTGCAACGGGTCTTGCTTTGGATTACAATGGGTCTTGCTTCGGTTTGCAACGGGTCTTGCTTTGGATTGCAACGGGCTTTGCTTTGGATTGCAACGGGCCTTGCTTTGGATTGCAACAGGCCTTGTGCTGCATTGCAATGGGCTTTGCTTTGGATTGCAGTAGGTCTTGTTCTGGATTGCAACGGGCCTTGTTCTGGATTACAACGGGCTTTGCTTTGGATTGCAATGGGCTTTGCTTTGGATTACAACGGGCTTTGCTTTGGTTTGCAACAGGCCTTGTTCTGGATTGCAACGGGTCTTGCTTTGGATTGCAACGGGCCTTGCTTTGGATTGCAACAGGCTTTGCTTTTGATCGCAGCGGGCTTTGCTTTCGATCGCAATGGGCCTTGTTCTGGATTGCAACGGCACTGATTTTGGACTCAATGCACATTATTTTGTATTGCAGAGCAGCTCCTTTTGGATTGCAAAGCTTGTTGCAGTGGGTTGCAACACACCACGCTTCGATTTGCAACGCAGCACGCTTCGGTTTGCAACGTACCTCGTTTAGGGTTGCAACCAGCCTTGCTTCACATTGCAGTGGGCCTTGCTTCGGATTTCCACCATCCCTAGACAACCTCGAAGCCGTGGGGCAGAAAGTTGCAAAAATCCCCCCATCCCACCGGTGCGTGATTTTTTCCGTGCATCTTTTTAGGGGCTGACCTCCTGGGGTCGCCTCCACCCATTTTTTGGGGGAAAAAGGGCAATTTCTTCATCCCCAGGGATTATTTTCCCAGGAAAATACCCTTTCCTAGGACAGAGACCACCTGGTCGCTCATAAGCGATGTCAGCGAAAACATTTTTCCGGGGAAATCGTCAAACTCGGACGTCTTGTAAATATTTGGGCTCACAAATAGCAAATTGAGTCCTGTGCCTGGGGAAGGCATCCAAAACCAGCAAGTGATTAATTCTGTTTAATTTGTGCTGGATTTTACATGATTTCGGGTGAATTTGGTGACCCCGGGGAAGATCGTTGGTGTTGGAAGGTTCCTCGGCAGGTTGTGAGAGGCAAAAATCCAGTGATTTATACCTTTTTTTTTTTTTAATTGTTTTGGGTTTGTTAGAATTCTTTGGGGATAATTTATAAATGGGGCGGGCTTTTATTTAATTGCTTTGGGCTTTTATTTAATTGCTTTGGGCTTTTGCTTTAATTGCTTTGGGATTTTATTGCTTTGAGATTTTGTTTTAATTACTTTGGGATTTTGCGTTAGTTGCTTTGGGATTTTGCTTTAATTGTTTTGGGATTTGCTTTAATTGCTTTGGGAATTTGCATTAGTTGCTTTGGGATTTCTTTTAATCGCTTTGGGATTTTGCTTTAATTGCTTTGGGAATTTGCCTTAGTTGCTTTGGGATTTTCTTCAATTGCTTTGGGATTTTGCTTTAATTTCTTTGGGATTTTGCTTTAATTGCTTTGAGATTTTGCTTTAATTGCTTTGGGATTTCTTTTAATTCCTTTGGGATTTGCTTTAATTGCTTTGGGATTTTGCTTTAATTGCTAGAACTCATTTGGGATAATTTGGAAATACTTTGGGGGTTTGCCATGATCTCTTTGGGATTTATTATAAATGCTTTGAGATAACTTCTAAATTCTTTGGACTTACTTTATCATCACTTTGAGATGTTATAAATACTTTGGATTTTTTTATAAACATTCTGGGGGGGGTTGTAATTGCTTTGGGATTTGTTATAATTGCTTTGTGATTTGTTTTAATTGCTTTGGGATTTATTTTAATTAATTGCAGGGGGGTTCTTTGACATTAATCCCTTCAGGATATTCCCCAGCTTTCTCCGGTCGGGTGGGATCACACAAACTCGCTCATTATTGTGGGTTTCTCATGTCAAGTGAAATACTCCAGAAGTCGAGCAGCTGCTGATGGCAGCGTTTTCCTGCTGACTTGATGACAGGAAAGTTTTCAGTGGAAATAGAATGACCTTGCATAGACTTCGCAGGAAACAGCTGGGTTTGTTTTTTTTTTTTCTTTAATTTATGTTTCAAAAATGGAGATATCGATGTATTATATTAAAAAAAAAAACTGCTCAGAAAGAGGGACAGTGGATGCACAGGGACGTGTGCACGTGGCTGCCGTCAACTTGAGCAAGTTTCTGCCTTCAATGAGCCCAAGAATTTACTTCTCGAGCAGGCAATTCTCGTTTTGTCCCAAATTGTTCGTTATTCTTTATTTGTTTTTAATTACTCAGCCTATTGCTATCGCCCTGTGTGAAGTAACGCAAGAGCTGGGGTTGTGTTTGTGTCACCTCCGAAAAGGTTTAGTTCCTGCAGTAATTCAGCCGTACCCTCAAGTTGGAAATAATTTGGGGTATTTCACCACGGGAAATATGTTGGGGTGTTTCCCCGTGGAAAATCGCTGTGTTTCACCGTGGGAGACGTGTTGGGTGGGTTGTTTGACCATGGGAAGACACGTTGGGTGGGTTGTTTGACTGTGGAAGCCACGTTGGGTTGTTTGACCACGGGAGACACGTCGGGTGACCTCTTTCCCCATGGGAAGACACGTTTCACTGTGGGAAACCACATTGAGGTGTTTCCCCGCAGGAACAATGTCGGGGTGTTTCCCCACCAACAGTGGAAACAGAGAAGACAATTCCCATTTTTCCCCCCACCCCAGAATTTACAAAGCAAAAAAAACCCCAACAAACCCATGAGAAAAAACTTTGTAAAAAGGGTTTATTGAATTACCCAACAGCAGGCAGTATTATACTGAAAACAGTCAAAGGGAATAGTGCATTTCTGGAGAAAAAAGGCTAGGATTTGGGTCTGTGGATCTCAATTTTATGTTTATTTCGGCTTGAGGTGTTTATCTCACTTTCCTTCAGGCCACTCCGGTGCAGATGGGTCATCTCAGCTTTGCGCTTTACCTGAAGTAGATCAGGTCTTTAAAATACACCTTTTTTTTCTCACCATTTGAGGCCAGATCAAGCGTTTGCCCTTTTTTTGCAGGTATTTGAGGCCGTGCGACCTGCTGCTGTAGGCGTCCATCATAGCCCAGTGCCGGTTTTCCTTCTGCACTTGCAGAAACTCAACCTGAGACGCCGGTTTGTGCCTCTGGAGGCATGAAAACCTCCACAGAAGTATTTACAAGAAGTGCGGGAACTGGTGTGCACGTGCATGCGGAAATTGTCCTCTCGCATCAGTCCCCGCGTGGTTTCGCCTACTGCATAGGGTAGACGGGGGCTTCCACTTCCATCCGCACGAGGTTGGAGGCGCGGCTGAAAAAGACGAAACGCGGGCAGCCGTCAGGGCCCCCCCTTCGAAGAGGAACCAACAGCCCTTCCTCACCCTCGTCATCGCAGAACATTGCATCTTCCCCTTCCCGAAAGGTGAGTTTTGCTCAGTGCGACCATGTTTTTATGGTCCGATCTTGTCCTCGAGTGTGGGATTGCGCTCGAAAAATTTCCAAGCCTGGCTACTGCCTTACGGCGTCGTTGGCTTCATCTTCCACATCATGGATGTCGCCAAAAAATTACAGTTACCTCCCCACCCACCACCCTGTTGCTGCGACCTTGTCCGATTTCCCTCGGGAGCATCCTCATAGCCAGCAGCAGAGGGGAAGCGAGGGTTAAATGGTTGGGTTAGGGCACGTTTTGGTGTTAGGCGGTGGTGCGGAGGTGCCGTGCAGGACAGGCAGCGCGATGCGGCGGGGCTGGGGAAGGTGGTGGAGTGAGGGGAAGCCGGTGGGTGCACAAGGGCGAGGTGTGCGGGCAAGCAAGCAGAAGGTGGAGATGGGATGGCCGTTGGAGAGATCTTCGTTGCCCTGTAGTGGTGGCTTTGGGGTTGCTCTGTGTTCAGTAAAATGGCTCTAAATTGGGCAAAATGGCTCTATAGTGGGCAAAATGGCTCTATAGTGGGCAAAAAGGCTCTATGTTGGTTCAGTAAAATGGCTCTATATTGGGCAAAAAGGCTCTATGTTGGTTCAGTAAAATGGCTCTATAGTGGGCAAAATGGCTCTATATTGGGCAAAAAGGTTCTATGTTGGCTCAGTAAAATGGCTCTATAGTGGGCAAAATGGCTCTATATTGGGCAAAAAGGCTCTATATTGGGCAAAATATCTCTATATTTGGCAAAAAGGCTCTATACTGGGGAAGATCACTCATTATTTGGCAAAATCACTCTCTGTTCAACAAGAGCAACTTATATTCAGCAAGATCACCTTATATTCAGCACGATTGCGCTATATTTGGCAAGATGGCCCTATATTCAGCTGGATCATGCTATATTCAGCTGGATCATGCTATATTCGGCAAGATTGCACTGTATTTGGCAAGATCACACTGTATTAGGCAAGATCACCCTATATTTGGCAAAGTTGCCCTATGTTTGGCAAAATGGCTCGGTATTTTGCAAGAAAGCCCTGTGTTCAGCAAGATTATTTTATATTGGGCAAAATTACCCTATATTCAGCCAGACCATTCTATAGTCTGTGAAACCTATCTAAATTCAGCACTCACTCTATATTTGACTCTGCTTCTCATGGGGACAAACCCGAGCAGCTTAGCGAAGTAGAAGGCATCCCATGAGACACCAAAGAACTATTTTTTCAGCTTGATCTTGGCTCAGTTTTTCTTTCTACAAAGAAAACTTTCCTGGGCATTGTGATTTTGGTCGATACCCGTTTTGTACAGGATGTCTGATGTTGAAGCTAAGGCATCGGGTGTCTACTCTTCATACGCGTCTAAGTCTGGCCCATGCTGAGGCGCCAGAAACCCCCAATTATTCAGGTAATTAGTTAGGGAGGGTCGAACAAACTAAGCCTTATCCAATCCTGGGGCTGCAGGAGCATTTGTAGTGTGAGATGTGACAGCAAAGAAGGACAAGAGTCACTTACCAGAATAATTTCCTTGGGTTTGTGTGTGTCAGTCGCTGTGGATGAAACCAAAGAAGATGGAGAAGTCCTTTCCGGATGCTGCCTAGCCCAACCCGTTGACACCCCACGGAGGTTGTTCCCTACCCTCTTTCTTGCCCAGGCTTAAAAAAATATCAACCCATGGTTTGGGGGGGGTGGGTCTTTTGGGGTCACTCACCATCCCGCAAAATCCCTGGCTTTCCAGGCATCAACAACCTCTGCGATGTTCCTCACAGTCCGGCCATCAGGCAGCTTCAGGTCATCGCTGGGGTCACCATTGAAGTTGCCACAGGGAGCGCAGAGCTGGTTGACCAAGGCGGCCCCTACGGTCACCGTCACCTCCCCGCTGGGGCTGAAGACCACATCCATCCCTGACGTATGGGAGACGGTGATGTTCCCTGCCACCGCGCTCAAGGAAATGGCTTTGGACACCGCAGTTGGAAGGCGGGTGAAAAGACCATTCACCTGCAGCGAGGCAAAACGCCAGAAACGGGTTAAAAAAATCCGAGACCGCCCCGTAAAAATAGTACAGCACAAAGATATTATTGGGTTGAACGCCTAAGAGCGACTAAGGGAAGAGGAGATAAATCCCACCCCAATTCCACGTCTTAATTTAATTACTCAACTTGCTCATCCGCAAGGGTTGCCCGTGCCCTGCCCCGGCTTACCCACACCTCCATGTTGTTATTCACAGTGATAAAAGCTTCGCGGAAGAAGATGAAGACGGCCACGGCACCCGGGATGCTGTCATCCCGGCACTCGCTGACATCCACCACCACCTTGAACCAGTTGGGTGACTGCTCGTTGCAAAGGGCCGTGACTTTGTAGGTGCCGCTGGCGAGGAGCCTTCCCCCGGCACCATCAAACGTGGTCAAGGAGGCCCCCGGGGAGACCCGGCACTGGCCTTCCCTCTTGACGCACTGCTGTACCCCGTCCCGCGTGGCACAGACCTCGTCCGGCGGACACCGTATGTCCTCACAAACAAGTCCCTGGGAGAGGTGGCAATTGCATTTCCTGGAGCAGTTGCTGGAGATGATGGTCTCACCTGCCTGGAAAGGAAAGGCTCAGAGGTTAATCCACACGGACACCATCTCCAAATCTGGGGAGGAATTTCCCACCTTCAAGCGGGGAAGAAATCCCAGAGAGAGGAAGAAAAACCATGAGGTGGATTTGGTGGAATTTGTGAAACTCAGTGGACTAATTGTCCTTTTTCCCCCAGTCCAGCAGAGCGAAATACACATTTTAGGATGTTATTAATTGCATTATTTTAGATGTGTGTCCTTAAAATGAAGTGGCAACCCACCTCATTGAAGGTCGAGTCCCAAAACCAGTTGCATTGACTAAGCGGGACAACCAACCTCATCAAAGATGGAATCCCCAAATCCAGTGCATCATCTAGATGGGACAAGCAACCTCACCAAATGAGTCCCCAAACCTGTTGCATCGTCTAGATGGGACAGCCTACCTCACTGAAGATTGAGACCCAAAGTTAGTTGCATCGACTCAATGGGACAACCCAACACATCAAAGATTGAGGCCACAAACCAGTTCCATCAATGGGACAACCCAACACATCAAAGATTGAGGCCACAGGCCAGTTCCATCAATGGGACAACCCAACTCATCAAAGATTGAGGCCACAAACCAGTTCCATCATCTAGTTAGGACAACCCACCTCATTAGAAGACCGAATTGCCAAACCAGTTGCATCACCCAGATGGGACAACCCGCCCCACATTCCTTCCTCAACCTGATTTTCACCAAAACCACCGATGCCAAGCCTTGATGGTCAACCTTACCTTGAAATACCGTCCCTGGTGCATGCAGCCGCACTGCTCCAGGGACACGCAGGCTTCTCCATCGAAGAGGTAACCGTCATCGCACTGGCAGCCCTCAAAGCACGTCCAGCTGCACGGGGCTGGCACGGATAGGCTGGCGCAGGTGAAGTCGCAGGTACGGGTGCAGAGCTCATAGTGACTATGCGGTGGGCAGGAGAGGGCTGGAAAAAAAAAAAGGGGAGAAGTACCATTACTGCCCCCCCCCCCCCAAATTATGACCATTTTTCCCGGACCCAATGGAGCATCCCCATGGCTGACCAATGGTCTTGGGCATCTCTGATGGCTCCAAAAGATGTTAAGCCAATTGAATCCTGCTTTTAACATCCAAGTTAAAGTATTTGCATAGCACTAAGCACCTCGAGGCAAAGTAGAGGGATGTCCGTCTTGAACTCATTGGACACAAATATTGATGTTTTGGAGGTGGGAAGCTGGAATTTCTTTCTTCCAGGGTGTTTTGGGTGGGAAATAGGTGATTGAAGCCCCAAACTGAGCTTTTTGGGGGGAGGTTTAAAAATAATTTCTGGGCTATTTGATAGATTTTGGGGTGAGTTAAGCAAAAAGCAGCCTTGCGTGATATTACACAGGTCATTCGTATGTTGTCTTGGTCCAGACAGTGAAGGCGAGTTTGCCTCAAAAGCAGGAAAAAAAAGCCACGCTTGCAAAATTGGAGGATTTTTCTGGGGGAAAACGTGACTTTGGAGGAAAACAGGAGTTGAAGTGGCTCCACGGAGGTATTCTGGAGCACTTACGGCAAAAAGTGGTCGTTCTCCACCCGCCAATCTCGGCCCCAGCGGCTTGGCAAGCGGCGACGTAGGCTTGGAGGCTGTGGCACAGGACGTCACGAGCGCCGTTGGCAGCACAGACGTCGTGGAGGCAGTGGTTGAAATACTCCACCGGGCTCACCCGTGGGTGACACGGCCCGAAAGGTCCCGCCGGATCCCGGATGAGCCCGCAGGAGTCGCTGGCGCCGTAGGGAGCGGTGTTGGTGGCATCGCACACGGGGCAAACCTTGCCGTCGCAGCCGTCAGTACACGCTCCGTCCTTCACCGGCACCTTCCAGGAGGTGATGAATTCCTCGGTGCTCTGCGCCAGGGAGCCGCCGGGCAGCTGGAAGTCGTCACTGGGGTCCCCGTTGTAGTTGCCACCCAGTCCGCACACGCGACCCCGGTAGGAGTCGGGGATGGTGACGAGGAGGTAGGTGGCCACGTTGTAGAGGAGCCGGAGGCCGGCGGCGGACTGGAGGACGACGTTGTTCCCTTCTTGGCCAATCCGTAGCTTCTTGTCCTCCGTCACCAGCGGCAGCGTGTAGCGCTCGCCGTCCACCTGGGATGTGCACATAGGATGGGGAGGGGTTTGCACGCACGCGTGCACCAGGGGATTTGGCATGCACACACGCACCAGGGGATGTTGCACCGATGGACAGGGACGTCCCAACTTCTGGATCAGGGGATTTTGCACGCATGCACCAAAGGATTTTGCACACATGTGTGCACCGAGGGACAGGGACATCCTGACTTACCAGGGGGGGCGGAATTTTACACGCACCAGGAGATTTTGCATGCGCGCATGCACGGGGGATTTTGCACGGATGACCGCACCGAGGGATTTTTGCATGCGTGTGTGCACCGAGGGATTTTGCACACACTTGCGCACCTATGAGGTGTGCGAGACCCTCCCAACTTACCGTCACCTCCCAATTCCGTCCCCTCTCCATGCTGACCGTGTACCCGTGGATGGAGATGACCACCTTCTTCATCAGGGCCACGTTACCCCGGCCGCCCATGTCGTTCTCCAGCAACACCGAGAAGTTCGTCAGCCGCCGCTCCGGCTTGCAGAGCCGCGCCAGGACGTAGGTGCAGGAGCCCTGGAGGTCGAAGGCTCGCCCGTCGAACGTCACATAGTGTGGGTCACCAGACACCACCAGCCGCCCGTAGCCGGCGGGGTAACACCCCAGCACCCCGTCCTCTACTCGACACTCCTCGTGGGCGCTGCAGAAGACCTCCTCGCACTCCACCACCCCGTTGGCTTTGCAACGGCATCTCTCCCGGCACGAGGCGTAGAAATCCTCACCCTTCTTGTAGTAGCGGTCCCGGTGCTCGCAGCCGCACTCGCCGGCCGGCACGCATTCGTCACCGCTGAGGATGAAGCCCTCGTCGCAGAAGCAGCCTTCGGTGCACAGGACCGACGCGCAGCCCTCGGGGACGGCTCGGACCCGACACGTGGCTGGGCAGCTGCTCCCGCAGAGCTCGTAGTGCGAATGAGGGGGGCAGGAGGGGCCTGCGAGAAGCAGAGGAGAAAATATGAAGCCCCGCTTGGATTTGCGGCTGAAAGCATCAGGGTGAGTGTTTCCATCGTTGCACTGAAGTTTGGGGGGCAGATGCAAGCAAGTCCTTGGTGGTGGAGCATCAGTATCACTCTGGAGGGTGAAGGGGATTTATTTTGCATTCCCCTTCCTTGCATTAATGAAATACATGGAGGGCAACAGGGATTTATTTTGCATTCCCCTTCCTTGCATTAATAAAATACGTGGAGGGCAACAAGGATTAATTTTGCATTCCCTTTCCTTGCATTAATAAAATACGTGGCGGGTGATGGGGATTTATTTTGCATTCCTCTTCCTTGCATTAATGAAATATGTGGTGAGCAATGGGCATTTATTTTCCATTCCCCTTCCTTGCATTAATGAAATACATGGAGGGCAACAGGGATTTATTTTGCATTCCCCTTCCTTGCATTAATAAAATACGTGGAGGGCAACAAGGATTTTTTTTGCATTCCCCTTCCTTGCATTAATAAAAATACGTGGAGGGCAACAAGGATTAATTTTGCATTCCCCTTCCTTGCATTAATAAAATACGTGGCGGGTGATGGGGATTTATTTTGCATTCCTCTTCCTTGCATTAATGAAATACGTGGTGAGCAATGGGCATTTATTTTGCATTCCCCTTCCTCGCATTAATGAAATACATGGAGGGCAACAGGGATTTATTTTGCATTCCCCTTCCTTGCATTAATAAAATACGTGGAGGGCAACAAGGATTTTTTTTGCATTCCCCTTCCTTGCATTAATAAAATACGTGGAGGGCAACAAGGATTTATTTTGCATTCCCCTTCCTTGCATTAATAAAATACGTGGCGGGCAATAGGGATTTATTTTGCATTTCCTTTCCTTGCATGAAGGAGGAACGCAGAGGGTAATACTGATTTATTTTGCTCTATTACATGAAGGAGGAACAAATTTTGCTTTGGAGATGAGTTGGAGGAAATTTTCCTGCATCCGTATTTGCATCTAAACTCATCATTTGGCCTCGGGGCTGTAGAGGGAGAGGATAAAATAATTTTTCTGGAAGGAATGGTTGAAAATGGGGCAGATAAATCCTATTCTTTCACCAGCCCAAAGCCTAGGGTGCAAATCCGAACAAATCTTGAGTGGTTGAGCACCAATATCGCTCTGAAGAGTGATGGGGACTCATTTTGCATTCCCCTTCCTTGCATCAAGGAAGAATCTGGAAGGCAATGGGGATTTATTTTGCACCATTGCATGAAGGAAGGAATGAATTTTGCTTTGGAAACAAGTTGGAGAGGATTTCCCCACATCCATATTTGCACGTTAACTCATCGTTTGGCCTTGGAGCTGGGGAGGGAGAGGATAAGCTAATTGCATCGCAAGGCGATGTTGGAAACAGGGCAAATAAACCCAATTTTGGAAGCGTTTCATGTTTCCATTGGCTCTAAGCAAAGCCAAGAGTGGGCGCTTGGGCTCAAAACCTTATTTTTATGGCCAAACATGTCGGGGGGAATCCCCTTCTGGCCCCGCTCACCGCAGAAGGACGGCGTCCTCCACTGCTCCACGTTGATGCCACGGCTCTGGCATTCCGTCACGTAGGCGGCGATGGCTTTGCACAAGGTGTCCCGGTGGCCTTTGTAGTGGCAGGCATCGAAGGCGCAATCCTCGAGGAAGGGCGTGGGGTCGATGGCGTGGTGGCAAGCCCGGAAGGGCCCCCCAGCTCTGGCGATCACCCCGCAATAGCCGTCACCGCGGTAGAGCTGTTTCTGTTTCTCGTTGCACACCGGGCAATCCCCCACGCAACCGGCCGAGCAGCCGGGGACATCTCCCACCTTCCAGCTATTGGCCAACTGGATTTCATCCGCGGCCCGTTTGCCGTCACGGGTGATGAAGTCATCGTCGGCGTCGCGGTTGGCGTTGCCGCAGAGGCCGCAGACGGCGCCGGCGTAGTCGTCGGGGAGGATGACGCGGGCGTAGCTGTACCAGTCAAAGCTCACCCGCAAGCCGAAGGCGGTGCGGACGAAGCCGTGGACACCGCTGTGGTAGAGCTCGAACTGGCCCTTCTGGGTGAACGGGAGCTCCACAAAGGCGCCGTTGACCTGGAGAAGGTGGAGAGGTCGGTGGTGGCACCGGTTAGCAAACGGCTCATGCAACCCGCTCGAGTTTGGGGCGTTTTTTGCAAAACCTTTTGCACGGGGAAGATTTCCGTGCGAATGCAAATCAGTTGAGATGAGAGTGTTTTTTGCTAAACCTTTTGCAGGGGGAGAATTTCTGGGCAAATTCAAATCAGTCGAGTTTGGGGTGGTTTTGGTAAACACTTTACATGGGGAGAATTTCTGGACAAAACGCAAATTGCTTGAGATTTGGGTGTTTCTGCAAAACCCAGGAAGGATTTCCAGGCAAATGCAAATTACTCAAGATTTGGGTGTTTCTGTAAAACCAATGCAAATCCCTTGAGATTTGGGCATTTTTGCAAACCCCTTTGCACGGGGAGGATTTCTGGGCAAGTTCAAATCAGTCAAGTTTGGGGTGGTTTTGGTCAACACTTTAGATGAGGAGAATTTCCATAAAAAATGCAAATCGCTTGAGATTTGGGTGTTTCTGCAAAAACCTTTTGTATGAAGAGGATTTTCAGGCCTAAGGTTCTATATTAAGTGGAAAATATTATTGTTCAGCGAGAGAAATAGAGGAAAAGTTGTAACCCTTTTGTGCAACACTTTGGCTAAAACGAGGCGGGAATTGGACCTTTCCCAAATTAATTGAGTCAGTTTGCAGCTGTCAGGAAGAAAGGAAATATAAACTCAGAAAGCCTCGTGGGAGCAAAAAAAGGAAGCCGAAGACGTCAAGCAAAGTGGATGCTTTTGAATGTGGAAGTATTTTTGCTATTATTCATGGATATTTTTCACTCGCTTAGTCTGCCAGAGTGAAAATTGGCTGTTTCCAGGACACCATAAACAAATTGTAGGGTTTTTTTTCTTTTCTTTTTTTTTTAGATGAACTTCTTTAAGTGTTTAAAAATAAGGTGTTTAAATCCAAACTAGCTGCTCAGGGCTCCCTGTGGAGACAGCAGACAGAAAGTGATGCTTCCACAGTGGTGCGCATGAGGAAAAAAGGGGTGATTTGGGGGGAAAACATAGCAAATAAGCAGTTTAGATGCAAGCTGCACGAGGTCCTCGTCGGACACCTACCTTGACCTTGCGTGGATGCTCCTGGCTCATGCTGATGACGTTGCCGTAGACCTCCAACGTGACGGCTTTGGTGAAGGACACGGCTTTGCTGCCCCGGTTGTTGTTCTCCACCTTGACGGTGAAGGGGACCAGGTTGGGGTCCTGAGTGCAGAGGGCCGCGAACTGGTAGACGCAAGTCCCTTGGAAATCATATTTCAACCCGTCGAAGGTCGTGTAGTGAGGATCGCCCGTCCCGATGCAGGTAAAATACTTGTTCGCCTGGCACTTGGGGACGCCATCAACCGTGACGCATTTCTCATGGGCCTTGCACCCAGCCTTCTTGCAAGCCACCTTCCCCCCTGCCTCGCATCGGCACCGGCTCTGGCAACTCCCGTCCTCCCAAAATTCCTCCTGGACCTTGTAGGAGCGACCGTTGTGGAAACAACTGCAGGTCTCCACTGGGACACATGAGTCATTGTGGAGGACGAAGCCCTCGTTGCACCGGCAGCTCGCCGTGCACGGCTCGCTGCAGGACGCGGGGGCTTTGGGGTCGGTGCAGGTGGCAGGGCACGCCGTGCCGCAGGCTTCGAAGTGGCTGTTTTGGGGGCATCTTTGAGCTGTGGGGATGATATTTGAGAAGAAGGTCTCAAAAAAAAAGGGCAACGCAAGGGATGAGCTAAGCATTTTCCTTAGAGGGACATCAGGCTCCTACATTAGCTCAGTTGGTGCCCGCAAGTGATTCAGAGTCCCCGAGATATCCCGTGGGCATGGCCCTCAGGAACCAGCCCCCCATAATTCTGTGTGTTACGGACATCTGAAGTCAGATAAGGTGCATTTTGGGGTGGTTTGGCTTGAAAAGAGCAACACAATCCTTCCCCAGTGCTGGCAATGTTGGTTAAGTTGACCCCTACAAGCATCAACTTCGTGGGCTGGGCAGCAGCTCCCAGGCACCTGTGGCCAGATCCCTGTGTGGATCCCCTTCTTTCTCCCCCAAAATGTTTAAGGACCCCCCCCATCTGAACTCACCACAGCCTGCTGTGTCCTGCAGCGTCTCCTGGTCTTCACAATCATCCTGACAGGAGGGATCTCGCCAGCTCTCAGCCCAATCCTCCACACTGGAAGCCTGAGTGCCATCAGAAAGTGTCATCTCGTCCTCTGAGTCCTCGTTGAAGTTGCCACAGAGTCCACAGGTGCCCCCAAAATAACTGCTGGGCACCGCCACCATTATGGCCCAGTCTTCATCGTAGGTCACCTGCAGTCCAAAATCCGTTTGCAGGATGGTCCGACCCTCGTTTTGGGAGATCTGGATCTTCCCCGCTTCCAGGGTGGCTGGTAGGCTGGTGGGTTTGTTGTTGACCTTGGGGGAAAGGAGAAAAAGAAGGGTTAAATCTCATTGGGGGGTGGCTATGCTAAGAGTTCACAACCCCAAAAAAGCATCTAGATACAGTCAGAAAGAGAAATTTCTTTCAGGAAGAAGCAATTATCAGCAATTTTGCCCTGCATCCTGTAGATACGCAATAGGCTTTAGCGGGAAAAGATCAAACCCCAAATGCGTCATGGGAAAACCATCTCCTTCAAATTCTGAGCTTAAAATCTCATTTATGTTAAGACCACTGAACTCTACGGCTGGGAGAAACCTCATCTAACCTTGTAAAATAGATTTATGGCTCGCTTAGACTCCCTTTTTGTGGTAGATTTCCATGGCTAGTGGACCCCATGGATAAATCCAGGCTTGCAGTAGAGTTGCACCCTTAAAATTGCCTTTTTCTTGATGCTAACCAAAAAGCAAGCATGCTTTAATTAAAGACACCTCGAGTCAGGTGCAAAGCACCCTCTCGTTTGCCATGTCTTGATTTGTAATGCAAAATTTCCCAATACTCCGTGGTTTCGGTGGTTCTCCTCATTTTTTAATTTCAACCTCGCCCGCCACAATGTTTTATCCACTTCCACTTGGCACAAAAGGCTTTCTCCAGAATAACGGTGCCACGGCCTGGAAGAACCTACCTGGATTTTACCTCCCTCTCCTATGTGGATGGAAATATTGTAGGAATACACATAGATGTTGGTCAACCACTCCTTAAAATCGCCTTCGCTCTTCTTCTCCTCCACGACGAAAGGCACCAGGGTGGGATCGTTGCCGCAATACTTGGCAATGGTGTAGGTGCAACCGCCCCGGATGTCCACGGTCATCCCGTCGAAGGTGTGGTATTGCAGGGACTGCGACCCCATGCAGGTTCCCATGTAGTCGTGCACGCACACGGCCTCCCCCTTCTCCATCTTGCACGTCTCCTTCGCGCGGCATTTGACGAGCTGGCAGGGATCTGGAAGAAATCACACGCAATTATTTGGGGGACGACTTTGCTGCCAGATGTGGCCTCGGGGACAGCGCAAGCATCACCGTCACCGAAGACGGTCGACCAGCACCTCCAGATCTCTACTATATTAAAGCTGGGATTTAGCCCAGGTGTGTTTAGCCACCTTAAGCTTAGACTTGAACATCTGGGTTGATCGCTTGAGGCTCCTTTCATTGATTGTTTAATTATAGATGATTGATTTATGGATTAAAATTTATCCCGGGTGGGTTTATCCACCTTAAGCTTAGACTTGAACATCTGGGCTGATCGCTTGAGGCTCCTTTCATTGATTGTTTAATTACAGATGATTGTTTTACAGATTAAAATTTATCCTGGGTGGGTTTAGCCACCTTAAGCTTAGACTTGAACATCTGGGTTGATCGCTTGAAGCTCCTTTCATTGATTGTTTAATTATAGATTATTTCCTTATAGGTTATTGATAGATGTTATATTTATAGAAGTAATACCCTCTCCTAAAATGGGCCAAAGCCATGTTGGATTAATTACACCCTTTTAGACCTGCCTATCCTTGTGCTACAAGAGAAAATCTTGAGTTTCAGTTCAAAACAGCTAATTTTAGATACTTTTCTAGATGCGAGCTCCGCGTTTATCAGCTATGGGGATGGAAAGGGGATGTTACAGACACCCGGCTCGGAGGACTAAATTTTGACTCCTAAAAACACGTGGGTTTGCCTTGCATTGCAACCACGCTTTTGAGAGGGGCCAGGAGGGAAGCAAAAAGGGGTTTACGGGGGCTGGAGGTGGCCATGGGACACTCACCACTGTCGCAAACAGCCGCCGACCCGTAGGCTTTTTGCTCCCGGATCCCTACGCTGAGCAACCCAAAGGGAGACGTCTTGTGCTCCACCGTATGGACGGCAAATTGACTGCCCAAATTCTGCCCGGCCCAGGAGTAATCAGTGCCCGGGACAGGTTTCCACGCGATGTTTCTCAATGGCATTTTGTTGAGCATCATTCCAGACGTCTCCGAGGTCTTGGCGATCAGCAGGGCGTAATTATCGTAACCCTCCAGGGCAAAGATTTTATAGGAGTGGCAGTAGCTGGAGACATCTGGGATGGTCATAAAAAACGGGTCATAAAAGATGGCATCTTTATGACCTCCGTCGGCAAAAAAAATGACCTGGATGCCAGCGTTGGCAGAGAGGTACAAGGTATTTAAGGCTTGGAGTCCATAGAGCGTTGACCGGCTGGGCCGTAGCTCCCGAACGGACTTGGTCACCCCGTGTTGAGACTCCACACGCGTCGGCTGGGAGGTGGAGACGTAGATGATATCAGACTGAGTCTCGAAAGGCAACGGCGGCACGATGAAGGTGGTGCCCCAGCTGGAAACAGGTTGGAGCTGCTCCACCAAATGGTCGCAGTGGGTGAACCTGGCCAAGCAAGTGTGGCCAGTGAAGACGGCTACGGGTTTTTGCGCCACGATCCTTGTGCCGGACATATCAGATGGGCTTTGGAGCTGGGCTGCTTGGAAGGGCTCCAGTCTGATGGGGAGCACTGAGCCCCGGGGGTAAGACCGGCCTTGGTAGGTCACCGCGGCTTTGAGGTGTACGTCAACCACGGTGGGCTCATCCCAGGCAGCCACCACGAACTCGCCGTAGCGGTCAGTGCCCACGTTGGGTGTCACAACATGGTACTCTGTGCCCCAGTTGTGCACCGGGTATACCACGGCTGAGTCAACCGAGGTGGGTTTCTCATTGACCATCACCAAGGAGATGGCGTTGTTGGCCCTCACCACCACGGTGTTGTCAAAGGTTTTACTTCCCACCATCTCCGCTTGAGGTGGGATCTTCACCAAGATGGTTTGGCCTGTGGTCGCCTGCACCGTCATCCTCAAGCCTGGCTTCTTCATGGAGATGGTTACAGACGTGAAGGGCGAATAACCTGTGATGAGCAGCTTGAAGTCAGTGTTGAGGGTCTGCTGCAAACCGTTTTGCATGAAGGCCACCACAAAGTCTTCCCCCAGGTGATGTGGAGCCGACGCAGCAACATTGAGCGAGTAAAAAACACCTAGAAAAGCCCGAGGAAGAGGAGAATTTGCCATCAGTGCCTTCATCATCCATAAAGTCAGATTTGGCAACCCTAGCTGGGGACCAAGACTCAAGTTGGGCTTGAGGTGGCACCCAATTTAATCTTGGTGGATAAGGAATAGTGATGTGGTGGGCTATTGATTTGATGCGATATTATTTTGGAGAAATAACTGGTTTAATTAACATTGTTTTGATGGACTATTGATTTGATGGACTATTGATTTGATGGACTCTTGATTTGATGGACTATTGATTTGATGCGATATTATTTTGGAGAAATAACCATTTTAAGTAACATTGATTTGATGGACTATTGATTTGATGGACTCTTGATTTGATGGACTATTGATTTGATGCGATATTATTTTGGAGAAATAACCATTTTAATTAACATTGATTTGATGGACTATTGATTTGACGGACTTTTGATGGACTGTTGATTTGATGGCTTATCAAGTTGGGGAAATAAGGTCTGTCCATTTGAACAAATATTGAATTGAAGAAATTATTTTGAAGGAGTATCGATTGAGAGGACTATCAATTTGAAGAAATAGCAATTTGAAGAAATACCAATTAATTCCCTGGGCAAAAGATGAGCTTTTGGGGTGGGTTTCGTGCCAGATGGAGGAACTCAAAGGGAGCAATTGGACTTTTTAAGGCGTCCCCTTTCACCTCTAAAAGGCCACAGGGGTGGGAACGTGGACAGCCACGCTCAGACATGATGCTGAAGGACCATGGCTGGTGCTGGATTGCAATCAGGGAGAAAATTGCCCTATTTTCAACCAATCCCCCCAAAATTTGTCTTGGGTGGGGTCTTTCCCTCTTGGTTTCCCCTCTACGTGTCACGGGGTGGGGGGGATTTTGTCTCTTCTCAATCATTGCACGGGATGGGGGTGCGAAATATGGCCTCTTGGACTGGAAAAATCTTATTTTGAGGCAATTCACATTTCGGGGGGGGGGGGGAATTTTACAGGTTATGATGCATTTCTCCATCCTGTTTGAACTCACCCCATAACACAACGGTCCAGACCCGCAGCAGCGCATCAACTTTTCCCCGGCCTGGGTTGCCATCCATGGCTGCATGAAGGTAAGAAAAAGATCAAATTCTCTGTTTTTTTTTTTAAATTGCATTTCTGTTTGCCCATGGCCCAAAATTCTGAGGTTTATTGCGCTTGCACATGTCCCAAAAATTTAACATTTTATTCCATTCGAATTCGCATGCATCCCCCAAAATCTGTGGGTTTTGCCCTTGCACTCATCCACAAAATAAGTGTTTTATTGCACTTGCCCCCAAATTCTAGTTTTTGCACTCACACTCGCCCCCCAAAATCTGTTTTTTTCAGTAATACTCATCCCCAAAGTCATTATTTTATTGCACTTACACCTGTCCCAAAATCTGCTTTTTTGGGGGGCATTTACACGTGCCCTCCCCCCATCCAAGGACCGTTCCCCCCCCAATCACTTCACATCTCCATGGAAACCAACCCAGGACAATAGATTTGGGTCCTCACAAATTTTAAAAAAATTCAACTCCCCTCTGAGCATATTTGCTTTTTTCCCCTTTCCTCCCTCTTTTTTACCTATTTCCCCATTTCCCCTCCCTTTTTCCCTTTTTTCCTTTTTCCTCTTTTCCTTTTTACCCTTTCCTCTCTTTTTCTTCCCCCCCCTTTCCCCCCTTTTTTCCCTTTTCCCTTTTTCTCCCTTTTCCCCTATTTCCCTTGTTTATTTTGCCCCATTTTTCCCTTTTCTCTCTTTTCCCCCAAATCCCCTTTTTCTCCTTTTCCTCCTTTTTCCTTTTCCCATTCTTCCCCTTTTTCCCCTATTTCCCTGTTTATTTTGCCCCATTTTCCCCTTTTCTCTCTTTTCCCCCAAATCCCCTCTTTTTTCTCTTTTTCCTCCTTTTTCCTTTTCCCTTTCTTCCCCCTTTTTCCCTTTCCTCCCCTTTTTTCCCTCTTTTTCTCTTTTCTCCCCCTTCCTCCCCCTTTCCCCCCCCCAAATCCCCCCAGAAATGATCAAATTCAGCTACTACCATGAAAAAACCCAAGGCTGGGTGGATATTTGAGGAATTTCCAGACTTACTTTCACACTTCAGGCTCTTTTCTGCAAAGAAATGTATTTATTTTTATATATATTTAACCTTACCTGCCTCTGGTTTTTATCTGGGCCCCAAAATCTCTGGTTTTGTCCTCAAATCCTCGAGGCAAATGCCAAGACCAACGCCAGGGCAGGCGACTGCTGCTTCTCCCTTTATAATTTTTTGCAGAAAAGGGGAAAAAAAAAAGACAAATACAGACGACCCCAGGGGACCGACCCACCCAGTGCTTTGACATCATTTTTGGCGAGAAAAAAAGGTGAAAATGGGGAGGAAAACATTGTTTTGATTAAAGCTGGGCCAGGGGTTGATGCAAATGGCAAAAAAGGTCTGAATTACTAAATAGGGATTTTTTTTTTTTTTTGCCGGTGTGGTTGAAATTGCCCCAAAATTACAAGCAGGGCCGAGGGGTGCAAATGGGTGGGGATATTTTTCTACAGAAATGGGGTGCGTTAATGGGCCAAAAAAGGCAAAAAAAAGGCAAAAGAGGAGGAGGGAGGGTTTTTTCCAAAAAAGTCCCTTTTGGGGGGATGACGAATAGGGCCGGGGGGGGGGGGGGGTGTTGTGTGTGTTGTGTCATGTCGGAACATGTTGTGGGTGCAACATTTTGGGGGTGTTTGTGCCAAGTTGTGTGTGTTGTGTCATGTAAGAGCATGGGGGGGGGTGTTGTGTGTTGTGTGCTTGTGTGTTGTGCACATGTGTGTACATCTCGTGTGTGTTGAAAGTTGTGTTGCACGCTTGTGTTGTGTTGGACACGTGTTGTGTGGTACGCAAATGTGTGTTGTGCACTTGGTCATGCCTAGCGAGTGTCGTGTTGTGTTACACGTGTGTTGTGTGTGTTGTGCACACCTAGTGTGTGTTCAGTGTTGTGTTGCACACATATGTTGTGCACGTGGTCACACCTAGTGTGCCCTCCTAGTGTGTGTTGACGTGCTGTGTTGCACGTGTGTTGTGTGTAGTGCACATACGTGCACACAGTGTGTGTTGAGTGTTGTGTTGCATACGTGTTGTGTTGCACACATGTTGTGTGGTGTGCACATGTAGCCACACCTAGCGAGTGTTGTGCTGCACGCATGTGGGGTGTGTTATGTGTTGTGTGTGGTGCACACCTAGTGTTGTGTGCACACACCTAGTGTGCATTGAGTGTTGTGTTGTTGCACACACGTGTTGTGTGTAGTGCACGTGTGTGCACTCTTCGTGCTTGTTGTTGGTTGTGTTGCACGCATGTGTTATGTTGTGTGTAGTGCACGTGTGCGTTGACGTGCAAAGGTGTGTTGTGCATATCAATGTGTCATGCACATTAGTGTGTAGCGTGTTGTGTGCACACGTGTTCTGCTGTGCACGCTAGCGTGTTGTGGGTGCCCCAAGTGTTGTGTGTAGCGTGCACGTGTTGTGCACATGTGCATTGTGCAAAACCACTTTCTCTTTAGGGAAAAAATTCCCCTTTACAGAAAAAAATTCCTCTTTAGGGAAAAAAAATCCCAAATTTGTGAGTTTTTAGGTGATTTTTTTTCCCGTAAAATTTGTATTTTTTGCCAAAATTAGTCACTTGGGCTCTTGGCGCAATTCTGACTTCACGTCCCTGCAGGAAAATGCCCATAAATGGGAGAAAAAAAAATCCAGGATTATTACAAATACAATGAGCCCAGAGCATTTGGAAATCATTTTTTGGCATTTTCTGCAAAAGAGGGAGAAAAAATCATAAATGCATGACATAGAGTACAAGAAATTACTAAGTTGTGCACGGAGCACAAAAAAATCATGCACACCGGCAAAAAATATATTTCATGCACAGAGTGCAAAAAATCATAAATCTGTGCTCGTAGAGGGCAAAAAATGATAAATTTATGCACACAGAGGGCAAAAATTATACATTTGTGCACACAGAGGGAAAAAAAAATCATAAATTCGTGCAAGCAGAAAGCAAAACTTCATAAATCTGTACAGCTAGAATTAAAAAAACCATAAATTCACACACACAGAGAGGCAAAAAACCATAAATATATACACAGAGAGTGAGAAAAGTAATAAATTCATCCATAGAGGGCAATAAATTATAAATTCGTGCACACAGACAAAAAAATCATAAATGCACGGAGAGACGTAAAAAAAATCATAAATTTGTGCCCATAGAGCGCAAAAAAAAATCACAAATTCATGAAGAGACGGGCAAAGAAAATCATAAATTTATTCCTGCAGAGGGCAAAAAGTCATAAAAGCATGCGTGATGTAAAAAAAAAAAAAACCCATAAATTCATGGATACAGAGGGCAATAAATCATTAATTCGTGTATACAGACACCCACCCCCCCATATATTTGTGCATGCAAAAGGCAAAAAATCATAAATTCATGCACATAGAGTGCAAAAAAAAAAAAATTAATGCACAAAGAAGCCAAAAAAAAAGTTGAATTCATGCACACCTAGTCCAAAACCCCCTCAAAGCACACGGCCACACGTGAGAAATGAAGAAGACGCAGGAGCCGCCATGTCTCAGTGCAATTTTATTGCTCCCGTAGAGGTTGATGCGTCCCGCTGGGCGACCTTGTCCTCCACGTGTGACGGGGGGATGATGGGGACGGGGACAATGGGGACGGTCCTTCCGACTCAGACGCTTTGATTTATCTGTGGGAAGAAACCAAGAACTCAAGAGGAGGAAACGATTTTCCAAGCAATTCTCAAATTCTCTCTTTTTTTCTAGGTTTCCACCCCAAAACCCCAACCTACAACCAGCAGTTGTTGCTGTTGGCGACCTTGGGCACCTCCGTGGGGACACCCGTCACCTTAAAGTCATCTACTTGGAAGACCCAACGCCCTGGGACGTTGACGTTGGAGGTCTTGGTGATGTTGATGATGGCATCGGTCTGGGAGCCAGGGATGTTGTAGAAATGGGTTTCATCTCCGCTGTTGAAGCCGGCCTGGAAAAGGGGTCAAAATGGAGGATTCAGAGGGTTAAACCCACCCAAGGGATTAATGGCGTGGGACAACCTCTTACTGTTGGCGGTGGCGTCCCCAAAAAACTTTACGGGCCAACCTCCAATCTTCAGTGAACCTGGCGGTGTCCCCCCAAAATGTTATGGGCCAACCTCTGATCTTCAACATTGTCATCACCAAAAAGTGTTGGGGCCAACCTCCGATCTTCAGCGAACCTGATGTCATTCCGAAAAACACGACAGGCCAACCTCCTACCTTCGGCAAACCTGGCATTGTCCTCCCAAAAATGTTATGGGCCGATCTCTGACCTTCATCATCTTTGTCTCCAGAAGACGGTATGGGACAACCTCCTACTATGAGTGAACCTGGTGTTTTCCCCCCAAAATATTGTGGCTCACCATCCTAGCATTGACATTGTTGTCCCCCAAAATGGTAGAGGACAACTTCCAGTCTTGGAAGAACTTGGTGGTGTCCCCAAAAACCATTATGGGCCAACCTATCTTCGGTATCGTCTTCTACCAAAAAAATTATGGGCCAAAGTCCTACCTTCAGTGTTTTTTTCCCCAAAAACGTTGTGGGCCAAAGTCCTTCCTTCAGCAAATCTGGTGTTATCTCAAAAAAACATTGATCAAGGTGCTCCCCCATTCCTCAGCTCGTCCCTTTTCCCTCTGCTTTTCCTTCAACCCCACGTACGTGGGCCGGGGTGCCTCCGAGACCTGTTTCAGGGTCACCGTCACTTGCTGCCCCCGTGGTCCACTGGATGTCCCAATAGTTGAGGATGATGAAGGACATCTTGGTGTTGGTGGTCAGGACGGCTTGGAAGGTGTTGCCCTGCAAAAAGGAAGGAGGAGATGACACCATCAGTGGTGGGATGAGCTGGTAGGGATGGGATTTAACCCTGAGGGCTGCACGCGGGCGTAGAGTCTTTGCCCGGAGCTGTGCAAGGAAGCTATCTTGGTGAGGTATGGCCCAATCGGGTTGGTTTTTTGGTGTCTACCTTCAGACGAGTACTTTTGGTGCTCTACCACAGCCTCTTTCTCTGCACGAGGTGGCCAGAGGAACAGTGTAGTGGAAAAACTGGCTTTCAACACAGAAAAAAAAAGTGAATTAATTGGGGAGTGAAGGTTTGGATGTGATGTCTGGATGACTAAGGATAGTTGGGGAGCTCCATGGGGTTTTGTGTACCCATGCAGGGCTGGCAGGTAGGACAGAGGGACTAGAGGATACACGCTCACCTCAAAAGTCATGAAGGCACATGAATGGGTGGCAAGGACCAATGGCTGGGTCATGAAGGCCAACGAATGGGTCGTGAAGGCCAGGAATGGAAGTTGAAGGCCAAGAAAGAGGTCTTGAAGGCCAGGAATGGAAGGTGAAGGCCAAGAAAGAGGTCTTGAAGGCCATCAAATAGATTGCAAAGCCGACAAATGGGTCATGAGACCAACAAATAGGTTGCGAAGGCCAACGAGTGGGTCGCGAAGACCAACGAGTAGGTCGCGAAAGCCAACAAGTGGGTCACAAAGGCCAACGAATGGAATGTAAGGCCAACAAAAGGGTTGCAGGGCCAACAAATGGGTCATAAGGACAAGAAGTGGGTCTTGAGAGCCAATCAGCGGGTCGTAAGGCCAACACATGGGTTGCGAGAGCGAACGAATGGGTTGCGAAGGCCAACCAATTGAGCACCTGCAGCAGAGCTCTGGTTTTGGCTTGTCTAGATCTTCAGTCACTGAATCGACGACGGATTTGAGGCCATGATTCGCTTTGCTCTCCAAAACACACCCGCCTGTGGCCACGTGCTTGTCTCTGCACCGAGTCAGGGTGGGATTAACTAATTTTTCATGCGTGTGACCTTATCTGGCCATCAAGTCATGACCGTGGACCTTACCTTATTGGTGGTAGAGCCGTAGTAGGCCACGTGGTCCCAGGTGGCCACGAAAGCCCACGTGGCAGCGTAAGGGATCTTGGGGAAGTATTGGTTGATGTCCTTGGTGACGCGTGCCAGCAGCGTCGGGTCAGTGGTCTCTCGGTAGAAGACATCCCCTCCCCTCACATTGTCCACGTCCCCCCAGTATGGGGCCACGAAGGTGCGTCCATCAGCCAGGGGGAAGGGGTCGGGGGTGTATTGGTTGACCCGGGTGTCAAAGGAAATCACACCATTGTTGTTCACCTGCAAAAGACCCCGGGTCAACTCGGTGTGGTGGCAACCTATGTTGGAACCCTATCACGGGGTCAACACCTTGACTTGGCTGTGGTACCCTGGAGATGGACACGGGATCCAGATGTGGTCTTACCACTGACTTCTGCATCTCTACGACCATATTGGAGGTGTTTAGGTCATTATTGCATCTACAGCTCTGTCAAAACGAGGGGAGTGGTGGGATATAACACCCTCAACTTGGCCATGGACCTCCCAACCACTGCTCCAGAAGGGTGTAGTTCTCCTCCCAAGACCCACCAACCATACGAGGATGCTTTGATGCACCAGAAAAAAAAAACAAAAACCCAACCCCTCGTATTAAGGCAACCACGTCAACCCCATGGATGGATAAATTTTTGTTGAGGGGCAAGTGACAAAATGGACTGGAAAAGGGAGCAAAAAAACCCAAAAGGGGAGCGAAATCGGAAAATGGAGAGACATGCAAAGAAGAAGTGGAATTTTGGCTCACGTACATAAAGGGTTCGGTACTCTTTGCCGTAGAAGGTGAAGGGCACGGCGAGGGAGATCTTCTTCGATGACCCATCATCAAGTTTGGGGTTCTTCTGGTCATGCTGCTCCAGACCGTAGGGGTAGAGCAGGGATGCTGCAGGAAGGCAGAGGCTGAGGTATTGGGAGACACCCCCTGCCCCAACCTCATGCGTTTTGGGGGTGAAGCCTGCCAGATTTGGGATTCCTGATTTTAAATGGGACCCCTTTGCTCCAGATTACCTAAAAATGGTGTTGACTTCTCTTGGGTGTCCAACGGTTGGGGTGACAACGGGGCTGAAGGGAATCGCCCCATGGGAATTGCACGGGGTACACCCAGATTTGAGGACAAACGGGGCAAAAATAGAACGTTTGATTTTCATATACCCACGACGTAGCCACGAGGAAGCTCTACTCCCTTCCCGCTTCCCAAACTAAACAACGCCATTTTGGGTGGAAATACCATCTATTAATGCAAGACCCTGCACCCCGAAAACCCACCTTTTTCTTGCGCCGGTTGGACGTTCATCACAGCTCCTGGAAAAGAGACGGGAGGCCGAATATTAACCCAGGAACAACCATTACCTGTGAGTTTTCCACCTAGCAGCATCCTCAGAAGAAAACTGTATTTTTTTTAATTTTTTTTTTCAAACCTACCTAACATCAGGAGCAGGAAAGCGACAGAGGGCTTCATCCCAGCTCTTGAAAAATTGTCAAAATTCTGTAAAAATTAAAAAAAAAAAACCCACCCAACAAACTGATGAAGCAGCCCAACGATGCTCCGGAGGTGAAAGGGTTCTCATTAAAATACCACCCGACCTCTTTTCACAGCATTTTTGCCCCATGCCGTGCTGGGGTTGAATTATTTTGACCATTTTTTAAAGAATTGCATGCCTAGGAAAGTTTTTCTTTTCATTGCTGACCGAAAGTTGGGAAAAATCAGATTTCCCGAGTGTATTTTAACCCTTTACTCGTCCCATTTTGCCTCAACCGGGGGACTGAACCCAGGGGTCCCGCCTATGGGAATCACCCCCCGGAGCAAAGCTAGGCATAAATTGGAGGGGTTTTGGTGAAAAAAAACCCCATCTAGGTGTTTTCCTGGCTGGAAAAAGAGAAACTGAGGCAGGATGGAGGATGCACGATGCGAACGAGGTGATTTGATGAGCACCCACGTGTGCATTTTGCAGAACAAACTCCGGATCTGGAGCAGGACAATCCTTTGCACTGAATCGGGGGCTTTTTTCAGGAGCATTTCTGCTCGATTCGTGCAATTTTAAGCCATTTGAAGGGAGAGCGACTGCTCGAATCCATGCAATTTAAGCAATTTCAAGCGAGAGGATTTGAGGGAGCGATGGATGCTCGCAGTGGGAATAAAATCTCTTACCTCGATATCTCACTGCGTCCCGATTTCCCTGGGAAAAGGTGGGAGGAGGAGAAAAGAGACACCGACACGAGCTCAGCCACCAAGAAATGGGTTTTCTGTCGCATCCTGCCCCTTCTTTTAACATGCAGCCCTCCTGCCCGCCCCCCACCACGAAAAAAACCCACCCCGTAAACACGGTGAAATCCTCCAACTTTCTGCCTATCAAAGCAAAGTGGATCCGTAATCCCCCGAGGTCTCCGAAAAGGCAGATTTCGGGACATGGGAAACATTTGGCTCCTCCCGATGTTTTTTTTTGAATCTCAGATAAGATTTTGGCAAGGAGACGCGCAGTTCTCAGGAATTCCCATAAGGGAGATTCCCCCCCCCACCCCTCAAAAAAAAAAAACCAGTTCCCCCCTCACTCCCCCTGGAGGGAGCGAAAAGGGGGTCACTGGGCAAAACGTGTTGTGGGTGTATCGTTTCCAGGGGGGTTGATGAAATTTCGGGGGGGTCTCAGCGGTGGGGGGGAAGAGTGAAAAGCTCGGAAGGGTGCTGGGGTGCAGCTGGGGACGGCGTGCGTGCGGCAGGATTTAGTCATCTGAAGGCATTTGCAGCAGCAAAGAAATATTGAATAATATTAGCAGGGATGGTTGTGGGTCCTGCACCCATCGCAATGTCTCCTGTGGGTCCTGCACCCGTTGCAATGTGTCCTGTGGGTCCTGCACCCATAGCAACATCCCCTGTGGGTCCTGCACCCATCGCAATGTCTCCTGTGGGTCCTGCACCCGTTGCAATGTGTCCTGTGGGTCCTGCACCCATTACAACATCCCCTGTGGGTCCTGCACCCATCGCAATGTCTTCTGTGGGTCCTGCACCCATTGCAATGTCTCCTGTGGGTCCTGCACCCGTTGCAATGTGTCCTGTGGGTCCTGCACCCATAGCAACATCCCCTGCACCCATTGCAATGTCTCCTGTGGGTCCTGCACCCGTTGCAATGTCTCCTGTGGGTCCTGCACCCATCGCAATGTCTCCTGTGGGTCCTGCACCCGTTGCAATGTGTCCTGTGGGTCCTGCACCCATAGCAACATCCCCTGCACCCATCGCAATGTCTCCTGTGGGTTCTGCACCCATTGCAACATCTTGTATGGATCCTCCACCCATTGCAATGTCCCCTGTGGGTCCTGCACCCATCGCAATGTCTCCTGTGGGTCCTGCACCCATTGCAATGTCTCGTATGGGTCCTGCAACCATCACAATGTCTCCTGTGGGTCCTGCACCCATTGCAATGTCTCCTGTGGGTCCTGCACCCATTGTAACATCTTGTATGGGTCCTGCACCCATTGCAATGTCTCCTGGGGGTCCTGCACCCATTGCAACATCTCATATGGATCCTGCACCCATTGCAATGTCTCATATGGATCCTGCACCCGTTGCAACGTCCCCTGTGGGTCCTGCACCCATTGCAACATCTCGTATGGATCCTGCACCCATTGCAACATCCCCTGTGGGTCCTGCACCCGTTGCAATGTCTCCTGTGGGTCCTGCACCCATCGCAACATCTTGTATGGATCCTGCACCCATTGCAATGTCTTTTATGGATCCTGCACCCATTGCAACATCTCGTATGGGTCCTGCACCCATTGCAACATCCCCTGCACCCATTGCAATGTCTCCTGTGGGTCCTGCACCCGTTGCAACATCTCGTATAGATCCTGCACCCATTGCAACATCCCCTGTGGGTCCTGCACCCATCGCAATGTCTCCTGTGGGTCCTGCACCCGTTGCAATGTGTCCTGTGGGTCCTGCACCCATAGCAACATCCCCTGCACCCGTTGCAATGTCTCCTGTGGGTCCTGCACCCATTGCAACATCTTGTATGGATCCTCCACCCGTTGCAATGTCCCCTGTGGGTCCTGCACCCATCGCAATGTCTCCTGTGGGTCCTGCACCCATTGCAATGTCTCCTGGGGGTCCTGCACCCATTGCAACATCTTGTATGGGTCCTGCACCCATTGCAATGTCTCCTGGGGGTCCTGCACCCATTGCAACATCTCATATGGATCCTGCACCCGTTGCAACGTCCCCTGTGGGTCCTGCACCCATTGCAACATCTCGTATGGGTCCTGCACCCATTGCAATGTCTTTTATGGATCCTGCACCCATCGCAATGTCTTCTGAGGGTCCTGCACCCATTGCAACATCTCGTATGGATGCTGCACCCGTTGCAACGTCCCCTGTGGGTCCTGCACCCGTTGCAATGTCTCCTGTGGGTCCTGCACCCATCGCAACATCTTGTATGGATCCTGCACCCATTGCAATGTCTTTTATGGATCCTGCACCCATTGCAACATCTCGTATGGGTCCTGCACCCATTGCAACATCCCCTGCACCCATTGCAATGTCTTTTATGGATCCTGCACCCATTGCAATGTCTTTTATGGATCCTGCACCCATTGCAACATCTCGTATGGGTCCTGCACCCATTGCAACATCCCCTGCACCCATTGCAATGTCTCCTGGGGGTCCTGCACCCATTGCAACATCTCATATGGATCCTGCACCCATTGCAATGTCCTCAGCAGCCTTTTTGCAAGGAAAACGTCGCAGGCGAAGGAAACCAGCTGCAGATTTTAAAGTCCTGGCTCCCCGAATTGCACCAGAATCTCCGATTCTCAGGAACTCCGGGGCAGTTTCATAACCTGACCTCCTTGGGTCGTGCCAAGACTCGGCTGCCCCTACCCCATCCCCTTCCACGAGATTCTGCTTAATCAGCTGAAATCAGCCCAAATCAGCCCTTTTCGGAGCCAATTCCTTCTCCTGCTGCTCTCAGGGGGAGCTCTGCGAGGAGATTCTCAGGAAAACACAGATAATCCCCGTCTGGTTATAAAAAGGGAGAGTTTGGGACCAACCCTGCAGTTTTTTTTCTTCATCCATCCTCACGTGTCCATGGGCTTCGAGGAGACGAAAGAGAGACGCTGATCGGAGCCTGCCGGTAAGTGATGTGGGGTTGGGAAGGGTTTTCCTTTCCCTTTTTTTTTTTTTTTCTTGCATTTTGCCTCGTCCTTTCGGGCGTGAGCCCAGGTATGTCCCATCTGAGCAAAACAAGGTGTCAGTGATGCCTTCACCCACCAAGCAGGAGTCCCAGGTGGGTTAATTTGACTATAAAATTATTTTTAAAAGGGTTTTTTTTCTCCCTCCCAAGCCCGGAGAGAGATGGTTTAGATGAAACCCGTGTTGTAAATCCCCATTGGGTGCAACAAATTGGGTGGGAACCCCAACAGATGTTGAGCGATGGTTGGGGATCGGCAGCTCTGAGAACGTCCGGAAAGCGGATAGAAGGGTTGTCCATGCTATTTGGCCCCTTTTTGACCCAAATTTTGGTGATTTGGCGGGGGGGAGATTTCGTCCTCGGGAAGCTTTGTGGAAGGTTACTGGGAGGGTTTGATGGGAAGGATGGGGGTCTTTGAGGTGGCATCAGGAAGGGGGTTGAGGGATTGTTGGGTTGGAGACGGTGGCAAGGGGACAACTGGGGTGTCATTGGGTTGGGGGGGGCGTCAAGCAGAATTCGACCCCAAGCGAGTTGCGAGAGGTTTCCATCGGGTGGAAAAAGTCTTTTTGGGCCAATTTTGGGTCAAGTGGGGAACTCTGGAGGTGCCAGGCTCCCCTTTGGGCTCCTCATCCCTGCGTGGCTTTTTTTTCCACCCACCCCTCCTCAAAAAAAAAAAGTACATTTTCATCTTTTGGGGTGGTTTGGTTTTTTTTTCTTTTTCCAGCGATGGCGATGGGCAGGATGTGGCGGCTCCCAGCTTGGCTGGCTCTCTTCTGTGGTGAGCAACAACCCAACCCCATTCCCCTCAAAAAACAAACCCCCACAAACCACAAAAAAACCCTTAATTTCCTGGGTTTGGGGGGTATTTTAGGGCTTTCTACCGCAGGTTTCTGCAGCAAAAAGGCTTTATTCCTTTTTTTGGGAGGGGGTCAGAAAATATCCCTTATTCCCTCATTTTCCCCCAGCAGAAAGATTTTATTACCTCTTTGCCTCTTCACCAAAAATCTCTCATCCCCTGTTTTTGGTTTGTTTTTTTTTTCACAAAGAAATCCTTATCACCGTTTTGGTTTTTTTTTTATAGCAAAGAGCCCTTATCACCCTTTTTTTCCTCAAGGGAAAAAAAAAAAAAAGGTGATAAGGGAAAAAAAAAAAAAAAGCCCTTATTTCCTCATTTTTAAAGAAAAAAACCCACTTGTTCTCTGTTTGTTTGGGGTTTTTTTTGAGGTTAAAAAAAAATTATTACCTGTTTGGGTGGTTTTTTTCCAGAAAAAAAAATGCCTTATACACTCGGGCTTTCTTTTAGAGGGGGAAAAAGCCCTTATCGCCTCTCTCTTTTTTTTTTTTAGGAAAAAGCTCTTTTATTTGTTCTTATTTTAAGAAAAAAGACATTACTGACCTGGTTTTCATTTGGTTTGGTTTGTTTTTTTTTTTTTCCCCTCGGGGAAAAAAAGCCCTTATCTGATTTGGGCTTTTTGGCCACAAAAATGTCTTTATTCCCTGTTTCTTTCAGAAAAAAAAGCCCTTACTCCCTCTTCCCCCCCCCCCCAATCATTATTACCTGTTTTCTTTCACCCAAATGCCCCTATTAACAGTTCTTTTTCACCAAAAAGCCCTTATTACCTTCTTTTTTTTTCAGGAAAAAACCCACTTATCACAATTTCCTTACAGGAAAAAAGCCCCTTATCACCTTTTTGGGGGGCAGAAAAAATCCTATTTTTTCATCAACCCCCGCTCTCACCTCTTTGTTTTTCAGCAAAAAAACCCTTTTAGCTCCTTTTCTTTCTGGAAAACAACCTGATTTATTTTTTTCTTCCATCAAAAAAGCCCTTTTTACCCATTTTTATTTCTAGCCATTCCTCTTTATTCCCTGTTTTTCAACAAAGTGCCCTTATTCCCTGTTTTCTTTAAGGAAAAAAAGTGCTCAAATTAGCTGTTTTTACCAAAACAGCCCTTATTACCTGGGTTTTTTTTTTTTCAGAAAAAACCCTTATCACCTGCTTTTTCTTTTTTTTTTTTAATCAAAGAGCCCTTATCAGCTTTTTTCCCCAACAGAAGCCCTAATTTCCTTTTTTTTTCACCAAAAAGTCCCTGTTACCTATTTGGTTTTGAGCATAAAGTTCTTATTCCCAGGTTTGGGAATATTTTTTGGTTTAAAAAAGAAACCAAACCAATACTTCTCACCAGTTCATGATACAAAATGCCATTATTCCCTGTTGTTTGGGTTGATTTTTTTAATTATTATAAAATAAATAAGCCCATATTACCTGTTTGGTTTGTAGATTTTTTTTTCCTTAAGAACGAAAAAAAAGCTCTTTTTAACTTGTTTTGGGTTGTGGGTTCTTTTCAGGAAAAAGCCCCTAGTCCCTCATTTTTTTTATAGCATTAAAAAGCCTGTAATACCTGGGGTTTGGTTTGTGGTATTAGGGTTTTTTCCCCCCAGGAAAAAAAAAAAAAAACACCTTATTACCCGTTTTATCAGAGAAAAAATTAAAAAAAAAAAGTCCCCATCACCTCTTCTTTTTTCACCCCCCCCCCCAAAAAAATCCCAACCTGTTTCTCACGAAACCACTTTTATCTGTTTTTTTTTTTTTTCCCGTTCAGAAAAAGCCCTTATTATCTGTATTTTTTCAGAAAAAAACCCTTAATATTTTTTTTTTTAGGAAACAGCCACACACCTGGCTGTGTTTTTTCTTAAAAAAAAAAATTAAAATTTTTTTTTAAAAGCCCTTATTACCTTCTTTTATTGGTTTTGATTGCTTTTTTAAAGAAAAAACCCTTACTGCCTAGGAGCTTTTCATCAAAAAGCCCTTAAAACCTGTTTTGTTTTCACCAAAAATCCCTTATTACTAATTTTCTTTTCGGAAAAAGCCCATATTCCCCATTCTTTTTCAGCAAAAGACTCTTATTTTTATTTCCCTCAGCAACAAAAGCCCTTACTACCTGTTTTTTAGGAATTTTTACTGCAAGTTTCTGCAGCAAAAAAAAGGTTTATTTCCAGTGGAGTTTTTTCAGGATTTTCTACTGCAATTTCTGCATCCAAAAAAACCCTTTTCTGCCTTTTTTTTACCCTTGGAACTTTCTGCAGGTTTCTTCTGCAAAATGCCCTTTTTCCCGATTTTTATTTTTTGGGCCTTTCTATTGTTATTTCTGCAATAAAATGCCTTTATTATATGCTTTAAAAAAAACCACACACACACACACACACAAAAAAAAACCCCCAAAACCCAAACCTCACACTTCCTATCACAATTTCTGCAGCAAAACATTTTTATTCCCCATTTTTATTTTTCAAGACTTTCTAACTGTACATTTCTGCAAGGAAAAAAATCCCCCCTTATTCCCTAATTTCTAATTTTCGGAAATTTCCGTTGCAATTTCCGCAGCAAAATTTATTTCCTCGTTTCTTCAGAACTTTCTACTGTGCATTTCTGCGGCAAAAAAAATGTTATTCCCTATTTTTTAATTTTTTTTTTTTCAGACCGTTCTACGGCAGGTTTTTTCAGCCCCAACCCCCTCTTTCCTTGTTTTTTGCAGAACTTCCTATTGCATGTTTCTGAAAAAAAAACCAAAGCAGCCTTATTTCTTGATTTGGGTTGGGTTTTTTTTGCCGAAATTTCTACTATAATTTCTGCACCCCCAAAAAAAAACCCCACCCCAACCCCTATTTTCCCTTCTTTTCCCAGGTCTCTCCACCGCAACTTTCCGTGGCAAGGAATTCTTCACTGCCTTCCCGCAGAACAACGATGAAGGCATCTACCCCGACCTCCAGCTCATCTTCACGGCTTACTTCACCTCCACCAAGGTGACGGTGACAGCGCACGGTGGCACCTTCACCCACACCGTCACCCTTGGCAAAGCCGAAACGGTTTCCGTCCACGTCCCCGGCAACATGGAGATTGTCGGCACCCAGATTTCGAATAAAGTCATCTCGATTCAGTCCACCGAGGAGATCTCCGTGGTCTCTGTCAACGCCAAAAAGCACACCGTGGGTGCCACCACCGTTTTGCCGGTAGAGAAGTTGGGCGACCAATACTACGTGGTGACGCCGGAGGACACCAGGGTAGACGGCATGAAGGAGTTTGTTGTGATGGCTGGGAAGACTTCGGCCAGAGTTTCCATCAACGTCAAAGGCCAGTTTTATTACAACGAGAGGAATTACTCCCCTGGGTCCACCCTCCGCATCTTCTTGAACCCCTACCACAGCTTCCAACTGCAAAGCAGCTACGATTTGTCCGGCACCAAGATCACGTCGGACAAGGCTGTCGCGGTCCTCAGCGGACACAGCTGCGTGAAGGTTCACACCGCCTGCGATTACGTGGTTGAGCAGCTTCTGCCTGTCACCGCGTGGGGGAAACTCTACGTCGTCCCCCCCAACCCCTTGCAGAAGAACGTGGACTTTGTCTACGTTGTGGCAGCTGAGAAAGCCTTCATCACCTACAAGACGAGTACTTCGGCTGCCACCAAGGACATCGCAGCCGGGGAGGTCCACAAGTTCAACGTTAACCAAAATTTGTTTCTTTATGTGAGTGCTTCGGCTCCAATTCAGGTGGTTTTCTTCTTCACCGGTGCCCATAGTGGCTTGCTTGGGCAAGACCCTTTCCTACTCAACATCCCACCCGTCTCCACCTACTGCACATCCTACCGGGTCAGCAGCTTGGATGACTACGAGAACCACGTGGTCCTCATTGCCCATAATGCAGATGCCAACGCCGTCACCCTCAACCAGAAGACGGACCGTACCATATCCTGGCAAGCGATTCCCGGCACAGACTTCTCCTGGGCTGCTGTCACCATGAGCGAGCCAGGAGAAATCCAGAGCGCCGAGCACCAGCGGGCACCCCTTGGGCTCCTGGTCTTCGGCTTCCAGAATTACGCCGGTTATGGCTTCGCTGGTCTTTGCGCCGCGAGTAAGTAGGGCCAACGTGTGGTTGTGTCTTGCCGACGGCTGGGTCTTCTCCATGGTTGCCATCCATGGTTTTTTTTTCTCTTTTTCTGCAGCTTCTGCTCCGCATTCCTGTGAA
Source organism: Necrosyrtes monachus (assembly GCA_037953605.1). Classification (NCBI taxonomy): domain Eukaryota; kingdom Metazoa; phylum Chordata; class Aves; order Accipitriformes; family Accipitridae; genus Necrosyrtes; species Necrosyrtes monachus. Next base: position 135,902 of record JAZGTQ010000441.1, on the reverse strand, counting down.
GATGAGGGCTGCGAGAACTACAAGATAGCGGGCAGGGAACCCAGGTACATCCAAGAAACTGTCTCGACCTGCTGGGCCACCGGCGATCCCCACTATCAAACCTTTGATGGGAAAGCCTTTGATTTCATGGGCACGTGCACCTACACCTTGACCAAGACCTGTGATTCGGATCCGACCCTGCCTGTCTTCAGTGTCGAGGCCAGAAACCAAGAGAGGGGTAACCCCAAAGTCTCCTACATCGACTCCGTGACCATCTGTGTCTATGACATTACCATCACCGTGGTCAGGTCTGAGAATGGGATCGTGAGGGTATGCAAGAAAAATAATTATCAAATCCAAAGCAATGTTATGGTATTTCACTGGAATAATGTATTTAACGATGATCTTAAGGGTCTTTCCCAACCTAAATGATTCTATGATTTGTCATGCATGAGTCGATGACGCTACTGCGTGGTCATCTCTTGCAAGAAGACGCCTCAAAGCTCAAAAAACTCCATTTTTTTGCCCCATGTTTGATGCTGTTTGTTTTTCACGTGGGGTTTTTTTTTCTCCTCCAGGTGAACAACCATCGCTCCCATCTCCCCATCTCCCTCGCCCAAGGGAAACTTCACCTGCAGCAGAAGGGCAAGTCCGTGCTGATTCAAACCGACTTCAGGCTGAAGATCCTCTACAACTGGGATGACCACGTGGTGGTGAAGCTCCCCGGTACGCTCTTCGGCAAAGTGTGCGGGCTGTGCGGCAACAGCAACGGCAAAGCCTTCGATGATGCCCTCATGCCCGATGGGAACCTGGCGCAGAACCCTGTGGAGCTGGGCCAGAGCTGGAAGGTGCCCAAGAGCCATCGCTGCTGGGACAGCTGTAGCGGGGACTGCAGGCGTTGCCGACGGGACGAAGAGGCAAAGTACGCCGGGGAGACGTCGTGTGGGTTGCTCACCCAACGCTCGGGGCCGTTCGCGCGCTGCCACGCCACCATCAGCCCCAACATCTACCAGAAAAACTGCATCTACGACCTCTGCATGAACGACGGGCTCCACGTCAAGCTGTGCCAAGCCCTCAAAGCCTACGCGGATGACTGCCAGGAGGAGGGAATCACCGTTTCTGACTGGAGGACGCTGGCACGTTGTCGTGAGTAGCTCCTGGTTGGCAGAAAATCCTCCCCCTGGGTGGGCAGGGCGCTGCGACCTTAATTAAGGTGGGTGCGATTAAGGGGTGATGGGATGGGAATGAGCAGAAAACAGGCACAAAAGGGAAATTACATCGTCGGGGGTGTTTGTTTCTCCTTAGCGCTGTCAAGCAAAGTGGGGCCAGGTCATTTTGAATCAGGCTGCACAAAGCTGGGCCTGAAAGGGCTCGGGGTTCCAAGCATCGCAGATTCATGGGAAAAGGTTATTGCAGCAAGCCCAAGCAGAAAGCCCAGGAAGCCCACGAAGACTCCAGAAAGTCTATGTAGAAAGTCTGTGTAGAAACTCCAGAAAGTCCAAGTCCCAAAACTCCATGCAGAAAGTGCAGAAAGTCTGTGCAGACTCCCAAAAGCCTCTGCTGAAAGGCCAGAAAGTCCATTCAGAAGGTCCAGAATGTCCTTTGAGACTCCCCAAAGTCTCTGCTAAAAGTCCATGCGGGCTCCAGAAGCACGTCCATGCAGAAGGTGCAGGGAGTCCATGAAGACTCCCTGAAATCCATGCAGAAGGTCCAGAAAGTGATGGTGACCCCCAAAAGTCCCTCTAGACAGGCCAATAAGTCCAAGTCCCCAAAGTCTCTGCAGAAAGTCCATTCAGAAGGTACAGAGAGTCCATGGACACTCCCCAAAGTCTCTGCCGAAAGTCCAGGGAGTCCATGCAGGCTTCAGAAAGTCTGTGCAGAAAGTCCAAGTCCCAAAAGTCCAAGTCCCAAAAGTCCATGCAGAAAGTCCAGAAAGTCCATGGGGACTCCCAAAAGTCCAGGTAGATAGTCCAGGGAGTCCATGCAGACCTCAGAAGGTCCGTGCAGGAGATTCAGAAAGTCCACAAAGACCCTACAAAGTACATGTAAAACTCCAGAAAGCCCACGCAGGTTTTCTTAGCACTCAGCTGCGCCTTCTTACGGCCTCGCAACATTATCTCCACCGTGACCACGGTGTCCCGTCCCTTCGACAGCTCTCTCCTGCCCGAAGAACAGCAATTACACCGCGTGCGGCACCGCCTGCCCCGCCACCTGCAACAACGGCGCGATGCCCGCTGACTGCGCTGCCTCTGCCTGCGTGGAGACCTGCGAGTGCCAGGAGGGCTTCGTGTTTGACGCCGACGAGTGCATCCCCCAAGGCGAGTGCGGCTGCGTCTTCGAAGGTCTCCTCCACGGCCTCCATGAAGAGTTTTGGGGTGACAGCACCTGCACCAAACGCTGCATCTGCGATGCGACATCCCGGAGGGCCGTGTGCCGTTCGGCCAGCTGCCGTGCCGAGGAAGAGTGCCGGGTGGAGGACGGCGTTCGGGATTGCTATCCCAAGAGATACGGGACCTGCGCAGCGACCGGTGCCACCCACTACGAGAGCTTCGATGGCGGGAAGTTCATCTTCCAGGGTACGTGCATGTACCAGTTCGCTGGGTTGTGCCAGAAGAGCCAAGGTTTGGTGGACTTCCAGGTGCTGGTGCAGAACGGCCGCCAGGACAACGAACTTCTGTCCTCCATTGCTCTCGTGATGGTCAAAGTCTACGGCAAAACCATTGTGATCAGCCAGGAACACCCTGGCAAAATCACGGTGAGTTTAGCAAATGTTTCTTTATCTAATCTCCACATTCTTCACTTTTTGCTCCTCACCCCAACCTCCTTGTCCCATTTCTTCTCTTCCACCCTCACTCCTCTATTTTTTTGTCTGTATTGGGTAATGCTGAATATTTTTCTCCAACCATGCCGCCAAGATCCAGAGCTACCAGGTCTGTTTGGCCCACGTTAATCAAGATGAGATTTGATCACCTAAATAGAAGGATCTCCACCTGAAGCGGGAGATTGGTGCGTGATATAAGCCGTGGAGCCTCAGGCAGCGTTCACGTCAAAGCTGGTGGGCAGCTGTACTTGGCGCAGATGATTCAGTCTGAAAAATCTTCGTCTACATAATTTGGGTGCTTTGGCTGGAGCCCAAATTGCAGGTGGCGTGAAAAGACAATTTGCCTTTACTGTTGGATACCAAATTTGGGTTGGTTTTTTTTTTTTGCTTTTGTCCTCAGATCAATGACCAGTTGGTCAACCTACCATATTACCAGAGAGATAGGAAGATCTCCGTCTACAGAGATGGGCAGGAAGCGATGGTAGAGACAGACTTTGGCCTCACTGTCACCTACGACTGGCAAAGCCGAGTCACCGTGTCAGTGCCCAGCGCTTACGCAAACACCCTGTGCGGCCTCTGCGGGAACTACAACGGGAAGGCGGGTGACGAGATGATGACGAAGAACGGCCAAGTGACGTCAAACCCCGACGCCTTTGGACGCAGCTGGAAGGTGACCGACATCCCAGGTTGCGTGGAGATGTCGAAGGTGGAATGTCCTACCATGGCAGCGGCTCTGCGGAGCCAGGAGGTCTTGAAGAAGGGTTGTGGGATCATTCCGCAAGTGGATGGACCCTTCGTAGCTTGCCATGCTCGTGTAGATGCCAACAAATACTTCCAAAACTGCGTGCATGATTTTTGCCTCTTTCCGCACCAAGAAGGTGTGATATGCCGGATCATCGCCCGTTATGCTGCTGCCTGCCAGGCTGCCGGCGTGATCATCGGGAATTGGAGGACAGACGATTTCTGCAGTAAGTTGGGCTAATTGGAGGGGTTTCTGCTTCGTGAGGGGTCACGAGCATCAAAGGGAACCCCAATCCTGGGCCAAACCCATGTGGGGACGAAGCAGAGGTGGGAATCATCTCTCTCAGTGGTGCTTTATCCCACCCAAACTCTAGGTTGGTTCCATCATCTCTGTTTACAGCCAATGCCCAGAAACCCTTCCAGGGAACAAGATGTCTCATCTGGCTACGACGGGTCGAATAATTTAGCCCCAATAAGCACCAATTCCTTCGCATTGACTAAAAACGAGAGGGAGGGCTAATTGCCTGGATTGCTTAGAGGGCAAACCACAGGAGATGCACCAAAAATATCTAAATTAGGGGAGAGGGACCCGTCCGGGAAGTCGACTGGGGACCCAGCGTGGGAGCGATTCTGTCGCTTGAGGGAATGTCCTTGTTTCCTCGACGATAATGGGGAGAACCAGGTGATTCAGGGGGCTAAAATCCCCACCTCCAAAGGGTGGAAATGTCCCTTATGGACACCCCTTCCCTCATCATGTCCACAATGAGGAAGAGATGAGATTTAACCATGAAGCAATTGGGTAAAACAAGATCTACATCTGGTGAACCTCATGACCAGGCACAACGGTGTCCCTAATTGCAGGGAAATTGCAGGACCTGGCCTGTAATTTCCTTGCTCCTAACGAATCTCCTTGTCTCGTGGCAGGTATTTCGTGTCCTGTGAACAGCCACTACGAGATCTGCTCCCAGAGCTGCAGGCAGACCTGCAGCAACATCTACACCCCGGTGAAGTGCTCAGAGCAGTGCAGGGAGGGCTGCGTGTGCAACGACGGCTTTGTGCTCAGCGGTGACGAGTGCGTCCCCATGTCCCAGTGCGGGTGCCTCCATCAGGGCTTCTACTACAAGGCGAAGGAAACCTTCTTCCCCACCAAGCAGGAGAAATGTCAGTGCCAGGCTGGCGGCATCGTCAACTGCCAAGAAATTCCTTGCCCTGGAGACAGCGAAGGCAAACTCATCGATGGCGTCTTCCAATGCCAACCCGCCACGCTCAGGGCCTGCGTAGCCACCGGTGACCGCAACTATCTCTCCTTCGATGGGCTGGCTTTCAACATCTCGGGCACCTGCTCCTACATCCTCACGAAGACCTGCGGCGGTGACAATGTCAAACCATTTGTTGTGAAAATCGAGAAGGACGGCCGGCAGAAGAGGAAGGCCTCTGGCATCCAAGCGTTGTCTGTTGAAGTCTACGGGCTCACGTTGACCTTGACACGAGGCAAGAGGGGAGATGTCATGGTAAGGCGGTACTTGGTCATCCGTCTCTTTCCGGGCCCAAACATGCTGGTGACAAAGTCTATGGGGTCATGTTGACTTTGCCACGAGGGCAAGAGGGACACAGTCCCCGCCCACGTGGGGCGGTCCGCCTCTTTTAGGGTACGAACGTGCTGATGTCAAAGTCTATGGGCTCGTGTTGACCTTGACGTGAGGCGAGAGGGGACCCGTCACGGTTACGTCTGTGCTTTGTGCTCCATCTCGTTTTGAGGGCCAACATTTTGGTGGCAACGTCTACAGGCTCATGTTGACCTTGGTGTGAGGCAACAAGGGACCTGGCATGGTGGAGCATGAAGGACAGCCGTACCTCTTTTTGGTTGCAAGTATGTCGGTGTCAAAGTCTACAGGCTCACGTTGACTCTGGCGTGAAGCAAGAGCTGCACGGTCACAGTAAGGCCATGTTTTGTGGGCCACCTTTTTTGGGGTGTGAGCAGGGGAGCCCAAAAAATTGGTTTTCCTTGATGGAGGGAAGATCTCACCCCTATCTCCAAGACAAAGCCCTGCTCATCCCCACTTTGCCTTCCAGTTTCAAAGTGGGAGCCACAAATTCATTAAAAGGTTGGTTGGAAGGTGTTTCCCCCAATGTTTTTTGCTCCTACCTCCATAGTCTTCTCCTTGTAGCATCCTTGAGGCTCACTGGAGGATTTCTCTCTCTCGGTTCCAGGTGGACTCCATATTCCACCACCTCCCGGCCATCCTGAGCAAGGGACGGGTCCAGGTGCACCAACACGGGACAGGCGTCCTGCTTCAGACTGACTTCGGCCTTGTCATACGCTATGACCTCCACCACCACGTGGTGGTCGCAGTCCCGCAGAGCTACCAGGGCCAACTTTGCGGGCTCTGTGGCAACTACAACGGGCAACAAAAGGACGATTTGCGCCTCCCCGGTGGCCAACAGGCCGCCAACGCGATGGTCTTTGGTTCTGCTTGGAAAACGTCTGATGCGTCTTGCAGTGATGACTGCCCCAAGGACAAGTGCCCCGTCTGCACAGAGGAGAAGAAGGTAGTCCTCCAGAAACCCAACTACTGCGGCATCCTCACGTTGCCGAAGGGTCCCTTTGACTCCTGCCACAACCTCATCAAGCCAGACCTATATTTCCAAGCCTGCCTCCACGATCTTTGCCTCACTGGAGGGGACACCCGTGTCCTCTGCCAGAGCATCCAGAGCTACGCCACTGCTTGCCAAGACGCCGGTGGCGTCATCGCGGCTTGGAGAAGACCGTCCTTCTGCCGTAAGTGGGGGCGTCGCGGGTGGGAAACGTCCTCCACGGCCGGGAAGTCCCATCTTGTTGGGATTAATTGAAAAATAGGCAGGGCTTTATAATTTATTTCTAAGGGACGCTGGGGTGGGGTGTCTGTGCTGACCACCCTTGATGCAAATGGTGCCGTTGGGTTGGGAGACCAGGGTGGGGAGGATGATGACGGCATGAAAATCATTGCACCCGGGAAGAGCCAATGCAAGGGGGGGGGGGTTTCATTGACGCTGGGGATAATTGAGAAAAGCCAACGCGAGCACCAACCCGGGTGTGTTTTCATCCACGGTTTGGGCAAGCAGGAGAAACCAACGTAAGCGCCAACCAGGTGGATTTTCATCGGCATTTTGGGCAAGTGGGAAAAGCCAACAGAAGCACCAAACAGCTGCATTTTTGTTGGTATGGGGCGAAAAGCCAACGCAAGCGCCAACGGGGGTGAACTTTCATTGAGACCAGGGGCAAACGGGAAAAGCCAACACCAAGAAAAATTCACTTTGTTGGCGCTTTTGTTGGCTTTTCCCACTTGTCCCCAACACCAAGCGCCAACGGGTTGCGTTTTCACCAGCGTTGGGGCTCTGCCATCTCCTTGGGGTGCAACCCCCCCGCTCTTCCACCCAACGTTCAATCTTGGGATGATCATCCTTCTCCTTCTAGCCCTCAGCTGCCCGGCCAACAGCAACTACTCCCTCTGCACCAACCTCTGCGTCAACAGTTGCACAGGGCTTGTGGATTCTTCTAAATGCCCCAAAACCTGTGTCGAAGGCTGCCACTGCAATAAAGGGTTCATCTTTGATGGGCACGGCTGCGTTCCTGAGGACAAATGTGGATGCTTTGTGGATGGGAAATATTATAAGGTAGTAATGTCCCGAGTTTGGAGGGGGTTGGGGGATTTTTTTTTAACATTTTCCTCCTGCCTGCGTTGCAGCACATTGCTCCAAACGTGACGTGTGCGCTGCCCAAAGCACCTTGCAGGAAAAAAAACCAACCAACCCTCAAAATCTTCCACCTGCCAAGTGATTCTGTGGTTTCACATGAAGAAAATTGGGGGATTTCCATCTCTTTTATCACTTGGCATAAAGGTGCTAGCACAGATGTGGATGCCCAGATAGTAGCAATGCTTTCCACACCTGAAGGTGCTAAATAATAATATATTTTTCCTTCAGAAGAGGTGGAAGAGGGCAAAGGAATTTTTTTTTCCCCTGCATTTTTTTCCTTGCAACAAAAGGGATCAATTCCTCAGCAATTCTGCATTTTGCAAAGCTGCTTATTCTCACCGGTAGACCTCAATATATTATTTTTTTTCCCCCTTCTACATATTTTTATGCATTTCTGTGTAACGCAGTTTGCTTTTCTAATCACGACGCTTTGCAACCTCTCGCCCTGCAGCCCCACGAGTCGGTCTTGAAGGATAACTGCCAGCAGCGTTGCACGTGTGTCCCTGGCAAGGGCTTGACTTGCAGCAGCCACAGCTGCACCGATGATGAAACCTGTGAAATCCGGGATGGGATCTTGGGTTGCATCAATCGAAGTAAGGAAAAATGGAGTTGCTTCAGTTAAAAAAAAAAAAAGGGGGGGCGGATTTTGGAGCCAGAGTAGATCCTGGGGCTGGTCTGGATGTTTAATTTAGAGGTGCAGGTTGAGGTGCAAACCTTACAGTAAGGGGAGACGGAGGCTACAGAGCCCGTCTGCCACCCTAAGAGGGTCAGGGATGCGATGGGAGAATTTTGGAGGCGCAAAATGCTTCAGAAAAGCCACTCCTTGGCTTTGCGTTCACTCCCATGTCCTGTTTTAACCACTCACCTTGCTCTTGAAGGATGGGTGCAATCTTGGGTAAGGATGAACCCAATCTTGATGCTTTTTTCCATGAATGGGGGGGGGAAGGACAACTGAAAAGGGGAAATTTGGGGTTGGCGATGGATCGTTGTGCTCTGATTTACATCTCGGAGGTGCCAATCTCCTGCCAAAGGCCAAGGGGGAGCAGAGGACACTTGGTGGGACCTCAACACTGGTGAAGACGCTTGGTTTGCATGGTGAAATGGGATGTCCTCCTCACCAGGACTTCTCCCATGGTTTCTCCCATGGTTTCTTCTCCTTCCAGACCCCTGCAAAGCCCTTCGGTGCCGGCCCAAGGAGAGGTGCAAGTTGAAGCGTGGCCAAGCCAAGTGTGTCCCATCCCTGATTGCCAGCTGCTGGTCTTGGGGGGACCCCCACTACCACACCTTCGACGGACTCGATTTTGACTTCCAAGGCACTTGCACCTACACCATAGCCGAATCCTGCGGGAACGACACCACATTGGTGCCCTTCAAGGTGGAGGGCAAGAATGACATCCGTGGTGGGGTGAAATCTGTCTCCTATGTGAGCTTGGCCAACATCAAGGTCTACGGCCAACACGTCTCCATCCATCTGAGGGAAGTGGGCAAAGTCAGGGTGAGTTGGCCTAAAATGGAGGGAAAATTGGCTTTTCCCCACCTCTTTTTTCATCCATTGCTTCCCCACTTCCTTTTTTGTCCATCTCCTCCACCGTGTTCAACCCCCCCTTCCTGCTCCATCAGGGCCACCGTTATTTTTGGCTAAATCAATCAAACCGCAATGTCGATTTTTGGAATGTTGGGATATGCCGGGAATACTCTGCTTTGCATGGGGCAACCTGAGGTGGTTTTCTGCCCCTTGGGGAAGCCAAAACCGCCAAAACCACCAAAAGTGGCTGCAGTAGGTCTCCAAGAAACCTCAAAGTGGGTGGAAAGCCCCCCTGGGAGGTTTGCGGCGGCAGCCGGCGCCTGCGAGTCGGGTGAGGCAAAAGCAAAGCCCGACGAAGGCAGCGATGTCATGAAACTGGAGGATTTTTGCTGCACAGAGCATCTCGGCAGCCCCTGATGAGGTTGGCTCCAAGTTTGGATCTTGCCAGGAGGGCACGGACCTGGCGGCGGGCGTTTGCTCGCCGCGGCAGTGATTGCACGCTGCAGCGGGTGATCGCGTGCCGCAGCGAGGTGATTGCCCGCTGCGGCCAGCAATGGCCGCAGAAGCGATTGCGCGCCGCGGTGGGGCAATCGCATGCCGCAGCCAGGCGGTTGCACGCCCCAAGCCCCCGCCGGTGCGTGTGAACCGCGCTCACATCTGGTTCTCCCCACCCGCAGGTGAACGGGGTGGTGACGCTGCTCCCGGTAAGCCTGGAAGATGGCAAGGTGCAGGTCTTCCAGAGCGGGCTCAGAGCCGTGCTGGAGACAGATTTTGGGCTCCGGGTAATGTACGACTGGAACTGGCATCTGCTTATCGACCTCCCCAGCAGCTACTACAAACACACTTGCGGTCTCTGCGGCAATTTCAACCTCAAGCCCGAGGACGACGTCCCCGAGGGCGGCAGCGACCTCAACACCTTGGTGGCCTGGGCCGGAGGCTGGAAAGTCCTCGACGACGACGACCCGTTTTGTTGGGATTATTGCGAAGGCACCTGCCCGGTGTGCGAGGAGGAGAAAAAAGAGCTGTACGGGGGCAACCAGTACTGCGGTCTCATCAAAAAAAGCTTCCAGGGGCCCTTCAAGGCTTGTCACAACATCGTCAAGCCCCAGGAGTTCTACCGCAACTGCCTCTACGACGTGTGCATGAGCAACGGGGCAAAGAAAATCCTCTGCCAGGTGCTGGAGGCTTATGCGTCCACCTGCAAGAAGCACGGAGCCGTCGTGCATGACTGGAGGACGCCGTCGGGCTGCCGTAAGCAACGGGCTTCCTCCTCCTTCTACGTGATTTTGCAAAGAAGGGGAATATCTAGCAGGGGATGATGCATGCAAAACACTCGGTGTTATTTGCACAGGGGAATATCCAGCTCCGGGATGTTGCATGCAAAATAATCGATGCATTTGCACTTGGTAGTATCCAGCCCCGGGATGTTGCGTGCAAAGGGCTTGATGCATTTATATGGTGCAATATCCAGGCCTGGCCACGTTGCATGCAAAATACTTGATTCATTTGCAGGGTGAATACCCACACCTGGGTATGTTGCATGCAAAACACTCAGTGCATTCACACAAGAGGATATCCAGCCTTGAATCCATGCAAATATCCATGCAAATCACTCTGTGCATGAGCACAGGGGGATATCCCGCCCAGGATGGTGCATGCAAGCGCTCAGCGCATTTCCTTGGTGTAAAATCTAGGCGGGATGGTGCATGCAAGGTGCTCTCCACAAAAGCACAGTGCAACACCCATCCCTGGGATATTGCATGCAACGTGCTTAATGCATTCATACGGTGCAATATCCATTCCCCAGGATGATGCACGCAAAGCTCTCGGTGCATTCGCACGGCGCAAGATCCATCCCCAGGACGTTGCACGCAAAGCGCTCGGTGCATTCGCGCGGCACAACATCCGTCCCCGGGACGTTGCATGCAACGTGCTCAGCACATTCACACGGTGCAATATCCATCTCCGGGATGTTGCATGCAAAGCACTCCGTGCATTCGCGCGGCGCAAGATCCGTCCCTGGGACGTTGCACACAAAGCGCTCGGTGCGTTTGCGCGGCACAACATCTGTCCCCGGGACGTTGCGTGCAAAGCGCTCGTCGCATGAACTCTCTGCAATACCCACGTGATGCTGCTGCATCATTCCCCACCTCTAATTGCTCCATTTCCTCCCCCCGCAGCATTACCCTGCCCCAAAAACAGCCACTATGAAGCCTGCGGCAACGCCTGCCCGGCCACATGCACCAACCAGGATGCACCCGCCACTTGCACCCAACCCTGCGTCGAGACCTGCGCCTGCAACGAGGGCTATGTCCTCAGCGGCGGCCAATGCGTGGCGGTGGCCAGCTGCGGCTGCACCCACGACGGTCATTACTACCGTCCCGGCGAAGAGTTTTGGGCCGACGAGACGTGCAAATCTCGGTGCAGGTGTGACGCCGATTTGGGCATGGTGGTGTGCAAGGAAGCCGGTTGCAAGATGGGCGAGAGGTGCGCCGTGGTGAAGGGCGTGCGGCAGTGCGTGGCCAAGAGCCACTCCATCTGCGTGGCCACCGGCGACCCCCATTACACGACCTTTGACGGGCGCCGCTATGATTTCATGGGCACCTGCGTCTACCAGTTGGCCGGCCTCTGCTCTGACGACCCCACCCTCGTCCCCTTCACCGTCACCGTGGAGAATAACAACCGGGGCAGCCGCGTGGTCTCCTACACCAAGGAGGTCACCTTGACGGTCTACAACATGACCCTCAGCCTCAGCCAGGCGCACCCCAAGAAGCTCAAGGTAGGGGAGAACGAGGTGCCGGTGAGTTCCAAGGTCATTGCGTGGCAGCTGGGTGGGCTGCAAGGTCCTCGTATGGTGTTTAGGTGGGTTGCAAGGTCATTGCATGACGTTGGGGTTGGTTGCAAGGTTGATGGATGGTGTCCTGTTGGGTTGCAGGCTCCTTGCGTGACATTTGGTTGGGTTGCAGGGTCCTTGCGTGACATTTGGTTGGGTTACAAGGTCCTTGCGTGACATTTGCATGGGTTGCAGGCTCCTTGCGTGACATTTGGTTGGGTTGCAGGGTCCTTGCGTGACATTTGGATGGGTTGCAAGGTCCTTGCGTGACATTTGGTTGGGTTGCAGGGTCCTTGCGTGACATTTGGTTGGGTTGCAGGGTCCTTGCGTGACATTTGGATGGGTTGCAGGGTCCTTGCGTGACATTTGGATGGGTTACAGGGTCCTTGCATGACATTTGCATGGGTTGCAGGCTCCTTGCGTGACATTTGGATGGATTGCAAGGTCCTTGTGTGACATTTGGTTGGGTTGCAAGGTCCTTGCGTGACATTTGGTTGGGTTGCAGGGTCCTTGCATGACATTTGGATGGATTGCAAGGTCCTTGCATGACATTTGCATGGGTTGCAGGCTCCTTGCGTGACATTTGGATGGATTGCAAGGTCCTTGCGTGACATTTGGATGCATTGCGAGGTCCTTGCGTGACATTTGGATGGGTTGCAGGCTCCTTGCGTGACATTTGCATGGGTTGCAAGGTCCTTGTGTGACATTTGGTTGGGTTGCAGGGTCCTTGCATGACATTTGGTTGGGTTGCAAACTCATTGCATGGAGTCTGGGGGGGTTGCAAGCTTGTTGTGTGGTGTTCAGGTGGGCTGCAAGCTCATTGCATGATGCCTGGTTGGTTTGCAAGGTCATTGCTTGGCATCTGGGTGGATTTCAAGGTTGTATGGCATACGGTTGAGTTGCAAGCTCATTGCGTGGCGTCTCGGTGGGCTTCAAAGTCATTGTGTGGTGTCATGGTGGGCTTCAAAGTCGTCGTGTGGTGTCTTGGTGGGCTTCCAAGTTTTTGCATGGCGTCATGCAACCCATGTTGCCCTTCCAGGTCAACGGGATCCTGGTGGATCTGCCCTTCAGCCATGGCAACAAGCTCCACGTCTACCTCAGTGGCTTCCACGGCTTCATCAAGACCGACTTTGACGTCATCGTCACCTTCGACTGGTACAGCTACGCCAGGGTCATCCTCCCCAACACCTACTCGCAGGCCGTCTGCGGTCTCTGTGGCAACGCCAATGGCGACCCCGAGGACGACTTCAATTTGTCCAATGGGCAGCCGGCTACGGACGAAATCCAATTTGCCGACTCCTGGAAGGTGGCCGACGTCCCCGGTTGCCGGGCCGGTTGCACCGAGGATTGCAAAGTTTGCACCGAAGCGGAGAAACGTGCCTACCGGGGCAACAAACACTGCGGGCTCCTGATGAAGAAGGACGGACCCTTCAACGCCTGCCACAGCACCATCGACCCGGCTCCCTACTTTGACGATTGTCTCTTCGACACCTGCCTCTACAAGGGGCATCAGGAAACCGTCTGCAGCTCCATTGGCGCCTACGTCACCGCCTGCCAGAGCCAGGGCATCCGCATCAAGCCGTGGCGCACTGTCGCCTTCTGCAGTACGTGGGGCTCGGGGCAGGGGGGATCTCCTGGGGGTTGCACGCACAAAAGTGCTTGGGGTCACATGCGCGAAGGCGGTTGGGTTTGCCCGACACTTTTTTGCTTGCGCAAAGGAGCTTGGGGTCACCCGACGCTTTTTTGCTTGCACAAAGGTGCTTGGGGTTGCACGCACGAAGGCAGTTGGGTTTGCCCGATGCTTTTTTGCTTGCACTAAGGATTTGGGGTCGCACGCGCAAAGGCGGTTGGGTTTGCCCGATGCTTTTTTGCTTGCGCAAAGGAGCTCGGGGTCACCCGACGCTTTTTTGCTTGTGCAAAAGTGCTTGGGGTTGCATGCACGAAGGCAGTTGGGTTTGCCCGATGCTTTTTTGCTTGCACTAAGGATTTGGGGTCGCACGCGCAAAGGCGGTTGGGTTTGCCCAACACTTTTTTGCTTGCACAAAGGTGCTTGGGGTTGCACGCACGAAGCGGTTCGGTTTGCCCGACGCTTTTTTGCTTGCGCAAAGGGTTTGGGGTCACACGCTCGAAGGCGGTTGGGTTTGCCCGATGCTTTTTTGCTTGCGCAAAGGAGCTTGGGGTCACCCGACGCTTTTTTGCTTGCACAAAGGTGCTTGGGGTCGCACGCACAAAGGTGGTTGGGTTTGCCCGACACTTTTTTGCTTGCGCAAAGGGTTTGGGGTCACACACTTGAAGGCGGTTGGGTTTGCCCGACGCTTTTTTGCTTGCACAAAGGAGCTTGGGGTCACCCGACGCTTTTTTGCTTGTGCAAAAGTGCTTGGGGTCGCACACACGAAGGCAGTTGGGTTTGCCCGACACTTTTTTGCTTGCGCAAAGGAGCTTGGGGTCATCCGACGCTTTTTCGCTTGCGCAAAGGAGCGTGGGGTCGCACGCGCGAAGGCGGTTGGGTTTGCACGCGTGAAGGCTGTCTGGTTTGCACGCAGGGTTTGAGTCTTGCATGCACAAATTATTTGGGGCTTGCATGCAAAAAGCCTGGTTTGGATGAAGGTTTTGCACGCAAGGAGGCTTTCTATTTTGCACGAGGGGCTTTAGGGCTTCCGTGCACAAAGGTTTTGGAGCTCTGCAAACACCAGCCCTGCTGATTTCCCACCCACCCCTCCCACAGGCCCCGTCTGCCCCCCGAACCAACACTACGAACTCTGCGGCCCAGCCTGCCCGGCCACGTGCCGCGGCCAAACAGAAGCGGAAGAATGCAAAGAAGCCAAGTTCTGCACCGAAGGCTGTTTCTGCAACGAAGGTTTCCTCCTGAGCGGTGACCGTTGCGTCCCCTTGGCCCAGTGCGGTTGCCTGCACGAAGGGCGCTACTACAAAATGGGCGAAGAATTTTTCACCTGCCCTCGTTGCAGCGAGCGTTGCGTTTGCCAAAAAACCGGGACGGTGGAGTGCCAGCCGGCGGGTTGCGCCGCAGGCGAAGCGTGCATGGTGCAGGACGGGGTGCAGGGTTGTTACCCCGACGAGTGCGGGCGCTGTCAGGTGCTGGGTGCCGTTTCTTACAGCACTTTCGACGGGCGCCTGCTGCATTTCGCCGGCACCTGCACCTACACGTTGGCGACGGTCGAGGATGCCGATCCCGAGCATCCGCTGGTGCCCTTCACGGTGGAGATGGAGAAGGAAAGCGGGAAGGAAGGAGCGACGTTGATCCGCCAGCTGTCGGTCACCGTGCACGGGGTCACCGTCAGCATGAGCAGGGGCACCAACTGGGAGGTGGCGGTGAGTTGGGGGGCTTTGGGGTGTAAAAAATGCTTCGGGGTGCAAAAACTGCTTCGGGTTGCAAGTCCGGTTTTGGGTTGCAAGCCCTGTTTCGGGTTGCAAGCCCTATTTTGGGTTGCAATCCCTATTTTGAGTTGCAATCCCTATTTTGGGCTGCAATCCCTATTTCGGGTTGCAAGCCCTCTTTTGGGTTGCAATCCCTATTTTGCGGTGCAATCCCTGTTTTGGGTTGCAATCCCTATTTTGGGCTACAATCCCTCTTTTGGGCTGCAATCCCTATTTCGGGTTGCAATCCCTATTTTGGGGCTCAATCCCTCTTTTAGGGCGCAAACTCCACTTCGGGGATGCGCACCCCGCCTCGCTCACCTCTTTTTTTTTTTTTTTTTGCCTTTTCCTTCCCCGCAGGTGGACGGCGAGCGGCATCTCCTGCCCCTGACTCTGGCCGGGGGGATGCTCACGGTGTCCCAGGAGGGCACCCACCAGGTGCTGCGGGTGCAGGGTGGTCCCAAATTCCTCTACGACGGCAACTCCTACGCCTTGCTCACCCTCCCGGACACCTACCGCAGCCGCACCAAGGGTCTCTGCGGCAACTTCGACGGCGACGCCGACGACGAGCCCGCCGCCCCCCAGGAGCTGGGTGCTGCTTGGGGCACCCTCACCCCCTCCTGCACCCATGGGACCCCACCTCCTACCTGCCCTTCGACCGATCCGGGACCTTGCGGGGTGCTGGCGGAAAAGACGGGACCTTTCGTTGGGTGCCACGGGGTGGTGGCACCCCAGGAGCACGTGGCTGCGTGCAGGCGAGAGCGGTGCGGTCGGTTGGGTGCGGGAGCGGTGTGCCGCAGCTTGCAAGCCTACGCCGCCGCGTGCCAGGCCGCCGGCGGGCAGCTGCAGGAGTGGCGGACGGCTGCCAACTGCCGTGAGTCACCGCAGGATGGGTGCTGGGGTGGGGGGAGAAGGGGTGCTGCGGGCAGCCGGTTCGGGTTTCTGCAAGGGAGGGAGCGGTTGCGCGCGGCGGGTCTGGATTTGCAAAGGTTGCAAGAAGGAAAGAGGTCGCAGGCACCAGGGTTTGCATTGCTGCAAGAGTGCAGAAGTTACACTCATCTGCTCGCTAGTTTTGCAAAGGTTGCAAGAAGGAAAGCGGTCGCATGCACCAGGGTTTGCATTGCTGCAAAAGTGCAGCAGTTGCATGCAGCTGCTCGCTAGTTTTGCAAAGGTTGCAAGAAGGAAAGCGGTCGCATGCACCAGGGTTTGCATTGCTGCAAGACTGCAGAAGTTACACTCATCTGCTCGCTAGTTTTGCAAAGGTTGCAAGAAGGAAAGCGGTCGCATGCACCAGGGTTTGCATTGCTGCAAAAGTGCAGCAGTTGCATGCAGCTCCTCGCTAGTTTTGCAAAGGTTGCAAGAAGGAAAGCGGTTGCATGCACCAGGGTTTGCATTTCTGCAAGACTGCAGAAGTTACACTCATCTGCTCGCTAGTTTTGCAAAGGTTGCAAGAAGGAAAGAGGTCGCATGCACCAGGGTTTGCATTGCTGCAAAAGTGCAACAGTTGCATGCAGCTCCTCGCTAGTTTTGCAAAGGTTGCAAGAAGGAAAGCGGTTGCATGCACCAGGGTTTGCATTTCTGCAAGAGTGCAGTGGTTACACTCATCTGCTCTGTAGTTTTGCAAAGGTTGCAAGAAGGGAAGCAGTTGCATGCACGAAGGTGTGCATTTCTGCAAGAGTGCAGCGGTTGCATGCACCTGCTTGCTAGTTTTGCAAAGGTTGCAAGGAGGAAAGCGGTTGCATGCACCAGGGTTTCATTTCTGCAAAAGTGCAGCGGTTGCATGCAGCTGCCCACTAGTTTTGCAAAGGTTGCAAGAAGGAAAGCAGTTGCATGCACCAGGGTTTCATTTCTGCAAAAGTGCAGCAGTTGCATGCAGCTGCTCTGTAGTTTTGCAAAGGTTGCAAGAACGAAAGCGGTTGCATGCAAAATTTGGTTTGAATTTCTGCAAAAGTGCAGCGGTTGCATGCACCGGCTCTCTAGTTTTGCAAAGGTTGCAAGACAGAAAGCAGTTGCATGCACCAGGGTTTCATTTCTGCAAAAGTGCAGCAGTTGCATGCAGCTGCTCTGTAGTTTTGCAAAGGTTGCAAGAACGAAAGCGGTTGCATGCAAAATTTGGTTTGAATTTCTGCAAAAGTGCAGCGGTTGCATGCACCGGCTCTCTAGTTTTGCAAAGGTTGCAAGACAGAAAGCAGTTGCATGCACCAGGGTTTCATTTCTGCAAGGTGCAATGGTTGCATGCACCGGCTCTCTAGTTTTGCAAAGGTTGCAAGAAGGAAAGCGGTTGCATGCACCAGGGTTTGCATTTCTGCAAGGGGGAAGCAGTTGCACACAGCTGCTCTTCGTTCTGCAGCGCCTGCAGCAAGAAAAGCGGTTGCACGCCGCGGTGGCTTTATTTTGCAAGGGGAAAGGAGTTGCACACAGCGATTTTTAAATTTCTGCAAGGGGAAAAGAGTTGCAGGCAGCGGTTGTTTAGTTCTGCAAATTTTGGCAAGGGGGGAAAGCGGTTGCATGCAAAATTTGGTTTTATTTGGGAGGAGTTTTTTGCAAGAGGAAAGCCAGCTGCACCGGTTCGGGGGGGGTGGGTGATTTTTTTGCTGCAGGAAGTGGTTTACGTGCAGCACCCGCCTTTATGCAATATTTACTTTTGCAACGCCTGCTGCAAAGTGGTGGGTTTTTTTTTTTCCTTTCCTTGGAAAAGGAGAAAAGAAATAGCAAAGAGTAAAGTCATCGGTTTTTTTTTTTTTTTGCTTTTCCCCCCTCCCAGCCCTCTCCTGCCCTCCCAACAGCCACTACGAGCTCTGCACCCACACCTGCGACCACACCTGCACCAGCATCTCGGCCAGCACCCAGTGCACCCAGAAATGCTTCGAGGGCTGCCAGTGCAACGAGGGCTTCTTCTTCAACGGGGAGGAGTGCGTCTCCGCAGATTCCTGCGGGTGCCTGCACCACGGCCGCTACTTCGAGGTGGGTGCTGCCGGGGAGGCTTGCGCCCTTGCAAGGGGAGCGTTGCATCCTTGCGCACCCCATGGGTGCTTGCACCCTTGCAAGGGGAGCGTTTGCGCCCTTGCAAGGGGAGCGTTGCGTCCTTGCGCACCCCACGGGCGCTTGCACCTTGCAAGGGGAGTGTTGCACCCTTGCACATCCCATGGGTGCTTGCAACCTTGCAGGGGAGCATTGCACCCTTGCACACTCCATGGGTGCTTGCACCCTTGCAAGGGGAGCGTTGCACCCTTGCAAGAGGAGTGTTGCACCCTTGCACACCCCACGGGCACTTGCACCTTGCAAGGGGAGTGTTGCACCCTTGCAAGGGATGTGTTGCACCCTTGCACATCCCATGGGTGCTTGCAACCTTGCAGGGGAGTGTTGCACCCTTGCACATCCCATGGGTGCTTGCACCCTTGCAAGGGGAGCGTTGCACCCTTGCACACCCAATGGGTGCTTGCACCCTTGCAAGAGGAGCGTTGCACCCTTGCACACCCCACGGCCGCTTGCACCCTTGCAAGGGGAGTGTTGCGCCCTTGCGCACCCCATGGGTGCTTGCACCCTTGCAAGGGGAGCGTTGCACCCTTGCACACCCAATGGGTGCTTGCACCCTTGCAAGAGGAGCGTTGCACCCTTGCACACCCCACAGCCGCTTGCACCCTTGCAAGGGGAGTGTTGCGCCCTTGCGCACCCCATGGGTGCTTGCACCCTTGCAAGGGGAGCATTGCACCCTTGCAAGGGAAGTGTTGCACCCTTGCACATCCCATGGGTGCTTGCAACCTTGCAGGGGAGTGTTGCGCCCTTGCGCACCCCATGGGTGCTTGCACCCTTGCAAGGGGAGCGTTTGCGCCCTTGCAAGGGGAGCGTTGCATCCTTGCAAGGGGAGCGTTGCACCCTTGCAAGGGGAGCGTTGCGCCCTTGCGCACCCCATGGGTGCTTGCACCCTTGCAAGGGGAGCGTTGCACCCTTGCACACCCAATGGGTGCTTGCACCCTTGCAAGAGGAGCGTTGCACCCTTGCACACCCCACGGCCGCTTGCACCTTGCAAGGGGAGTGTTGCACCCTTGCGCACCCCATGGGTGCTTGCACCCTTGCAAGGGGAGCGTTGCGCCCTTGCGCACCCCATGGGTGCTTTCACCCTTGCAAGGGGAGCGTTGCGCCTTTGCGCACCCCATGGGTGCTTGCACCCTTGCAAGGGGAGCGTTGCATCCTTGCAAGGGGAGCGTTGCACCCTTGCGCGTCCCATGCATGTCTCCAGCTCCGCAAGAGACCCGTCGTACGCAACCTTTTTTTTTTTTTTTCCCTTCTTGCAACCTTTGCAAGGGGAAACCTCTTGCGTGCAGCCGTGTTTTTCTTTTGCCAATCCTTGCAAGGGAAAAACCTGTTGCACGCGGCATTTCTCCGCACCTTTGTGGTCTTTGCAAGGAGGACACGGCTTGCGCTCGCCGTTTCTTTGCCTTCTGCACCTTTGCGGAGAGAGAACCGCTTGCACGCCGCATTTTTTTCCCCCCGTTTTTCCAATCTTCGCAAGGGGAAACCCATCGAACGCCTTGTTTTTATTGACCGTCCCGCCTTGCAGATCACCGAGACTGTCCTCTCCGCCGACTGCAGCGAGAGCTGCACTTGCCAGGCTGCTGGCGGCATGCAGTGTCAACCGGCCGGCTGCCCCTTCGGCCAAGTCTGTGGCCTCAAAGATGGTGTCCGGGGTTGCGTGGAGCAACCGGGACAATGCACCTTGGCCCCCGCCACCCGTTTCATCTCCTTCGATGGAGCGACCGGCACCGCAACGGCCCCCGGCATCTACGTGATGGTCTCCCCGTGTGATTCTCGGCACCCTACTTGGTTCCGGCTCTTGGCTGACGTTGGGGAGGATAGGGACCGACCAGCCGTGGTGGCCCTTCACCTTTTCAGCCCTCAGGCTTTCCTCACCATCAAGAGGGACAAGAAGGTCTGGGTAGGTTGTCCCCACCCCGCTGCCACCCGAAAAGTCCCGCCTTGCCCTTAATTGTAACCAAAATCCGTGGTTTTCCACCAATATCCATCGGTGTTGTGCAAGGGAAGCACCTACACGAGCTGTCCTCCATCCCACCTTCACCAGGAGATGTCCCCACGTTGGCCCATCCCTTCATTTTGACCCAAACTGCTCTTTTTCCACCCGTTTCACGCGAGGGAAGCCCCCACATGTGTCGTCCTTCATCCCGCCGTCATCTCAAAATCTCCGTGCAACCGCCCAACCCTTCATTTTGATTAAAATTGCCCTTTTTCCCACCAGTTTAATGCACGATAAGGCTATGCAGGTGCCGTCCTTCATCCCAACATCATCACCAGATGTCCTCGCATTGGCCCATCCCTTCGTTTGAACCAAAAATTGCCTTTTTCCCCACCCCACCAATTTCTCGCCAAGGAAGCATCCCCGTGTGCTGCTCTTCATGCCACCAGCATCACGAGGTGGCCACGCGTTGACCCGCTCCTTCAATTTTGACCCCAACAACCTTTTTCCGAGCAGTTTCGTGCGAGTGGGGCACCCGTGGGTGGTGTCCTCCATCCCACCATCATCAAGAGATGTCCGTGCAGCTGCTCAGCTCTTTATATTGATCCAAATTGCCTTTTTTCCCCAGTAATTTAGTGGAAAGAAAGCACCCATGGGTGCCCTCCTTCACCCCAGACGCTTCTCCCAGCCCCACGGAGGGAACCCCGGTCTCCGAGCCCCCCACCCCACCTCCCACCCCCCGTCCCCCAGCAGGAACAAACCCCACGAGATCAACCTTCACTCCCATCTCCATCCCACGTATCCCCCTTCCCAGGGCGCTTCGCACCATCTCTCCGTACCTAAAATGGAGGGATTTCACCCCATTTTGGGCTCCACCGCTCTGGAGAAGGTTGGTGGTGGTGGAGCAATGACCTGTTTCCTGGCTTTTTCACCCCAATTGACATTTATGTCAACGTTGGGTCGCATGGAGCCATGTTCTCCCTATCGGTGTCTTCTCCAGGTCAAAGGGGTCCCGGCCACCCTCCCCGCGAAGGTCTCCAGCACGTTGACCGTCACGGAGAGCCGAGGCACCATCTGGATCATCCAAGATCCCGAATTCACCATCGGCCTCAGTCCTGCCGGGGAGGTGACGGTGAAGGTGGCCCAGGAGCTGAGCAAACACCTCTGCGGGATCTGCGGGAACTACGACGGGAACGCGGCCAACGACCTCCGAGGGCCTGACGGGAAATTGGTGGCGAATATGGTGGCAGTTGCCAAGGCCTGGAGAGCGCCCGACTTCAGCCACGTGAGTGTCCCCAGGAGGTGACGACATCGGTCTTGGGTTTTGGGTGATATTTGTCATCTTTTGTGTCCTAGCTCGGTCTTTGGTTGTGTCCCGGTGGGCCTTGGTGCCACCGTCGTGAAGAAACGTCCATCAGTTGGTCCCATCCCTTCTTATTAACCAAAATTGCTTTTTTTCCCCACCGAATTAATCCAAGGGGAGCGTTGTCCTTCATCCCGCCGTCACCAAGAGATCTTCATCCATCAGCCCATCCCTTCAGATTAACCAAAATTGCCTTTTTTCCACCTGTTTCATGCAAGGGAAGCCCCCCCAGGTGCCACCCTTCATCCCACTGTCATCACGAGATCTCCATCTATCGGCCCATCTCTTCGTTTTAACCAAAATTGCCATTTTTCCACCTGTTTCATGCAAGGGAAGCCCCCCCAGGTGCCACCCTTCATCCCACTGTCATCACGAGATCTCCATCTATCGGCCCATCTCTTCATTTTAACCAAAATTGCCTTTTTCCCACCAATTTCATCCAAGAAAAACACCCACATTTGTTGTCTTCATCAAGAGATGGCCGTGCCTTGACCCCTCTTTCCATTTTGACCAAAATCATCCTTTTTTCCACTAGTTTCATGCAAGGAGAGCACCCACATGCGTTGTCTTTCATCCCACCATCATTGTTCTTTCGGATTAACCAAAAATCACTTTTTTCCACCAGTTTCACGCAAGGGAAGCCCCTACGGCTGCCGTCTTCATCCTGCTGTCACCAAGAGCTCTTCAAATATTGTCCTATTTCTTAATCTTAACCAAAATCACTGTTTTTTTCCACCAATTTCATACAAGAGAACCCCCCCCCCCATCCTTCATATTAACCAAAATAGTCCTTTTTCCCCTCAAATCAGGCCCAAAATGGTCTGCAGGGAACCAATGGGTTCATTGTTGGACCCCGTCATCATGGGAGGAGAAAAAAGGGGGGAAAGAGCCCCAAAAGAGGGAGAAAGAGCCCAAAAGAGGGAAAGATCCCCCCAAAAGAGGGAAAGAGCCCCAAAAGAGGGAGAAAGAGCCCCCAGAAGGAGGGAAAGAGCCCCAAAAAGGAGAAAAAGACCCCCCCAAAAGAGGAAAAGAGCCCCAAAAAAGAGGAAAAGACCCCAAAAGAGGGGAAAAGAGCCTCAAAAGAGGGGAAAAGAGCCCCCAAAAGAGGAAAAGAGCCCCAAAAGAGGGGGAAAGAGCCCCAAAAGTGGGGGAAAGAGCCCCCCAAAAGAGGAAAAGAGCCCCAAAAAAGGGAAAGAGCCCCCAAAAGAGGGAAATACCCCCCAAAAAGATGAAAAGAGCCCCAAAAGAGGGGAAAGAGCCCCAAAAGAGGGAGAAAGAGCCCCCCAAAAGAGGGAAAGACCCCCCCAAAAGAGGGAAAGACCCCCCAAAAAGAGGAAAAGAGCCCCAAAAGAGGGGAAAAGAGCCCCAAAAGAGGGGGAAAGAGCCCCCCAAAAGAGGAAAAGAGCCCCCAAAAGAGGGAAATACCCCCCAAAAAGAGGAAAAGAGCCCCAAAAGAGGGGAAAGAGCCCCAAAAGAGGGAGAAAGAGCCCCCCAAATTGGAAAAGAACCCCAAAAGAGAGGAAAGAGCCCCCCAAAAGAGGAAAAGAGTCCCAAAAGAGGGAGAAAGAGGCCCCAAAAGAGGGAAAGAGCCCCCCAAAAGGGGGAAAGAGCCCCTAAAAGAGGGAAATACCCCCCAAAAGAGAAGAGCCCCAAAAAAGAGGAAAAGAGCCCCCAAAAGAGGAAAAGAGCCCCCCAAAAAGGGAAAGAGCCCCAAAAGAGGGGGAAAAATCCCCCCAAATGAGGATTAACTATTTTTTATCTAATTTGTTGTTGTTGTTCTTTTTGCCCCCCCAGTAATGCAAAAAAAATGACATTTAGCTGCCTGGAACAGGGCCGCCACGCCTCGGCGCCGAGGTCATCACAGCAAAACCAGAAGCATATACCAAAAAAGGGATTTTTTTTATTTTTTTTACCCCCCCACCCTCAAATTTGAGGGGTGCCCCCCCCCAAAAAAAAATAAAAAACCCACCCCACCCATTTGCGAAGCTGTTGCTGGGTTCCGTTTGCAAGAAAAATCACCCAAATTCAGAGAAAATCCAAAGCGGGGAAAGGCGTTACGGGGAAGTTTGGGTGCCGGGGGGGGGGACGTGGGGGGGTCTTGGGTGCCTGGGTGCCCTGGGGGGGGGAATGGGGTGTTTCCCGGATATCTGGGTGCTCTGCCAGCCCCGTCCTGCCCCAGGCGATTCTTGGCCCCCCCTGACCCGTTTCAGTCAATATTTCCCGTCACGGGCCCGGATGCCCGGGTCCCCTCGGGGGGGGGCACCCGGATCCCTGGGTGCTCTTGGGGGGGGGGGCACCCGGATGCTTGGGTGCTCTGGAGGGGGCACCCAGATCCCTGGGTCCTCTTGGGGGGAGCACCCCGATGCTTGGGTGCTCTTTTGGGGGGGCACCCGGATGCTTGGGTGATCTTGGGGGGGGCACCCAGATACCTGGGTCCTCTTGGGGGGGGCACCTGGATCCCTGGGTGCTCTTGGGGGGGGCACTTGGATGTTTGGGTGCTCTTGGGGGGGGGCACCCGGATGCTTGGGTGATCCTGGGGGGGGCATCTGGATCCCTGGGTCCTCCTGGGGGGGGCACCTGGATGCTTGGGTGCTCTTAGGGGGGGCACCCAGATCCCTGGGTCCTCTTGGGGAGGGCACCTGGATCCCTGGGTGCTCTTGGGTGCCCCCCCCGGATGCTTGGGTTCTCTTAGGGGGGGCACCCAGATCCCTGGGTGCTCTTGGGGGGGGGCATCTGGATGCTTGGGTGCTCTTAGGGGGGACACCCGGATGCTTGGGTGCTCTTAGGGGGGGCACCTGGATCCCTGGGTCCTCCTGGGGGGGGCATCTGGATACTTGGGTGCTCTTGGGGGGGGCACCCAGATGCTTGAGTCCTTTTTGGGTGGGCACCCAGATGTTTGGGTGCTCTGGTGAGGGGGCACCTGGATCCCTGGGTCCCCTTTGGGGGGGGGCACCCGGATGCTTGGGTGCTCTTGGGTGCCCCCCCCCCCGGATGCTTGGGTGCTCTTGGGGGGGGCACCCAGATGCCTGGGTCCCTTTTGGGGGGGGGGGGCACCTCTGGGGAGGTTGGGGTAGGGAGACGCTCCTGGACACGTGGCTCCCCCCGCCAGTGTCCCCAGTTCCTCCCAGTCCCCCCCCACTGCCTCGCCCAGTATGCCCCCCAGTGTTGCAAATCCCCCCCACTTTGTTCTAGTCCCCCCCACTGCCTCCCAATACATCCCAGTCCCACTCAGCGTCCCTCCCAGCGTTCCCAGTCCCCCCCCCAACATGTCCCAGTCCCCCCCCAGTGTCCCCCCCCAGTATCCTCCCCAGTGTTGCAGAGTGTCCCAATCCCCCCAGTGCATCCCAATACATCCCAGTCCCACTCAGCATCCCTCCCAGCGTTCCCAGTCCCCCCCCAACATGTCCCAGTCCCCCCCCCAACATGTCCCAGTCCCCCCCAGTGTCCCCCCCCAGTATCCTCCCCAGTGTTGCAGAGTGTCCCAATCCCCCCAGTGCATCCCAATACATCCCAGTCCCACTCAGCATCCCTCCCAGCGTTCCCAGTCCCCCCCCAACATGTCCCAGCCCCCCCCCCAACATGTCCCAGTCCCCCCCAGTGTCCCCCCACAGGGACACAGTCCATCCCAGTCCCCCCCAGTGGCGGTGTGGGTAGAGACGGAAGCGCCCAGGGCCCTGGGAGGTGCCACCTGGGGGGTGTCCCCGTCGTGTCCCCCCCCCCCCGGCCTGTCCCCTCCCTGGGGATAAAATGGCTCTGGCCACGCTGCCGGCACCGACCAGCACCATGGGACCCCAGTGAGTGCGGGGACACTGGGGACACTGGGGACACGGTGGGGGACGTGGGGGGACATCGGGGGATGTGGGGGGATATGGAGGGGACTGGGGGACATTGGGGACATGGGGGTATGGGGGGACGTTGGGGGACATGAGGGGATGGGGGACATTGGGGACACTGGGGGGACACAGGGATATTGGGGACATTGGGGATATGGGGGACATTGGGGTCATTGGGGGACACGGGGACATGGAGGACATGGGGACATTGGGGGGGACACAGGGACATTGGGGACATTGGGGGGACACAGGGACATGGGGGACATTGGGGACATTGGGGATATGGGGGACATTGGGGTCATTGGGGGACACGGGGACATGGAGGACATGGGGACATTGGGGGGGACACAGGGACATTGGGGACATTGGGGGGACACAGGGACATGGGGGACATTGGGGTCATTGGGGGGGACACAGGGACATGGGGGACATGGGGACATTGGGGGGGACACAGGGACATGGGGGACATTGGGGACATTGGGGGGACACAGGGACATGGGGGACATGGGGACATTGGGGGGACACGGGGACATGGAGGACATGGGGACATTGGGGGGGACACAGGGACATGGGGGACATTGGGGACATTGGGGGGGACACAGGGACATGGGGGACATTGGGGACATTGGGGGGACACAGGGACATGGGGGACATTGGGGACATTGGGGGGACACAGGGACATGGGGGACATGGGGACATTGGGGGGACACAGGGATATGGGGGACATTGGGGACATGGGGATATGGGGGACATTGGGGTCATTGGGGGGGACACAGGGACATGGAGGACATGGGGACATTGGGGGGGACACAGGGACATGGGGGACATTGGGGGGGACACAGGGACATGGGGGACATTGGGGACATTGGGGGGGACACAGGGACGTGGGGGACATTGGGGACATTGGGGGGACACGGGGACATGGGGACATTGGGGGGGACACAGGGACATGGGGGACATTGGGGACATGGGGGACATTGGGGACATTGGGGGGACACAGGGACATGGGGGACATTGAGGACATGGGGATATGGGGGACGTGAGGGGACACAGGGGACATTGGGGACATGGGGGGACATTGGGGACATGGGGGACATGAGGGGACACAGGGACATGGAGGACATTGAGGACACGGAGGACATTGAGGACATGGGGGACATTGGGGACATGAGGGGACGGGGGGGACATTGGGGACACGGGGATATGGGGGGACATCGCGGGACATGAGGGGACACAGGGACATGGAGGACATTGAGGACACGGAGGACATGGGGGACATTGGGGGACATGGGGGGACACAGGGGGACATGAGGGGACTGGGGGACATGGGGGACACTGAGGACATGGGGGGACATTGGGAGACACGGGGGACGTTGGATGATGCTGGGGGACATGGTGGTCCTTTGGGCACATGGGGACTTGGGGGACACAGGGGACATCTGGACACGCGGGGGACGTGGTGGGGACATTGGGACACGGGTGACGTCTGGACACGCGGGGGACGTGGTGGGGTCATGGGGACACGTGGACAGGGACACGCGAGGGACACGCGCAGGGAGCGGGACATGTGAGGACTCGGGGACACGCAGGGGACACCCAGGGGACGTGCTTGCATGGGGACAGGGACACGTATGTGACACGCGTGGGGACATCCACGCACGGGGAAAGAGGGACACGCAAGGGAGGTGGGCATGGGGACAGGGACACTCGTGGGGACAGGGACACCCGTGGGACATGTGCATGGGGACAAGGACGTCCATGGGACAGGGACATCATGGGGACAGGGACACCCATGGGACATGTACATGGGGACAAGGACATCCATGGGGACAGGGACACCATGGGATGTGTGCATGGGGACAGGGACATCCATGGGGACAGGGACACCATGGGGACAGGGACATCCATGAGGACAGGGACATCATGGGGACAGGGACATCCATGGGACATGTACATGGGGACAAGGACATCCATGGGACAAGGACATCATGGGACGTGTGCATGGGGACAAGGACACCCATGGGGACAGGGACATCATGGGACATGTACTTGGGGACAAGGACACCCATGGGGACAGGGACACCCATGGGGACAAGGACGTCCATGGGGACAGGGACACCATGGGACATGTACTTGGGGACAAGGACATCCATGGGGACAGGGACATCATGGGGACAGGGACATCCATGGGGACAGGGACACCATGGGACATGTACTTGGGGACAAGGACCTCCATGGGGATAGGGACACCATGGGACATGTACTTGGGGACAAGGACGTCCATGGGGACAGGGACACCATGGGACATGTACTTGGGGACAAGGACGTCCATGGGGACAGGGACATCATGGGACATGTACTTGGGGACAAGGACATCCATGGGGACAGAGACATCATGGGGACAGGGACATCCATGGGGACAGGGACATCATGGGACGTGTGTGCATGGGGACAAGGACATCCATGGGACATGTGTGCATGGGGACGGGGACACCCATGGGGACAGGGACACCATGGGACGTGTACATGGGGACAAGGACATCCATGGGGACAGGGACATCATGGGACGTGTGTGCATGGGGACAAGGACATCCATGGGGACAGGGACACCCATGGGACATATACATGGGAACAAGGACATCCATGGGACATGTGTGCATGGGGACAGGGACACCCATGGGGACAGGGACATCCATGAGGACAGGGACATCATGGGACATGTACTTGGGGACAAGGACATCCATGGGGACAGGGACATCATGGGACGTGTGCATGGGGACAGGGACATCCATGGGGACAGGGACATCATGGGGACAGGGACATCATGGGACATCTACTTGGGGACAGGGACACCCATGGGGACAGGGACACCCATGAATTGTCTGCAGGGGCCACGGCCAGGGCACGGGACGTCTGGAGGGGACAGGGACACACGGGGGACACGTGTGTGTGGGGACAGGGAGGGATGGACGGACAGATGGACAGGGGGAGTGGGAAGATGGATGGGTGAGGGACAGCCGGACAGACGGGTGGACGGATGGACGGATGGATGAAGGATGGACGGGTGGATGGATGAAGGACAGATGGATGGATGAAGGACAGACACGTGGATGGATGGATGGACGGATGGATAAAGAATGGATGAAGGACAGCCGGACAGACGGATGGACGGATGGACGAAGGATGGACGGATGGATGAAGGACAGATGGTTGGATGAAGGACAGACGGACACGTGGATGGATGGACGGATGGATGGATGAAGGACAGACACATGGATGAATGGATGGATGGATGGACAGATGGATGGATGAAGGATGGACAGATGGATGAAGGACAGATGGATGGATGAAGGACAGACAGACACATGGATGGATGGATGGATGAAGGACAGATGGACGGATGAAGGACAGATGGACGCGTGGATGAATGGATGGATGGATGAAGGAAGGATGGATGGATGGATGAAGGATGGATGGATGAAGGACGGACAGACGGACGGATGAAGGACAGACGGACGGATGAAGGACAGACGGACGGATGAAGGACGGACAGACGGATGGATGACGGACAGCCGGACAGCTAGATGGATGGATGGATGCATGAAGGACGGCCGGATGGATGAAGGCTGGACGGCCGGATGAGGGACAGACGGACACGTGGACGAACGGACGGGCGGAGGAAAGTTGGACGGACAGACGGATGGATGACGGACAGACGAGCACCCTTCTGACTCCGCCCCCCCCCCCTTGTTCCTCCAGGCTTTGGCAGATGAAGGCTCCCTCCCTCCTCCTCCTCCTCCTCCTCCTCCTCCTCGGCCACACGGAGAAGTGGGGACCCCTGGGGACGTGGGGGGCACCCATGGGACCTTCAGGTCAGTGGGGACACGGGGGACACGTGGGTGGGGGGGGGACACCTGGTGACATGGCGGGGGGGGACACACCCATGGGACCCCCGGGTGACTGGGGATACTGGGGACACCCGTGGGACCCTCGGGTGACTGGGGACACCCATGGGACCCCCGGGTGAGGGGGGAGACTGTGGGGACACGGGGGGGGGGGCTTGGGGGGACTGGAGGGGGGGGGCCACCCATAGTTTGGGGTCCCAGACCCACTTTGGGGGTTCCTAGACCCATACTGGGAGGTTGTGAGGTGACGCTGGGAGGTCCCAGGCCCAAACCAGGAGGTCCCAGACCCATACTGGGAGGTTCCAGGGTGATGCTGGGGGTCCTAGATTATCCCAAGGGGTCCCAGACCCATACTGGGAGGTCCCAGGGTGACGCTGGGAGGTCCCAGGCCCAAACCAGGAGGTCCCAGACCCATACTGGGAGGGCCCAGGGTGACACTGGGTGTTCTAGATCATCCCAAGAGGTCCCAGACCCATACTGGGAGGTCTCAGGCCCACACCAGAGGTCCCAGACCCATACTGGGAGGTCCTCAATCATCCCAAGGGGTTCCAGACCCATACTGGGAGGTCCCAGGCCCACACCAGGAGGTCCCAGTCCTATACTGGGAGGTCCCAGACCCATACTGGGAGGTCCCAGGGTGACACTGGGAGGTCCCAGGCCCAGACCAGGAGGTCCCAGTCCCATACTGGGAGGTCCCAGACCCATACTGGGAGGTCCCAGGATGACACTGGAGATCCCATGGCCATACTGGAAGGTTGACACCGGGAGGTTCTGGGCCACCAGTGGGGTCCCAGTCCCCCGGCATGGGGGTTCCCAGTCCTCACCGCGGGTCCCCGACGGGTCACCTCGCAGGTGGGGTGCTGTACCCCTTCGGATTGGAGGTCGGGGACGAGGCCACGCCCCCTGAAGATGACGGGATGAGCCCCGAGATCTTCCTCTGGGAGAACTTCTCCTTCTATGGCCAACGTCACCGCTCGCTCTACGTGGGTGCCGGAGGGGCGGGGCTGCGGGGTGGGGTGCTCGGGGTGCTACCGGTTGGGGACACCACGGGTGGGGACACCACGAGTTTGGGGACACCATGAGTTGGGGACACCATGGGGTTGGGGATACCATGAGTTTGGGGACACCACAAGTTTGGGGACACCACGAGTTGGGGACACCATGGGGTTGGGGACACCATGGGTTGGGGACATCATGGGTTGGGGACACCATGGGTTGGAGACACCAAGGGTTGGGGACACCATGGGTTGGGGACACCATGAGTTTGGGGACACCATGGAGTTGGGGACACCATGGGGTTGGGGATACCATGAGTTTGGGGACACCATGAGTTTGGGGACACTGTGGTTGGGACACCATGAGTTGGGGACACCACAAGTTTGGGGACACCACGAGTTGGGGACACCATGGGGTTGGGGATACCATGAGTTTGGGGACACCACAAGTTTGGGGACACCACGAGTTGGGGACACCATGGGGTTGGGGACACCATGGGTTGGGGACACCATGGGTTGGAGACACCAAGGGTTGGGGACACCACAAGTTTGGGGACACCATGAGTTGGGGACACCATGGGGTTGGGGACACCATGGGTTGGGGACACCATGATTTTGGGGACACCATGGGTTGGAGACATCATGGATTGGGGACATCATGGTTGAAGATACCATGCATTGGAGTCATTATGGGTGGAGATAGCCTGGATGGGGGCCACCATGGGTTGGGGGCCACCACGGGTTGGGGGCCACCATGGTTGGAGGCCACCGTAGTTGGTGCCACCATGGTTGGAGGCCACCGTAGTTGGTGCCACCATGGTTGGGGGCCACCAAAGTTGGACACACTATGGTTGGGGCTCCTTGGGGAGGTGACACCATGATTGGACACCATCATGGTTGGCAGTCAAGATGGTTGGGGTCACCATGGATTGGAGCCATCATGGTTGGAAGCCGCCATGGTTGGGGTCATCATGGTTGGGGTCACCATGGTTGGGAGCCACCATGGTTGGAGGCCACCATGGTTGGAGGTCACCATGGTTGGGAGCCACCATGGTTGGGGTCACCACGGTTGGGGTCACCACGGTTGGGAGCCACCATGATTGGGGTCACCATGGTTGGGAGCCACCATGGTTGGGGTCACCATGGTTGGGGTCACCACGGTTGGGAGCCACCATGGTTGGGGTCACCATGGTTGGGAGCCACCATGGTTGGGGTCACCATGGTTGGAGGCCACCATGGTTGGGAGCCACCATGGTTGGGGTCACCATGGTTGGGAGCCACCATGGTTGGGTTCACCATGGTTGGGGTCACCATGGTTGGGAGCCACCATGGTTGGAGGCCACCATGGTTGGGAGCCACCATGGTTGGGGTCACCATGGTTGGGAGCCACCATGGTTGGAGGCCACCATGGTTGGGAGCCACCATGGTTGGGGTCACCATGGTTGGGAGCCACCACGGTTGGAGGCCACCGTGGTTGGGAGCCACCATGGTTGGGGTCACCATGGTTGGGGTCACCATGGTTGGGAGCCACCATGGTTGGGGTCACCACGGTTGGGGTCACCACAGTTGGGAGCCACCATGATTGGGGTCACCATGGTTGGGAGCCACCATGATTGGGGTCACCACGGTTGGGGTCACCACGGTTGGGGTCACCATGGTTGGGGTCACCATGATGGAAGATACCATGACTGGGATCACCACCGTTGAAGACACATCACCGGGGGGGCCACCACGGTTGGTGCCACCATGGTTGAGGCCCACCACAGGTGGTGGGCGGGTCATCACGGGGTGACGGTTGCTTCCTATAGGTGAACAACAACGGGGTGGTGTCCTTCGGAATAGCGGTCCCCGAATTCACCCCCCAACCCTTCCCGCTGCCCGGTCACCGTCCCTTCGTGGCCCCATACTGGGCCGACGTGGACACTGGACTGGGAGGAAACGTCTACTACCGGCAGAGCCGGAAGCCGGAGCTTCTGGCCCGCCTCACCCATGATCTGGCCAATGCCGTGCAACCGTCTGAGCCGGCTCCCAAACCCACGTGGGCCTTCGTGGCCACCTGGTACCGCGTCTCCTTCTTCGGAGCCGCCTCCACCAAGGTGAGCCGTTGGGGACGTCGAGGTGGTCGACCGTCTTGAACGTCAACGGTGGTGGCCTCCCGTCGCCGTGTCACCTCTTCGGTGCGGGGACCCGGGGATGGGGACGCGGAGGGATGTGGGGGCGGGATAGGAGGACGTGGGGACAAAGGGGGACGGAGGGACATGGGGACACGGGGATGGAGATGGGGACACGGAGACGGAGATGGGGACACGGAGACGGCGGACAGGGACACGGGGACGACACGGAGACACGGGGATGGACCTAGAAGGTGACGACACGGCGGGGGACACGGAGGGGCCGCAGGGATGGAGACGGAGAGCCGGGGGTCACGGTGACGCGGTTGACGCGGTGAGGCGGTGACATTCCTTCTTCGCCCTCGCCGCAGGTGAACACCTTCCAGGCCGTGCTGGCCACCGACGGGGCCACCTCCTTCATCATGCTCAACTACGGTGACATCCAATGGACCACGGGCATCTCCAACGGTGGGGACGCCCACACCGGCCTGGGGGGAATCCCGGCCCAGGTGGGTGTCGGGGACGTGGGGGACACCAGGGTCACCGTCGCCCGCCTGGGTGGGAGGAGGTCAGGAGGCTGGGGTGGAGTTAAGGGGATTGGGGGCAGAGTTAAGGGGATCGGGGGAAGGATTAAAGGGATTTGGGCGGAATTAAGGGGATTTGGGGTGGAATTAAGGGGATTTGGGGTGGAATTAAGGGGTTTGGGGGTGAGATTAGGGGAATTGGGGGTGAGATTAAGGGGATTTGGGGTGGAATTAGGGGATTTGGGGGTGAGATTAAGGGGATTTGGGGTGGAGTTAAGGGGATTTGGGCAGAGTTAATGGGATTTGGGGTGGAATTAAGGGGATTTGGGTGGAATTAAGGGGATTTGGGGTGGAATTCAGGGGATTGGGGGTGAGATTAAGGGGATTTGGGGTGGAATTAAGGGGATTGGAGCAGAGGTAAGGGGATTTGGGGTGGAATTAAGGGAATTGGGGGTGAGATTAAGGGGATTTGGGGTGGAATTAGGGGATTTGGGCAGAGTTAAGGGGATTTGGAGTGGAGTTAAAGGGATTTGGATTGGAATTAAGGGGATTTGGGTGGAATTAGGGGATTGGGGTGGAGTTAAGGGCATTTGGGGTGGAATTAGGGGATTGGGGTGGAGTTAAGGGCATTTGGGGTGGAATTAGGGGATTGGGGTGGAGTTAAGGGGATTTGGGCAGAGTTAACGGGATTTGGGGTGGAATTAAGGGGATTTGGGGTGGAATTAAGGGAATTTGGGTGGAATTAAGGGGACTCGGGGTGGAATTAGGGGATTTGGGCAGAGTTAAGGGGATTTAGGCGGATTTAAGGGGATATGGGGTGGAATTAAGGGGATTTGGAATGGAATTAAGGCGATTGGGGAGGAGTTAAGGGGATTTAAGCAGAGTTAAGGGGATTTGGGGTGGAATTAAGGAAATATGGGTGGAATTAAGGGGATTTGGGTGGAATTAAGGGGTTTGAGGCAGAGTTAAGGGGATTTAGGCAGATTTAAGGGGATTTGGCATGGAATTAAGGGAATTTGGGTGGAATTAGGGGGTTTGGGGTGGAATTAGGGGATTTGGGGCAGAGTTAAGGGGATTTGGGGTGGAATTAAGGGGATTTGGGGTGGAATTAAGGGGATTAGGGAGGAATTGAGGGGGATTTGGGGCAGAGTTAAGGGGATTGGGGCAGAACTGAGGGGATTTGAGGCAGAGTTAAGGGGATTTAGGCAGAGTTAAGGGGATTTGGGGTGAAATTAAGGTGTTTGGGCAGAGTTAAGGGGATTTGGGGTGGAATTAAGGGGATTTGGGGTGGAATTAAGGGGATTCGGGGTGGAATTAGGGGGTTTAGGGAAGGATTAAGGGGATTTGGGGTGGAATTAAGGGGATTTGGGGTGGAATTAAGGGGATTAGGGAGGAATTGAGGGGATTTGGGGCAGAGTTAAGGGGATTGGGGCAGAGTTAAGGGGATTTAGGCAGAACTGAGGGGATTTGGGGCAGACTTAAGGGGATTGGGGCAGAACCATGCTTCCTCAGCCCCCCCGATGGCTCCTGTCCTGCCCCCACCGGCCCCACCCTACCCCCCCCCCATCACCCACCGTGTCCCCCCCCCCGTCCCCAGGCCGGCTTCAACAGCGGGGACGGCGTGCACTACTACAACATCCCGGGCTCGCGGTCGCCGGCGGTGTTGCACGTCGGCCGCAAGAGCAACGTGGGGGTCTTGGGG
The DNA here is from genome assembly GCA_037953605.1 of Necrosyrtes monachus. NCBI lineage: Eukaryota > Metazoa > Chordata > Aves > Accipitriformes > Accipitridae > Necrosyrtes > Necrosyrtes monachus. The sequence continues at coordinate 101,488 of JAZGTQ010000441.1, read as the reverse complement.
CGCTGGATCTTCCGCGTGGACGAGTTCACGGCCACCGAGGGACCCCCTGCGGAGACCCCCGGCACCCCTTCACCCACTGCCCCCCCCCCCACCTCACCAACTCCCACCCCACGCAGGACCACCAAGGAGGAGACCTACATCTGCGGGTGGTGAGCCGGGTGTCGGGGTCCTCTTGGCGAGTTGGGGGGGGGGCACCCAAATATGGGGGTCCCTTAGGGTTGGGGGACACCTGGGTCCCTCGAGGGGGTTGGGGAAGGGATGGGGCAGCTGGGGACACCCGGGTCCCCTAAACTCCTTCCCCCCCGCAGAAGGACACGCCACCGCAGAAGACGCGTTACCGTGGAAACACCAATAAAGACTTGCCGAGCAACACGCGTGTGCGTGTGTGCACACGCGTGTGGGCAGCGACACGTCTGTGACGCCTGTCCCCGTCCACGCCTGTCCCCGTGAAAAGGGGACATTCCGGGGGGGGGGGGGGGGGGTGGATGCCACCGCCTGACACCACCGCCGGCCTGGTGCCAACAGGCGGAGACGTGCCGGGACACCCGGCACCGACTGACGCGCACGTGCGGTGACGTGCAGCGTGTCGTCACGCCACCGGCCACGCCCGGATGACGCCCGCTCCATCCACCACCTACACCCGGCTCGTACGATCCCACGGCGGGATACACCCGGATAACACCCGGCTCCGGCACCGCCGGGCCACCACGGCAGGCAACAGCCGGAGAACAGCCGGATGGAGCGCCGGAGTGCCGGCGCCTCGCGTTAGGCCCACGCGACAGGCGGCCGGCGCGCCGCCGCGACCGCCGCAACCGGCCGACGCGACGCCATGCCGCCACGCGACGCCGCGCCCGGAGAACGCCGCGCTGCGGCCGGAGACACCAGCACCCACGCTGTCCTACAGCCGGTGACACTGGCACCCATCCTGCATTACAACCACTGACACCAGCACCCACCCTGCATTACAACCAGTGACACCAGCACCCACACCACGCTACCAGTGACACCAGCACCCATCCTGCATTACAACCACTGACACCAGCACCCATCCTGCATTACAACCACTGACACCAGCACCCACACCACGCTACAACCAGTGACACCAGCACCCATCCTGCATTACAGCCAGTGACACCAGCACCCACCCTGCATTACAACCAGTGACACCAGCACCCATCCTGCATTACAACCAGTGACACCAGCACCCACCCTGCATTACAACCAGTGACACCAGCACCCATCCTGCATTACAACCAGTGACACCAGCACCCACCCTGCATTACAACCAGTGACACCAGCACCCATCCTGCATTACAACCAGTGACACCAGCACCCACCCTGCATTACAACCAGTGACACCAGCACCCACACCACGCTACCAGTGACACCCAGCACCCACCCTGCATTACAACCAGTGACACCAGCACCCATCCTGCATTACAACCAGTGCCACCGGCACCCATCCTGCATTACAACCAGTGACACCAGCACCCATCCTGCATTACAACCAGTGACACCAGCACCCACACCATGCTACCAGTGACACCAGCACCCATCCTCCATTACAACCAGTGACACCAGCACCCACCCTGCATTACAACCAGTGACACCAGCACCCACACCACGCTACCAGTGACACCAGCACCCATCCTCCATTACAACCAGTGACACCAGCACCCACCCTGCATTACAACCAGTGACACCAGCACCCACCCTGCATTACAACCAGTGACACCAGCACTCACACCACGCTACCAGTGACACCCAGCACCCATCCTGCATTATAACCAGTGACACCAGCACCCATCCTGCATTACAACCAGTGACACCAGCACCCACCCTGCATTACAACCAGTGACACCAGCACACATCCTGCATTACTACCAGTGACACCAGCACCCACCCTGCATTACAACCAGTGCCACCAGCACCCATCCTCCATTACAACCAGTGACACCAGCACCCACCCTGCATTACAACCACTGACACCAGCACCCACCCTGCATTACAACCAGTGACACCAGCACCCACACCACGCTACAGCTGGTGACACCCAGCACCCATCCTGCATTATAACCAGTGACACCAGCACCCATCCTGCATTACAACCAGTGACACCAGCACCCACCCTGCATTACAACCAGTGACACCAGCACACATCCTGCATTACTACCAGTGACACCAGCACCCACCCTGCATTACAACCAGTGCCACCAGCACCCATCCTCCATTACAACCAGTGACACCAGCACCTACCCTGCATTACAACCAGTGACACCAGCACCCATCCTGCATTACAACCAGTGACACCAGCACCCACACCACGCTACCGGTGACACCCAGCACCCATCCTGCATTACAACCAGTGACACCAGCACCCACACCACGCTACCGGTGACACCCAGCACCCATCCTGCATTACAACCAGTGACACCAGCACCCATCCTGCATTACAAGCAGTGACACCAGCACCCACCCTATGGGTGGGGGTGTGTGTGGGAGGGGTCAGAGACCCGGACGCCTGTGTCCCTGGGTGGGGGGGGTGTAACGGGGCGGGGGGGGGTGTCACTGGGAGATCCGACGGTCAGGAATGTGTGTCGTCCCCCCCCCACCCCAAAAGTGGACCCAGGCGTCCGGGTGTCCCCACCGTGACCCCGCGGTGGGTGGGGTGGGGGGGGGGTTGGGGGGCGGGGGTGGCACCGGCTTCAATGGGACCCTTGTGGGGTGACAGCCGGGGGGTCAAGGGGGGGGTCAAGGCCCAGCGGGGGCACCCAAGCGTCCGGGTGTGCGGGGGAGAACAAGGAGCCATTCAGTCCGTCCGGGTGGGGGAAGGGACCCAGGCGGCTGGGTGGGGGGGGCGCGGGGGGGGGACACACACAGCTGTCGTTGAGCACCCTGGGGGCACCCAGGAATCTGGGGAGGGGACCCGGGAATGTGGGAGGGGGGTGAAGGGGTCCGTGGGGGCACCCAAGGGTCCGGGTGGGGGGTCAAGGGGTCTGAGGGGAGACCCAGGAACCTGGGGGGGGTCAGGGGGTCCATAGGGGCACCCAGAAATCTGGGGGGGGGGGGTGAAGGGGCCCATGGGAGCACCCAAGGGTCCGGGTAGGGGGTCAAGGGGTCCATGGGGGGACTCAGAAATTTGGGTGGGGGGTCAAGGGGTCCATGGGGGCACCCAAGAACCTGGGTGGGGGGTCAAGGGGTCCATGGAGGCACCCAAGGGTCCGGGTGGGGGGTCAAGGGTCCGTGGGGGCACCCAAGGGTCCGGGTGGGGGGGTCAAGGGGTCTGAGGGGAGACCCAGGAACCTGGGGGGGGGGTCAGGGTGTCCATAGGGGCACCCAGGAATCTGGGGGGGGGGGTGAAGGGGTCCATGGGAGCACCCAAGGGTCCGGGTAGGGGGTCAAGGGGTCCATGGGGGGACTCAGAAATTTGGGTGGGGGGTCAAGGGGTCCGTAGCGGGACTCAGAAATTCGGGGGGGGGTCAAGGGGTCCATGGGGGCACCCAGGAATCCGGGTGGGGGCTCAAGTGGTCCGTGGGGGCACCCAGAAACATGGGTGGGGGGGTCAAGGGGTCCATGGGGGCACCCAAGGGGCCGGGTGGGGGCACCCACGCGAGGGGACGGGTGACAGCACTTCATCCACCACCCCCCCGCCCCCCCTCAGGTATAGCCCCGCCCCCCAGGTGTAGCCCCACCCCCCTCAGGTGTAGCCCCACCCCCCTCAGGTACAGCCCCGCCCCCCCAGGTGTAGCCCCGCCCCCTCCTAGGTGTGTTTTTCCCCTGTTTTGCCGTGGGAAGGTGAGTGGGGACACCCAGGACATAGGGGTCCCTTGGGTGGGGGGGGTCCTTGGGGGGGGTCCCTTGGGTGGGGGGGGTCCTTGGGGGGGGTCCCCCACCCACCTGGGTCCCTCCTTGCAAAGGTAGGACCCTCGAATTGAGTAGAGGGCACCCAAGTCTCCGGGGTGTCGTCGTGTCGTGTGTCCCCCCCCCCCAAAAAAGGGACCCATGTGACCAGGGCACCCATGTGTCCCCCCCCCTCAGGGTGTCACTAGGTGCCCAGGACCCCCCCCCCCCCCCCCCCGTTAAGGGATCCCAGTATCCGGGTTCTCCCAGTAACGCCCCACTCAGGAATCCGCCGTGACTCACCCTCCCCTCCTCCCCCCCCCCCGCACTGGGTTTACTGGGAGCGTGGGGGGAGGGGGGGGGCACCCTCACCCCCACCCTACACACCCCCCCCCCGGATGTCTGGGGGTCCTCAGGAATGCCCCCCCCAGGGGTCAAAGGTCACAAGATGGCGTGGGACACCCTGAGGGTTGTGGTGCTGCTGGCAGGTACTGGGAGGAACTGGGGGGGGGACGACTGGGAGGGAGCTGGGGGGAATTAGGGGGGACTGGGAAGGAACTGGGGGGAATTGGGGGGGACTGGGAGGGAGCTGGGGGGTAATGGAGGGGAACTGGGAGGCAACCGGGGGGTACTGGGAGGGAGCTGGGGGGAATTGGGGGGGACTGGGAAGGAACTGGGGGGAATTGGGGGGGACAGGGAGGGAGCTGGGGGGTAATGGAGGGGAACTGGGAGGCAACTGGGGGGAACTGGGGGGGAGCTGGAGGGTAATGGAGGGGAACTGGGAGGGAATTGGGGGGAACGGGGGGGAATTGGGGGGAACTGGGGGAATTGGGGGGGACTGGGAAGGAACTGGGGGAAACTGGGAGGGAGCTGGAGGGTAATGGAGGGAAACTGGGAGGGAACTGGGGGGAATTGGGGGGAACTAGGAGGGAACTAGGGGAATTGGGGGGGACTGGGAAGGAACTGGGGGAAACTGGGAGGGAGCTGGAGGGTAATGGAGGGGAACTGGGAGGGAATTGGGGGGAACTGGGGGGAATTGGGGGGAACTGGGGGAGTTGGGGGGGACTGGGAAGGAACTGGGGGAAATTGGGGGGAACTGGGAAGGAACTGGGGGGGTAATGGAGGGGAACTGGGAGGGAATTGGGGGGTAATGGAGGGGAACCGGGAGGAGCTGGGGAGGTAATGGAGGGGAACCGGGAGGAAATTGGGGGGAACTGGGAGAACTAGGAGGGAACTGGGGGGAGCTGGGAGGGAACTGGGGGGAATTGGGGGGGAACTGGGAAGGAACTGGGAGGGAACTGGGGGGTAATTGGGGGGAACTAGGAGAGAACTGGGGGATCCGGGAGGGAATTGCGGGAGCTGAGAGGGAACTGGGGGGGTAATGGAGGGGAACTGGGAGGAAATTGGGGGGAACTGGGAGAACTAGGAGGGAACTGGGGGGAATTGGGGGGAGCGGGGAGGGAACTGGGGGGAACTGGGAGGGAACTGGGGGGTAATAGGGGGGAACTGTGGGAACTGGGAGGGCATTGGGGGTAATTGGGGGGAACTGGGGAAAACTGGGAGGGAACTGGGGGCAACTTGGAGAGAACTGCGAGGAAGAACTGGGCAGAACTGGGAAAATTGGGAGGGAACTGTGTGAAACTGAGGTTAATTTAAGGGGTAACTGGGGGAAACTGGGAGGGAATTGGGGGGGAACTGGGAAGGAATTGGGGGGGAATTAGGGGAACTGGGAGGGAACTGGAGGTTACCAGGGCAGAACTGGGGGAACTGGGAGGGAACTGGGGAAACTGAGAGGAACTGGGGGGCACTGGGTCAGCTGAGTCTCCCCAACTGGTTTGTGCTCTCCCCCCCAGTTTTGTCCCTGGCGAGAGGGAACCCTCTCACCCCCGGTGAGTGACTGGGACAAACTGGGACAAACTGGGAGGGGGGAGGGCCTGTACTGGGAATGGGAGGGAGCTGGACTGGAATGGAGGGGCCGTACTGGGAGTGGGGAGGCCATACTGGGAGTGGGGGGGCCGTACTGGGGGGGGGGGGGCATACTGGGAGCGGGGAGGCCGTACTGGAAGGGGGGGGGCCATACTGGGAGTGGAGAGGCCATACTGGGAGCGGGGGGGCCATACTGGGTGTGGGGAGGAGCCATACTGGGAATGAGAGCTATTCATACTGGGAGTGAGGGGGTGTACTGGGAGTAGCGGGAGGTTATACTGGGAATGGGAGGGGGCAATACTGGGATACGGGGCGGGTCCATACTGGTGTGTGTGTGTGTCCCCCCCGGGGGGGGACACCCAGGTGTCCGGGTTCCTCTGACTCCTCCCCCTCCCCACCAGATGCCACCAGTCCCTTCCAGTATGGTGAGTGGGATGCGGGTGACAGGGGTGTCCCCAAAAAGGGGTGTCCCCAAGGGGGGGGACAGGGGTGTCCCCAAGGGGGGGGGGGACATGGTTGTCTTTGGGGGGGTGACAGGGGTGTCCCCAAAAGGGTGACAAGGTTGTCCCCAAGGGGGGGGACAGGGGTGTCGCCAAAAGGGTGACAAGGTTGTCCCCAAGGGGGGGGACAGGGGTGTCGCCAAAAGGGTGACAAGGTTGTCCCCAAGGGGGGGACAAGGTTGTCCCCAAGGGGGGGGTGACAGCGGTGTCCCCAAAAGGGTGACACAGTTGTCCCCAAGGGGGGGGGACAAGGGTGTCACCAAGGGGGGGACAAGGTTGTCCCCAAAAGGGTGACAAGGTTGTCCCCAAGGGGGGGGTGACAGTGGTGTCCCCCAAAGGGTGACACGGTTGTCCCCAGGGGGGTGACAGGGGTGTCCCCAAGGCGGGGGGGTGGTGACAGGGGTGTCCCCGGGGGGGGGGGGTGACAGTGATGTCCCCACCGTGTGTGTCATGTGTGCCCCCCCCCCCAGACTGGCACCGCCTGCGCGTGGCAGGGCTGACGGTGGCCGCCGTCCTCTGTGTCATCGGCGTCATCGTCCTCCTCAGTGAGTGTCACCCGGGGGGGGGGGTCCCCGTGTCACCTGGGGGGGTCCCCGTGTCACCTGGGGGGGTCCCTGTGTCATTTGAGGGGGGTCCCTGTGTCATTTGGGGGGGGTCCCTGTGTCACTTGGGGCGTCCCTGTGTCACTTGGGGGTCCCTGTGTCATTTGGGGGGGGTCCCCGTGTCACCGGGGGGGGGTTCCCCAGGGATGTCCCCTGAGGGGGGTGACGTGTCCGTCGTCCCCGTGTCCCCCCCCCCCCCACCCGTCACCTTTTGTGTCCCCTGCCAGGTGGGAAGTGCAAGTGCCGGAGCAAAGCCAGGTGGGACGTGGGGGGACATTGGGGACACGGGGGGGAGATGGGGGGACATTAGGGGGACGTGGGGGACATGGGGTACATGGAGGACATGGGGGGACATGGGGGACATGGAGGACTTGGGGACATGGGGGACATGGGGGGTCATGGAGAACATGGGGACATGGGGGACATGGAGGACTTGGGGACATTGGGGACATGGGGACATGGGGGGCCATGGAGAATGTGGGGACATGGGGACATGGGGGGACATTGGGGACATGGGGACATGGGGGGTCATGGAGAATGTGGGGACATGGGGACATGGGGGGACATTGGGGACATGGGGACATGGGGGGTCATGGAGAATGTGGGGACATGGAGGACTTGGGGGGACATTGGGGACATGGGGACATGGGGGTCATGGAGAACATGGGGACATGGGGGACATGGGGTGACATGGAGGACACGGGGGGACATTGGGGACATGGAGGACTTGGGGACATGGGGGGACATGGGGGACACGAGGGCACATGGGGCACATGGAGGACTTGGGGACACAGGGGGACATATGGACATGGGGGGGGACAAAGAGGGAGGGGGGACATTGGGGACATGGGAATGTCACAGCCCCCTTTGACCCCTCCCGCAGCCACCGCCGTCCCCCTCCGGAGATGTCCCACCTCGTCGGTCCCGGTAAGTCCCCTCCCTGCCACCCCCCGGGCACCCACGGGTCCGGGTGGGGGGCACCCATGGGGTCTGGACACCCCCTGACCACCCCCCCCATCTCTTTGCAGGAGCCACCAGCACGTGTTGAGGTGTCCCCAAGTGTCCCCAACCCCAAGGGGGGCCCCGGTGACACACGGAGGAGGGGGTGGGGGAGGAGCAGGTTTATTTGGGGGTGACCCCCCCCCCCCCAAAAAAATCCAAGAAAAGGGGAAATTAATTAAAAAAAAACATTAAAAAAGGTAAATTTGGTTATTGGGGAGGGAGGGTCCACTGTGGTGGCATCGGGGGGACAAGGAGGGGACAAGGGGCCGCTGGTGGCACTGGGGATGAGGTTGGGTGGGTGGTGGCACTTGGAGGTGAGAGGGTGGCGTGGGGTTGATGGTGGCCTCGGGGACATCGGGTAGATGGTGGCACCAGGAGGGGACAAGGTGACGTGGGGGCGATGGTGACATCGGGTTGATGGTGGCCTTGGGGACATCGGGTAGATGGTGGCACCAGGAGGTGACAAGGTGATGTGGGGACGATGGTGACATCAGGTTGATGGTGGCCTTGGGGACATTGGGTAGATGGTGGCACCAGGAGGGGACAAGGTGACATGGGGGCAATGGTGACATCGGGTTGATGGTGGCCTTGGGGACATCGGGTAGATGGTGGCACCAGGAGGGGACAAGGTGACGTGGGGGCGATGGTGACATCGGGTTGATGGTGGCCTTGGGGACATCGGGTAGATGGTGGCACCAGGAGGGGACAAGGTGACGTGGGGGCGATGGTGACATCAGGTTGATGGTGGCCTTGGGGACATCAGGTAGATGGTGGCACCAGGAGGGGACAAGGTGACGTGGGGGCGATGGTGACATCGGGTTGATGGTGGCCTTGGGGACATCGGGTAGATGGTGGCACCAGGAGGGGACAAGGTGACGTGGGGGCGATGGTGACATCGGGTTGATGGTGGCCTTGGGGACATCGGGTAGATGGTGGCACCAGGAGGTGACAAGGTGATGTGGGGGCGATGGTGACATCGGGTTGATGGTGGCACCAGAAGGTGACAAGGTGACGTGGGGGCGATGGTGACATCGGGTTGATGGTGGCCTTGGGGACGTTGGGTGGATGGTGGCACCAGGAGGTGACAAGGTGACGTGGGGGTGATGGTGACATCGGGTTGATGATGGCACCAGCAGGGGACAAGGTGACGTGGGGGCAATGGTGACATCGGGTTGATGGTGGCCTTGGGGACGTCGGGTAGATGGTGGCCTTGGGGGCACCAGGTAGATGGTGGCACCAGGACGTGACAAGATGACGTGGGGGCAACGGTGACATTGGGTTGATGGTGGCCTTGGGGACATTGGGTTGATGGTGGCACCAGGAGGTGACAAGGTGACGTGGGGACGATGGTGACATCAGGTTGATGGTGGCCTTGGGGACATTGGGTAGATGGTGGCACCAGGAGGGGACAAGGTGACGTGGGGGCAATGGTGACATCGGGTTGATGGTGGCCTTGGGGACATCGGGTAGATGGTGGCACCAGGAGGTGACAAGGTGATGTGGGGGCGATGGTGACATCGGGTTGATGGTGGCCTTGGGGGCATTGGGTAGATGGTGGCACCAGGAGGTGACAAGGTGACGTGGGGGCAATGGTGACATCGGGTTGATGGTGGCCTTGGGGACATTGGGTAGATGGTGGCACCAGGAGGGGGCAAGGTGACGTGGGGGCAATGGTGACATCGGGTTGATGGTGGCCTTGGGGACATCGGGTAGATGGTGGCACCAGGAGGTGACAAGGTGACGTGGGGGCGATGGTGATATCGGGTTGATGGTGGCACCAGGAGGTGACAAGATGACGTGGGGGCGATGGTGACATCGGGTTGATGGTGGCCTTGGGGACGTTGGGTGGATGGTGGCACCAGGAGGTGACAAGGTGACGTGGGGGTGATGGTGACATCGGGTTGATGATGGCACCAGCAGGGGACAAGGTGACGTGGGGGCAATGGTGACATCGGGTTGATGGTGGCCTTGGGGACGTCGGGTAGATGGTGGCCTTGGGGGCACCAGGTAGATGGTGGCACCAGGACGTGACAAGATGACGTGGGGGCAATGGTGACATTGGGTTGATGGTGGCCTTGGGGACATTGGGTTGATGGTGGCACCAGGAGGTGACAAGGTGACGTGGGGACGATGGTGACATCAGGTTGATGGTGGCCTTGGGGACATTGGGTAGATGGTGGCACCAGGAGGGGACAAGGTGACGTGGGGGCAATGGTGACATCGGGTTGATGGTGGCCTTGGGGACATCGGGTAGATGGTGGCACCAGGAGGTGACAAGGTGATGTGGGGGCAATGGTGACATCGGGTTGATGGTGGCCTTGGGGACATTGGGTAGATGGTGGCACCAGGAGGGGACAAGGTGACGTGGGGGCAATGGTGACATCGGGTTGATGGTGGCCTTGGGGGCATTGGGTAGATGGTGGCACCAGGAGGGGACAAGGTGACGTGGGGGCGATGGTGACATCGGGTTGATGGTGGCCTTGGGGGCATTGGGTAGATGGTGGCACCAGGAGGGGACAAGGTGACGTGGGGGCAATGGTGACATCGGGTTGATGGTGGCCTTGGGGACGTTGGGTGGATGGTGGCACCAGGAGGGGACAAGGTGACGTGGGGGCGATGGTGACATCGGGTAGATGGTGGCACCAGGAGGTGACAAGGTGACGTGGGGGCAATGGTGACATCGGGTTGATGGTGGCTTTGGGGACATTGGGTAGATGGTGGCACCAGGAGGTGACAAGGTGATGTGGGGCCAATGGTGGCACCGGGGACAGGGGTGGCATGGGGCTAATAGTGACGCTGGGGACAATGTTGGGTGGATGGGGACACTGGGAAGGGCCAGGAGTGACGTGAGTTGTCGGGGACAATCTGGTGACACCAGCAGGGGACAAAGTGCCATGGCAGCGGACATCCCCCTCTCCACAGCGACACGGTGGCCAGTGTCCCCATGGCCTTCAGGTCCCCAAGTCCACGGTGGCCAACAACCCGTGTCCCTCGGGCACGGATGTCCACAGCGATGTCATGGTTGATGTCCCCAACGAAGTGACGCTTGATGTCCCCAGATCCACGCCGACACGACGTCCCCGTGTCCTTCAAGCACCCGGTTCCCCGGTGACGCGATCCTCGATGTCCCCGTGTCCCCTGGAGGACCCAGCTCCACCACGCCGCGCCGCTTGGGCGTCAACTCAAGACCCCAAGTCAACGGTGACGTGCCGGTAGATCTGGGTGGCCCCTTTGAAACTGGAGGCCACCAAAAAGTGACGATGACCGAGGGAGAGAGGGGCGAAGGCACGGGGCGTGGCGGCCAAAAGCTCCTGGGTGGGTTCCAGGTGGCCGCCGGCACCCAGGCGGTAGACGCGGCTGGGGGCGTAGTCGTTGCCCAAGATGACGTAGCGTTGTCCGGCCAGCGCCAACGGTTGGAAGACCATCGAACCCCGTGCCGGCACCTGCTGCACCTCCCGGAACATGGAACCTTCCCAACGCATCACCTGGACGCAAAGAACCATGGGAAGGGTTGGTGGGGGGGGTGGGCAGGAGAGGAAGGCGAAGGTTGGGTGGTGGCCATCGTAGGGAAGGGTTGGGTTGGGTGGTGGGCGTCTTGGAAAGGGTTGGTTGGGTTGTGATCATCATGGGAAGAGTTGGGTTGGGTGGTGGACATCTCGAAAAGGGTTGGTTGGGTTGCGATCATGGTGGGAAGGGTTGAGTTGGGATGGGTGGTGGGCGTCTCGGAAAGGGTTGGTTGGGTTGTAGTCATGATGGGAAGAGTTGGGTTGGGTGGTGGACATCTCAAAAAGGGTTGGTTGGGTTGTGATCATGATGGGAAGAGTTGAGTTGGGTGGTGGGCGTCTTGGAAAGGGTTGGTTGGGTTGCGATCATGGTGGGAAGGGTTGAGTTGGGATGGGTGGTGGGCGTCTCGGAAAGGGCTGGTTGGGTTGTAGTCATGATGGGAAGGGTTGGGTTGGGTGGTGGACATCTCGAAAAGGGTTGGTTGGGTTGTAGTCATGATGGGAAGGGTTGGGTTGGGTGGTGGGCGTCTTGGAAAGGGTTGGTTGGGTTGTGATCATTATGGGAAGGGTTGGGTTGGGTGGTGGACATCTCAAAAAGGGTTGGTTAGGTTGCGATCATGGTGGGAAGGGTTGAGTTGGGTGGTGGGCGTCTTGGAAAGGGTTGGTTGGGTTGCGATCATGATGGGAAGGGTTGGGTTGGGTGGTGGGCGTCTTGGAAAGGGTTGGTTGGGCTGAGATCATGATGGGAAGGGTTGGGTTGGGTGGTGGGCGTCTTGGAAAGGGTTGGTTGGGCTGAGATCATGATGGGAAGGGTTGGGTTGGGTGGTGGACATCTCGAAAAGGGTTGGTTAGGTTGTGATCATGATGGGAAGGGTTGGGTTGGGTGGTGGATGTCTGGGAAAGGGTTGGTTGGGTTGCGATCATGGTGGGAAGGGTTTGGTTGCGTGGTGGGCATCACGGGAAGGGCTGCATTAGGCCAAGAGCATCATGGGAAGGGTTCACATGGACATCGTAAACAAGTGAATGGAGATGGACCCCCATGGACACATGATGGAGATGGACACGCATGAACATATGGACTCCATGGACACATGATGGTGATGGACCCCCACGGACCCATGACGCTAGTGGCCCCCCATGACCATGTGGTGGTGATGGACCCCCAATGATCATGTGATGACCCCCATGGACCCATGACGCTGGTGGCCCCCCATGACCACGTGATGGTGGTAGACCCCCAATGAACACACAATGACCCCCATGGACCCATGACGCTGGTGGCCCCCCATGACCACGTGATGGTGATGGACCCCCAACAATCACGTGATGACCCCCATGGACCCATGATGCTGGTGGCCCCCCATGACCACGTGATGGTGATAGACCCCAACGGACACGTGATGGTGAGGGACCCCCACAGACCCATGACGCTGGTGGCCCCCCATGACCACGTGATGGTGGTAGACCCCCAACGAACGTGCGATGACCCCCATGGACCCATGACGCTGGTGGCCCCCCATGACCACGTGATGGTGATAGACCCCCAACGGACACGTGATGGTGATGGACCCCCACAGCCCCACAACGCTGGTGGCCCCCCATGACCACGTGATGGTGATAGACCCCCAATGAACACACAATGACCCCCATGGACCCATGACGCTGGTGGCCCCCCATGACCATGTGATGGTGATGGACCCCCAACAATCACGTGATGACCCCCATGGACCCATGATGCTGGTGGCCCCCCATGACCACGTGATGGTGATAGACCCCAACGGACACGTGATGGTGAGGGACCCCCACAGACCCATGATGCTGGTGGCCCCCCATGACCACGTGATGGTGATAGACCCCCAACGGCCACTTGATGGTGATGGCCCCCCACGGCCCCACGACCCTGGTGGCTCCCCGTGACCACGTGATGACGCTAGACCTGCCCCGCCCCGGCCCCCGCCCCTCACCTTGGCGTCGCCCAGGAAACGGGTCAAGCAGAGGAAGACGTGGCCCCACAGCCGGAAATGCTTGGCGGCGTAGACGTCGGGGACGTGGGGGATATCGGTGTGGGGGGCGAAGACCCCACCGCTCCACCGGTAGACCAAGGGTCTCCGCGTGCCGCTGCAGACCACCAAAGCCGGTCGGCCGCCCAACTCCAAGAATTCCAGGTGGGTGTCCCGGTGCCACGGCCGGAGAGCTTGGTGGGGGTAAAAACCCCGCCCCCCCCAACGGAAGAGGGTGCTGGTGCCACCCTTGGAGCTATCGGCCACCCCGAGGTACCAGTGACCTCCGAGCCGGGCGCTGGCCACCGCGTGGGGACGTCGTAAACGACCGTTTCCCAACGCCTGCAACCGAACGAAACGACCGCCGGGACCGCCGGCTCGGCGCCAAACGGCCGAACCGCCGCCCAGTTGGGCCACCACCACAACCAAGGCCCCCCCCAGCTGCAGGGGGTGGCAGGCCACCGGTGACGAGCCTGCGGGGACAAGGACGGGGGGGGGAGGACGTTAGGGAAAGGGCATTTGGGGGGTTGCTCGGCATTTTTGGAGGTTCTTCAGAACATTTTTGAGGTTCCTCAGAACATTTTTGACGTTCCTCAGACCATTTTTGGGGTCCTCCAGGCCATTTTTGGGGTGATAGCATGGGTTTTGAGTCCCCAAGGGCATTTTTGAGGACCTCCAGACCATTTTTTGAGGTTCCTCAGACCATTTTGGGGGTCTTCCAGGGCATTTTTGAGGTTCCTCAAACCATTTTTGAGGTTCCTCAGACTATTTTGGGGGTTCTGCAGGCCATTTTGGGGGTGACAGTGTGGGTTTTGAGTCCCCAAGGGCATTTTTGAGGACCTCCAGGCCATTTTTGGAGGTTCCTCAGAACATTTTTGGGGTCCTCCAGGGCATTTTTGGAGGTTCCTCAGACCATTTTTGGGGTCCTCCACTCCATTGTGGGGGTGACAGTGTGGGTTTTGAGTCCCCAAGGGCATTTTTGAGGACCTCCAGGCCATTTTTGGAGGTTCCTCAGAATATTTTTGGGGTCTTCCGGGGCATTTTTGAGGTTCCTCAGACCATTTCTGAGGTTCCTCAGACCATTTTGGGGGTCCTCCACTCCATTTTACGGGGTGACAGTGTGGGGTTTGAGTCCCCAAGGGCATTTTTGAGGACCTCTGGACCATTTTTTGAGGATCCTCAGAACATTTTTGAGGTTCCTCAGACCATTTTGGGGGTCCACCAGGCCATTTTTGGGACCTGCTGGCCATTTTTTAGGTTCCTCAGACCATTTTGGGGGTCCTCCAGGCCATTTTGGGGTGACAGCATGGGGTTTGAGTCCCCAAGGGCATTTTTGAGGACCTCTGGACCATTTTTTGAGGTTCCTCAGACCATCTTTGGGGTCCACCAGGCCATTTTTGGGACCCGCTGGCCATTTTTGAGGTTCCTCAGACCAGCTTTGGGGTCCACCAGGCCATTTTTGGGACCCGCTGGCCATTTTTGAGGTTCCTCAGACCATTTTGGGGGTCCTCCAGGCCATTTTTGGGGTGACAGCATGGGGTTTGAGTCCCCAAGGGCATTTTTGAGGACCACTGGACCATTTTTTGAGGTTCCTCAGACCAGCTTTGGGGTCCACCAGGCCATTTTTGGGACCCGCTGGCCATTTTTGAGGTTCCTCAGACCAGCTTTGGGGTCCACCAGGCCATTTTTGGGACCCGCTGGCCATTTTTGAGGTTCCTCAGACCATTTTTTGGGTCCCCCGGGCCAGTTTTGGAGTGTTAGCGTTGGGTTTGGGCTCCACCAGGGCAGTTTTTGATGTTCTCCATGCTATTTTTGAGGTTCCTCAGCCCGTTTTTGAAGTCTTTCAGCTCATTTCTGGACCCCTCCCTGAGCTTTTTTCGGACTCCCTCCCCAATCTTTTTAGGGGTTTCTCCATACCGGGATGGATTTTGGGATACCGGGACTCACCGTTGATGATGGTGGGGGCCCGGAAGCGCCCGGCCAACTGGTCCCACTCCAAGAGGGCGCAGGCACCGGCGAAGGGTTGGGCCAGGGCCACCCCTGGGTGCCCCCCCAGGGCGAAGGGCTCGGCCGCCAGCGAGGAGAAGGGCAGCGACTGGAAGGGGCGCAGCTCTGTGGGGGACACCCCCCCCCAGCCCCCCGTCAGCTCCTGGGTGCCTGGGGGGGGGGGGTGTGTCCCCCCCGACACCCCACCCACACATGGACGCAGGGCAGGGGGGCACCCAGGTGTTTGGGACTGGGGGGCACCCAGATATTTGGGATGGGGGGGGACCCAGGTTTCTGGGATCTGGGGGGTACCCAGATGTTTGGGACTGGGGGGGCACCCAGGTGTCCGGGATGGGGGGACCCAGGTGTTTGGGACTGGGGGCACCCAGGTTTCTGGGACTGGGGGGCACCCAGATATTTGGGATGGGGGGGCACCCAGGTGTTTGGGACTGGGGCACCCAGGTTTCTGGGACTGGGGGGGGACCCAGATATTTGGGATAGGGGGGCACCCAGGTGTCTGGGACTGGGGGGTACCCAGATATTTGGGATGGGGGGAGACCCAGGTTTCTGGGACCAGGGGGGCACCCAGATATTTGGGATGGGGGGGCACCCCGGTGTCTGGGACTGGGGGGGCACCCAGATATTTGGGATGGGGGGGCACCCAGGTGTTTGGGACTGGGGGGAGCCAGGTGACTGGGACTGGGGGGGCACCCAGGTGTCCGGGACTGGGGGGACACCTAGATATTTGGGACTGGGGGGGGGACCCAGGTTTCTGGGACTGGGGGGCAGCCAGATATTCGGGACTGGGGGAGCACCCAGATATTCGGGATGGGGGGGCACCCAGGTGTCTGGGACTGGGGGGGCACCCAGATATTTGGGACTGGGGGGGCACCCAGGTGTCTGGGATGGGGGGACCCAGGTGTTTGGGACTGGGGGGACCCAGGTTTCTGGGACTGGGGGGGGGACCCAGATATTCGGGATGGGGGGGCACCCAGGTGTCTGGGACTGGGGGGTACCCAGATATTCGGGACTGGGGGGGCACCCAGATATTTGGGGTTGGGGGGGATCCAGGTGTCCGGGACTCGGGGGGGGACCCAGGTGTCCGGGACTGGGGGGGCACCCAGATATTCAGTCCTGGGGGGGGAAACCCAGACATCTGGGACGGGTAGCACCCAGATGTTCAGGGTCGGGGGTGGGGGGGGGCACCCAGGTGTCCAGGATTGGGGGGGTGGGGGGTGGGGACGGGGGGGGGGGGCCACACGACACCCCGAGACGCGGGCCGTACCGGAGACGAGGCAGTGGAAGTCGCGGGGTTGAAGCTGGGCCAGGGGGGTCCCCTGACGGTGGGGGGGTCCCCGACAGCGCCCCAATTCTCCGGGGGGGGTGACGGTCCCCAACCAGCCGATCAGCCAGCGCAGGCGACAGTCGCACTGGAAGGGGTTCCCCCGCAGGTCCCTGTCGTCCCCCCCACCCGCCCCACCCCACCCCAGCACCCTCAGTTGGGTGCCCGGGGTCCCCCCAGCACCCTCATGGGTGTGTCATCCCCCCCCCCCCCCCCGCCATGGCGCTCGCCAGTTCTTCCCAGTACATTCTAGGGGCTCCCAGTAAAGGTTTGTTGCCCGCGGTGGTGTCACCCACGGTCCCCATGTGCTGCATGTTCCCTCGTGTCCAAGGGTGTCCCCCCCCCATGTCCCTCCATGTGTCCCCAATGTCCCCCCATGTCACCCTAATGTCCCTCCGTGTCCCCCCATGTCCCCCATGTCGCCCCATGTCCCCCATGTCACCCTAATGTCCCCATGTCCCCAATGTCCCCAAGTCCTCCATGTCCCCCATGTCCCAAATGTCCCCCCATGTCCCCATGTCCCCTAATGTCCCCCATGTCACCCTAATGTCCCCATGTCCCCAATATGTCCCCCATGTCCCCCCATGTCCTCTATGTCCCCAAGTCCTCCATGTCCCCAACGTCCCCCCATGTCCTCCATGTCCCCCCATGTCCATATGACCCCCCATGTCCTCAATGTCTCCAAGTCCTCCATGTCCCCAATGTCCCTCCATGTCCCCATGGCCCCAAAGTCACCCCAAGTCCTCCATGTGTCCCCATGTCGCCCCATGTCCCCAACGTCCCCATGTCCCCCCATGTCCCCCCATGTCCTCAATGTCCCCAAGTCCTCCATGTCCCCAAGTCCTCCATGTCCCCAATGTCCCCCCATGTCCTCCATGTCCCCAATGTTCCTTCATGTCCTCAATGTCCCCACGTCCTCCATGTCCCCAATGTCCCCCCGTGTCCTCAATGTCCCCAAGTCCTCCATGTCCCCAATGTCCCCCCGTGTCCCCATGTCCCCATGTTCTCCATGTCCCCCTAATGTTCCTCCATGTCCCCCCATGTCCATATGTCCCCCCATGTCCTCCATGTCCCCAAGTCCTCCATGTCCCCAATGTCCCCCCATGTCCTCCATGTCCCCAAGTCCTCCATGTCCCCAATGTCCCTCCATGTCCTCCATGTCCCCAAGTCCTCCATGTCCCCAATGTCCCCCGTGTCCTCCATGTCCCGAAGTCCTCCATGTCCCCATGTCCCCATGGCCCCAATGTCCCCCCATGTCCTCCATGTGTCCCCATGTCCCCCCGTGTCCCCATGTCCCCATGTTCTCCATGTCCCCAATGTCCCCCCGTGTCCCCCATGTCCGCCCATGTCCTCCATATGTCCCCAATGTCCCCCCATGTCCTCAATGTCTCCAAGCCCTCCATGTCCCCAATGTCCCCCCATGTCCTCCGTGTCCCCAAGCCCTCCATGTCCCCAATGTCCCCCGTGTCCTCCATGTCCCCAAGCCCTCCATGTCCCCATGTCCCCCATGTCCCCCCATGTCCATATGTCCCCAATGTCCCCCGTGTCCTCCATGTCCCCAAGCCCTCCATGTCCCCAATGTCCCCCCATGTCCATATGTCCCTCCATGTCCCCCCGCCCCACGTCCCCCCAATGTCCCCCCACGTCCCCAAGTCCCCTCATCCCCTACGCCCCCCCCATCCCTCCGTGTCCCTTGTGTGTCCCCCCCCCGCCACCCGCCATGTCCCCATGTCACCCACAGCTGGGTCAACGTCTCCAGCCCCTGGAAGAGGCCCCGGGGCAGCGTCTCCAGGCGGTTGTTGGCCAGGCTCCTGCGGGGACACGGGGACATGGTGACATGGTGACATGGGGACACGGGGGGGGGTCCCATGGGGGCCCCCCAGGCTGTCCCTAGTGTCCCCAAGGTGTCCCAGCGTCTCCCCAGCTGTCCCCAGTATGGCAAAGGTGTCCCAAAGGCGTCCCATGGGGTCTCCAAGGTGTCCCTAATGTCGCCGAGGTGTCCCAAGGGGCGTCCCTGAGGTGTCCCCAGGGTGTCCCCAGTGTCCCCAAGGGCATCTCCAGTATCCCCAGTGTGTCCTCAGCCTGTCCCCAAGGTGTCCCAGTGAGGTGCCAGTGTCCCCAGCTGTCCCCAGTATGGCAAAGGTGTCCCATCATGTCCCCAGTGTGTCCCAAGGTGTCCCCAGGGATGTCCCAGTGTGTCCCTAGGGTGGTCCCAGTGTCCCCAAGGGTGTCCCCAGTGTGTCCCCAGTGTCCCCAAGGGCACCCCCAGTGTCCCCAGTGTCCCCAGTGTGTCCCAGGGTGTCCCCAGTGTGTCCCCAGTGTCCCCAAGGGAATCCCCAGTATCCCCAGTGTGTCCCCAGTGTCCCAATGTGTCCCTAAGGACATCCCTGAGGTGTCCCCAGAGTGTCCCCAGTGGGCCCATGGGTGTCCCCAGTGTCCCCAGTGTGTCCCCAAGGTATTCCCAGTGACCCAAGGTGTCCCTGGGGTGTCCCCAGGGTGTCCCCAATGGTCCCAGCGGCATCCCCAGTGTCCCCAGTGGTGTCCCAGTGTCCCCAGCTGTCCCCAGTATGGCAAAGGTGTCCCATCATGTCCCCAGTGTGTCCCAAGGTGTCCCCAGGGATGTCCCAGTGTGTCCCTAGGGTGTTCCCAGTGTCCCCAAGGGTGTCCCCAGTGTGTCCCCAGTGTCCCCAAGGGCATCCCCAGTGTCCCCAGGGTGTCTCAGTGTGTCCCCAGTGTCCCCAAGGACATCCCCAGTGTCCCCAGTGTGTCCCCAAGGGCATCCCCAGTGTCCCCAGTGTGTCCCAGTGTGTCCCCAGTGTCCCCAAGTGAATCCCCAGTATCCCCAGTGTGTCCCCAGTGTCCCAATGTGTCCCTAAGGACATCCCTGAGGTGTCCCCAGTGTGTCCCCAGTGGCCCCAAGGGAATCCCCAGTATCCCCAGTATGTCCCCAGTGTCCCAACGTGTGCCTAGGGACATCCCTGAGGTGTCCCCAGAGTGTCCCCAGTGGGCCCATGGGTGTCCCCAGTGTGTCCCCAAGGTATTCCCAGTGACCCAAGGTGTCCCTGGGGTGTCCCCAGGGTGTCCCCAATGGTCCCAGGGGCATCCCCAGTGTCCCCAGTGGTGTCCCAGTGTCCCCAGCTGTCCCCAGTATGGCAAAGGTGTCCCAAAGGTGTCCCATCGTGTCCCTGAGGTGTCCCAGTGTGTCCCCAGTGTCCCCAAGGGAATTCCCAGTGTCCCCCATGTGCCCCCAGTGTGTCCCCCGTGTCCCCAAGGGCATCCCCAGTGTCCCCAAGGGCATTCCCAGTGTCCCCAGTGTGTCCCCAAGCGCATCCCCAGCGTCCCCAGTGTATCCCCAGTGTCCCCAAGGGCATCCCCAGTGTGTCCCAGTATGTCCCCAGTGTGTCCCCAGTGTCCCCAAGGGCATCCCCAGTGTGTCCCAGTATGTCCCCAGTGTGTCCCCAGTGTCCCCAAGGGCATCCCCAGTGTCCCCAGTGTGTCCCAGTGTGTCCCCAGTGTCCCCAAGGGCATCCCCAGTGTCCCCAGTGTGTCCCAGTGTGTCCCCAGTGTGTCCCCAGTGTCCTCAGGGGCATCCCCAGTGTCCCAGTGTGTCCCCAGTGTGTCCCCAGTGTCCCCAAGCGCATCCCCAGTGGCCCCAGCGTGTCCCCAGTGTGTCCCCAGTGTCCCCAAGGGCATTCCCAGTGTCCCCAGTGTGTCCCAGTGTGTCCCCAGTGTGTCCCCAGTGTCCCCAAGGGCATCCCCAGTGTGTCCCAGTATGTCCCCAGTGTGTCCCCAGTGTCCCCAAGGGCATTCCCAGTGTCCCCAGTGTGTCCCAGTGTGTCCCCAGTGTGTCCCCAGTGTCCCCAAGGGCATCCCCAGTGTGTCCCAGTATGTCCCCAGTGTGTCCCCAGTGTCCCCAAGGGCATTCCCAGTGTCCCCAGTGTGTCCCAGTGTGTCCCCAGTGTGTCCCCAGTGTCCCCAAGGGCATCCCCAGTGTCCCCAGTGTGTCCCAGTGTGTCCCCAGTGTGTCCCCAGTGTCCCCAAGGGCATCCCCAGTGTCCCCAGTGTGTCCCAGTGTGTCCCCAGTGTGTCCCCAGTGTCCCCAAGGGCATCCCCAGTGTCCCCAGTGTGTCCCAGTGTGTCCCCAGTGTGTCCCCAGTGTCCCCAAGGGCATCCCCAGTGTCCCCAGTGTGTCCCAGTGTGTCCCAGTGTGTCCCCAGTGTGTCCCCAGTGTGTCCCCAGTGTCCTCAGGGGCATCCCCAGTGTCCCCAGTGCGTCCCAGTGTGTCCCCAGTGTCCCCAAGCGCATCCCCAGTGGCCCCAGCGTGTCCCTAGGGTGTCCCCAGTGTCCCCAAGGGCGTTCCCAGTGTGTCCCAGTACGTCCCAGTGTGTCCCCACGTCACTCACAGGTAGAGCAGCCCCCGCAGCCCCCGCAGCGCGGTGGGGGCGATCGTCCCCACCTCATTGTCCTCGATGAACCTGGGGACACCAGCACCGCTGCCACCCCAGTATAGCCCAGTCCCCCCCAGTTACCCCCCAGTACCTCCCATGCCCTCCCCAGTCTCCCCCCAGTACCTCCCATGCCCTCCCCAGTCTCCCCCGGTGCCTCCCAGTATACTCCAGTGCCCGCTGGTGGCCCTCCCAGGGCCTCCCAGTAAATCCCAGTGGCCCTCAGTGCCTCCCAGCACACCCCAGTGTCCCTTCCAGTGCCCCCCAGTAAATCCCAGTGGCTCTCAGTGCCACCCAGTACACCCCAGTGTCCCTTCCAGTGCCCCCCAGTAAATCCCAGTGGCTCTCAGTGCCACCCAGTACACCCCAGTGTCCCTTCCAGTGCCCCCCAGTAAATCCCAGTGGCTCTCAGTGCCTCCCAGTACACCCCAGTGTCCCTTCCAGTGCCTCCCAGTAAATCCCAGTGGCACCCAGTGGCCCTCAGTGCCTCCCAGTACACCCCAGTGTCCCTTCCAGTGCCCCCCAGTAAATCCCAATGGCTCTCAGTGCCTCCCAGTACACCCCAGTGTCCCTTCCAGAGCCTCCCAGTAAATCCCAGTGGCTCTCAGTGCCTCCCAGTACATGCCAGTGTCCCTTCCAGTGTCCCCCAGTAAATCCCAGTGGCTCTCAGTGCCACCCAGTACATGCCAGTGTCCCATCCAGTGCCTCCCAGTAAATCCTCAGTGGCACCCAGTGGCCCTCAGTGCCTCCCAGTACACCCCAGTGTCCCTTCCAGTGCCCCCCAGTAAATCCCAATGGCTCTCAGTGCCTCCCAGTACACCCCAGTGTCCCTTCCAGAGCCTCCCAGTAAATCCCAGTGGCTCTCAGTGCCTCCCAGTACATGCCAGTGTCCCTTCCAGTGTCCCCCAGTAAATCCCAGTGGCTCTCAGTGCCACCCAGTACATGCCAGTGTCCCATCCAGTGCCTCCCAGTAAATCCTCAGTGGCACCCAGTGGCCCTCAGTGCCTCCCAGTACACCCCAGTGTCCCTTCCAGTGCCCCCTGGTAAATCCCAGTGGCCCTCAGTGCCTCCCAGTACACCCCAGTGTCCCTTCCAGTGTCCCCCAGTAAATCCCAGTGGCTTTCAGTGCCTCCCAGTACACCCCAGTGTCCCTTCCAGTGCCCCCCAGTAAATCCCAGTAGCCCTCAGTGCCTCCCAGTACATGCCAGTGTCCCTTCCAGTGCCTCCCAGTAAATCCCAGTGGCCCTCAGTGCCTCCCAGTACACCCCAGTGTCCCTTCCAGTGCCCCCCAGTCCCAGTGCCCCCCTCATCCCCTGCCCAGTTTCTCCCAGTACAGCCCAGTCCCTCCCCAGTACCCCCCAGTACCTCCCATGCCCTCCCCAGTCTCCCCCGGTGCCTCCCAGTATACTCCAGTGCCCGCTGGTGGCCCTCCCAGGGCCTCCCAGTAAATCCCGGTGGCCCTCAGTGCCTCCCAGTACACCCCAGTGTCCCTTCCAGTGCCCCCCAGTAAATCCCAGTGGCCCTCGGTGCCTCCCAGTACATGCCAGTGTCCCTTCCAGTGCCCCCCAGTAAATCCCAGTGGCCCTCAGTGCCTCCCAGTACACCCTAGTGTCCCTTCCAGCGCCTCCCAGTAAATCCCAGTGGCACCCAGTGGCCCTCAGTGCCACCCAGTACACCCCAGTGTCCCTTCCAGTGCCCCCCAGTAAATCCCAGTGGCTCTCAGTGCCTCCCAGTACACCCCAGTGTCCCTTCCAGTGCCCCCCAGTAAATCCCAGTGGCCCTCAGTGCCTCCCAGTACACCCCAGTGTCCCTTCCAGTGCCCCCCAGTCCCAGTGCCCCCCTCATCCCCCGCCCAGTTTTTCCCAGTACAGCCCAGTGTCCCCTCCAATCGCTCCCTAGTGCCTCCCAGACCCCCCACCAGTGCCTTCCAGTACCCCCCAGTGCTTCCCAGTACAGCCCAGCATCCCCCTCTGTCCCCTGCAGTCCCTCCCTAGTGCCTCCCAGTCCCTCCCAGTAAAGCCCAGTGCCCTCTCAGTCCCTCCCCAGTGCCTCCTAGTCCTCTCCCAGTGCCTCCCAGTACAGCCCAGTGCCTCCCAGTGCCCACCACTCCCTTCTCAGTGCCTCCCAGTCCCTTCCAGGTGCCTGTCCAGTCCCCTCCCAATAAAGCCCAGTGCCTCCCAGTACCCACCCAGTCTCTCCCCAGTGCCTCCCAGTACAGCCCAGTGCCCTTCCCGCTCCCTCCCAGTGGCCCCCCCTTGCCTCTCAGTCCCTTCCCAGTGCCTCCCAGTACAGCCCAGTGCCCTTCCCGCTCCCTCCCAGTGGCCCCCCTGGCCTCCCAGTCCCCTCCCAGTGCCTCCCAGTGCCTCCCAGTCCCCTCCCAGTCCCCTCCCAGTGCATCCCAGTGCCTCCCAGTCCCCTCCCAGTGCATCCCAGTGCCTCCCAGTCCCCTCCCAGTCCCCTCCCAGTGCATCCCAGTGCCTCCCAGTCCCCTCCCAGTGCATCCCAGTGCCTCCCAGTCCCCACCCAGTCCCCTCCCAGTGCCTCCCAGTCCCCTCCCAGTGCATCCCAGTGCCTCCCAGTCCCCACCCAGTCCCCTCCCAGTGCCTCCCAGTCCCCTCCCAGTGCCTCCCAGTGCCTCCCAGTCCCTTCCCAATGCCTCCCAGTCCCCTCCCAGTGCCTCCCAGTGCCTCCCAGTCCCTTCCCAATGCCTCCCAGTCCCCTCCCAGTGCCTCCCAGTGGCTCCCAGTCCCCTCCCAGTGCATCCCAGTGCCTCCCAGTCCCCTCCCAGTCCCCTCCCAGTGCCTCCCAGTCCCCTCCCAGTCCCCTCCCAGTGCCTCCCAGTCCCCTCCCAGTGCCTCCCAGTGCCTCCCAGTCCCCTCCCAGTGCCTCCCAGTCCCCTCCCAGTGCCTCCCAGTGCCTCCTAGTCCCCTCCCAGTGCCTTGCAGTGCCTCCCAGTCCCCTCCCACTGCCTCCCAGTGCCTCCCAGTGCCCTCCCAGTCCCCTCCCAGTGCCTCCCAGTGCCTCCCAGTAGTACTCACAAGTATTCCAGCAGCGCCAGCCCGGCAAAGGCCCCATCCCCGATGGTCCCCAGGCGCCCAGCAGTGACCAACCTGTGGGGACACCCCACTGCCACCCCTGGGGACACCCTGGAGGATCTCGGGGGACTTTGGGGACACTTCGGGGACCACCCGGGGACCCTGGGGACACCTTGGGGACCTTAAGGAGACCCTTGGAGCCACCATCGGGGGTCTTGGGGACACCGTGGGGACCTTGGGGACGTGGTGGGGACACCACGGGGACCTCGAGGACAGGGTGGGGGGGGTGTGGGGACCTTGGGGACACCGTGGGGACACCATGGGGACACCACGGGGACATCAGGGACGCATTGGGGATGGCATGGGGACCTTGGGGACATGTTGAGGACACCATGGGGACCTTGGGGACACCAGGGGGACCTTAAGGACACCCTTGGAGCCACCGTTGGGGGTCTTGGGGACACCATGGGGACCTTGGGGACACCATGGGGACCTCAGGGACATGGTGGGGATGGCAGGGGGACCTTGGGGACACCATGGGGACACCATGGGGACACCATGGGGACATGGTAGGGATGGCGTGGGGACCTTGGGGACACCATGGGGACCTTAAGGACACCCTTGGAGTCACCATTGGGAGTCTTGGGGACACCATGGGGACCTTGGGGACATGGTTGGGGTGGCATGGGGACCTTGGGGACACCATGGGGACCTCAGGGACACGGTGGGGGTGGCGTGGGGACCTTGGGGACACCATGGGGACACCATGGGGACCTCGGGGACATGGTGGGGATGGCATGGGGACCTTGGAGACACCAGGGGGACCTCAGGGACATGGTGGGGATGGCAGGGGGACCTTGGGGACACTGTGGGGACACCATGGGGACCTCGGGGACACATCGGGGATGGCATGGAGACCTTGGGGACATGTTGGGGATGGCGTGGGGACCAGGGGGACCTTAAGGACACCCTTGGAGCCACCATCGGGGGTCTTGGGGACACCATGGGAACCTCAGGGACATGTTGGGGATGGCAGGGGGACCTTGGGGACACCGTGGGGACATGATGGGGACACCATGGGGACCTTGGGGACATGGTAGGGATGGTGTGGGGACCTTGGGGACACCATGGGGACACCATGGGGACATCAGGGACGCATTGGGGATGGCATGGGGACCTTGGGGACATGTTGGGGATGGTGTGGGGACCTTGGGGACACCATGGGGACCTTGGGGACATGGTGGGGATGGTGTGGGGACCTCGGGGACATGTTGGGGACACCACGGGGACCTCAGGGACATGTTGGGGATGGCAGGGGGACCTTGGGGACACCAGGGGGACCTTAAGGACACCCTTGGAGCCACCATTGGGGGTCTTGGGGACACCATGGGGACCTCGGGGACATGGTGGGGATGGCAGGGGGACGTTGGGGACACCATGGGGACACCATGGGGACACCATGGGGACCTTGGGGACATGGTGGGGATGGTGTGGGGACCTCGGGGACATGTTGGGGACACCACGGGGACCTCAGGGACATGTTGGGGATGGCAGGGGGACCTTGGGGACACCAGGGGGACCTTAAGGACACCCTTGGAGCCACCATCGGGGGTCTTGGGGACACCATGGGGACCTTGGGGACACCATGGGGACCTTGGGGACATGTTGGGGATGGCATGGGGACCTTGGGGACACCGTGGGGACACTGATGGGACACGGTGGGGACACGGTGGGGACCTTACAGCAGCTGCAGGGCCGGGGTGTCACGGAAGCTGCCCTCGCCCAGGACATCGATGTGCCACCGCACCAGGGACCTGCGAACAGGACTAAACTGGGCCAAACTGGGCCAGACTGGGGGAAACTGGTGTCGAACTGGGCTAAACTGGGACAAAAAGAGTTCTAAACTGGGAGAGAGCAGGACCAAATTGGGCTAAACTAGGACAAAATGTTCCTGAACTGGGACAAAATGTTCCCGAACTGGGCTAAACTGGGACAAAATGTTCCCAAACTGGGCTAAACTGGGACAAAATGTTCCTGAACTGGGCTGAACTGGACCAAACCAGGACCCAACTGGGCCCAATCAGCCCTGAACTGGGCTAAACTGGGGGAAATGAGAGCTAAACTGGGCCAAACCAGTGACAGACTGGGCCAGACCAGGGCCAAGCTGGGCCACACCAGTCCTGAGCTAGTCTAAACTGGGAGAAACAAGAGCTAAACTGGGATGAACTGGGCCAAACCAGTGCCAGACTCAGACAAACTGGACCAAACCAGGACCAAACTGGGCCCAATCAGCCCTGAACTGGGCTAAACTGGGGGAAATGAGAGCTAAACTGGGCCCAACTAGTGATAGACCAGGCCAAACCCGTCCTGAACTGGGAGAAACCAGGGCTAAACTGGTCCAAACCAGGGCCAGACTGGGCCAAACCCAAACTGGGCCAAACTGGGCCAACCCAGTCCCAAACTGCTCTAAACTGGGAGAAACCAGTGACAGACCAGGCCAAACCCGTCCTGAACTGGGAGAAAACCAGGGCTAAACTGGAGGAAACTGGTTCAAACCAGGGCCAGACTGGGCCAAACCCAAACTGGGCGAAACTGGGCCAATCCAGTTCCAAACTGCTCTAAACTGGGAGAAACCAAGGCTAAACTGGGCCAAGCTAGTCCCGAACGGGGCTAAACTGGGAGAAACCAGGGCTAAACTGGGCCAAACCAGGATCAAACTGGTCCAAACCCATCCTGAACTGGTCTAAACTGGGAAGAAGTGGGGCAAAACTGGGCTAAACTCTGCCAATGCAGTCCTAAACTGGGATAAACCAGGGCTAAACCAGGCTAAACCAGTACCAAGCTGGGAGAAACCAGCCCAAACCACTCCTAAACTGGGAGAAACCAGAGCTAAACCAGTCCTGAACTGGGCTAAACTGGGAGAAACCAGGGCTAAACCAGTCCTGAACTGGGCTAAACTGGGAGAAACCAGGGCTAAACCAGTCCTGAACTGGCTAAACTGGGAGAAACCAGGGCTAAACCAGTCCTGAACTGGGCTAAACTGGAAAAAAACAGGGCTAAACCAGTCCTGAACTGGCTAAACTGGGAAAAACCAGCCCCATACTCCCCCCCCACCCCCTCCCCAGCCCCCCCCCCACTGGTCCCAGTCCCACCCCCGCACTGGTCCCAGTCCCTTCCCGCGCAGGAGGAGGGGGGCGGGGCTTCCCGGGATGACGTCAGGGGTGCCCACGGCGGGGGCGGGGCTTCTGGGGGGGGGAATGTCCCATGGGGTGGGGGGGGGGCTGGGGGGGGTGCGAGGTGGGGGGGGGATCCCATGGGGGGGGTCCCATGGGTGGGGGGGTCCTATGGGTGGGGGGGGTCCCATGAGTGGGCGGGTCACATGGGTGGGGGGGTCCTATGGGTGGGGGGGGTCCCATTGGGGGGGGTCCCATGGGTGGGGGGGGTCCTATGGGTGGGGGGGGTCCCATTGGGGGGGTCCCATGGGTGGGGGGGTTCCCATGGGTGGGGGGGTCCCATTGGGGGGGGTCCCATGGGTGGGTGGGGGGTCCCATAGGGAGGTTTCGCGACGGGGGGGGGGCCCATTGGGGGGTCCCATGGGTGGGGGGGTTCCCATGGGTGGGGGGTGTCCCATTGGGGGGGTCCCATGGGTGGGGGGGTTTCCATGGGTGGGGGGGTCCCATTGGGGGGGGGTTCCCATGGGTGGGGGGGTCCCATGGCTGGGTGGGGGGTCCCATAGGGAGGTTTCGCGAGTGGGGGGGGGGGGCCCGGGGGGGGGTGTCCCATGACTTTCCCAGGCAAGGGGGGGGGGGGGTCAGTCCCATGGGTGGGGGGTCCCGAGTGGGTGGGGGGGGGTCCCCAAGGTGGGTGGGGTTGATGGGTGGGGGGGGGGTGTCACTCACAGCGTAGCCAGGCGGGGGGGCAGCCCCCGGGGCAGCCCGGCCCCCCCCCGGCAAAGAGCCCCCTCTCGGTCACAGTCGCACCCCCCCGGGCAGTTTTTGCCCCCCCGGGTCCCCCCCCCCCAAAAAAAAACTCCCCCCCCCTCCCGGAATAACCCCCCCAGTTCCTCCCAGTCCCACCAGTAAGAGAAGCAACAGGAGCGGGGGGGCCCCGCAACCCCCCCCCACCTCCATGGGCATCCCCTCCCCTTCCTAAATGCCCCCCCCTTAAATCTGCCCCCCCTCAAATCTGCCCCCCCCAAATTTGCCCCCCCCAAATCTACCCCCCAAAATCTGCCCCCCCTCAAATCTACCCCCTAAAATCTGCCCCCCCTCAAATCTGCCCCCCCAAATCTGCCCCCCCACGTCTACCCCCCCAAATACCTCCCTAAAACTGACCCCCCCAAAAAACCCTACAACTGCCCCCCCAAATTTGCCCCCCCCAATTTCCCCCCCAAACTGCCCCCCCAAATCTACCCCCTCCCAAATCTACCCCCCAAATACCCCCCTAAAACTGACCCCCCCAAAAACCCCTACAACTGCCCCCCCAAATTTGCCCCCCCAACTGCCCCCCCAAATTTGCCCCCCCAAATCTGCCCCCCAAATTTACCCCCCCAAACTACCCCCCCTAAAAACTACCCTCCCCCAAAATTTGCCCCCAAATTTCCCCCCCCAAATTTCCCCCCGCCCAAACTCGCCCCCCCAAATTTGCCCCCCCCAAACTGCCCCCCCAATCCGCCCCCCCCAAATACCCCCTTTAAACCGACCCCCCCCTTCCAAACTGGGCCCCCCCCCAAAAAATCAGCCCCCCCCCCCCCCCAATTCTAATCTCGGCTGCGGCGCTCCCGATCGTAGCGTAGGGGTGGGCGGGGCCGGGTGGGCGGGGCCTAAGGGCTTGGCCCCGCCCCTTTTGAGCCGCCTGGCTCCGCCCCCCCCGGGACAAAGGCGCCGCTGTGGGTCCCTGGCGCGAGGCCAAGGGAGGGGACAGAGGGGACCTTGTGCTGGGGAGGCACTGGGGGGTTACTGGGAGGCACTGGTGAGGTAGTGGGAGGAAGTGGGAGGAAGTAGGGGGGTCGCTAGGGGGGACTGGGAGGCGCTGGGGGGGACTGGGAGGCGCTGGGGGGTATGGGAGAGGCGCTGGGGTGGCACTGGGGGGTTACTGGGAGGCACTGGGAGGTACTGGTGAGGTAGTGGGAGGAAGTGGCGGGGTCTGGGGGGTTCCTGGGGGGCACTGGGGGGGTACTGGGAGTTGCTGGGGGGTATGGGAGAGGCGCTGGGGGGGCACTGGGGGGTTACTGGGAGGCACTGGGAGGTACTGGTGAGGTAGTGGGAGGCAGTGGGGGAGTACCTAGGGGGTACTGGGAGTTCCCAGGGGGGACTGGGAGTTGCTGGGGGGTATGGGAGAGGCGCTGGGGGGGCACTGGGGGGTTACTGGGAGGTACTGGTGAGGTACTGGTGAGGTAGTGGGAGGAAGTAGGGGGGTTCTAGGGGGGCACTGGGAGTTCCTGGGGGGGACTGGGAGTTGCTGGGGGGTATGGGAGAGGCACTGGGGTGGCACTGGGGGGGTTACTGGGAGGCACTGGTGAGGTAGTGGGAGGAAGTGGGGAGGTTCCTGCGGGGTACTGGGAGTTCCTGGGGGGGACTGGGAGTTACTGGGGGGTATGGGAGAGGCGCTGGGGTGGCACTGGGGGGTTACTGGGAGGTACTGGTGAGGTAGTGGGAGGAAGTGGGGGACTCTTGGGGGGGTCCTGTGGGGCACTGGGGGCTACTGGGAGTTGCTGGGGGGTATGTGAGAGGCGCTGGGGAGGCACTGGGAGGCACTGGGAGGTACTGGTGAGGTAGTGGGAGGAAGTGGGGGGTTCTAGGGGGGTTACTGGGAGTTCCTGGGAGTTCCTGGGGGGGTACTGGGAGTTACTGGGGGGTATGGGAGAGGCGCTGGGGAGGCACTGGGGGGTTACTGGGAGGCACTGGGAGGTTCTGGTGAGGTAGTGGGAGGAAGTGGGGGGCTCTTGGCGGGGTCCTGTGGGGCACTGGGGGCTACTGGGAGTTGCTGGGGGGTATGTGAGAGAAGATGGGGAGGCACTGGGAGGTACTGGTGAGGTAGTGGGAGGAAGTGGGGGGTTCTAGGGGGGGTTCCTGGGGGGCACTGGGGGCTACTGGGGGGGACTGGGAGTTCCTGGGGGGTATGGGAAAGGCACTGGGGGGGCACTGGGGAGTTACTGGGAGGTACTGGTGAGGTAGTGGGAGGCAGTGTGGAGCTCTGGGGGCGTTACTGGGAGTTCCTGGGTGGTACTGGGAGTTACTGGGGGGTATGTGAGAGGTGCTGGGGAGGCACTGGGGGGTTACTGGGAGGCACTGGGAGGTACTGGTGAGGTAGTGGGAGGAAGTGGGGGGCTCTGGGGAGTTCCTGGGGGGGTACTGGGAGTTACTGGGGGGTATGTGGGATGTGCTGGGGAGGCACTGGGGGGTTACTGGGAGGTACTGGTGAGGTAGTGGGAGGAAGTGGGGGGATTCCTGGGGGGGCACTGGGAGTTCCTGGGGGGTACTGGGAGTTGCTGGGGGGCATGTGAGAGGCACTGGGGAGGCACTGGGGGGTTACTGGGAGGCACTGGGAGGTATTGGTGTACTGGGAGGCACTGGGAGGTACTGGTGAGGTAGTGGGAGGAAGTGGGGGGCTCAAGGGGGTTACTGGGAGTTCCTGGGAGTTCCTGGGGAGGTACTGGGAGTTGCTGGGGGGTATGGGAGAGGCACTGGGAAGGCACTGGGGGGTTACTGGGAGGCACTGGGAGGTTCTGGTGAGGTAGTGGGAGGAAGTGGGGGGCTCTGGGGGGTTCCTGGGGGGCACTGGGGGGGTACTGGGAGTTACTGGGGGGTATGTGAGAGGTGCTGGGGAGGCACTGGGGGGTTACTGGGAGGTACTGGTGAGGTAGTGGGAGGAAGTAGGGGGGTTCCTAGGGGGTACTGGGAGGCGCTGGGGGGGGACTGGGAGTTGCTGGGGGGTATGTGAGAAGTGCTGGGGAGGCACTGGGGCATTACTGGGAGGCACTGGGAGGTACTGGTGAGCTACTGGGAGGAAGTGGGGGGCTCTCGGGGGGTTACTGCAGGCACTGGGAGTTCCTGGGTGGTACTGGGAGTTACTGGGGGGTATGTGGGAGGTGCTGGGGAGGCACTGGGAGGTACTGGTGAGCTACTGGGAGGCAGTGGGGGACTCTCAGGGGCACTGGGAGGTACTGGGAGTTGCTGCGGGTAAATGGGAGTCGCTGGGGACCACTGGGAGGCAACTGGAGGCACTGGGAGTTACTGGGAGTGGTACTGGGGAGGTTACTGGGAGGCACTGGGAGCTACTGGTGAGCACTGGGGCTTACTGGGGAGATGCAGGGAGGAACTGGGAGCTACTGGTGGAGTCACTGGGGGTCACAGGAAGGCACTGGGGTTACTGGTGGGTCACTGGGAGCTACTGGTGAGCACTGGGGCTTACTGGGGAGGTGCAGGGAGGAACTGGGAGCTACTGGTGGCTTACTGGTGGAGTCACTGGGGGTTGCTGGGGAGGCACTGGGGTTACTGGGGGGGCACTGGGGAGTTACTGGGGGTTACTGGGGGGGGCACTGGGGTTACAGGGGACACACTGGGATTACTGGGGCTTACTGGGGGGGCACTGGGGGTTACTGGGGGGGCACTGGGAGTTACTGGGGGGACACTGGGGTGTACTGAGGGGGCACTGGGGGGTTACTGGGGAGGCACTGGAGGGTTACTGGGGGGACACTGGGATTACTGGGGTGTACTGGCAGGGCGCTGGGGTTACTGGGGACACACTGGGGTTACTGGGGTTACCAGGGGGGCACTGGGCTTACTGGGGGTTACTGGGGGGGGACGCTGGGAGCTACTGGCAACACTGGGGTTTACTGGGGAGGTGCAGGGAGGAACTGGGAGCTACTGGTGGCTTACTGGTGGAGTCACTGGGGGTTACTGGGGAGGCAGTAGGGATACTGGGGGGTTACTGGGGGGGCACTGGGGGTTACTGGGGGGCACTAGGGTTAGTGGGGGTACTGGGGGGGGCACGGGAGTTACTGGAGGGGCACTGGGGTTACTGGGGGTTACTGGGGGGGCACTGAGGGTTACCGGGGGGTCACTAGGGTTACTGGGGGGGCACTGGGGTTACTGGGGGGACACTGGGGTTACTTGGGGGCACTGGGGGGTTACTGGGGAGGCACTGGGGTTACTGGGGGGGCACTGGGGTTACTGGGGTGTACTGGAGGGGCACTGGGGTTACTGGGGGGGCACTGGAGTTACTGGGGGTTGCTGGGGGGGCACTGGGGGGTTACTTGCGACACACTGGGGTTACTGGGGGAGCACTGGGGTTACTGGGGGGACACTGGGCTTACTGGGGGTTACTGGGGGAGCACTGGGGTTACTGGGGGAACACTGGGGTTACTGGGGTGTACTGGAGGGGCACTGGGGTTACTGGGGACACATTGGGGTTACTGGGGGTTGCTGGGGGGGCACTGGGGGGTTACTGGGGCAACACTGGGGTTACTGGGGGAGCACTGGGGTTACTGAGGGGACACTGGGCTTACTGGGGGGTTACTGGGAGGGAGACACTGGGAGCTCCTGGCAAGCACTGGGGCTTACTGGGAAGCTGCAGGGAGGAACTGGGAGTCCCTGGAGGTCACAGGGACACACCGGGGGGGGGGGACACGACACACCAGTGTTACTGGGACGGCGGTACTGGAATTTCTGGGCCGTTCCTGGCCTTACTGGGAGGGGGGGCGTTACTGGGGGGGGGGGCGTTACGGGGGGGGGGGGGCGTTACTGGGCTTACTGGCCTGTTACTGGCCTGTTACTGGGAGGGGACCCAGGCGCAGCCGCGTGCCGCCCGGGTGACGCCGCCGGATATTTTGGGGACGGCGGGTAAAAATAACTGGGTGGGGGGGGGGGTGAGGGTGGGGGGCACCCAGGACTTCGGCGACATCCCAGTGCCGGAGGGACCCAGGTACTGGGAACGGGGTGGGGGGTACTGGGAGTTACTGGGAGTTACTGGGGGGGGGGGGCGTCTTGCTTCACCCTTTCCCTGTTGCTGTCCTTGGGGGGGGGGGGGGGGGGGGACACGGGACGTTTTGGCCCAGTTGCTTGCTCCAGTAAGTCCCAGTTAGAGCTCCAGTGCTTACTGGTAATTCCCAGTGAGCTTCGCCAGTAATTGTAGTGCCCCACCGGGACCCCCAGTGACTTTACCAGTAGGTCCCAGTAACTCCCAGCGCCCCCCCAGTAACTCCCAGTGCCCCCCCAGTAACTACCTGCACCCCCCCAGTAACTCCCAGTGCCCCCCCAGTAACCCTCAGTGCCCTCCAAGTAACTCCCTGCACCCCCCCAGTAACTCCCAGTGCCCCCCCAGTAACCCCCAGTGCCCTCCAAGTAACTCCCTGCACCCCCCCAGTAACTCCCAGTGCCCTCCAAGTAACTCCCAGTGCCCCCCCCCAGTAAACCCAGTGCCCCCCCGGTAACCCCAGTGCCCCCCCCCCAGTAACCCCAGTGTCCCCCCTGTAATCCCAGTGCCCCCCCATGATCCCTGGTGACTCCACCAGTAAGCCACCAGTAGCTCCCAGTTCCTCCCTGCACCTCCCCAGTAAGCCCCAGTGCTCACCAGTAGGTCCCAGTTCCCCCCCCCGGTACCCCCCCCAGCAACACCAGTGCCCCCCCCAGTAACACCAGTGCCCCCCCCAATCCCTGGTGACTCCACCAGTAGGCTGCCAGTAGCTCCTAGTTCCTCCCCCGTAAGCCCCAGTGCTCACCAGTAAATCCCAGTGCCCCCCCAGTACCTCCCCAGCAACACCAGTGCTCCCCCAGTACCTCCCTCAGAAACACCAGTAACCCCCCAGTGACCCCAGTGCCCCCCCCCACGATCCCTCGTAACTCCACCAGTAAGCCACCAGTAGCTCCCGGTTCCTCCCTGCACCTCCCCAGTAAGCCCCAGTGCTCACCAGTAGCTCCCAGTGCCTCCCCAGTGCCCTCCCAGTAACCCCACAGTGCCCCCCCAGTATCCCTACTGCCTCCCCAGTAACCCCCAGTGACTCCACCAGTAAGCCGCCAGTAGCTCCCAGTTCCTCCCTGCACCTCCCCAGTAAACCCCAATGCTCACCGGTAACTCCCAGTGACCCCCCAGTAAGCCCCCAGCAACCCCAGTGCCCCACCGCAACCCCCAGTGACTCCACCACTAAGCCACCAGCAGCTCCCAGCTCCTCTCTGCGGCTCTCCAGTAACCCCCAGTTACACCCCAGTGCTCACCAGTAACTCCCAGTACCTCCCAGTGACCCCTCCAGTAACCCCAGTGCCCCCCCCCATCCCCGGGTCCCTTGACAAGGGTGGGGGAGGGGCGTCCCGTGGGCAAACAGCGGGGGAGGGGCCAAGGTCACGTCTCCAGGGCGACGGCCGTTGCCCTCGATTTGCCCAATTCTGCCCCATTTTGCCCCATTTTGCCCACTTTTGTCCAATTTCACCCATTTTGCCCCAATTTTCCTTCCTTTGGCCCAATTTGGTACAATTTGGCCCACTTTGGCCCGGTTTTTCCTACTTTTACCCCCATTTTGTCCAATTTCGCCCATTTTGCCCCAATTTTGCCCCCTTTTGCCTGCTTTCACCCCGTTTTGCCCACTTTGCTCCAATTTTTCCCTATTTTCGCCCAGCTTTGCCCAATTTCACCCAGTTTTGTCCTATTTTTCCCTGCCTTTGCCCAATTTTGCCTGCTTTTGCCCATTTTTACCCACTTTTACCTAATTTGGCCCATTTTGGCTCAGTTTTCCCCAATTTTGCCTGGGTTTGCCCAATTTCACCCATTTTGGCCCCATCTTTTCCTATTTTTGCCCACTTTATCCAATTTGCCCAATTTTCACCCAGTTTTCCTTCCTTTTGCCCACTTTTGCCGGTTTTCACCCAGTTTTGCCCCATTCGGCCCCGTTTTCCCTACGCAGCCCAATTTTGCCGGTTTCTGCCCAGAATTGCCCAACTTGGCCAGTTTTTGCCCAATTTTTCCTGTTTTAGTCCGCTTTTGCCCAATTTTGCCCATTTTTGCCTAATTTTGCCTACTTTCACTCACTTTTGCCCAATTTGGCCCATTTTTACCCAATTTTTCCTGTTTTAGCCCACTTTTGCCTTCCTTTTGCCCAATTTTGCCCAATTTTAGCCAGTTTTGCCCGCTTTCACTCACTTTTGCCCAATTTGGCCCGGTTTTGCCCAATTTTGCTTATTTTTGCCCCCTTTCACCTCGTTTTGCCCAATTCGACCCACTCTTACCTGGTTTTGCCCATTTTTTGCCCTTTTTGGCCCAATTTTGCATACTTTACCCCAGTTTGCCTGCTTTTGCTGTTTTTACCCACTTTTACCCAATTTGACCCACTTAGGCCCAGTTTTCCCTACTTTTGCCCAATTTTGCCGGTTTCTGCCCAGAATTGCCCAATTTGGCCCATTTTTACCCAATTTTTCCTGGTTTAGCCTGCTTTTGCCTTTCTTTTGCCCAATTTTGCCTACTTTCACTCACTTTTGCCCAATTTGGCCCATTTTTGCCCAATTTTTCCTGTTTTTGCCCGCTTTTGCCTCCTTTCACCCAGTTTTGCCCAATTTGACCCACTCTTACCTGATTTTGTCCCTTTTTGCCCAATTTTTGCCCAATTTTGGCTGTTTTTTCCCAATTTGGCCCAGTTTTCCCCACTTTTGCCCGCTTTTGCCTGGTTTTACCCACTTCTACCCAATTTGACCCACTTTTACCCAGTTTTCCCTACTTTTGCCCGTTTCTGCCCAGAATTGCCCAATTTGGCCCATTTTTACCCAATTTTGCCTATTTTGGCCTGTTTTCACCTTCTTTCACCCAGTTTTGCCCAATTCGACCCGCTCTTGCCCATTTTTGCCCGTTTTTTGCCCAATTTTGCCTACTTTTTCCCAATTTGCCCCAGTTTTGCCTCCTTTTGCCCAATTTTGCCCGTTTTTACCCAATTTTGCCCAGTTTTGCCCCCGTTTTTCCTACTTTTGCCTGATTTTGCCCGTTTTCGCCCAGTTTTGCCCCGTTTTCAGCACTTTGGGCCCCTTTGGCGGCCGGACACGAGGCGACGCACGCATGTGATGTCACACGCGGCAGTGCAAGCGCGTGTGACGTCACCGGGGTGCACGCAGGGGTGTGATGTCACGCAAGGGGGGGGCGTGCACGCTTATGATGTCACGGGAGGGGCTGCACGGGGGGGGGAGGTCACACCGGGGGGGGCGTGTGTGTGTGATGTCACACGGGGGGGTACACCTGCGTATGAGGTCACATGAGGGGGGGTTGCGCATGCATGTGACACCACACGAGGCCTTTCCCACGCGTGTGACATCACACGAGGAGGGGGTACACCTGTGTGCAAGGTTACACGAGAGGGGGTTGCACACACGTGATGTCACACGAGGCCTTTCCCACGTGTGTGACATCACACGAGGCCTTTCCCACATGTGTGTGACATCACATGAGTCCTTTCCCACACACATGTGATGTCACAGAAGGCCTTTCCCACACACATGTGACGTCACATGAGGCCTTTCCCACACACGTGTGTGATGTCACATGAGGCCTTTCCCATGCATGTGACATCACACAAGTCCTTTCCCACACGCGTGTGATGTCACACGAGTCCTTTCCCACACGCGTGTGACGTCACACGAGTCCTTTCCCACACGAGTGTGACGTCACACGAGTCCTTTCCCACACGAGTGTGACGTCACGAGTCCTTTCCCACATGCATGTGATGTCACGCGAGGCCTTTCCCACACGCGTGTGATGTCACACGAGTCCTTTACCACACGTGTGACGTCACACGAGTCCTTTCCCACACGTGTGTGACATCACATGAGTCCTCTCCCACACACACGTGATGTCACACGAGTCCTTTCCCACACGCGTGTGACGTCACACGAGGCCTTTCCCACACGCGTGTGATGTCACACGAGTCCTTTCCCACACATGTGTGACGTCACACGAGTCCTTTCCCACACGAGTGTGACATCACACGAGTCCTTTCCCACACGAGTGTGACGTCACGAGTCCTTTCCCACATGCATGTGACATCACGCGAGGCCTTTCCCACACGCGTGTGATGTCACACGAGTCCTTTACCACACGTGTGACGTCACACGAGTCCTTTCCCACACGCGTGTGACATCACATGAGTCCTCTCCCACACACACGTGATGTCACACGAGTCCTTTCCCACACGTGTGTGACGTCACATGAGGCCTTTCCCACATGCATGTGATGTCACAGAAGGCCTTTCCCACACACATGTGACGTCACATGAGGCCTTTCCCACACACGTGTGTGATGTCACGAGGCCTTTCCCACACGCGTGTGATGTCACGAGTCCTTTCCCACATGCATGTGACATCACACGAGTTCTTTCCCACACGCGTGTGACGT
Source organism: Necrosyrtes monachus (assembly GCA_037953605.1). Classification (NCBI taxonomy): domain Eukaryota; kingdom Metazoa; phylum Chordata; class Aves; order Accipitriformes; family Accipitridae; genus Necrosyrtes; species Necrosyrtes monachus. The sequence goes on along the minus strand of JAZGTQ010000441.1, from coordinate 63,942 downwards.
CACACGAGTCCTTTCCCACATGCATGTGATGTCACAGAAGGCCTTTCCCACACACATGTGACGTCACATGAGGCCTTTCCCACACACGTGTGTGATGTCACGAGGCCTTTCCCATGCATGTGACGTCACACGAGTCCTTTCCCACACGCGTGTGACGTCACACGGGTCCTTTCCCACACGTGTGACGTCACACGAGTCCTTTCCCACACACGTGTGACATCACGAGTCCTCTCCCACACATACGTGATGTCACACGAGTCCTTTCCCACACGTGTGATGTCACATGAGTCCTTTCCCACACGCGTGTGATGTCACATGAGTCCTTTCCCACATGCATGTGACATCACACGAGTCCTTTCCCACACGCGTGTGACGTCACACGAGTCCTTTCCCACACGCGTGTGATGTCACACGGGTCCTTTCCCACACGCGTGTGACGTCACACGGGGGGGGTTACACCCGTGGGTGCGACACGGCACGGGGGGGGGTGGGTGCGCGCGCGGGGGGGCGACGTGACGTGGCGGGCGCGTGACCTCCCACCGCGTCACACGCGTGTGCGCTCTCCCCGCAGGGCCGGGACACGCGTGTGCGTGCGTGCGGCGGGGGGGGCGCGTCCAGGGCAGCCGCCGTCATGGCCCCCGGCGCAGGTGAGGGGGGGGGACACGGACACGCGTGGGGCGGGGGGGGGGGGACCCGCGCGGGGACACGCGTGTCCTCACGTGTCGCCTCCCCTCCCCCGCAGAGCGCCCGCGGGAGTGGGACCGCTTCCACTACGGTGAGTGGGGCGGGCGCACACGCGTGTGCGGATGGACGGGGGGGGGACACGCGTGGGGGGGCGGACACGCGTGTCAGGGGTGTACATGCGTGTGGAGGGGGTGTACACGCGTGGGGGTGTATGTGTGGGGGGGTGTACACGTGTGGGGGTGGGTGTACATGCATGTGGGGGTGTACACGCGTGTGGGTGTATGTGGGGGGGTTGTACACGCGTGGGGGGGTGTACACGCGTGGGGGTGTATGTGTGGGGGGTGTACACGTGTGGGGGTGGGTGTACATGCATGTGGGGGTGTACACGCGTGTGGGTGTATGTGGGGGGGTTGTACACGCGGGGGGGCTGGACACATGTGTGGGTGTATGTGTGGGTGGTCGTACACGCGTGGGGGGGCTGCACACGCGTGCGGGTGTGTGTGTGGGGGCCGCACACGCGCGCGGGCATACGTGCGTGGGGTCGTACACGCGTGGGGGGGCTGCCCACGCGTGTGGGTGTATGTGGGGGGTTGTACACCCGTGTGGGTGTATGTGTGGGTGGTCGTACACGCGTGGGGGGGCTGCACACCCGTGTGGGTGTATGTGGGGGTGGTCGTACACGCGTGGGGGGGCTGCACACGCGTGTGGGTGTATGTGGGGGGTTGTACACCCGTGTGGGTGTATGTGTGGGTGGTCGTACACGCGTGGGGGGGCTGCACACCCGTGTGGGTGTATGTGGGGGTGGTCGTACACGCGTGGGGGGGCTGCACACGCGTGTGGGTGTATGTGTGGGTGGTCGTACACGCGTGGGGGGGCCGCACACGCGCGCGGGCATACGTGCGCGGGGTCGTACACGCGTGGGGGGGCTGCCCGCGCGTGTGGCGCGCCTGCGTGGGGTCGGTGCGCACGCGTGGGGTCGTACACGCGTGTGGGTGACGCTGCGTGTGTCCCCCCCCCCCCCCCCCGCAGACTACGAGTCCCTGCGCATCGGGGGGCTCATCGTCGCCGGCGCGCTCTTCCTCCTCGGCGTCCTCCTCATCCTCAGTCAGTGACGCCCAAACCCCCCCAACCCCCCCCCCCAAAACACCCCACAACACCCCAACCCCCCAAAACACCCCACGACACCCCAAAACACCCCAAAACACTCCACGACACCCCAAAAACCCCCATACCCCCCCAAAACACCCCACAACACCCCCAAACCCCCCAAAACACCCCAACCCCCCCAAAACACCCCACGACACCCCAAAACCCCCGTAACACCCTAAACACCCCCCAACACCACCAAACCCCCCCAAACCCCCAAAACACCCCAAAACCCCCCACAACTCCCCCAAAACTCCCCCAAAACCCCAAAACCCCCCAAAACACCCCAACCCCCCCCACAACACCCCCCAAGCCCCCCAACACCCCCCAACACCCCAACCCCCCCCAAACGCCCCCCAGCCCCCCCACAACTCCCCCACGACACCCCAACCCCACATGACACCCCCAGCCCCCCAAAACACCCTCAATTCCCCCCCAGCCCCCCCAAACACCCCACAACCCCCCCAACACCCTCAATTCCCCCCAGAACACCCCCCAACCCCCCCACAGCCCCCCAAAACACCCCCCAGCCCCCCATGTCACCCCCCCAACACCCCCCAACCCCCCAAAACACCCCACAACCCCCCCCACAGCTCCCCCAAACACCCCCAACCCCTCCACGACCCCCCCAAAACACCCCACAGCCCCCCATAACCCCCCCAACACCCTCCAACCCCCCCACAGCGCCCCCAAAACACCCCACAACCCCCCCGCAACCCCCCCACAACACCCTCAATCCCCCCCAGCCCCCCAACCCCCCCACAGCCCCCCCAACACCCCCCAGCCCCCCAAAACACCCTCAACTCCCCCCCAACCCCCCCCACAGCCCCCCCAAAACACCCTCAATTCCCCCCAACACCCCACAACCCCCCCACGACCCCCCCAAACACCCTCGATTCCCCCCAGCCCCCCCAAAACACCCCGCAGCCCCCCCACAACACCCTCAATTCCCCCCCAACACCCCCCACCCCCCCCACAGCCCCCCCAACACCCCAAAACAGCCCCCAACCCCCCCCAAAAAACCCCCAACCCCCCCAACCCCCCCACAGCCCCCCCATAACCCCCCCAGCCCCCCAAAACACCCTCAACTCTCCCCCAACCCCCCCACAGCCCCCCCAAAACACCCCCCAGCCCCCCCCTAACCCCCCCAACCCCCCCCAGCCCCCCCATAACCCCCCACGACCCCCCAAAACCCCCCCCAAAAAAACCCCACCCCCCCAACCCCCCCCAGCCCCCCCATACCCCCCCCCAGGTGTGTGTCGTCCCCCCCCCCCCCCAATTTCACCTCCCCCCCCCCCCAGGTCGGCGCTGCCGGTGCAAGTTTGACCAACAGCCGAAGTAACTGGGAGCACTGGGGGATACTGGGGGGCTCTGGGGGATACTGGGGGGCACTGGGGGGAGGGAGGTGTTAGTTGGGAGGGGAATGGGGAGCACTGGGGGGTACTGGGGGGCACTGGTGGATAGTGGGGGGCTCTGGGGGATACTGGGAGGCACTTGGGGGGGGAATTGGGGGGTACTGGGGGGAGGGAGGTGTTAGTTGGGAGGGGAATGGGGAGCACTGGGGGGTACTGGGGGATAGTGGGGGGCACTGGGGGATACTGGGAGGCACTTAGGGGGGAATTGGGGGGTACTGGGGGATACTGGGAGGCACTTGGGGGGGGAATTGGGGGGTACTGGGGGGAGGGAGGTGTTAGTTGGGAGGGGAATGGGGAGCACTGGGGGGTACTGGGGGATACTGGGGGGCACTGGGGGGCACTGGGGGATACTGGGAGGCACTTGGGGGGGAATTGGGGGGTACTGGGGGATACTGGGAGGCACTTGGGGGGGGAATTGGGGGGTACTGGGGGGAGGGAGGTGTTAGTTGGGAGGGGAATGGGGAGCACTGGGGGGTACTGGGGGATACTGGGGGGCACTGGGGGATACTGGGAGGCACTTGGGGGGGAATTGGGGGGTAGTGGGGGATACTGGGAGGCACTTGGGGGGGGAATTGGGGGGTACTGGGGGGAGGGAGGTGTTAGTTGGGAGGGGAATGGGGAGCACTGGGGGATACTGGGGGGCACTGGGGGATAGTGGGGGGCACTGGAGGATACTGGGAGGCACTTGGGGGGGAATTGGGGGGTACTGGGGGAAGGGAGGTGTTAGTTGGGAGGGGAATGGGGAGCACTGGGGGGTACTGGGGGATACTGGGGGGCACTGGGGGATACTGGGAGGCACTTGGGGGGGAATTGGGGGGTACTGGGGGATACTGGGAGGCACTTGGGGGGGGAATTGGGGGGTACTGGGGGGAGGGAAGTGTTAGTTGGGAGGGGAATGGGGAGCACTGGGGGATACTGGGGGGCACTGGGGGATAGTGGGGGGCTCTGGGGGATACTGGGAGGCACTTGGGGGGGGAATTGGGGGGTACTGGGGGGAGGGAGGTGTTAGTTGGGAGGGGAATGGGGAGCACTGGGGGGTACTGGGGGATAGTGGGGGGCACTGGGGGATACTGGGAGGCACTTGGGGGGGAATTGGGGGGTACTGACTGGGGGATACTGGGAGGCACTTGGGGGGGGAATTGGGGGGTACTGGGGGGAGGGAAGTGTTAGTTGGGAGGGGAATGGGGAGCACTGGGGGATACTGGGGGGCACTGGGGGATAGTGGGGGGCTCTGGGGGATACTGGGAGGCACTTGGGGGGGGAATTGGGGGGTACTGGGGGGAGGGAGGTGTTAGTTGGGAGGGGAATGGGGAGCACTGGGGGGTACTGGGGGATAGTGGGGGGCACTGGGGGATACTGGGAGGCACTTGGGGGGGAATTGGGGGGTACTGGGGGATACTGGGAGGCACTTGGGGGGGGAATTGGGGGGTACTGGGGGGAGGGAAGTGTTAGTTGGGAGGGGAATGGGGAGCACTGGGGGATACTGGGGGGCACTGGGGGATAGTGGGGGGCTCTGGGGGATACTGGGAGGCACTTGGGGGGGGAATTGGGGGGTACTGGGGGGAGGGAGGTGTTAGTTGGGAGGGGAATGGGGAGCACTGGGGGGTACTGGGGGATAGTGGGGGGCACTGGGGGATACTGGGAGGCACTTGGGGGGGAATTGGGGGGTACTGGGGGATACTGGGAGGCACTTGGGGGGGGAATTGGGGGGTACTGGGGGGAGGGAGGTGTTAGTTGGGAGGGGAATGGGGAGCACTGGGGGATACTGGGGGGCACTGGGGGATACTGGGGGGCTCTGGGGGATACTGGGAGGCACTTGGGGGGGGAATTGGGGGGTACTGGGGGGAGGGAGGTGTTAGTTGGGAGGGGAATGGGGAGCACTGGGGGATACTGGGGGGCACTGGGGGATAGTGGGGGGCACTGGAGGATACTGGGAGGCACTTGGGGGGGGAATTGGGGGGTACTGGGGGGAGGGAGGTGTTAGTTGGGAGGGGAATGGGGAGCACTGGGGGGTACTGGGGGATACTGGGGGGCACTGGGGGATACTGGGAGGCACTTGGGGGGGAATTGGGGGGTACTGGGGGATACTGGGAGGCACTTGGGGGGGGAATTGGGGGGTACTGGGGGGAGGGAGGTGTTAGTTGGGAGGGGAATGGGGAGCACTGGGGGATACTGGGGGGCACTGGGGGATAGTGGGGGGCACTGGAGGATACTGGGAGGCACTTGGGGGGGGAATTGGGGGGTACTGGGGGAAGGGAGGTGTTAGTTGGGAGGGGAATGGGGAGCACTGGGGGGTACTGGGGGATACTGGGGGGCACTGGGGGATACTGGGAGGCACTTGGGGGGGAATTGGGGGGTACTGGGGGATACTGGGAGGCACTTGGGGGGGGAATTGGGGGGTACTGGGGGGAGGGAGGTGTTAGTTGGGAGGGGAATGGGGAGCACTGGGGGGTACTGGGGGATACTGGGGGGCACTGGGGGGCACTGGGGGATACTGGGAGGCACTTGGGGGGGAATTGGGGGGTACTGGGGGATACTGGGAGGCACTTGGGGGGGGAATTGGGGGGTACTGGGGGAAGGGAGGTGTTAGTTGGGAGGGGAATGGGGAGCACTGGGGGGTACTGGGGGATACTGGGGGGCACTGGGGGATACTGGGAGGCACTTGGGGGGGAATTGGGGGGTACTGGGGGATACTGGGAGGCACTTGGGGGGGGAATTGGGGGGTACTGGGGGGAGGGAGGTGTTAGTTGGGAGGGGAATGGGGAGCACTGGGGGGTACTGGGGGATACTGGGGGGCACTGGGGGGCACTGGGGGATACTGGGAGGCACTTGGGGGGGAATTGGGGGGTACTGGGGGATACTGGGAGGCACTTGGGGGGGGAATTGGGGGGTACTGGGGGGAGGGAGGTGTTAGTTGGGAGGGGAATGGGGAGCACTGGGGGGTACTGGGGGATACTGGGGGGCACTGGGGGATACTGGGAGGCACTTGGGGGGGAATTGGGGGGTACTGGGGGATACTGGGAGGCACTTGGGGGGGGAATTGGGGGGCACTGGGGGGAGGGAGGTGTTAGTTGGGAGGGGAATGGGGAGCACTGGGGGATACTGGGGGGCACATGGGGGGGAACTGGGGGGTACTGGGGGGAGGGAAGTGTTAGTTGGGAGGGGAATGGGGAGCACTGGGGGGCACTGGGGGATAGTTGGGGGCACTGGGGGATACTGGGAGGCACTTGGGGGGGGAATTGGGGGGTACTGGGGGGAGGGAGGTGTTAGTTGGGAGAGGAATGGGGAGCACTGGGGGATACTGGGGGGCACTGGGAGGGGGCATGGGGTAACTGGGAAGGGAATGGGGTACCTGGGAAGGGAATGGGGGGTAACTGGGGTAACTGGGAAGGGAATGGGGGGCACTGGGGGGTAACTGGGAGGGGCATGGGGTAACTGGGAAGGGAATGGGGGGGAACTGGGAAGGGAATGAGGTAACTGGGAAGGGAATGGGGGGCACTGGGGGGTAACTGGGAGGGGCATGGGGTAACTGGGAAGGGAATGGGGGGGAACTGGGAAGGGCATGAGGTAACTGGGAAGGGAATGGGGGGCACTGGGGGGTAACTGGGAGGGGCATGGGGTAACTGGGGAGGGAATGGGGGGGAACTGGGAGGGAACTGGGATAACTGCCCCCCCCCGCCAAGGACCGGGGAACCCGACGAGGCCGAGGGCCCCCTGCGACAGTCGATCCGCCGTGAGTCCCAGTCCCACGGGTGGGACCCCCCCCCACCCACCCCCCCGACACCAGTGGGTGCCCCCCCCGTGTCCCCCCCCCCCCCACCTGACACCAGTGGGTGCCCCCCCCCCCATTAACCCTTTCACGTCTGGGCAGGTTTGTCCACCCGGATGAGATGAGACGCAGGGTGAGTCTTTTTTTTTTTTTTTTTGGGGGGGGGGGACACCCCAAATATCGGGTCCCTTTTTTTTTTTTTGGGTGGGGGGGGTCACACCTGGAGCACCCACCCACTTGGGTGCTGGGGGAGGGTCCTTCCTCCATTGTGACCCCCCCCCCCTTCATTTTTTTATAGGTGCTCCTCAAGCCGGCACCCCAAAAAACGGCGTTTTTGGGGGGGGGGGGTCACCCCACACGGACACGGACGGACACCCCCCCCCCAATAAAGGCTGCACCCACCCCGCCCCGACACCCTTGGGTGCTGTTTGGGGGGGGGGGGGCGGGGACACGGGGGGGGTGGAAGGGAGGCGGGAGGTCACGTCCGTCACGGCGTGGTTGATCGTCGGGGGGGGGGCGGAGGGCGTGGTGGGCGTGGTGGGCGTGGTGGGGGGGCGTCGTCCATCTCGTGGTCTTTGTCCATCTCGTGGACATCTTCCATCTCGTGGTCATCGTCCTTCTCATGGACATCGTCCATCTCATGGACATCCTTCATCTCATGGAGATCCTCCATCTCATGGACATCCTCCATCTTGTGGTCATCGTCCATCTCATGGACATCGTCCATCTCGTGGTCATCCTTCATCTCACGGTCATCCTCCTTCTCATGATCATCATCCACCTCATGGTCATCCTCCATCTCGTGGTCATCTTCCATCTCATGGTCATCCTCCATCATCTCATGGTCATCGTCCATCTCATGGTCATCCTCCACCTCGTGGTCAACCACCTTCTCACAGTCATCCACCAACCCCATGGCCATCCACAACCTCATGGACATCCTCCATCTCATGGTCATCGTCCACCTCGTGGACATCTTCCATCTCGTGGTCATCCTCCATCTCGTGGTCATCATCCATCTCGTGGTCATCCTCCATCTCGTGGTCAACCACCTTCTCACAGTCATCCACCAACCCCATGGCCATCCACAACCTCATGGACATCCTCCATCTCATGGTCATCGTCCACCTCGTGGACATCTTCCATCTCGTGGTCATCCTCCATCTCGTGGTCATCATCCATCTCGTGGTCATCCTCCATCTCGTGGTCAACCACCTTCTCACAGTCATCCACCAACCCCATGGCCATCCACAACCTCATGGACATCCTCCATCTCATGGTCATCGTCCACCTCGTGGACATCTTCCATCTCGTGGTCATCCTCCATCTCGTGGTCATCATCCATCTCGTGGTCATCCTCCACCTCGTGGTCAACCACCTTCTCACAGTCATCCACCAACCCCATGGCCGTCCACAACCTCATGGACATCCTCCATCTTATGGTCATCATCCACCTCGTGGACATCTTCCATCTTGTGGTCATCCTCCATCTCATGGTCATCATCCATCTCACGGTCATCCTCCTTCTCATGATCATCCTCCACCTTGTGGTCATCGTCCACCTTGTGGACATCTTCCATCTCGTGGTCATCCTCCACCTCGTGGTCATTGTCCATCTCACGGTCATCCTCCACCACATGGTCATTGTCCACCTCGTGGTCATCGTCCATCTCATGGACATCCTCCATCTCATGGACATCCTCCATCTCATGGTCATCCTCCATCTCGTGGTCATCGTCCATCTTGTGGTCATCCTCCACCTCGTGGTCAACCACCTTCTCACGGTCATCCACCAACCCCATGGCCGTCCACAACCTCATGGACATCCTCCACCTCATGGTCATCTTCTATCTCGTGGACATCCTCCATCTCATGGTCATCGTCCACCTTGTGGACATCTTTCATCTCATGGACATCCTCCACCACATGGTCATCATCCATCTCTTGGTCATCATCCACCTCATGGACAACTTCCATCTCGTGGTCATCTTCCATCTCATGGTCTTCGTCCACCTCATGGTCATCATCCACCTCATGGACATCCTCCATCTCATGGTCATCCTTCATCTCATGGAAATCCTCCATCTCATGGTCATCGTCCATCTCATGGTCATCCTCCACCTCGTGGTCATCATCCGTCTCGTGGTCATCGTCCACCTCATGGACATCCTCCATCTCATGGTCATCCTTCATCTCATGGAGATCCTCCATCTCATGGTCATCGTCCATCTCATGGTCATCGTCCATCTCATGGACGTCCTCCACCTTGTGGTCATCCTCCATCTCGTGGTCATCTTCCATCTCCTGGTCATCGTCCACCTCATGGTCATCATCCATCTCTTGGTCATCATCCACCTCATGGACATCCTCCATCCCATAGTCATCCACCAATCCCATGGTCACCCACCATCTCATGGGCATCCTCCGCCTCATGGATATGTTCTACCTCGTGGACATCCACCATCCCATGGTCACACCCACCAATCCCATGGTCACACCCACCATCCCATGGTCACACCCACCAATCCCATGGTCACACCCACCATCCCATGGGCACCCACACCTCATGGTCTTCACCTCATGGTCGTTCTCCATCCCAATGTCATCCACCATCGCATGGCCATTCCCCATCTCATGGTCATCCTCCATCTCATGGTCGTCCACCATCTTGCTCATCCATCTTCTCATGGTCATCCTCCATCTCATGGTCATCCACCTTCTCATGGTCATCCACCATTTCATGGTCGTCCACCATCTCATGGTGATCCTCCATCTCATGGTCATCCTCCATCTCATCGGCATCCACCATCTCATGGACATCCTCCATCTCATGGTCACCCGCCATCTCAGTTGTCCACCATCTCGCTCATCCACCTTCTCATGGTCATCCTCCATCTCATGGTCATCCACCATCTCATGGTCGTCCACCTTCTCATGGTCATCCACCATCTTGGTCGTCCACCATCTTGGTCGTCCACCATCTTGCTCATCCATCTTCTCATGGTCATCCTCCATCTCATGTTCGTCCACCATCTCGGTCGTCCACCATCTCATTTATCCACCTTCTCATGGTCTTCTCCATCTCATGGTCATCCACCATCTCAGGGTCATCCACCATCTCGTGGTCATCCTCCATCTCATGGTCGTCCACCTTCTCATGGTTGTCCACCATCTTGGTCGTCCACCATCTTGCTCATCCACCTTCTCATGGTCATCCTCCATCTTATGGTCATCCACATTCTCATGGTCGTCCACCGTCTCATGGCATCCACCATGTCATGGTTGTCCTCCATCTCATGGTCGTCCACCATCTCATGGTCTTCTCCATCTCATGGCCATCCTCCATCTCATGGTCATCCACCATCTCAAGGTCATCCACCATCTCATGGTCATCCTCCATCTCATGGTCGTCCACCTTCTCATGGTTGTCCACCATCTTGCTCATCCACCATCTCATGGACATCCTCCATCTCATGGTCATCCTCCATCTTGGTCGTCCACCATCTCATTTATCCACCTTCTCATGGTCTTCTCCATCTCATGGTCATCCTCCAATCATGGTCATCCACCAATCCCATCATCATCTCCACCAATCCCATCATCTCCACCACCTCATGGTCATCCACCAATCGCACGGTCCCCCACCCGTCGGGGGGGCGGAGTTTGTTGCATTTTCCGGGCTTGGCGCTGCGGCTGGACGGGGGGGGGGGAGTCTGGGGGGGGGGGGTTGAGGAGGTTTTTTGGGGGGTCTGGGGGGGAATTATGGGATGTCTGGGGGGGGAGGAAGTTTTTGGGGGATTATGGGATGTCTGGGGGGGGCGAGAAGGTTTTGGGGAGGGTCTGGGGGGGAATTATGGGATGTCGGGGGAGGAGGAAGTTTGGGGGGGATTATGGAATGTCTCGGGGGGGTGAGGAGGTTTTGGGGAGGGTCTGGGGGGGGAATTATGGGATGTCGGGGGGGGAGGAGGTTTTTTGGGGGGTCTGGGGGGGAATTATGGGATGTCTGGGGGGGAAGGAAGTTTGGGGGGGATTATGGGATGTCTGGGGGGGGTGAGGAGGTTTTGGGGGGGTCTGGGGGGGAATTATGGGATGTCGGGGGGGGGAGGAGGTTTTGGGGGGGTTATGGGATGTCGGGGGGGGTTGAGGGGGTTTTGGGGGGGGCTATGGGGTTATTATGGGGTGCCGGGGGGGGTTTATTGGGGTGCCTGGGGTTGTTACTGGGTGTCACTGGTGTGTGTGTCCCCCCTCCCCGAAGTCCAGTGGGCGGGGCTTCTCTGTCTCCGCCCCCCCCTCGCCCCCCCCCCCCGCTCCATCATCTCCCGCTGCCGCATCGCTCCGCGCCGCTGCCGGTACCGAGCGGACCCGAACGGAGCCGAAGGGACCCGAAGGGACCCGAACGGAGCCGAGCGGACCCGAACGGAGCCGAACGGAACCGAGCGGAGCCGAGCGGAGCCGAGCGGATCGAGCCATGGCCACCCCGACGGAGGCAGCGATGGGAGGTGCAGGATGGGTGCTGGGGTGCTGGGGGGGGGCAGGAAGGGTGCTGGGGGGGTGCAGGATGGGTGCTGGAGGGGTGCGAGGGTGCTGGGGGTGTAAGAGGGGTGCTGGGGGGGTGCAGGTGGGTGCTGGGGGGGTGCAGGATGGGTGCTGGAGGTGCAAGGGGGGGTGCAGGAGGGGTGCTGGGAGGGTGCAGGAGGGGTGCAGGGGTGCTGGCGGGTGCAGAATAGGGGGGTGCAGGACGGGTGCAGGGTGCTGGGGGTGCAAGGAGGGGTGCAGGAGGGGTGCTGAGTGCAGGTGGGTGCAGAATAGGGGGGTGCAGGATGGGTGCGGGGGTGCTGGGGTGCAAGGGGGGGTGCAGGTGGGTGCAGAAGGGGGGTGCAGGTGAGTGCTGGGGGGTGCAGGATGGGTGCAGGGGTGCTGGGAGTGCAAGGATGGGGGGTGCAGGTGGGTGCAGGGGTGCTGAGTGCAGGTGGGTGCAGGATAGGGGGGTGCAGGATGGGTGCAGGATGGGTGCAGGGGTGCTGGGAGTGCAAGGATGGGGGGTGCAGGTGGGTGCAGGGGTGCTGAGTGCAGGTGGGTGCAGGATAGGGGGGTGCAGGATGGGTGCAGGATGGGTGCAGGGGTGCTGGGAGTGCAAGGATGGGGGGTGCAGGTGGGTGCAGGGGTGCTGAGTGCAGGTGGGTGCAGAATAGGGGGGTGCAGGATGGGTGCAGGGTGCTGGGGGTGCAGGATGGGTGCAGGGTGCTGGGAGTGCAAGGCTGGGGGGGTGCAGGATGGGTGCAGGAGGGGTGCTGGGTGCAGGTGGGTGCAGAATAGGGGGGTGCAGGATGGGTGCAGGAGGGGTGCTGGGTGCAGGTGGGTGCAGAATAGGGGGGTGCAGGATGGGTGCTGGAGGGGTGCGAGGGTGCTGGGGGTGCAAGGGGGGGTGCAGGATGGGTGCAAGAGGGGGTGCAGGATGGTGCTGGGGGTGCAGGATGGGTGCTGGAGGGGTGCGAGGGTGCTGGGGGTGCAAGGGGGGGTGCAGGAGGGGTGCTGGGAGGGTGCAGGAGGGGTGCTGGGGGGTGCAGAATAGGGGGGTGCAGGACGGGTGCAGGGTGCTGGGGGTGCAAAGGGGGGTGCAGGATGGGTGCAAGGGGGGGTGCAGGATGGTGCTGAGTGCAGGTGGGTGCAGAATAGGGGGGTGCAGGATGGGTGCAGGTGGGTGCTGGGGGGTGCAGGATGGGTGCAGGGTGCAGGTGGGTGCAGAATAGGGGGGTGCAGGATGGGTGCAGGTGGGTGCTGGGGGGTGCAGGATGGGTGCAGGGTGCAGGTGGGTGCAGAATAGGGGGGTGCAGGATGGGTGCAGGGGTGCTGGGGGTGCAAAGGGGGGTGCAGGATGGGTGCCGAGTGCAGGTGGGTGCAGAAGGGAGGGTGCAGGATGGGTGCTGGGGGGGGGGGTGCGGGGTGCAGGATGGGTGCAGGGTGCTGGGTGCAGGATACAGGTGGGTGCTGGGGGGGGGGGGGACACAGAGAGGGGTGCTGGGTGCCGGCGAGGGGGGGGTGCTGTGCGCGCGCGTCACTGCAGCGCGGGCGCGCGTGTCACTGCAGCCGGCGGCTGCGCGCCTGCGCCTCTACCTGCAGCGGGGGGGGGGGGGAGTGTGTGTGTGCGTGTTGTCACTCCGCTCCAGAGTGAACAATCCCCCCCGGGATTCCCGGTGTGTGGGAGGTGGTGGTTCCCCCCCCCCTCCTGCGGTGTCGCTGTTATTCTGCTCCAGAGTGAACGGGGTGGCTCCCCTTCGGGGCTTAGCCGGGGGGGGGGGGGGGGAGGTAGCGGGCGCCCCTGTGTTGCCATCGCTCCGCTCCAGAGTGAACGGGTTGCCCGCCCCGTGTAGGTGGGAAGCGGCGGCCATCCCCACGGCACCGTCACTCTGCTCCAGAGTGAACAACCCCTCCCCAGGTGGGAACTCCCCGACAGGTGGGAAGCGGCAGCCACCCCCACGCTGCCGTCACTCCGCTCCAGAGTGAACAACACCCCTGCCCCCCCCCCCCCGCAGCAGTAGGAGCTTCCCAGTGCGTGGGAGGTGGTGGCTGTCCCCACATCGCCATCACTCCGCTCCAGAGTAAACACCTTCCCCGTTCCGGCCCCCCCCCCGGTCCAAGCAGCCCCAGGGTGTGGCGGGGAGGGCAGCCGCCAACTGCAGAGTTGGCATCACTCCGCTCCAGAGTGAACACCCCCCCTCCAAGCAGCTGGGGTGAGGGATGGGGGGGGAGGAAGAACACACCAGCCGCCGACCGCAGCGTTGGCATCACTCCGCTCCAGAGTGAACACACACACCCACACCCCCCCCCCCCCCCCCGCAAGCAGCCAACCGCAGAGTTGGCATCGCTCCGCTCCAGAGTGAACGAGGCCCCAAGGGAAACACCCCGCCGCCCGGCGCTGCTGAGTCAGCGTCTGCCCGAAACTCCACCACCCTTGGGTGCCCCCCCACCCAAAAAATTCACCCCCCACCCCGCCTGGGACCCCCCCAAAATTTTTTTTTCTCCCCCCCCCCCCCCCCCCCCCCCCGCAGAAGCTGCCCGGGCCAAGGACCCCTTCAACTATGGTGAGATTTGGGGGGGGGGGGGTTTTGGGGTGCAGGGGGGATTTTTGGGGTGCTGGGGGGGTCTGGGGGGAATTTTGGGGTGCTGGGGGGGATTTTGGGTGCGGGGGTGGAATTTTGGGGTGCTGGGGGGGATTTTGGGGTGCGGAGGGGAATTTTGGGGTGCTGCAGGGGATTTTTGGGGTGCTGGGGGGTCTGGGGGATTTTGGGTGCAGGGGGGGAATTTTGGGGTGCTGGGGGGGATTTTGGGGGTGATGGGGGTCTGGGGGGAATTTGGGGGTGCAAGGGGGGATTTTGGGGTGCTGGGGGGATTTTTGGAGTGCTGGGGGGGTCTGAGGGGGGAATTTGGGTGCAGGGGGGAATTTTGGGGTGCTGGGGGGGATTTTGGGGTGCTGGCGGGATTTTTGGGTTGCAGGGGGGGATTTTTGGGGTGCTGGGATGGACCGGGGGGGATTTGGGGTGTGGGGGGGGAATTTTGGGGTGCTGGGGAGATTTTTGGGGTGCTAGGGGGGGTCTGGGGGGAATTTTGGGTCCGGGGGGGAATTTTGGGGTGCTGGGGGGGATTTTTGGGCTGCTGGTGGGATTTTTGGGGTGCTGGGGGGGATTTTGGGGTGCGGAGGGGAGTTTTGGAGTGCAGGGGGGGATTTTTGGGGTGCTGGGAGGGACCGGGGGGATTTGGGGTGCGGGGGGGCGGTTGGGGGGATTTTGGGTGCAGGGGGGGAATTTTAGGGTGCTGGGGGGAATTTTTGGGGTGCTGGGAGTGTCCTGGGGGGGATTTTGGGTGCAGGGGGGAATTTTGGGGTGCTGGGGGGGGGGTTTTGAGGTGCTGCGGGGGGTCTGGGGGGGAATTTTGCGGTGCTGGGGGGGTCCGGGGGGGGATTTTGGGTGCGGGGGGGAATTTTGGGGTGCTGGGGGGGATTTTTGGGGTGCTGGGAGTGTCCTGGGGGGGATTTTGGGGTGCTGGGGGGGATTTTTGGGGTGATGGGGGGGTCTGGGGGGGATTTGGGGGTGCAAGGGGGGATTTTGGGGTGCTGGGGGGGATTTTTGGGGTGCTGGGAGGGTCCAGGGGGGGATTTTGTGTGCAGGGGGGGAATTTTGGGGGGCTGGGGGGGATTTTTGGGGTGCTGGGGGGGTCTGAGGGGGGATTTTGGGTGCGGGGGCGGAATTTTGGGGTGCTGGGGGGCATTTTTGGGCTGCTGGTGGGATTTTTGGGGTGCAGGGGGGGATTTTGGGGTGCAGAGGGGAATTTTGGGGTGCTGGGGGGGATTTTTGGGGTGGTGGGAGTGTCTGGGGGGGATTTTGGGGTGCTGGGAGGGTCCAGGGGCGGATTTTGTGTGCGGGGGGGGAATTTTGGGGTGCAGGGGGGGATTTTTGGGTGCTGGGAGGGTCCAGGGGGGGATTTTCGGTGCGGGCGGGGAATTTTGGGGGGCTGGGGGGGATTTTTGGGGTGCTGGCGGGATTTTTGGGGTGCTGGGAGGGTCCGGGGGGATTTTTGGTGTGGGAGGGGAATTTTGGGGTGCTGGGGGGGATTTTTGGGGTGCAGGGGGGATTTTTGGGCTGCTGGCAGGATTTTTGGGGTGCTGGGGGGGATTTTGGGGTGCTGCGGGGGATTTTTGTGGTGCTGGGAGTGTCCTGCCGGGGATTTTGGGGTGCTGGAGGGGATTTTTGGGGTGCTGGGGGGCTCTGGGGGGGGATTTTGGGTGCGGGGGGAATTTTGTGGTCCTGGGGGGGATTTTGGGGTGCACGGGGTTTTTTGGGGTGCTGGGGGGGGTCTGCGGGGGATTTTGGGTGCAAGGCGGGGAATTTTGGGGTGCTGGGGGGATTTTGGGGGTCTCCAAGAGGGATTTGGGGGGTCTCAGAATGGTTTTGGGGTGCTAAGGGGAGGATTTTGGGGTCCGGGGGGGATTTTGGGGTGCAGGGGTGGGATTTTGGGGTGCCAAGGGGAAATTTTGGGGTGCTGGGGGGATTTTTGGGGTGCAGGGGGGGAATTTTGGGGTACTGGGGGGAATTTTGGGGGTCCCCAAGAGGGATTTTAGGGTGCTCAGGATGGTTTTGGGGTGCCAAAGGGGAGGATTTTTGGGTGCAGGAGTGGGATTTTTGGGTGCTGGGGTGGGATTTTGGGGTGCAGGGGGGGAATTTTGGGGTGCTGGGGGGAATTTCGGGGGTTCCCAAGTGCGATTTTGGGCGTCTCAGGACGGTTTTGGGGTGCCAAAGCAGAGGATTTTGGCGTGCAGGAGTGGGATTTTGGGGTGCAGGGGTGGAATTTTGGGGTGCAGGGTGGGATTTTGGGGTGCGGGGGGGATTTTGGGGTGCTGGGGTAGTTTTGGGGTGCAGGGTGGGGAATTTTGGGGTGCTGGGGGGGATTTTGTGGGTCCCCAAGAGGGATTTTGGGTGTCTCAGGATGGTTTTGGGGTGCCAAAGGGGAGAATTTTTGGGTGCAGGGTGGGATTCTGGGGTGCAGGGGTGGAATTTTGGGGTGCTGGTGGGAATTTGGGGGTGCAGGGTGGGGAATTTTGGGGTGCGGGGGGGTTTGGGGGGACTGGGGGGGTATTTAGGGGTGCAGAGGGGGTTTTGGGGTGCTGGGGGGGTTGGGCGTGCCGTGAGGGAATTTTTGGGGTGCAGGGTGGGATTTTGGGGTGCTGGGGGGAATTTTGGGGGTCCCCAAGAGGGATTTTAGGGTGCTCAGGATGGTTTTGGGGTGCCAAAGGGGAGGATTTTTGGGTGCAGGAGTGGGATTTTGGGGTGCGGGGGGATTTTGGGGTGCAGGGTGGGATTTTGGGGTGCAGGAGTGGGATTTTGGGGGTCCCTAAGAGGGATTTTGGGGTGCTCAGGATGGTTTTGGGGTGCCAAAGGGGAGGATTTTTGGGTGCAGGAGTGGAATTTTTGAGTGCTACAGTGGGATTTTGGGGTGCCAAGGGGAAATTTTGGGGTGCTGGGTGGGGAGTTTTGGGGTGCTGGTGGGAATTTGGGGGTGCAGATTGGGGAATTTTGGGGTGCGGGGGGGGTTGGGGGGACTGGGGGGTATTTAGGGGTGCAGAGGGGGTTTTGGGGTGCTGGGGGGGTTGGGCGTGCCGTGAGGGAATTTTTGGGGTGCAGGGTGGGATTTTGGGGTGCCGTGAGGGAATTTTTGGGGTGCAGGGTGGGATTTTGGGGTGCCGGGGGGGTTGGGGTTTGTTTTTTTTTTTTGGGGGTGCAGGGGGGGGAATATTTGGGGGGTGTCCGTCCCCCAGACTACGAGACGCTGCGCCTGGCGGGGCTGGTCCTGGCCATCGCCATGTTCGTCCTCGGGGTCCTCGTCGCCCTCAGTGAGTCCCCCCCAAATTTCCTCCCCCAGCACCCCAAAATTCCCCACCCTGCACCCCAAAATTCCACCCCTGCACCCATAATATCTCCCCAGCACCCCAAAATTCCACCCCATCACCCCAAAATCCTCCTCTTTGGCACCCCAAAACCATCCTGAGCACCCCAAGAATCCCACTTGGGGACCCGCAAAATCCCCCCCCAGTACCCCAAAATCGCCCCCCAGCACCCCAAAATTCCCACCCCAGCACCCCAAAATTCTGCCCCTCCACCCCAAAATTCCACCCCTGCACCCAAAAATCCTCCCCTTTGGCACCCCAAAACCATCCTGAGCACCCCAAAATCCCACTTGGGGACCCCCAAAATCCCCCCAGCACCCCAAAATTCCCCACCCTGCACCCCAAAATTCCACCCCTGCACCCCAAAATTCCCACCCCAGCACCCCAAAATTCCACCTTTGCACCCAAAAATCCCAATCCTGCACCCCAAAATCCCACTCCTGCACCCCAAAATTCGACTCCTGCACCCCAAAATCCTCCCCCTTGGCCCCCCAAAACCATCCTGAGCACCCCAAAATCCCACTTGGGGACCCCCAAAAATCCCCCCCAGCACCCCAAAATCCCCCCAGCACCCCAAAATTCCCACCCCAGCACCCCAAAATTTCCCTTAAGCACCCCAAAATCCCACCCCTGCACCCAAAAATTTGACTCCTGCATGCAAAAATCCTCCCCCTTGGCACCCCAAAAACTCCCCCAGCACCCCAAAATCCCACTTGGGGACCCCCAAAATTGCCCCCAGCACCCCAAAGTCCCCCCAGCACCCCAAAATTCCCACCCCAGCACCCCAAAATTTCACCTTCGCACCCCAAAACCATCCTGAGCACCCCAAAATCCCACTTGGGGACCCCCAAAATCCCCCCTTGGCACCCCAAAATCCCCCCCGCACCCCAAAAATCCCCCTTTGACCCCCCCAAATCCCCCCCAGCACCCCAAAATCCCCCTGCCCCCCCCAAATCCCCCCAAACTACCGGGGGGGTGTGTCCCCCAATTTTGGGGTCCCCCCCCCCCATTTTCTCCCCCCCCCAGGTAAGAAGTTCAAGTGCAAAAAGGCGGAACCCAGGTGAGCCCCCCCCCCAAAAAATTGGGGTCCCCCCCCAAATTTGAGCCCCCCCCCAAAATTGGGGACCCCTCCAAAAATTGGGGACCCCCCCTTTAACCCCCCCCCATTTTCCCGCAGCCCCCCGGACCCCCGGCAGCCGGCCAAGACCCCCAGTAAGTTTTTTTTTTTGGGGGGGGCCACAAAAATTTTTGGGGGACCCCCCCCAAAACTTTCACTTTTTTTCTCCCAACAGCCCCTGCGGCTACAGCGTAGCCCCGCCCCTTCGCCGAAAGCCACGCCCCCCCCGCATGCAGCCCCCCCCCCAGCTGAAGAATTTGGGGGGGGGGGATGATTTTGGGGGTGTCCCCCCCCTTAAGGAGCCCTGAAGAAGAAAGGGGGGGGCCCCAACGTAACCCCTGACCCCCCCCAAAACTGGGGAACCCCCCAAAAAATTAAGGGACCCCCCCCGAAATTGAAGGGACCCCCCCAAAAATTAAGAGAGCCCCAAAAATTAAGTGACCCCCCAAAAAATTGAAGGGACTCCCCAAAAAATTAAGGGA
The DNA here is from genome assembly GCA_037953605.1 of Necrosyrtes monachus. Classification (NCBI taxonomy): domain Eukaryota; kingdom Metazoa; phylum Chordata; class Aves; order Accipitriformes; family Accipitridae; genus Necrosyrtes; species Necrosyrtes monachus. The sequence goes on along the minus strand of JAZGTQ010000441.1, from coordinate 44,891 downwards.
CCCCCCAAAAATTAAGGGAACCCCCAAAAAATTAAGGGACCCCCCCCAGAAATTGAAGGGACCCCCCCCAAATTAAGGGACCCCCCCGAAATTGAAGGGACCCCCCAAAAATTAAGGGACCCCCCAAAAATTGAAGGGACCCCCCCAAAAAATTAAAGGACCCCCCCAAAACTTAAGGGACCCCCCCGAAATTGAAGGGGCCCCCCCAAAATTAAGGGACCGCCCGAAATTGAAGGGACCCCCAAAAAATTAAGGGACCCCCCCAGAAATTGAAGGGACCCCCCCAAAAAATTAAGGGACCCCCCTAGAAATTAAAGGGACCCCCAAAAATTAAGGGTCCCCCCCAGAAATTGAAGGGTCCCCCCCCAAATTAAGGGACCCCCCCAAAAATTAAGAGATCCCCCCAAAAAATTAAGGGACCCCCCAAAAATTATGGCCGCCCCCAAAAAATTAAGAGACCCCCCCGAAATTGTAGGGACCCCCCCAAAAATTATGGGACCCCCCCAAAAAATTATGGGACCCTCCCCAAAAATTAAGGGACCCCCCGAAATTGAAGGGACCCCCCCAAAAATTAAGGAACCCCCCAAAAATTGAGGGAACCCCCCGAATTGGGAGGACACCCCCCCCAAAAAAAAGGGTGGGGTAAAGTGGGAGGGGCCTGAAATGAAGGGGCGGGGTCCCAGGGTGAGGGGGGGAATCGGGGGGGGGGCGCCCACACACCACGCCCCCCTCGATTTTTGGCCCCGCCCTCCCCCCATATATGGAAATAAAGGCGCTGTTTCGTAAACCGCCGCTAGGGGGCGCTGTCGGGGCGGGGGTGGGCGGGGAAATGCCAAGGGGAGGGGCGGGGTTTGGGAGCGGGGGGGCGGAGCCACGCGGCGGGAGGGCGGGGCTTGGAAGAGCGTTTCGGGCGGCGGGGGCGGGGTTTGGGGCGCGCGTGGGGGGGGCGGGGTTTGGAGGGGGCGGGCACTCGCTCATCCGGGTCCTCCCCCCCCATCACTCCCCCTCCACGTGACCCAGGCGCAGCGGGTGTGGGACTTCCGGGTTTTGGGGGGGTTTTTTGGGGGGGGGCGGGTTTTTTGGGTCCCCAAACCCCACCCAAACCCCACCCACGCCCCACCCACGCCCCACCCACGCCCGGCTCCCAACTCTCGGCAGCACCATGAGGGTGAGTGACCCCCCCCCACCCATTTTCCCCCCCAAAAAAATCCCCACCCCCCCCCACCCCCCCATAGGCCTCAGGTCCCGCTCTAGGCCTCAGGCCTATGGGTGCTGAGGGGGGGGGGGTCCCCCAAAATTTAGCCCCACCCCCCAAATTTAGCCCCACCCCCTCAAATTTAACCCCACCCCCTCAAATTTGGCCCCACCCTTCCAAATTTGCCCCCCCCCCCGCCCCAAAATTTGCCCCCCCCCCCCCCAAGGTTTTGTTCCCCCCCTGGTTCCTGGTTTGGAATTTCCTCATCGCCTGCGTGGAAGGTACCAACTTGGGGGGGGGGGGGGGGGATGTTTATGGGTGCTGGGGGGGGGGATGTGGGTGCTGGGGGGGGGATATGGGTGTTGGGGGGGTTATGTGGGTGTTTGGGGGGGGTTTGTGGGTGTTTGGGGGGGAGATGTGGGTGCTGGGGGGGAACTTTGGGTGCGGGGGGGTGATATGGGTGCTGGGGGGGGAGATGGGGGTGTTTGGGGGGGAGAGATGGGTGCTGGGGGGGTGTACGTGGGTGCTGGGGGGGATATATGGGGGTGCGGGGGGGATATATGGGTGCTGGGGGGGAATTTGGGTGCTGGGGGGGTTATGTGGGTGCTGGGGAGGGAGATGTGGGTGTTTGGGGGGGGCACATGGGTGCTGGGGGGGGAAATATGGGTGCTGGGGGGGAAATATGGGTGTGCGGGGGTGTGAGATGGGTGTTTGGGGGGGAGAGATGGGTGCTGGGGGGGTGTACATGGGTGCTGGGGGGGATATATGGGGGTGTGGGGGGGATATATGGGTGCTGGGGGGGGAATTTGGGTGCTGGGGGGGTTATGTGGGTGCTGGGGGGGAGATGTGGGTGTTTGGGGGGGGCACATGGGTGCTGGGGGGGAAATATGGGTGTTTGGGGGCAATATATGGGTGCTGGGGGCGTGATATGGGTGCTGGGGGGGGTGATATGGGTGCTGGGGGGGAAATTTGGGTGTTTGGGGGGGAGAGATGGGTGTTTGGGGGGGAGAGATGGGTGCTGGGGGGGTGTACGTGGGTGCTGGGGGGGATATATGGGTGCTGGGGGGGGAATTTGGGTGCTGGGGGGGTTATGTGGGTGCTGGGGGGGGAGATGTGGGTGTTTGGGGGGGCACATGGGTGCTGGGGGGGGAGATGTGGGTGTTTGGGGGCGGATCTATGGGTGCTGGGGGGGGAATAGGGGTGCTGGGGGGGAGAGATGGGTGCTTGGGGGGAGAACGGGGGGGATCTATGGGTGCTGGGGGGGGTCATGTGGGTGCTGGGGGGGGTGATATGGGTGCTGGGGGGGGGAAATTTGGGTGTGCGGGGGGGTGAGATGGGTGTTTGGGGGGGAGAGATGGGTGCTGGGGGGGGAACTTTGGGTGCTGGGGGGGTCACATGGGTGCCGGGGGGGAGATGGGGGTGTTTGGGGGGGAGAGATGGGTGCTGGGGGGGTTTCATGGGTGCTGGGGGGGGGACACACCCCTGGGTGCCCCCCCCCGACCCGTGGGTGCCCCCCCCCCCCCCCAGCAGGCCCCAGTTTGGCCCCGTCCCTGCAGACGCCCACAGATGCTTCCAGCCCAGGTGAGGACTGGTTTGTACTGGTCTGGAGTGGTCCGTAGTGGTGGATACTGGTCTGGACTGGGAGGAGGGGAGCTGGAGTGGTCTGTAGTGGTGGATACTGGTCTGGACTGGGAGCAGGGGGGCCAGAGTGGTCCGTAGTGGTGGATACTGGTCTGGACTGGGAGGAGGGGAGCTGGAGTGGTCCCTAGTGGTGGATACTGGTCTGGACTGGGAGGAGGGGGGCCGGAGTGGTATATACCGGGGGGATTGAGGTGTAGTGGTCCGTGCTGGCCTATACTGGTCTGTACTGGTGTGCACCAGGAACACTGGTCTGTATTGGGAGAATTGCTCTATACTGGGAACACTGGTCTGTACTGGTCTGTCCTGGTCTATACTGGTCTATCCCAGTCTGTACTGGCCTATACTTGTCTATCCCAGTCTGTACTGGTGTATAGTGGGAGCACTGCTTTGTACTGGCCTGTAATGACCTATACTGGTCTGTACTGGTGTACACTGGGAGCACTGCTCTGTACTGGTATATACTGGGAGCCCTGGTCTGTACTGGCCTGTAATGACCTATACTGGTCTATATGGGTCAGTAATGACCTATACTGGTCTGTACTGGTGTATACTGGGAGCACTGCTCTGCACTGGTCAGTACTAACTTATACTGGTCTGTACTGGTGTATACTGGGAGCACTGCTCTGTACTGGTCAGTAGTAACTTATACTGGTCTGTACTGGTGTATACAGGGAGCACTGCCCTGTACTGGTCAGTAGTAACTTATACTGGTCTGTACTGGTGTATACAGGGAGCACTGCTCTGCATTGGTCAGTAATGACCTATACTGGCCTGTACTGGTCTGTACTGACCTATACTGGTCTGTACTGGCCTGTACTGGCCTGTAACGCCCTATACTGGTCTGAACTGGTCTATACTGGTCCATACTGGGACCTGCGTGTGTGTGTCCCGCAGGGCATGATGGGAACCCGGCGGATGAGTTCTACTACGGTCAGTCGGCCCCGCCCCCTCGCCGAAGCCACGCCCCCTCCACCCCCAGCCCCGCCCCTCGCCAAGCCCCCCCTTTCTCTGCCACGAGCCCCGCCCCTCCCCTAAGCCCCACCCCTTCGCAAGCCCCTCCCGAAGCCGCGCCCACCCCGAAGCCACGCCCCTCCCCACCCGCACCCCCCCGCCCGCCCTTCCTCGGCCCCTCCCTCTCCTGACCCCGCCCCTCCCTTTTCAATGACCCCGCCCTTTCTTCTAACCCCGCCCCCTCCCTCCTCTGGCCCCGCCCCCTCAGACTACCCCTCCCTCCGGCGCTGGGGGTTGGTGGCGGCCGCCGCCCTCTTCGTCACCGGCGTCGCCGTCCTCGCCTGTGAGTCACAGCCCCGCCCCGCCAAGCCCTCCCGGCTCCTCCCCCCACCCTGCCCCGCCCCTCTCTGACTCCGCCCCTTTCGTTCTCCCCTCCCCCCAGGCGGGAAATTCGGGAAGTTCCCGCGGTGCCGGAGCCGGACCAGGAAGAAGTGAGTGACACGCCCCTCCCCTCCCTTGGGACACGCCCCTCCCCTCCTTGGGACACGCCCCTCCCCTCCTTGGGACACGCCCCCCTCCTTGGGACACACCCTCCCTCCTTGGGACACACCCCCCTTGGGACACACCCCCTCCCATTAGTGACACCCCCCCCAAAGACACACCCCCCAAGGGATCCCTCCATTGAAGCCCCGCCCCTCGAAGCCCCGCCCTCTCCCGAGCCACGCCCCCTCGAAGCCCCGCCCGCCCCTGGAGCCCCGCCCCCTTGCCCCGCCCCAACCCCCTCCATAGATCCCCCACCCCTTATATGGGACCACGCCCAATGCAACCACGCCCCCACGTGACCACACCCCCACGTGACCACGCCCCACGTGACCACGCCCTCCCGCAGCGCCTACGACGTCGCGCCGCTCTGAGGCCGCCGCCCCCCTCCCCCACCCCGGAGAGGAAGGGGGCGGGGCTACCCTCCCACGGTAGCCCCGCCCCCTCCTCCCCAGGCTCCACCCACTGCCGCTCGCGCCTGGCTCCGCCCCCTCTCCCCCTCCCCCCCGCGCGCTGGACGCTCCGCCCCCTTTTTTTTTCATTAAACAACCCCTCCCCCGCGTGGCTGTGATGTCACCGAGGGGGGAGGAGCCAACGGTGTCAGTGCTACGTGCTGATTGGCCGGTTTGGGAAGGAAGGGGGGGGAAGCAGGGGGAGGGCACTGATTGGTCAGTGAGGGGTGGGGGTGTGGCCACAGGGAGGGTCCTCCCCCCACGCCCCCCCGGAGCTCAGCCAATAGGATGCTGGTGAGGGAGGGCGGAGCCCCGCTTCTCCCCGCCCACCCGAGCAGACGCAAGCGCGTGGTGGGGGGAAGGGGCGTGGCCTCTTTTAATTATTATTATTCCGAACTGGGGGGCGTGGCCTCGCTAAGCCCCGCCCCCGGGCTGGGCAGGGCTGTCTGGTAAATCACGACGGGCTGGGAGGAGAAAGGGGCGTGGTCAGCGGGTGGGTGGGGCAGGGACACACCCCTTCCGCGCCCAGGCCACGCCCCCCGTCACTCACCGGGCCCCCAGGCTCCGCCCCCGCCCTGGCCGCCGCCACCGCCCCCGTCACCGTCAGCGCCGCCCCCGCCGCCGATGATGTCATCAACAGCAGCTGCGCCCCAAGCACCGCCCCCTGCGCCCGGGGAGGGGGCGGGGCTTGGGGAAGCCACGCCCTCCCCCTTCCAGCCGCGCGGCGCCCCCTGTTGGCCGGGGGGGAGGTACCACAGCCCCATAGCTGCCCCATAGCTGCCCCATAGCTGCCCCATAACCGTGCCATAGCTGCCCCATAGACCCGATAGTGCCCCATAGCCGCCCCATAGCCGTCCCATAGCTGCCCCATAGCTGCCCCATAACCTCCCCATCGCTGCCCCATAGCTGCCCCATAACCACCCCGTAGCTACCCCATAACTGCCCCATAGCTTCCCCATAGCTGCCCCATAACCGCCCTATAGCTGCCCCGTAACCGCCCCATAGCTGCCCCATAGCTGCCCCATAGACCGTATAGTGCCCCATAGCTTCCCCATAGCTGCCCCATAACCGCCCCATAGCTGCCCCATAGACCCAATAGTGCCCCATAGCTGCCCCATAACCACCCCATAGCTTCTCCATAGCCACTCCATAACCTCCCCATAGCTTCCCCATAGCTGCCCCATAACTGCCCCATAGCTGCCCCATAGCCCCCCATAACCGTCCCATAGCTGCCCCATAACCGCCCCATAGCTGCCCCATAACTGCCCCGTAGCCGCCCTATAGCTGCTCCATAGCTACCCCATAACCGCGCCATAGCTGCCCCATAGCTGCCCCATAACCACGCCATAGCTGCCCCATAGACCCTATGGTGCCCCATAACTTCCCCATAGCTGCCCCATAGCCCCCCCATAGCCCCTAAGCTGCCCCATAGCCACTCCATAGCCCCATAGCCACCCCATAGCTGCCCCATAGCCACCCCATAGCCCCATAGGGCCCCATAGCTGCCCCATAGCCACCCCATCACCCCCCTATCAGCCCCATAGCCACCGCATCACGCCATAGCCCCCCATGGCCCCCCATAGCCCCATAGCCGCCCCATAGCCACCCCATAGCCTCATAGCAGCCCCATAGCCGCCCCATAGCCACCCCATAGCCCCTAAGCTGCTCCATAGCCCCTCCATAGCCCCATAGGGCCCCATAGCCACCACATAACCCCATAGCTGCCCCATAGCCACCCCATAGCTGCCCCATAACCCCATAGCTGCCCAGTAGCCACTCCATAGCCCCATAGCTGCTCCATAGCACCCCATAGCTGCCCCATAGCCACCCCATAACCCCATAGCTGCCCCATAGCCACCCCCATAGCTGCCCCATAGCACCCCATAGCTGCCCCATAGCCACCCCATAACCTCATAGCTGCCCCATAGCCACCCCCCCACCCCGTACCTGGGCGGCGGGCCCCATATGGTAGTGACATGTGGGGCAGCCGTGGGGCAGGAGCAGCCCCTGCAGCGCCAGCTCCAGGAAGGAGAAGATGGCGCCCAGCACCCCCAGCGCCAGCCCAGCCCGCGCCTGCGCCACCGGGCACCGCGTCACCCCACACGTCGCCCCACACGTCGCCCCACACATTGCCCCACACATCACCACACATCGCCCCACACGTCACCCCATAAGTTGTCCCACATGTCACCCCACACATCGCCCTACATGTCACCCCAAACATCACCACACATGTCACCCCATAAGTTGCCCCACATGTCACCCCACACATCGCCCCACAAGTTGCCCCACATGTCACCCCACATGTCACCCCAAACATCACCCCGCACATCGCCCCACACATCGCCCCACATGTCACCCCACACGTCACCCCATAAGTTGCCCCACACGTCACCCCAAACATCACCCCACACATCGCCCCACACATCACCAATTGCCCCACACGTCACCCCACACGTCACCCCAAACATCACCCCACACATCGCCCCACACATTGCCCCACAAGTCGCCCCACACATCACCCCCCACCCCACGTCACCTGTGTCTGTCCCCCCCCCCTGTGCCCACTGGCTTCTGCCCCACAGCGTGCCCCATAAGTGTCCCCTTCGCCCCCCCAAGTACCCCCCCCACCCCGCCACTCACCCGCCCCACAGAGGGTCTCTGCGCCATCGCCCCCAGCACCGCCCCCGACACCATCAACTGGGGGGGGCAGATGTGGGTCACGGGCTGCCCCATAAGTGCCCCTGCCCCATAAGTGCCTCCCCACCGCATAAGTGTCCCCTCCCATCCCATAGGTGCCCACCCTGCCCCAAAAGTGCTTCTCTTGCCCCCTAAGTGCCTCCTTGCCCCATAAGTGCCTCCCCACCCATAAGTGCCCCAGCTGCCCCATAAGCGCTGCCCTGCCCCATAAGTGTCCCCCCACACCCCCCATAAGTACAGACCCTGCCCCATAAGTGCCCACCCCTCTCCATAACTGCCCCTGCCCCACAACTGTCCCCTCATAAGTGCCCCCGCCCCATAACTGCCCCCCACAACTGCCCCCCCGCCCCATAACTGCCCTCCCACCCATAAGTGCCCCCATAATTCCCCCCTCCCCATAACTGCCCCATAAGTCCCCCCATAACCGCCCCCGCCCCATAACCACCCCCACCCCATAACTGCCCCCTGCCCCATAACTGCCCCCTAAGTTCCCCCCCACCCCATAAGTCCCCCCAATAACCGCCCCCCTGCCCCATAACCACCCCCTGCCCCATAACCACCCCCCCGCCCCATACCTGCCCCCCCGCCCCATAACTGCCCCGCCACCCCTCAGCGCCCCCCCGCCCCATAACCCCCCTCTCTCGCCCCATAAGTGCCCCCCCCGCCCCACAAGTGCCCCCCCCGCCCCTCACCAGGGTGCCGGCGCCCAGGGGGGCCCCCAGTTGGGCCCCCAGGGGGTCCCCCAGGGCCACCAGGAGGGTCCCCCCCAGCGTCACCTGCAGCGCTCCCAGCAGCACCTGCGTCACCTGCGGGGGGGCGGGGCCGGGGGGCGGGGTCAGGGCGGGGCCCTACTCACCCTCTACTCACCCCCTACTCAACCCCCCCACTCATGCCCGCTCACCCCCTACTCCTTCCCTACTCACTGGCCCCTTACTCCTTCCCTACCCCCCCACTCCTTCTCTACTCCGTCCCTACTCACCCCCTACTCCCTCCCTACTCACCGCACCCTTACTCCTTCCCTACCCCCACTCTTACCCCCTACTCCTTCTCTACTCACCCCCTACTCCCTCCCTACTCACCGCACCCTTACTTCTTCTCTACCCCCACTCTTACCCCCTACTCCTTCTCTACTCACCCCCCCCCCCCATGCCCGCTCACCCCCTACTCCTTCCCTATTCACTGGCCCCTTACTCCTTCCCTACCCCCCCCACTCCTTCTCTACTCCGTCCCTACTCACCTCCCACTCCTTCTCTACTCGCCCCCTACTCATCCCCTACTCACCACACCCTTACTCCTTCCCTACCCCCTACTCCTTCTCTACTCCATCCCTACTCACCCCCTAATCCCTCCCTACTCACCGCACCCTTACTCCTTCCCTACCCCCACTCTTACCCCCTACTCCTTCTCTACTCACCCCCTACTCCCTCCCTACTCACCCCCTCCACTCATGCCCGCTCACCCCCTACCCACCGGCCCCTTACTCCTTCCCTACCCCCCCCCCACTCATCCCCTACTCCTTCTCTACTCACTGGCCCCTTATTCCTTCCCTATCCCCACTCTTACCCCCTACTCCTTCTCTACTTGCCCCCTACTCACCACACCCTTACTCCTTCCCTACCCCCTGCTCACCCCCTACTCCTTCTCTACTCACCCCCCCACACCCCCGCTCACCCCCTACTCACTGGCCCCTTACTCTTTCCCTACCCCCCCGCTCACCCCCTACTCCTACTGCTTATTCGCCCCTACTCACACTTTACTCCCCCCCACTCACCCCTTAACGCTGCTCACCCCCTACTTCAAGTACCCCGTCACTACCTAACCTCTACTCACCCCCCCACCCCTACTCACCCCTTAGCACTACTCAACCCCTACTCACCCCCTTAGACCTAACCCCCCCCATGCACCCCTACTCACCCCTTACTCCTACTCACCCCCACTTCTACTCACCCCCCCTTCTCCCTCCGCCCTTACTCGCCCACAACTCACCCCTTCCCCTACTCACCCTTTACTTCTACTCACTCCCCACCCCTACTCACCCTACACCCCTACTCACCCCCCACCCCTACTCACCCTTTACTCCCACTCACCCCAACCCCTACTCACCCCCCCACCCCTACTAACCCCCACACCCCCTACTCACCCCTTCCCCCTACTCACCCTTTACTCCTACTAACCCAACCCCTACTCACCCCCCACCCCTACTCACCCTCTACTCCTACTCACCCCACACCTCTACTTACCCCTTCCCCTTACTCACCCCCCACCCCTACTCACCCCCAACCCCTACTCACCCCCCCACTGACCCCCCACCCCTACTCAACCCCTACTCACCCTACACCCTTACTCACTTGCAACTCACCCCTTCTCCCTACTCACCCCTTACTACTACTCAATCCTACTTCTACTCATCCCCTACTCCCCCCCCTTTTACTGACCCCCCCCCCAGCCGGCGGCCCCCCCGTTACTCCAGGGTCACCCCGAGGTTACTCAGAGGTTACTCAGAGGTTACTCCGCGGTTACTCCGAGGTTACTCAGAGGTTACTCCCCACTTACTCCCAGGGCGAGGGGCTCCCCCCACAAGCGCCGCTGCTTGTCCTTCGCGGGGGGGCCCAGGCCCGCCCCCCCCGGCACGATGCGGGTCAGCAGCACCACCCGCTCCATCGGCCCCGCCCCTTTTTTGGGGGGTGTGGGGGGGGGGGAAACACGTGGGTGGTCTCTGGGTGGGCGGGGCACCCACACGCCCCGGTCACTTCTTGCGGGGGGGGGGGGGACACGACACCATCCGGACACCCCACCCCCTTCCCAGTGCTCCCAGTTGCCCCCAGTGAGCCCTCCCAGTGCTCCCAGTCCTCCCAGTAACCCCTAGTTCCCCCCAGTGACCCCTCCCAGTCCTGCCAGTGACCCCTAGTTCCCCCCAGTGCCCCCTCCCAGTGCTCTCAGGGCTCCCAATTGCCCCAGTGACCCCTCCCAGTGCTCCCAGTCCCCCCCCAGTGACCCCTCCCAGTGCTCCCAGTTCCCCCCAGTCCCCCCCAATTGCCCCAGTGACCCCTCCCAGTGCTCCCAGTCCCCCCAGTGACCCCTCCCAGTCCCCCCCAATTGCCCCAGTGACCCCTCCCAGTGCTCCCAGTTCCCCCCCAGCGTTACCCGCCCGGACGCCCGGGTCCCCGTTGAGAAGGGTGCAGTGTGGGGGTTGGGCAGGGACCCAAGTGGGCGGGGCCTTCGGCCTTGAACCCTCCCCCACCCACGGCACCCAAAGCCCCGCCCACTGCCCCTCCCCCCCCCCGGTCCCACCCCCTCCCCCCACCCCGAGGACCCCGGGTGCTCAAACGACAAATTTTAATAATTTTCATTTATTTATACTAATTTTTGGGGGGGGAGGGGGAAGGTTTTGAGGAGAAAAAGGGCGATTTGGGGGAAAAATCCAATTTTGGGGTAAAACCAGCAAGTTTGGGGTCAAGCGCCATTTTGGGGAGGGCGCGAATCCGGGGGGGGTTTGGGGGAAAAAATGTCGTTTTTCTAGCGGCAACGGGCGGATTTTGGGGCTAAAATCCGACTTTTGGGGCAAAGCTCCATTCGGGATCAACCGCCCCCCCATTTTGGGGTAAAAAAACCCCTTTTTTGGGGCCAAGAGTTGGGTTTTTTTAAAAACAAACCAAACAGTTTTGGGTCAAAGCCAAGTTGCAGCGCTGGAATGTGATGACCTAATTTTGGGGTGAAAAAAAAGCGCTTTGGGGCCAAATTCCCTCCGGGGAGGGGGGTGGAGGGGGGGGTGGCGCAAGCTCCATTTTGAGGCCAAAAATCATTATTTTGGGGTCAAAACGGGCCTTTTGGGGGGCACCGACCTCTGGTTTTCAACCGCGACGCTGTTTTGGGGCTAAAAATCGTTGGTTTGGTTCCAAAAGTCCCTTTTTTTTTTGCGGTGGGATCGTGGTTTTCAATCCTGGCACCGTTTTTGGGGCTAAAAATCATGATTTTGGTTCGCAAAAGCTGCTTTTTGGGGGGGGGGGGTGTCAAACGCTGGGGTTTGGACTGCGACGCCGTTTTGGGGCTAAAAATCGTTGGTTTGGTTCCAAAAGTCCCTTTTTTTTTTTTGCGGCAGGCGCGTGGGGTGGTGGTTTTCAATCCCGGCGCCGTTTTGGGGCTAAAAATCGTTGGTTTGGTTCCAAAAGTCGCTTTTTTTTTTTGCGGCGGGGGCGGGGGGGTAGTGGTTTTCAATCCCGGCACCGTTTTGGGGCTAAAAACAGCATTTTTGGGGCTGAGGGCCGCCGCCCCCCCCCACCAAGGCCACTCGGGGCCCCCCCAAGGTGACGATGGCCGGGGGAGGCCAGATGATGTAGGTGGTGGTGGCTGCCAGCGGCGGTGATGTCATCGGCGATGTCATCGGCGATGTCATCGGCGGGCAGGTGCTCTGTAGGGCGGAAAGTCAGGAAACCCGCCGCCCGTTCCGGGTCCCCCAAAAGTCCCAAATTTGCCCCAAAAAGGAGGGCGGGACCTACCTGGGGTGGGGGATGGGCTGTCAGGCGGGGGGGGCGGCGGTGACGGTGACCCCGACCTTGACCCCGACCTTGACCCCGACCTTGACCCCGACCCCGGCAGCGACACCGGCAGAGCCGCCCCATGGAAACGCCCCCCCCGACCTGCGCCCCGAAATCGCCAAAATCACCCCCAATCACCCCAAATCGGTCGGAACGGCCCCGAACCGGGCTCGAAAATTCCAACCCTCCCCCCCCCCCCGAAAAGCCCGGATCCCCCAAATAAGCCCCCAAATAAGGTCACATTGCCCCCAGTGTCCCCCAAAGAATCCCCAAATAAGCTGAAAATGCCCCAAGAGGCCCCCAAATAACCCCCAAATAACCCCAAATTGGCTCAAAATGCCCCCAATGCCCCCAAATTACCCCAAATTGGCTCAAAATGCCCCAACTGAGCCCCAAATTACCCCAAATAAAGCCCAAATGCCCCCAAATGCCCCCCCAAATTACCCCAAATAAACTCCAAATCGGCTCAAAATGCCCCAAATAACCCCAAATGCTCCAAATGCCCCAAATGCCCCCCAAATAACCCCAAAACAAGCCCCCAATAACCCCAAATAAGCTCAAAATGCCCCAAATGACCCCCAAAATTCCCCAAAGACCCCAAATTAACCCCCGAATAGGTCCCCAAATAAGTCCCAAATAAGCCCCAAATAACCTAAAAATAAACCCCAAATAACCCCCAATAACTCAGAAGGCCCCAAATAACCCCAAACAACTCAAAATGCCCCAAAGTTCCCCCAATTCCCCCAAATAACCTCAAATAAGCCCCAAATAAGCTCAGAAAAGCCCAAAGAAGCGTAAAATGCCCCCCAATAACTCCAAAATGCTCAAATGACCCCCAAAGAAGCCCAAATTAAGCCCAAAGTGCCCCAAAATAGCCCCAAATTACCCCCAAATACCCCTCAAAAACGCCCAAGCTCCAAATGCCCCCCAAGTTTCCCAAATAACCCCAAAGTGCCCCAAAATGCTGCAGAATGGCCCCGAATTCCCCAAATCACCCCCAAATGTCCAAAATACCCCAGAATGACCCAGATTGCCCCCAAACACCCCAAATTTCTCCAAAACACCCCAAATCGCCCCAAATCACCCCCAAATGTCCCCAAATCCCCCCCAAACACCCCAAATCAACCCCAAAACACTCCAAATCTCCCCAAAACACACCGAGTCACCCCAAAGCCCCCAAACACCCCCAAATCCCCCCAAAACAACCCCAAATATCCCCAAATCACCCCAAAACACCCCCAAATGCACCGAGCCACCCCAAACCACCCAAAATTCCCCCCAAATCCCCCCAAACACCCCAAAATATCCCCCAAACACCCCAAAATGCCCCGAATCCCCCAAAATACCCCCCAAACACCCCAAAATATCCCCCAAACACCCCAAAATGCCCCGAATCCCCCCCAAATATCCCCAAACAACCCAAATCCCCCCAAAACGCACCGAGTCACCCCAAAACACCCCAAATCCCCCCAAACACCCCCCAAATTTCCCCCAAACACCCCAAAACGCCCCGAATCCCCCCAAACCCCCTAAATCCCCCCCAATTCCCCTAAAACACCCCAAAATGCCCCGAAACACCCCAAAATATCCCCAAACACCCCAAACCACCCCCAAACTCCCCAAATCCCCCCAAATTCCCCCCAAACACCCCAAATCCCCCCAAAACGCCCCCAATCCCCCCCAACCCCCCCAAAGTCTCTCCGATCCCCCAAAATTCTCAGCCCCCCCCCCCCCAGCCCCCCCATTTTGCCTGAATCGGGCGGGTTTTGCCCCAAAGCGCCTTCGGAGTCAACGTGGGGCCGGATCGGGGGAGGGGGCGGTTTTTGGGGTGCAGGGCCGGAAGGGGGTGGGGCTGCTCCTCCCCTAAACCCCGCCCCCTGAACCCCCAAACCCATCATTGAACCCCAAAACCCGTAATCGAACCCCAAATTCGTCAGTGAACCCCAAAACCGGTCCGGGCACCCCAAAACCCGCCCCCGAACCCCCCCAAATAGGTCAGGGCTCCCCCAAACCCCTCCCTGAACCCCAAACCCCTGTAATTTCACCCCAAAACCCATCCGGGAACCCCCAATTCCTCCCCGAACCCCCAAATTCCTCCCTGAACCTCCAAAATAGGTCAGGACATCCCCAAACCCCCTTCCTGAACCCCCAAACCACTAATTGAACCCCAAAACCTGTAACTGAACCCCAAATTTGTCAGTGAACCCCGAAACCAGTCTGGGCACCGCAAAAAGCCGCCCCTGAACCCCCGGAGTACGTCAGGGCCCCCCAAACCCCCTCCCTGAACCCCCAAATCCCTCCCTGAACCCCCAAACTCGGTAATTTCACCCCAAAACCCATCCGGGAACCCCAAATTCCTCCCTGAACCCCCCAAACCGGTCAGGACACCCCAAAACCCCTCCCTGAACCCCGAAAGCCACTAATTGAGCCCCCAAACCTGTAATTGAACCCCAAATTCGTCAGCGAACCCTAAAACCCATCTGGACACCCCCAAAACCCGCCCCTGAACCCCTAAAATAGGTCAGGGCCCCCCAAACCCCTCCCTGAACCCCCAAACTTAGTAATTTCACCCCAAACCCGGCTCGGGAACGCCCAAACCCGATCCCTGAACCCCCAAATTCCTCCCTGAACCCCTAAACTCGCCCATGAACCCCCAAAATAGGTCAGAGCACCCCAAAACCCCTCCCTGAACCCCAAAAGCCACTAATTGAACGCCCAAACCTGCAACTGAACCCCAAATTCGTCAGTGAACCCCCAAACCGGTCGGGGCACCCCAAAACCCCGCCCCTGAACCCCCAAAATAGGCCAGGGCCCCCCAAAACCCCTTCCCCGAACCCTCAAACCCCTCCCTGAACCCCCAAACCTGGTAATTTCACCCCAAAACCGGTCCGGGAACCCCCAAACTGACCCCTGAACCCCCAAATTCCTCCCTGAACCCCTAAACTCGCCCCTGAACCCCCAAAATAGGTCAGGGCACCTCAAAACCCCTCCCGGAACCTCAAAAGCCGCTAATTGAACCCTAAAACCCATAATTGAACCCCAAATTTGTCAGTGAACCCCAAAAACCGGTCGGGGCACCCCAAATACCCGCCCCCGAACCCCCAAAATAGGTCAGGGCCCCCCCAAACCCCCTCCCTGAACCCCCAAATCCCTCCCTGAACCCCCAAACTTGGCAATTTCACCCCAAAACCCATCCGGGAACCCCTAAATCCGCCCCTGAACCCCCAAATTCCTCCCAGAACCCCCAAACCTGCCCCTGAACCCCCAAAATAGGTCAGGACACCCCAAAACCCCTCCCTGAACCCCAAAAGCCACTAATTGAACGCCCAAACCTGTAACTGAACCCCAAATTCGTCAGTGAACCCCCAAACCGGTCGGGGCACCCCAAAACCCCGCCCCTGAACCCCCAAAATAGGTCAGGGCACCCCAAAACCCCTCCCTGAACCCCCAAATCCCTCCCAGAACCCCAAACCTCGGTCATTTCACCCCAAAACCGGTCCGGGAACGCCCAAACCCGCCCCTGAACCCCCCAATTCCTTCCCGAACCCCCAAAATAGGCCAGGGCCCCCCAAAACCCCTTCCCCGAACCCCCAAACCCCTCCCTGAACCCCCAAACCTGGTAATTTCACCCCAAAACCGGTCCGGGAACCCCCAAACCGACCCCTGAACCCCCAAATTCCTCCCTGAACCCCTAAACTCGCCCCTGAACCCCCAAAATAGGTCAGGGCACCTCAAAACCCCTCCCGGAACCTCAAAAGCCGCTAATTGAACCCTAAAACCCATAATTGAACCCCAAATTTGTCAGTGAACCCCCAAAACCGGTCGGGGCACCCCAAATACCCACCCCTGAACCCCCAAACTCAGTAACTTCACCCAAACCCCCGCCCCTGAACCCCCAAAATAGGTCAGGGCCCCGCCAAACCGCTCGCTGAACCCCCAAATCCCTCCCTGAACCCCCCAAACAGGTCAGGGCACCCTAAAACACCTCCCCGAACCCCCAAAGCCGCTAATTGAACCCCAAAACCTGTACTTGAACCCCAAATTCGTCAGTGAACCCCAAAATTGGTCCGGGCACCCCCAAATCCCGCCCCAACCCCCCAAATAGGTCAGGGCCCCCCCAAACCCCTCCCTGAACCCCCAAATCCCTCTCTGAACCCCCAAAATAGGTCAGGACACCCCAAAACCCCTCCTTGAACCCCAAAAGCCGCTAATTGAACCCCCAAACCTGTAATTGAACCCCAGATTCATCAGTGAACCCCCAAACCGGTCGGGGCACCCCAAAAACTGGCCCCCGAACCCCCAAAATAGGTCAGGGCCCCCCCAAACCCCTCCCTGAACCCCAAACCTCGGTAATTTCACCCCAAAACCCATCCGGGAACCCCCAAAACTCCCCCCTGAACCCCCAAAATCGTCACCGAACCCCCAAAACCTTTAATTAAAGCTCCGAAACCGCTCGGGATGCCCCACCCCCGGCACGCCCAATGACGTCACTGCCCCTCCCCAATGCGTCATCGCCCCCCCCCCCAGTACGTCACTGAACCCCCAAAGCCGGTAATCGCACCCCAAAAACCTGCCCGGGGGGGCGTGGCCTGGGCTGGGGGGGCGTGGCCCGGGCAGCGGGCGTGGCCCGGGCGGGGAGGTGGGCGTGACCTGGGCCTTGTGGGCGGGGCCGCGGCTTGTGGGCGGGGCCATTGCGGGCCCACTTTTAGGGGTAAAACAGCCGCAACTGCCGAAGGAGAGTGACGTCACGGGGCCGACGGGAGGGGCCGGGCTCGTTTGCATACACCTCATCTGCATACACCTCATTTGCATGTCGCCTTGTGCATTCGTGTATTTGCACGTACGGGCGCCCGCGCGCTGCTCATTTGCATGCCACCGTTCCGCGGATTGCTCATTAGCGTGCTGCTCATTTGCATAGCGCGGTCCCACGCCGCCCGTTTGCATGTCCCGGCGCGCGCTCGTTTGCATATCGCCCCGTTCCAGGCCGGCGCATTTGCATAACATCGTCATTCGCCTGTTTCGTTTGCATACCGCCGCGCGCAGGGCCGGTCCATTTGCATATCCCTCCGGCAGGCTCGGGGGCTTCATTTGCATAACCCCACATTTGCATATCGCTCCTTTGCCCGCCGCGCGTCGACGTAAAACCTCATTTGCGCGCCGCTCGTTTGCGCGCCGCGCATTTGCATACCCCTAATTTGCATACCCCTAATTTGCATACCCCTAATTTGCATACCCCTAATTTGCATACCACTCCTGCAAAAACGGGGGTGGGGGGGTGGCGCTTGCACGGGGACTTTTCTTGCCCCCCCGCCTCGTGCACAAGCAGCCCCTTTTCGGGGCTTTTTTCCCCCAAAAAAACCCCGAAGCAGTTTTTGCCCATGCAAAGGGGCGGGGCCCAGGTGTGGGGTTTTTTTTTTTTTTTTGGGCCCCCCCCGCGTTGTTTTGGGGTTTTTTTTGGGGGGGGGGACACAGGCTCTCCCCCCCCCCCCCAAAAAAAGGGGTGTAAAGTGATGGGGGGGTGTCACCTGGGTGCGATGCTGGTGGGGGGGGTGCTGGGTGGGGGGAAATGTGGGTGCTGGGTTGCCCCCCCCCTCCTGAGGGAGGGGTTTATTGCAGTTTGGAGGGGGGGGCGGGGGGGCGGCAGCACCCATGGGTGCTATTCGGCCACCTGCACCCCGGCGCAGTTCTCTTTGCTCTCCGAGGTGATGGCCAGGTACTCCGAGCTGGGGGGGGGGGGGGGGGAGTGGGGTTGGGGGGGGGGCACCCAGTGGCACCCCTTCTCGCACCCCCACTGCCCCCCTATACCCCCCCATAGCACCCCTATTCCCCCCCGTACCCCCCTATTGCACCCCCATACCCTCCTCTTGCACCCCCTATACCCCCCAGACCCCCCCATTACACCCCCATACCCCTCCATACCCCCTCCTTGCACCCCTATACCCCCCCATACCCCATGGCACCCCCTATTGCCCCCTATACCCCCCCATACCCCCCTATACTCTACCCTTGCACCCCTATCCCCCCCCATACCCCCCTATTACACCCCTATATCCCCTTATAGCACCCCTATACCCCCCATACCCCCCATTACACCCCCTACTCCCCTATACCCCCCTTATAGCACCCCCATTCCCCTCCATACGCCCCTATTACCCCCCTCTTGCACCCCTATACCCCCCATACCCCCCTATCACCCCCCATACTCTTTTCTTGCACCCCCATTCCCCTCCATACCCCCTATTACACCCCTATATCCCCCTATAGCACCCCTATACCCTCTCATACCCCCCTATTACACCCCCCTACTGCCCTATACCCCCTTATAGCACCCCTATTCCCCCCATACCCCCCTATTGCACCCCTATACCCCCCATACCCCATTACCCCCCATACCCCCTTCTTGCACCCCTATTCCCCCCCATACCCCCCTATTACACCCCCCTACTCCCCTATACCACCGTTATAGCACCCCCATTCCCCTCCATACCCCCTATTACCCCCCCATACCCCCCTCTTGCACCCCTATACCCCCCCATACCCCCCTATCACCCCCCCATACCCACTTCTTGCACCCCCATTCCCCTCCATGCCCCCTGTTACACCCCTATATCCCCTTACAGCACCCCTATACCCCCCCATTCCACCCCCATACCCCCCTATTGCACCCCTATTCCCCCCATACCCCCCTATTGCACCCCTATACCCCCCATACCCCCTATTACCCCCCCATACCCCCCTCTTGCACCCCTATACCCCCCCATACCCCCCTATCACCCCCCCATACCCACTTCTTGCACCCCCATTCCCCTCCATGCCCCCTATTACCCCCCTATATCCCCTTACAGCACCCCTATTCCCCCCCATCCCACCCCCATACCCCCCCAATCGCCCCCCCACCCCCCCCCTTATCCTCCCCCCCCCGGCCCCGCCCCCGGCCCCGCCCACTCACGCGCTGTCGGGGGGCGGGGCGGCCGCCGCCACTTTGCGGTAGCAGTAGAGCATCTCGGCGGCCAGCCAGAGGGTGAGCACCACGATGAGGACGTACATCAGGATCTCGGAGACGATGGAGGCCAGGTCCCGCCGCGCTGCCGCCCCCGGGATTCGAACCCGCGCCGCCGGCGAGAGGAGGGAGAGCTTGCCCCGCCCACCCCGCCCGCAAGCCACGCCCCCCCCCTCCCCGCGCCGCCTCCTCGGGGCTGGACCCCTGCGTGGCTCCGCCCACTGCCGCCGGCTAAGCCCCGCCCCAAGACGCCTCTGCCTGCCGAAGCGCCGCCCCCCGGGCTGAGGGCCGCCCCCGCGGCTAAGCCCCGCCCCCGCAAGCCAACCGCCTTACCCCACGCCCTTCTGCTGCCGCAAGCCCCTCCCCTCCCCAGCCACGCCCCCACTAAGCCCCGCCCCCAAACCCACCTCCGGACCCATTCCCACCCCAAACCACGCCCCTCCAAAGCCCCTCCCTCCCCAGCCACGCCCCCACTAAGCCCCGCCCCCAAACCCACCTCCGGACCCCATTCCCACCCCAAACCACGCCCCTCCAAAGCCCCTCCCCTCCCCCACTAAGCCCCGCCCCCAAACCCACCTCCGGACCCCATTCCCACCCCAAACCACGCCCCTCCAAAGCCCCTTCCCTCCTCAGCCACGCCCCCACTAAGCCCTGCCCCCAACCCACCTCCTGACCCCATTCCCACCCCAAACCACGCCCCTCCAAAGCCCCTTCCCTCCCCAGCCACGCCCCTGAACTAAGCCCCGCCCCCCAAACCCACCTCCTGACCCCATTCCCACCCTCAAACCACGCCCCTCCAAAGCCCCCCCTCCCCAGCCACGCCCCCACTAAGCCCCGCCCCCCAACCCACCTCCGGACCCCATTCCCACCCCAAACCACGCCCCTCCAAAGCCCCTCCCCTCCTGAACACCTACCATCCCAAGCCCCTCTCCTCCCACGCCCCTCCCCTCCCAAGCCACGCCCCCGAACTAAACCCCGCCTCCTCAAACCACCTCCTTACCCCATCCCCACCACCCCACACCCCTCCCCTCCTAAGCCCCGCCCCTCCCAAGCCACCCCCCTCCCCAAACCCCGCCCCCTGCGCTAACCCCCCTCAACCCCCCTCCATCCCTCCCTCCCACCACCCCACACCCTAAGCCACGCCCCTCCGCAGCCACACCCCTCCCAATCCACGCCCCTCCCCAGCTCTTCCCCTCCCCTAACCCCACCCCTGCCCCAAACCCCACCCCCTCACCCTCCCTCCCTCCCACCACCCCACCCCCTAAGCCCCTCCCCATCCATGCCCCTCCCCATCCCCTCCCCTCCCCAAACCCCACCCTGTCCCCAAACCCCGCCCCCTAACCTTCCCTCCCACCACCCCACCCCCTAAGCCCCTCCCCTCCCCAAACCCCACCCCCTCCCCAAACCCCACTCCCTCACCCCCCTCCCTCCCTCTCTCCCACCACCCCACCTCCTAAACCCCTCCCCTCCCCAAACCCCACCCCCTGCCCCAAACCCCACCCCCTCCCTCCCACCACCCCACCCCCTAAGCCCTTCCCTTCCCCAGCCCCTCCCCTCCCCAAACCCCACCCCCTCCCCAAACCCCGCCCCCTCACCCCCCTCTCCCACCACCCCACCCCTAAGCCCCTCCCCTCCCCAAACCCCACCCCCTCACCTTCCCTCCCACCACTCCACCCCCTAAGCCCCTCCCCTCCCCAAACCCCACCCCCTCCCCAAACCCCACCCCCTCACCCCCTCCCTCCCTCTCTCCCACCACCCCACCTCCTAAACCCCTCCCCTCCCCAAACCCCACCCCCTGCCCCAAACCCCGCCCCCTCCCTCCCTCCCTCCCCCCAACCCCATCCCCTTTCCCCCCTCCCACCCCTTCCCACCCCCTCCCCCGCCCCCACCCCCCAGGCCCCTCCCCCCCAGGCCCCGCCCCCCCCAGGCCCCGCCCCCCCCAGGCCCCGCCCCCCCCCCCCAGGCCCCGCCCCGCCCACCGCTCTCGACGACGGCCAGGCGCAGGGTCTTGTTGCGGGCCAGGCTGTAGACGTAGCCCTCGAAGGTGAGGTTGCGGCGCAGGCGGCAGACGTAGAGGCCGGCGTGGGGCCGCCCCACGGCCGCCAGGCGCACCGACAGGTCCTGCAGGTCCCGCGTCCCCCGCGAGCCGTTCCAGGCCAGCACCCCCGCGAAGGGGCCCGGGGCCACCCACTGGCCCTCCTCCGGGTGGTAGTGCAGGATCTGGGGGGGGGGGACACGGACGGGGACGGCGAGGGGACCTTCCCGGCGCCCGCCCGCAGCACCCCCGGCAGCTCTCCAGCGAGACGCGGGGCTCCCAGCGCCTCCCGGTAACACTCGCGGCCGACCAGCTTCTCTCCAGTAGCCCTCGGGGGCTCCCAGGACCTCCCCAGTGACTTCCAGTACCCCCCAGTATCTCTCCAGTAGCCCTCAGGGGCTCCCAGGACCTCCCCAGTGACCTCCAGTACACCCCAGTATCTCTCCAGTAGCCCTCAGGGGCTCCCAGGACCTTTCCAGGAACCCTTGGGGCCAACCAGTACCTCCCCAGTGACTTCCAGTACCCCCCAGTATCTCTCCAGTAACCCTCAAGGCCAACCAGCACCTCCCCAGTAACACTCGGGGCCGACCAGCTTCTCTCCAGTAGCCCTCAGGGACTCCCAGGACCTCCCCAGTGACCTCCAGTACGCCCCAGTATCTCTCCAGTAGCCCTCAGGGGCTCCCAGGACCTCCCCAGTGACTTCCAGTACCCCCCAGTATCTCTCCAGTAGCCCTCAGGGGCTCCCAGGACCTCCCCAGTGACTTCCAGTACGCCCCAGTATCTCTCCAGTAGCCCTCAGGGGCTCCCAGGACCTCCCCAGTGACCTCCAGTACGCCCCAGTATCTCTCCAGTAGCCCTCAGGGGCTCCCAGGACCTCCCCAGTGACCTCCAGTACGCCCCAGTATCTCTCCAGTAGCCCTCAGGGGCTCCCAGGACCTTTCCAGGAACCCTCGGGGCCTCCCAGTACCTCCCCAGTGACTTCCAGTACCCCCCAGTATCTCTCCAGTAGCCCTCGGGGGCTCCCAGGACCTCCCCAGTGACCTCCAGTACGCCCCAGTATCTCTCCAGTAGCCCTCAGGGGCTCCCAGGACCTCCCCAGTGACCTCCAGTACGCCCCAGTATCTCTCCAGTAGCCCTCAGGGGCTCCCAGGACCTTTCCAGGAACCCTTGGGGCCAACCAGTACCTCCCCAGTGACTTCCAGTACCCCCCAGTATCTCTCCAGTAACCCTCAGGGGCTCCCAGGACCTTTCCAGGAACCCTCGGGGCCAACCAGTACCTCCCCAGTGACTTCCAGTACCCCCCAGTATCTCTCCAGTAGCCCTCAGGGGCTCCCAGGACCTTTCCAGGAACCCTCGGGGCCAACCAGTACCTCCCCAGTGACTTCCAGTACCCCCCAGTATCTCTCCAGTAGCCCTCGGGGGCTCCCAGGACCTCCCCAGTGACCTCCAGTACGCCCCAGTATCTCTCCAGTAACACTCAGGGGCTCCCAGGACCTCCCCAGTGACCTCCAGTACACCCCAGTATCTCTCCAGTAGCCCTCAGGGGCTCCCAGGACCTCCCCAGTGACCTCCAGTACGCCCCAGTATCTCTCCAGTAGCCCTCAGGGGCTCCCAGGACCTTTCCAGGAACCCTTGGGGCCAACCAGTACCTCCCCAGTGACTTCCAGTACCCCCCAGTATCTCTCCAGTAACCCTCAGGGGCTCCCAGGACCTTTCCAGGAACCCTCGGGGCCAACCAGTACCTCCCCAGTGACTTCCAGTACCCCCCAGTATCTCTCCAGTAGCCCTCAGGGGCTCCCAGGACCTTTCCAGGAACCCTCGGGGCCAACCAGTACCTCCCCAGTGACTTCCAGTACCCCCCAGTATCTCCCCAGTAGCCCTCAGGGGCTCCCAGGACCTTTCCAGGAACCCTCGGGGCCAACCAGTACCTCCCCAGTGACTTCCAGTACCCCCCAGTATCTCTCCAGTAGCCCTCAGGGGCTCCCAGGACCTTTCCAGTAACCCTCGAGGCCAACCAGCACCTCCCCAGTAACACTCGGGGCCAACCAGTTTCTCTCCAGTAACCCTCAGGGCCTCCCAGTATCTCTCCAGGAACCCTCAGGGCCTCCCAGGACCTCCCCAGTGACTTCCAGTACCCCCCAGTATCTCTCCAGTAACCCTCAGGGCCTCCCAGTACCTCCACAGTGACCTCCAGTACCCCCCAGTATCTCTCCAGTAACCCTCAGGGGCTCCCAGTACCTCCCCAGGAACCCTCGGGGCCCCCCGGCACCTCCCCAGCAAGACTCAGGGCCTCCCAGTACCTCCCCAGTGACTTCCAGTACCCCCCACTATCTCTCCAGTAACTCTCAGGGGCTCCCAGTATCTCTCCAGTAACACTCAGGGCCTCCCAGTACCTCCCCAGTGACTTCCAGTACCCCCCAGTATCTCTCCAGTAACCCTCAGGGCCTCCCAGTATCTCTCCAGGAACCCTCAGTGTCTCCCACTATCTCTCCAGTAACCCTCAGTGTCTCCCAGTATCTCTCCAGGAACCCTCAGGGCCTCCCAGTACCTTTCCAGTAACACTCAGGGCCGACCAGTTTCTCTCCAGTAACACTCAGGGCCGACCAGTACCTTTCCAGGAACCCTCAGGGCCTCCCAGTATCCCCAATGCCTCCCAGTATCCCCCCAACACCTCCCCAGAATCTCTGCAGTAACACTCAGGGCCAACCAGTATCTATCCAGTAACCCTCGAGGCCGACCAGTATCTCTCCACTAACCTTCAGGGCCTCCCAGTATCCCCAATGCCTCCCAGTATCCCATCAGCACATCCCCAGGACCCTCCAGTAGCCCCCCAGCACCTCCCCAGCAAGACTCAGGGGCTCCCAGTACGTTTCTGGGAACCCTCAAGGCCGACCAGTATCTCTCCAGGAACCCTCAGTGTCTCCAGTACCTTTCCGGGAACCCTCGGGGCCGACCAGTATCTCTCCAGTAACCATCAGGGTCTCCCAGTACCTCCCCAGTGACCTCCAGTACCCCCCAGTATCTCTCCAGTAACCCTTAGGACCAACCAGTATCTCTCCAGTAACCCTCGAGGCTGACCAGTATCTCTCCTGTGACCCTCAGGGCCAACCAGTATCTCTCCAGTAACCCTCAGTGTCTCCCAGTATCTCTCCAGTTACGCTCAGGGCCTCCCAGTACCTCTCCACTAACTCTCAGGGCCGCCCAGTACCTCCCCAGTGACTTCCAGTAGCCCCCACTATCTCTCCAATAACCCTCAGGGCCTCCCAGTACCTTCCCAGTGACCTCCAGTACCCCCCCGTATCTCTCCAGTAACCCTCAGGGCCTCCCAGTACCTTCCCAGTGACCTCCAGTACCCCCCCGTATCTCTCCAGTAACCCTCAGGGCCTCCCAGCACCCACCAATGCCTTCCAGTGCCTCCCAGTATCCCCCCAGTATCTCCTCAGGGCCCCCCAGTGCCTCCCAGTACCTCTCCAGTGCCTCCCGGTACCTCCCCAGTGCCTCCCGGTACCTCCCCAGTAGCCCCCAATGCCTCCCAGTCCCACCCCAGTGTCTCCCAGTAGCTCCCCAGTGCCCCCCAGTATCACACAGTGCCTCCCAGTGCCCCCTATTTCCCCCTAGCACCTCCCCAGTGTCCCCCAGTAGCCGCCAGAGTCTCCCCAGTGTCTCCCAGTACCCCCCAGTATTGCTCCAGTAGTCCCCAGTGCCCCTCAGTGCCTCCCAGTACCCCCCAGTGCCTCCCAGTAGCACCCAGTGCCCCCCAGCATCAGCCCCCAGCCCCCAGCGTTCCCCCGTATTTCCCCAGTGTCCCCCAGTACTCCCCAGTCCCCCTCCAGTGTCCCCCAGCATCTCCCAGTGCCCCCCAATGACCCCCCCAGTGCCCCAGTCCCTCCCAGCACCCCACCAGTCCCCCCCGTACCCCTCCAGTTTCTCCCAGTCTCTCCCAGTGCTCCTGTAATGCCCCCAGCACCCCCCATAATGCACTCCCAATCCCTCCCAGTGACTTCCAGTCCCTCCCACTAGCCCCCAAGCGCCCTCCAGTGCCTCCCAGTCCCGCTACTCTCCCGCCAGTGCCCCCCCAAGTGCCTCCCAGTAACACCCAGTAACTCCCAGTCCTCCTCAGCACTCCCCTAATGCCCTCCCAGTCCCTCCCAGCATCCCGCTACTGCCCTCCCAGTACTCCCCAGTGCCCTCCCACTAACCCCCCAGTGCCTCTTAGTGCCTCCCAATAACTCCCAGTAACACCCAGTGCCTCCCAGTCCCCCTCAGCACCCCCCAATATCCTCCCAGTGCTTCCCAGCACCCCCTAATGTCCTCCTAGTCCCCTCCAATCACTCCCAGTCTCCCCCAGTGCCCTCCCAGTACTCCCCAGTGCCTCCCACTAACCCCCCCAGTGCCTCCCAGTCCCCCTCAGCGCCCCCCAATATCCTCCCAGTGTCTCCTAATGTCCTCCTAGTCCTCTCCAATCACTCCCAGTCCCCCCCAGTCCCTCCCAGTACTCCCATACTGCCCTCCCGGTCCCTCCCAATACCGCCCAGTGCCTCCCAGTCCCTCCCAGTCCCCTCCCAGTACCGCCCAGTGCCTCTCAGAGGCCCTCAGTGCCCCCCTAAACCATCCCAGCGCCTTCCAGCACTCCCTTACTACCCTCCCAGTCCCTCCCACTGCCTCTCAGTGCCCCCCAGTGACTCCCAGTAACACCCAGTGCCTCCCAGTAACCTCTTACTACCCTCCCAGTCCCTCTCAGCACCCCCACAATGTCCTCCCAGTGCTTCCCAGCACCCCCTAATGTCCTCCTAGTCCCCTCCAATCACTCCCAGTCCCCCCCAGTGCCTCCCAGTACTCCCATACTGCCCTCTCAGTCCCTCCCAGTGTGCTCCCAGTACTGCCCAGTGCCCTCCCAGTACTGCCCAGTGCCCTCCCACTAACACCCCAGTGCCTCTCAGTGCCCCCCAGTGCCTCCCAGTCCCCCTCAGCACCCCCCAATATCCTCCCAGTGTCTCCTAATGTCCTCCTCGTCCTCTCCAATCACTCCCAGTCCCCCCCAGTGCCTCCCAGTACTCCCATACTGCCCTCCCGGTCACTCCCACTACTCCCCAGTGCCCTCCCACTACTCCCCAGTGCCCTCCCAGCACCGCCCAGCGCCTCTCAGAGCCCCTCAGTGCCCCCCTAAACCATCCCAGTGCCTCCCAGTCCCCCTCAGCACCCCCCAATATCCTCCCAGTGTCTCCTAATGTCCTCCTAGTCCCCTCCAATCACTCCCAGTCCCCCCCAGTGCCTCCCAGTACTCCCATACTGCCCTCCCAGTCCCTCCCACTACTCCCCAGTGCCCTCCCAGTCCCTCCCAGTGCCCTCCCAGTACTCCCCAGTGCCCTCCCAGTACCCCCCAGTGCCTCTCAGTGGCCCTCAGTGGCCCCCTAAACCAGCCCAGCGCCTCCCAGCACCCCCTTACTACCTTCCCAGTCCCTCCCACTTCCTCACAGTGCCCCCCAGTGACTCCCAGTGCCTCCCAGTAACCCCTTACTACCCTCCCAGTCCCTCTCAGCACCCCCACAATGTCCTCCCAGTGCTTCCCAGCACCCCCTAATGTCCTCCTAGTCCCCTCCAATCACTCCCAGTCCCCCCCAGTGCCTCCCAGTACTCCCATACTGCCCTCTCAGTCCCTCCCAGTGTGCTCCCAGTACTGCCCAGTGCCCTCCCAGTACTGCCCAGTGCCCTCCCACTAACCCCCCAGTGCCTCTCAGTGCCCCCCAGTGCCTCCCAGTCCCCCTCAGCACCCCCCAATATCCTCCCAGTGTCTCCTAACGTCCTCCTCGTCCTCTCCAATCACTCCCAGTCCCCCCCAGTGCCTCCCAGTACTCCCATACTGCCCTCCCGGTCACTCCCACTACTCCCCAGTGCCCTCCCACTACTCCCCAGTGCCCTCCCACTACTCCCCAGTGCCCTCCCAGCACCGCCCAGCGCCTCTCAGAGCCCCTCAGAGCCCCCCTAAACCATCCCAGTGCCTCCCAGTGCCCCTCAGCACCCCCCAATATCCTCCCAGTGTCTCCTAATGTCCTCCTAGTCCTCTCCAATCACTCCCAGTCCCCCCCAGTGCCTCCCAGTACTCCCATACTGCCCTCCTGGTCACTCCCACTACTCCCCAGTGCCCTCCCACTACTCCCCAGTGCCCTCCCAGTCCCTCCCAGTACTCCCCAGTGCCCTCCCAGTACTCCCCAGTGCCCTCCCAGCACCGCCCAGCGCCTCTCAGAGCCCCTCAGTGCCCCCCTAAACCATCCCAGCGCCTCCCAGCACCCCCTTACTACCCTCCCAGTCCTTCCCACTGCCTCTCAGTGCCCCCCAGTGACTCCCAGTAACACCCAGTGCCTCCCAGTAACCCCTTACTACACTCCCAGTCCCTCTCAGCACCCCCACAATGTCCTCCCAGTGCTTCCCAGCACCCCCTAATGTCCTCCTAGTCCCCTCCAATCACTCCCAGTCCCCCCCAGTGCCTCCCAGTACTCCCATACTGCCCTCTCAGTCCCTCCCAGTGTGCTCCCAGTACTGCCCAGTGCCCTCCCAGTACTGCCCAGTGCCCTCCCAGTACTGCCCAGTGCCCTCCCACTAACCCCCCAGTGCCTCTCAGTGCCCCCCAGTGCCTCCCAGTCCCCCTCAGCACCCCCCAATATCCTCCCAGTGTCTCCTAATGTCCTCCTCGTCCTCTCCAATCACTCCCAGTCCCCCCCAGTGCCTCCCAGTACTCCCATACTGCCCTCCTGGTCACTCCCACTACTCCCCAGTGCCCTCCCACTACTCCCCAGTGCCCTCCCAGTCCCTCCCAGTGCCCTCCCAGTACTCCCCAGTGCCCTCCCAGCACCGCCCAGCGCCTCTCAGAGCCCCTCAGTGCCCCCCTAAACCATCCCAGCGCCTCCCAGCACCCCCTTACTACCCTCCCAGCCCCTCCCAGCCCCTCCCAGCGCCCTTCCCAGTGCCTCCCAGTACCTTCTGGAAATGGGGAGCCCCTTCGGGGCGGAAGAACCACTCGCCCTCGGCCTGGGCGGTGGTCTCGCTGCGGCGCTTGCAGGCGATGCAGAGCAGGCGGAAGGGGGCCCCCAAAACCGCCTCCGTCCCCGAAGCCACCTCCACGCAACCCCCCCGGGCCCCCCCAGCTGTGGGGGGGAGACATGAGGGGGTCACCCCCAAATCTGGGGGACCCCCAAGAATTTGGGGGGGGTGACAGTAACGACCCCCCCCCCAGTCCCCTAAAAGTGGGGTCACCCCCCCATTGCTCCCATTGCAAAGGGCGGGGGGGGGACGGACATTGGGGCAGCCCCAGTCATCCCCCCCCCGCCAAACTGGGGATGGGGGATAGGGAACACTGGGGTGGTGCTTGGGGGGGGACGGGGGACACTGGTGGCACTGGGGTGGAAGAGGGGACACTGGTGGCACTTGGGGGGAACGGGGGACACTGGGGTGGCACTTGGGGGGGACAGGGGACACTGGTGACACTTTTGGGGGGGCAGGGGACACTGGTGACACTGGGGGGGAGGACAGGGGACACTGGGGTGGCACTTTGGGGGGACAGGGGATACTGGGGTGGCACTTGGGGGGGACAGGGGACACTGGGGTGGCACTTGGGGGGGACGGGGGACACTGGGGTGGCACTTGGGGGGGACAGGGGACACTGGGGTGGCACTTGGGGGGGACGGGGGACACTGGTGACACTTCTGGGGGGGCAGGAGACACTGGTGACACTGGGGGGAGGACAGGGGACACTGGGGTGGCACTTTGGGGGGACAGGGGATACTGGGGTGGCACTTGGGGGGGACAGGGGACACTGGGGTGGCACTTGGGGGGGACGGGGGACACTGGTGGCACTTGGGGGGGACAGGGGACACTGGGATGGCACTTCTGGGGGGGGCAGGAGACACTGGTGACACTGGGGGGGAGGACAGGGGACACTGGGGTGGCACTTTGGGGGGACAGGGGATACTGGGTTGGCACTTGGGGGGGGCGGGGGACACTGGGGTGGCACTTGGGGGGGTGGGGGATACTGGGTTGGCACTTGGGGGGGACGGGGGACACTGGGGTGGCACTTGGGGGGGACGGGGGATACTGGTGGCACTTGGGGGGGGACGGGGGACACTGGGGTGGCACTTGGGGGGGACAGGGGACACTGGTGGCACTTCTGGGGGGGACGGGGGATATTGCAGTGGCACTTGGGGGGGATGCGGGACACTGGTGACACTTGGGGGGGGGACGGGGCCACTGGTGACACTTGGGGGGGGACGACAGGGGACACTGGGGTGGCACTTGGGGGGGACAGGGGCCACCGGTGACACTTCTAGGGGCGGCGGGGGCCACTGGTGACACTGCGGGGGGGTGACAGGGGCCGCTGGTGACAGCGGGGGGGGGTGGCACAGAGACTGCGGCAGAGACAGGTGACACCACGGGGGGGGGGGGGGGAGGGTGACACTGCAGAGGTGACAGGGGCCGGGAAGGGGACAGCGGGGGGGGCACTGGGGGGGGGGAATGTGATACTGGGGGGGGAATGTGATACTGGGGGGGGAATGTGATACTGGGGGGGGGTGTGTGACACTGGGGAGGGGGGTGTGTGACACTGGGGAGGGGGGTGTGACACTGGGGGGGGGACAGGGGACACCAAGGGGGGGGAGGTGACACTTTTGGGGGGGTAAGGGGACACTTTTGGGGGGGGACAAGGGACAGGAGGGGGTCAGGGGACGTTATGGGGGGGGTCAGGTGGCACTTGGGGGGGTTCAGGGGACACTGGGGGGATCAGGGGACATTATGGGGGGGTGAGGGGACACTGGGGGGGACAGGGGACATTATGGGGGGGACAGGGGACACTGGGGGGGGTGAGGGGACACTGGGGGGGGAATAGATGACACTGGGGGGGACAGGGGACATTATGAGGGGGTGAGGAGACGCTGGGGGGGACAGGGGACACTGGGGGGGGGGTCAGGGGACACTGGGGGGGCCCGGCCCGGCCGCACTCACCCATGAGGAGGCCGAAGAGCAGCGAGAGGCCGGGGAACAACATGGCGGGCCCGGTTCGGGCCGGGTTCGGGTAGGTTCGGCTCTCTTCGGACGGGTTCGGGCTCGGTTCGGCTCTCTTCGGACAGGTTCGGGCTCGGTTCGGCTCTCTTCGGACGGGCTCGGCTCTCTTCGGACGGGTTCGGCTCGGTTCGGCTGTCTCCAGCCGGGTTCGGGTCCGGTTCGGGCTCGGTTCGGCTTTCTCCGGCAGAGTTCGACACAGTCCGGGCTGGGTTCGGCTGTTTTCGGGCTGGGTTCGGCTGCCTTCGGCCAGGTTCGGGTCGGGCTCGGGTCTCTCCGGCCAAGTTGGGGTTTTCTCCGGCCGGACCCGCTCTTTCTCCTCAGAGCCGCGCCGTCCCCCCGCAGCCCCCGACCGGGGCCATGGGCCCCTTCCCCGCCGGACGCCGGGGTCCCTCGGAGGTGAGGGGACGGGGAACGGGGAACGGGGACGGGGGGGGGGACGAGGAGAGGAGCTCGGCCCGGGACGGGACGGAGAAGCCGGTTCAAGGCATGGCCGGCCCCGCTCCGGGGAGGGGGCTCCGGGCTTCGGCTCCGCTTCGGCTCGGCTTCGGCTCCGCTCGGCTCGGCTTCGGCTCCGCTCGGCTCGGCTCCGGCTCGGCTCGGTCCGGCGCAGTGCGGCGCCAGGGGGGCGGAGGGGGGGGATGCCGGCCCGTGACGCAACAAGAGGCGGGGCCAAGGCTCGGAGCTCCACCCACCCCCCCACACCGTGTCCCACAAGGCGGGGGGGTCCCGGTGTCCCCAAAAGCCACCCCCGTGTCCCCAAGATTGTCCCCATGTCCCCAAGATCATCCCTATGGACCTCTCCGTGTCCCCACGGTTGTCCCCATGTCCCCAAGATTGTCCCCATGTCCCCATGGACACCCCCAGGCTGTCCCCATGTCCCCAAGATCATCCCTAAGGACCTCTCCATGTCCCCACAGTTGTCCCCGTGTCCCCAAGATTGTCCCCATGTCCCCAAGATCATCCCTATGGACCTCTCCGTGTCCCCACAGTTGTCCCCATGTCCCCAAGATTGTCCCCATGTCCCCAAGATCATCCCTATGGACCTCTCCGTGTCCCCACAGTTGTCCCCATGTCCCCAAGATTGTCCCCATGTCCCCAAGATCATCCCTATGGACCTCTCCGTGTCCCCACAGTTGTCCCCATGTCCCCAAGATTGTCCCCAACATCGTCCCCATGTCCCCAAGATCATCCCTAGGGACCTCTCCGTGTCTCCACGGTTGTCCCCATGTCCCCAAGATTGTCCCCATGTCCCCATGGACACCCCCAGGCTGTCCCCATGTCCCCAAGATCATCCCTATGGACCTCTCCGTGTCCCCACAGTTGTCCCCGTGTCCCCAAGATTGTCCCCAAGATTGTCCTCATGTCCCCATGGACACCCCCAGGCTGTCCCCGTGTCCCCATGTCCCCAGGCTGTCCCCGTGATCATCCCTATGGACATCTCCGTGTCCCCAAGGTTGTCCCCATGTCCCCAAGATTGTCCCCATGTCCCCAAGATCATCCCTATGGACCTCTCCGTGTCCCCACAGTTGTCCCCATGTCCCCAAGATCATCCCTATGGACATCTCCATGTCCCCACAGTTGTACCCGTGTCCCCAAGATTGTCCCCATGTCCCCATGGACACCCCCAGGCTGTCCCCGTGTCCCCAAGATTGTCCCCATGTCCCCAAGATCATCCCTATGGACCTCTCCATGTCCCCACAGTTGTCCCCTGTCCCCAAGATTGTCCTCATGTCCCCAAGATCATCCCTATGGACATCTCCATGTCCCCACGGTTGTCCCCATGTCCCCCAAGATTGTCCCCAACATCGTCCCCCTGTCCCCAGGATCATCCCTAGGGACCTCTCTGTGTCTCCACGGTTGTCCCCGTGTCCCCAAGATTGTCCCCAAGATTGTCCTCATGTCCCCGTGTCCCCAAGATTGTCCTCGTGTCCCCAAGATTGTCCTCATGTCCCCAGGCTCTCCCCGTGATCATCCCTATGGCCATCTCCGTGTCCCCAAGGTTGTCCCCATGTCCCCAGGGTTGTCCCCATGTCCCCAGGGTTGTCCCCATGGCCATTTCCATGCCCCCAAGGTTGTTCTCGTGTCCCCAAGATCATCCCTATGGACATCTCCATGTCCCCACGGTTGTCCCCATGTCCCCAAGATGGTCCCCAAGATTGTCCTCATGTCCCCATGGACACCCCCAGTCTGTCCCCGTGTCCCCAAGATTGTCCTCACGTCCCCAGGATCACCCCTATGGCCATCTCCGTGTCCCCAGGGTTGTCCCCACGGCCATTTCCATGCCCCCAAGGTTGTTCTCGTGTCCCTGAGATCATCCCCATGGACATCTCCATGTCCCCAGGGTTGTCCCCATGTCCCCAAGGTTGTCTTCATGTCCCCATGGACATCCCCAGGTTGTCCCTCTGTCCCCAAGGTTGTCCCCATGGACCTCCCCATGTCCCCAAGGTTGTCCACGTGTCCCCAGGGTTGTCCCCATGGCCATTTCCATGCCTCCAAGATCGTCCCCATGTCCCCAAGATCATCCCTATGGACATCTCCATGTCCCCAAGGCTGTCCCCATGGCCTTTTCCATGTCCCCAAGGATGTCCCCCTGTCCCCACAGTTGTCCCCATGTCCCCAAGATGGTCCCCAAGATTGTCCTCATGTCCCCATGGACACCCCCAGGCTGTCCCCGTGTCCCCAAAATCATCCCTATGGACATCTCCGTGTCCCTAAGGTTGTCCCCATGGACCTCCCTGCGTCCTCAGGGTTGTCCCCATGTCCCCAACATTGTCCCCAAGATTGTCCTCATGTCCCCAAGACCATCCCTGTGGACATCTCCATGTCCCCAAGGCTGTCCTCCATGTCCCCAAGGCTGTCCCCACGGCCATCTCCATGCCCCCAAGGTTGTCCTCATGTCCCCATGGCCATCCCCAACCTGGCCCCATGTCCCCAAGGTTGTCCCCGTGTCCCCAAGGTTGTCCCCGTGTCCCCAGGGCTGTCCCCATGGCCATGTCCACGTCCCCAAGGATGTCCCCAAGCAGACGCAGGGCGGGTGGGTGGGTGGGTGGGGGTTGAAGGTTTATTTTGGGGGGGGGTGTGTGACGGTGACGGGGGTGTCCCCAACGTCCCCGACCTGTCACTTGTAGAACTCGTGCTCCTGCTCGTCCTTCTTGATGACGGTCTTGTAGGCCTTCTCAAAGTCCTTGGCCAGCACGATGTACCGGTTCTCCCGCACCGCCAGCATGCCGCCCTGGGGACAGGCCACCAGTGTCACCAGCGTCACCTCCACCATCCCCACCACCCTGGGGACAGGCCACCGGTGTCACCAGCGTCACCTCTACCATCCCCACCACCCTGGGGACAGGCCACCAGTGTCACCTCCACCATCCCCACCACCTTGGGGACAGGCCACCAGTGTCACCAGCGTCACCTCCACCATCCCCACCACCCTGGGGACAGGCCACCAGTGTCACCAGCGTCACCTCCACCATCCCCACCACCCTGGGGACAGGCCACCGGTGTCACCAGCGTCACCTCCACCATCCCCACCACCCTGGGGACAGGCCACCGGTGTCACCAGCGTCACCTCCACCATCCCCACCACCCTGGGGACAGGCCACCAGTGTCACCTCCACCATCCCCACCACCCTGGGGACAGGCCACCAGTGTCACCAGCGTCACCTCCACCATCCCCACCACCTTGGGGACAGGCCACCAGTGTCACCAGCGTCACCTCCACCATCCCCACCACCCTGGGGACACGGCCACCAGTGACACCCAGGTCACCTCTTTGTCACCCTGGTGGGACACTGGTGGGCCGTGTCCCCCCCCACCCGTTGTCACCCACCTCCTGGCAGATGGAGTTGATGTCGGCTCCCGAGATCTTGTCCGGCCGTGCCACGTCTGGGTGGGGGTGAAGGAAATGTCCCCTCCTTGATGTCCCCTCCCCGATCCCCCATGTCCCCAAGCCACCCCCTGCCCGCTCTGGGGCGGGGGTCCCTCGTTTGCGGGGGTGTCACCTGTGGGTGGCCTTGCTGTGGGCCAGCACCCATGAGGCCACCAACCCTGACGTCTCCTTGAGGTCCCTCGTGTCCCCATGGGGTCCCCGACATCTCGCTATGGTTCCCGATGTCCCCAACGGGTCCCTGATGTCCCCAACCCCAACATCTCCTTGAGGTTCCCGATGTCCCCATGGTGTCCCCAACCCCAACATCTCCCTGGGGTCCCTGATGTCCCCAACCCTGACATCTCCTTGAGGTCCCTGATGTCCCCATGGTGTCCCCAAGCCTGACATCTCCCTGGGGTCCCTGATGTCCCCAACCCCAACATCTCCTTGAGGTTCCCGATGTCCCCATGGTGTCCCCAACCCCAACATCTCCCTGGGGTCCCTGATGTCCCCAACCCCAACATCTCCTTGAGGTTCCCGATGTCCCCATGGGGTTCCTGATGTCCCCATGGTGTCCCCAAACCCCAACATCTCGCTATGGTTCCCGATGTCCCCAACCCCGACATCTCCTTGAGGTCCCTGATGTCCCCATTGTGTCCCCAACCCCGACATCTGCCTGGGGTCCCTGATGTCCCCAACCCCGACATCTCCTTGAGGTTCCTGATGTCCCCATGGTGTCCCCAACCCCAACATCTCCCTATGGTTCCTGATGTCCCCATGGGGTCCCTGACATCTTGCTATGGTTCCTGATGTCCCCAAACCTGACATCTGCTTGAGGTTCCCAAAGTCCCCATGGGGTCCCTGATGTCCCCATGGTGTCCCCAACCCCAACATCTCCCTGGGGTCCCTGATGTCCCCAACCCTGACATCTCTCTGGGGTCCCTGATGTCCCCATGGTGTCCCCAACCCCAACATCTCTCTGGGGTCCCTGATGTCCCCAACCCCGACATCTCCTTGAGATTCCCGATGTCCCCAACCCCGACATCTCCCTGAGATCCCTGATGTCCCCATGGTGTCCCCAACCCCAACATCTCGCTATGGTCCCTGATGTCCCCAACCCCGACATCTCCCTGAGATCCCTGATGTCCCCATGGTGTCCCCGACCCCAACACCTCGCTATGGTTCCTGATGTCCCCAACCCCGACATCTCCCTGGGGTCCCTGATGTCCCCATGGTGTCCCCAACCCCAACATCTCGCTATGGTTCCCGATGTCCCCAACCCCAACATCTCCTTGAGGTTCCCGATGTCCCCAACCCCAACATCTCCCTGGGGTCCCTGATGTCCCCAACCCCAACATCTCCTTGAGGTTCCCGATGTCCCCAACCCCGACATCTCCCTGGGGTCCCTGATGTCCCCATGGTGTCCCCAACCCCGACATCTCCTTGAGGCTCCCCATGTCCCCAACCCCGACATCTCCCTGGGGTCCCTGATGTCCCCGCGTCCCCAGATACAGTCCTCGAGGTCCACCTCCTCGGAGAGGTTCATCTTCCCGGTGATGGTGGAGAAGATGAGCCGCTTCTGACGCCGGTCGGGCAGCGGGAACTCGATTTTCCGATCCAGCCGGCCGGGACGCAGCAGCGCCGGGTCCAGCGTGTCCGCCCGGTTCGTCGCCATGATCACCTGGGGGGGACACGCGCGGGGGTCACCGCGTGGCAGCCTGGGACCCCCCCAGCACCCATGGGACCCCTCCAGCACCCATGGAGCACCCATGGGACCCCTCCAGCACCCTTGGGACCCCCATAACACCCTTGGGACCCCCCCCAACGCCCTTGGGACCCCCCCCAACGCCCTTGGGACCCCCCCCAGCACCCTTGGGAACCCCATAGAACCCACGGGACCCCCATAGCACCCATGGGACCCCCCACAGCACCCATGGAGCACCCATGGGACCCCTCCAGCACACTTGGGACCCCCGCAGCACCCATGAGACCCCCCCCAGCACCCTTGGGATCCTCTCCAGCACCCTTGGGACCCCCATAGGACCCATGAGACCCTTCCCAGCACCCATGGGACCCCCCCCAGCACCCTTGGGATCCTCTCCAGCACCCTTGGGACCCCCCCCAGCACCCTTGGGAACCCCATAGCACCCATGAGACCCCCCCCAGCACCCTTGGGAACCCCATAGAACCCACGGGACCCCCATAGCACCCATGGGACCCCCCACAGCACCCATGGAGCACCCATGGGACCCCTCCAGCACACTTGGGACCCCCGCAGCACCCATGAGACCCCCCCCAGCACCCTTGGGATCCTCTCCAGCACCCTTGGGACCCCCATAGGACCCATGAGACCCTTCCCAGCACCCATGGGACCCCCCCCAGCACCCTTGGGATCCTCTCCAGCACCCTTGGGACCCCCCCCAGCACCCTTGGGAACCCCATAGCACCCATGAGACCCCCCCCAGCACCCTTGGGACCCCCCCCAGCACCCTTGGGACCCCCCCCCCAGCACCCTTGGGATCCTCTCCAGCACCCTTGGGACCCCCCCCAGCACCCTTGGGAACCCCATAGAACCCACGGGACCCCCATAGCACCCATGGGACCCCCCACAGCACCCATGGAGCACCCATGGGACCCCTCCAGCACACTTGGGACCCCCCCCAGCACCCTTGGGACCCCCATAGGACCCATGAGATCCCCCCCCAGCACCCTTGGGAACCCCATAGAACCCACGGGACCCCCATAGCACCCATGGGACCCTCCCCAGCACCCATGGGACCCTCCCCAGCACCCATGGGACCTCCATAGAACCCATGAGACCCTCCCCAGCACCCACGGGACACCCATGAGACGCCTCCAGCACCCTTGGGACCCCCATAACACCCTTGGGACCCCCCAGCACCCACGGGACCCCCACCTTGACGTTGACGTTCTGGTCGAAGCCGTCCATCTGGTTGAGGAGCTCCAGGAGGATGCGCTGAACCTCCCGGTCAGCTGCGGGGGGGGGACGACACACGACACGGTGGGTGGGGTGCTGAGACCCAAGGGACCCCCCCCCAGCACCCAGCACCCTCCTAAGGACCCTCCTGACCTGGCCCCACGGATGGGGGGGCCTGATGTGCCCTGGGTCCCCCCACCCTATCTCCAAGGACCCCCACCCAAGCCCCCAGGACCACCAAGGGGTCGCGGAATCCCACCGTGGAGTTCTCCAGAAGGTTCCTGAGCCCCACCCAAGCCCCCAGGACCACCAAGGGGTCCTGGAACCCCACCATGAAGTTCTCCAGAAGGTTCCTGACCCCCACCCAAGACCACCAAGGGGTCCCAGAACCCCACCAAGGGGTTCTCCAGAAGGTTCCTGACCCCCACCCAAGCACCCAAGACCACCAAGGGGTCCTGGAACCCCACCAAGGAGTTCTCCACAAGGTTCCTGACCCCAACCCAAGCTCCAAGGACCACCAAGGGGTCCCAGAACCCCACCGTGAAGTTCTCCAGAAGGTTCCTGACCCCCACCCAAGCCCCCAGGACCACCAAGGGGTCCTGGAACCCCACCATGAAGTTCTCCAGAAGGTTCCTGACCCCCACCCAAGACCACCAAGGGGTCCCAGAACCCCACCAAGGGGTTCTCCACAAGGTTCCTGACCCCCACCCAAGCACCCAAGACCACCAAGGGGTCCTGGAACCCCACCAAGGAGTTCTCCACAAGGTTCCTGACCCCAACCCAAGCTCCAAGGACCACCAAGGGGTCCCAGAACCCCACCGTGAAGTTCTCCAGAAGGTTCCTGAGCCCCACCCAAGCCCCCAGGACCACCAAGGGGTCCCGGAACCCCACCGTGGGGTCCTCCAGCGTGTTGCCCTCACCCCCGGTCTGGGCGTCGAAGCGTTTGGTGGCGATGGCGTCGATCTCGTCGATGAAGATGATGGCGGGGGCGTTCTCCTTGGCCAGGCGGAAGACGTCGCGCACCATGCGGGGACCCTCCCCCAGGTATTTCTGCACGAACTCCGAGCCCACCACCCGGATGAAGGCGGCTGGGGGGGGGGGGCACCCGCAGGGGCTGGGACCTTGCGTCTGGGGTGGGGGGGGAGCACCCCCAGGCTTCCCCTGGCCACCAGCACCCCGAGGAGCCCACCAGCACCCCCAGATGCCTCCAGCATCCCAAGGAGGCCACCAGCACCCCAAGGAGCCCACCAGCACCCTGGGGTGCCACTGCCACCCCCAGATGCCCCCAGCACCCCAAGGAGCCCACCAGCACCTTAAGGACCCCACCAGCACCCCAACGAGACCACCACCACCTTAAAGAGCCCACCAGCACCCTGAGGAGCCCACCAGCACCCCCAGATGCCTCCAGCATCCCAAGGAGGCCACCAGCACCCCGGGGTGCTCTCAGCATTCCAAGGAGCCCACCAGCACCTTAAGGACCCCATCAGCACCCCAATGAGACCACCAGCACCCCGAGGAACCCATCAGCACCTTAAGGAGCCCACCAGCACCTTAAAGAGCCCACCAGCACCTTAAAGAGCCCACCAGCACCCCAACGAGCCCACCAGCACCCCAACGAGCCCACCAGCACCCCAACGAGCCCACCAGCACCCCAACGAGCCCACCAGCACCCTGAGGAACCCATCAGCACCTTAAAGAGCCCACCAGCACCCCAAGGAGCCCACCAGCACCCCTGGGTGCCACTGCCACCCCCAGATGCCCCCAGCACCCCAAGGAGCCCACCAGCACCTTAAGGACCCCATCAGCACCCCAACGAGCCCACCAGCACCTTAAAGAGCCCACCAGCACCCCGAGGAACCCATCAGCACCTTAAGGAGCCCACCAGCACCCCCAGGAGCCCATCAGCACCTTAAGGAGCCCACCAGCACTTTAAAGAGCCCACCAGCACCCTGGGGTGCCACTGCCACCCCCAGATGCCCCCAGCACCCCAAGGAGCCCACCAGCACCTTAAGGACCCCACCAGCACCCCAACGAGACCACCACCACCTTAAAGAGCCCACCAGCACCCCGAGGAGCCCACCAGCACCGTTACAAGGACCCCCAAAAGACCCCCATCAGCACCCTGGGGTGCCCTCAGCCCCCTAAAGACCCCGCTACTACCTCGAGGACCTCACCACCACCCAACGGTTAACCCCAGCACCCCGAGGTCCCTCAACACCAACCCAAGGACCCCACCAGCCCCCCGAGGGTCCCACCACCCACCGGGGGTCCCCACCAGCACCCCGAGGGTCCCACCACCCACCGGGGCGTCCCACCTGTGGTGTGGTGGGCCACAGCCTTGGCCAACATGGTCTTGCCGCAGCCAGGGGGTCCGTACATGAGGACGCCCCGCGGGGGGTCGATGCCGATCTGGGTGGGGACGTCACGGGTCACCGAAGGTCCCACCGAGACCCTCGGTGAGCCGTGACGTCACCCGGTGGGTGCCCCGCGGTCGTACCTGCTTGTAGAGCTCGAAGTGGGTGAGGGGCAGCTCCACGGCCTCCCGCACCTCCTGCTTCTGGATGTCCATGCCGCCGATGTCGGCGTACATCACGTCCGGCTTCTGGTCTGCAACGGGGAACGGGCCGTCGGCGGGGCACCCGCTGGGACCACCGGGGTGGCCGGGGGGGGCAACCTCGGCCATCAGAGAACAGCCCCGACCAGAGCGGGGCACCGGGGACCGTGCCCAGGTGACGCTTGGGTAGCTCCAAGGACGGAGACCCACCACCCATCTAGGTCTTGGTCATAGCTCGGTCCTTCCTAATGCAACCTCCTCCCCGAAACATCTCCGACCACAGGAGGTCACCTGGGATCTCGTCTAGGTGAAGGTTGGGTAGCTCCAAGGATGGAGACCCACCACCCATCCGTGCCTCCAGCCTTATGGGACAAGGACAAGAACTTCTTGGCCCAACCTTCTCCCCAAAACATCTCCGACCACAGGAGGTCGCTTGGGATCATGCCCAGATGACGGTTGGGTAGCTCCAAGGATGGAGACCCACCAACCATCCATGCTTCCATCCTTCTGTGACAACAATTCCTAGACCAATCTCCCTTCTAAAACATCTCCGACCACAGGAGGTCACCTGGGATCTCGTCTAGGTGAAGGTTGGGTAGCTCCAAGGATGGAGACCCACCACCCATCCGTGCCTCCAGCCTTATGGGACAACAAGGACAAGAGCTTCTTGGTCCAACCTTCTCTCCAAAACATCTCCGACCAGAGCAGGTCACTTGGGATCTTGGCCAGGTGAAGGTTGGGTAGCTCCAAGGATGGAGACCCACCACCCATCCGTGCCTCCAGCCTCATGGGACAAGGACAAGAACTTCTTGGTCCAACCTTCTCCCCAAAACATCTCCGACCACAGGAGGTCACTTGGGATCTTGTCTAGGTGATGGCTGGGTAGCTCCAAGGATGGAGACCCACCACCCATCCATGCTTCCAGGCTCATGGGACAACAATTCCTAGACCAATCTCCCTTCTAAAATACCTCTGACCACAGGAGGTCACCTGGGATCTCGTCTAGGTGAAGGTTGGGTAGCTCCAAGGATGGAGACCCACCACCCATCCGTGCTTCCAGCCTTATGGGACAAGGACAAGAACTTCTTGGTCCAACCTTCTCCCCAAAACATCTCCGACCAGAGCAGGTCACCTGGGATCGTGCCCAGGTGACGGTTGGGTAGCTCCAAGGATGGAGACCCACCACCCATCCATGCTTCCAGGCTCATGGGACAACAATTCCTAGACCAATCTCCCTTCTAAAACAGCTCCGACCACAGGAGGTCACCTGGGATCTCGTCTAGGTGAAGGCTGGGTAGCTCCAAGGTCGGAGACCCACCACCCATCCGTGCCTCCAGCCTCATGGGACAACAAGGACAAGAACTTCTTGGTCCAACCTTCTCCCCAAAACATCTCCGACCACAGGAGGTCACCTGGGATCTCGTCTAGGTGAAGGTTGGGTAGTTCCAAGGATGCAGACCCACCACCCATCCGTGCCTCCAGCCTTATGGGACAACAAGGACAAGAGCTTCTTGGTCCAACCTTCTCTCCAAAACATCTCCGACCAGAGCAGGTCACTTGGGATCTTGGCCAGGTGAAGGTTGGGTAGCTCCAAGGATGGAGACCCACCACCCATCCGTGCCTCCAGCCTTACGGGACAAGGACAAGAACTTCTTGGCCCAACCTTCTCCCCAAAACATCTCCGACCACAGGAGGTCGGTTGGGATCATGCCCAGATGACGGTTGGGTAGCTCCAAGGATGGAGACCCACCAACCATCCATGCTTCCATCCTTCTGTGACAACAATTCCTAGACCAATCTCCCTTCTAAAACATCTCCGACCACAGGAGGTCACCTGGGATCTCGTCTAGGTGAAGGTTGGGTAGCTCCAAGGATGGAGACCCACCACCCATCCGTGCCTCCAGCCTTATGGGACAACAAGGACAAGAGCTTCTTGGTCCAACCTTCTCTCCAAAACATCTCCGACCAGAGCAGGTCACTTGGGATCTTGGCCAGGTGAAGGTTGGGTAGCTCCAAGGATGGAGACCCACCACCCATCCGTGCCTCCAGCCTTACGGGACAAGGACAAGAACTTCTTGGCCCAACCTTCTCCCCAAAACATCTCCGACCACAGGAGGTCGCTTGGGATCTTGGCCAGGTGAAGGTTGGGTAGCTCCAAGGATGGAGACCCACCAACCATCCATGCTTCCATCCTTCTGTGACAACAATTCCTAGACCAATCTCCCTTCTAAAACATCTCCGACCACAGGAGGTCACCTGGGATCTCGTCTAGGTGAAGGTTGGGTAGCTCCAAGGATGGAGACCCACCACCCATCCGTGCCTCCAGCCTTATGGGACAACAAGGACAAGAGCTTCTTGGTCCAACCTTCTCCCCAAAACATCTCCGACCACAGGAGGTCACTTGGGATCTTGTCTAGGTGACGGCTGGGTAGTTCCAAGGATGGAGACCCACCACCCATCCATGCTTCCAGCCTCATGGGACAACAATTCCTAGACCAATCTCCCTTCTAAAACACCTCCAACCACAGAAGATCACCTGGGATCTTCTCTAGGTGAAGGCTGGGTAGCTCCAAGGACGGAGACCCACCACCCATCCGTGCCTCCAGCCTTATGGGACAACAAGGACAAGAGCTTCTTGGTCCAACCTTCTCTCCAAAACATCTCCGACCAGAGCAGGTCACTTGGGATCTTGCCCAGGTGAAGGTTGGGTAGCTCCAAGGATGGAGATCCACCAACCATCTGTGCTTCCAGCCTTATGGGACAACAATTCCTAGACCAATCTCCCTTCTAAAACACCTCCGACCACAGGAGGTCACCTGGGATCTTGCCCAGGTGACAGTTGGGTAGTTCCAAGGATGGAGACCCACCAACCATCCATGCTTCCATCCTGTGACAACAATTCCTAGACCAATCTCCCTTCTAAAATGCCTCCGACCACAGAAGATCACCTGGGATCTCGTCTAGGTGAAGGTTGGGTAGTTCCAAGGATGGAGACCCACCACCCATCCGTGCCTCCAGCCTTATGGGACAAGGACAAGAACTTCTTGGTCCAACCTTCTCCCCAAAACATCTCCGACCACAGGAGGTCACTTGGGATCTTGTCTAGGTGACGGCTGGGTAGCTCCAAGGATGGAGACCCACCATCCACCACCCTTGGTCGTGGTTCCAACCCCTCGGGACAGCAAGTCCCTGGTCCAACGTCTCCCTCAAAGCTTCTCCAACCAGGATGGGGCGCTCAGGACCTCGCCCAGCTGAGGGTTGGACGTCTCCAAAGATGGAGACCCACCACCCTTCTGGGCGGACCTGGACCGCGACCGGTTGCTCTCCACCATTTGGG
The DNA here is from genome assembly GCA_037953605.1 of Necrosyrtes monachus. Classification (NCBI taxonomy): domain Eukaryota; kingdom Metazoa; phylum Chordata; class Aves; order Accipitriformes; family Accipitridae; genus Necrosyrtes; species Necrosyrtes monachus. The sequence continues at coordinate 2,094 of JAZGTQ010000441.1, read as the reverse complement.
TTCCGCTCTGAAAGTTCCTCTAAAGAAGAACTTCAACCTGGTAGCACCCATAAACCTGCTGAGAAGACCCTCGGTCCCACCACCGACAACGTCAATGAAGATATGTTCTGGTCACTACCTGGACCGTGTCCTGCCGCTCTCCACCCTCCAGGTCCAGCTCTGGAGATCCCTCATCTCCCACCATCTCCCCAACCTGGTAGCACCCATAAACCTGCTGAGAAGACCCTCGGTCCCACCACCACCAACGTTAACGAAGATACATCGCCCAACGTCAAGCTCGTTCTGGTCACTACCTTGGACCACGTCCTGCCGCTCTCCACCCTGCAGGTCCAGCTCTGGAGATCCCTCATCTCCCACCATCTCCCCAACCTGGTAGCACCCATGAAGCTGCTGAGAAGACCCTCGGTCCCACCTGACGTGAGCATCATGATGCTGCTGTCGGCCTCGGGTGGGAGGACGTCCACCAGGGCGTTGCTGTGCTTGTGCAGGGCCACCGAGGCGTTGGGCTTCAGCAGCTCCCGGTCGATGGTGCTCAGGATGCGGACGTAGTAGTTGGAGCCTTGCGGGAGAACAAGGAGGGGGTTGTCCTCCGGGGGACACCCCTGCCGGGGTTGTCCCCAAAACCGCCACGTCCCCACCACAACTAACCACCTCACGACCACCACCAGCCTTCTACGTCCATCCCCACGCCCTCACCACGCCTAACCACCCCACGACCACCTCCAACCTTTGGTGTCCATCTCTACGTCCTCACCATACCTAACCACCTTGTGACCATGGTGGTGGTGGTAAAACCCAATCTTCTATGTCCATCCCTACGTCCCCACCACACCTAACCACCCCGTGACCACCTCCAACCTTTGGTGTCCATCTCCACGTCCTCACCACACCCAACCACCTCATGACCATGGTGGCGGTAGTTGCAAAACCCAATCCTCCATGTCCATCCCTACACCCCTACCACACCTAAGCACCTCATGACCACCTCCAACCTTCTGCGTCCATCTCCACGTCCCCACCACATCTAACCACCTCATGACCATGGTGGTGGTCGCAAAACCCAATCCTCCATGCCCACCCCTACGTCCCCACCACACCCAACCACCTTGTGACCATGGTAGCGGTGGTAAAACCCAATCTTCCACGTCCATCCCCATGTCCCCACCACAGCTAATGACCCCATGACCACCTCCAACCTTCTACATCCATCTCCATGTCCCCACCACACCCAACCACCTCGTGACCACGGTGGTGGTGGTAAAACCCAATCCTCCACGTCCATCCCCACGTCCTCACCACACCCAACCACCCCGTGACCACCTCCAACCTTCTACATCCACCCCCACGTCCATCCCCACGTCCTCACCACACCCAACCACCTCATGACTATGGTGGTGGCGGTAAAACCCAATCTTCCACATCCATCCCCACGTCCCCACCACAACTAATGACCCCATGACCACCTCCAACCTTCTACGTCCATCCCCACGTCCTCACCACACCCAACCATCTCAAGGCCACGGTGGTGCTTGTGGCAAAACCCAATCCTCCACGTCCATCCCCACGTCCTCACCACACCCAACCACCCCATGACCACCTCCAACCTTCTACATCCATCCCCACGTCCTCACCACACCCAACCATCTCAAGGCCACGGTGGTGCTTGTGGCAAAACCCAATCCTCCACGTCCATCCCCACGTCCTCACCACACCCAACCACCCCGTGACCACCTCCAAGCTTCTACATCCATCCCCACATCCCCACCACAACTAATGACCCCGCGACCACCTCCAACCTTCTACGTCCATCCCCACGTCCTCACCACAGCTAACCATCTCATGACCATGGTGGTGCTTGTGGCAAAACCCAACCCTCCACGCCCATCCCCACGTCCCCACCACACCTAACCACCCCGTGACCACCTCCAACCTTCTACATCCATCCCCACATCCTCACCACACCTAACCGCCTCATGACCATGGCGGTGGTGGTAAAACCCAATCTTCCACGTCCATCCCCACGTCCCCACCACAACTAATGACCCCATGACCACCTCCAACCTTCTGCGTCCATCTCCATGTCCCCACCACACC